>LR999915.1:6262500-6887500 GCA_905220335.1 Noctua pronuba | reverse complement strand
CTAGCCCATTACTCACCGTCCACAGGCCCGCGCCTACGGTGGCCGAGAGCCAACACGTGGCCCCCGATGCCCGGGGCGTCCCCCGCTGCGGCTGGGACTTGAGGTTCTCTACCTCTCACGTCCCGCCACCTCCTTCGCTAGCATGACTGCTTCGCAGAAGGAGGTGGCGGCTTCCCATTCCCCCTTGCTCCGGACCATGGCCTGAACCAGGGCCGGGCGAGACTTCAGTCGGCTTTCCATTTACAAGTGGTCAATGAGCAGAGCACAACTAGCATCGTAATTTGTAAATTAAATAGCTTTACTTATACTTCATATGCAGGTACCTTGTCGATGTAAAGTCATGTTAATGCCTTACTTTACATGCTTGATCAGTGAAGTGCCTCACAAAAATTTTCAAATCAGAATCCAAGGCCCACAAGGTGATTTCATTTCCAACTTAGCTAGGTGTAGGGCATTTATTTTAAGTAAGTAGGTTCTTAAATTAAACAATTAATTAGTAGGTACTTTTCGTGAATTATGTATTTTTCGCCTTTATTTACATAACAAAAACAATAATCCTAACAAAATTCCTAAATAACTTTCGAGGTAATTAAATTTTTAAACCAACTTTAATTTTCGTTTCTTTTCTGCAAATATGTTAAGGACTTTTTCTGCTGTGACATTGTCTTTGACAAATTGATTTTCTATGTGGAGAAGGGAGGTGCACGAGAAGCTCTCTTCTCCCATAGTAGATCTGAGCCAGGTCTTTATTCTGCGCATTGCCGACAAACTCCGCTCACATCCAGCTGAGCTCACTGGAGTAACTATGGCAGCTCGGATTAATTTATACACATTTGGACAAAAATCTTGTTTAACATGAACTTTAAGGTCTTCAATTGTGACTTTTCTTCAAGTCATAAAATGAATGAAAACTAAAATTAAGTAGGCAGTAAGAGTCTGACACTCCCTCCCACTCCACCCAGAGCGGGAGAAGTCATTTGATGATTTCCCATCCGTAAAAAAAAAAAAAAAAAGTAGGTATATGTATATTATATTATTTACATAGGTAATCGTGAATTATCGGTTGTAGATCATTTATTTTAACAGATTTTTTTTTGTGTCCAGCTTAGAATTTCGAATCGGTAACCCAACATCCTGGGGTGGGCACTAGACCATTCTGGGGTGGGCACGGCCCACCCGGCCCCCCCCTATATACGCCTATGCTTGCAGACCAAAAGCTTTAAATGAAATGCAATTCCGTTGTCCGGTAAAAGTCACCAACAGATCTTAAGTAATTTATAAATCAAGGTAATCGCGTATTTTTCGGTCTTTACGTTCTAAAAATCTAACTAAAGTACATTTATTAAAGCAAAATTACACGTATTGTAACTTAGTTTTATTTTAAAATACAAAAGGGGTTTGGGTAAATGTGGCATGATTTTTTAAGTTTTGTTGTTGTGTGCGGGACAATGTTTGTTTCTAATAATATTAATATCATTTTTAAATATTTCATTAGTAAATCTCACCCGTGCGAAGCCGGGGCGGGTCGCTAGTTTATTATAATTGTGCCTATTTATTGAATACAAAAGCCGCAGGCCAAATACACTGCACCATGAACCGATGACATTCCAGGCCCTGTATGGGATCTGGCTATTGGGGCTCTCTTTGGCTCCGATTAGTAGTACTCTTAAGCGCATGTTTGGAGTGGGGTTAGTTTCCTGCCAGTTGAAGACTGGAAAACGTGTCCTATTGAAGAAGAAAGAGCGCCCTATAGACTCCCCATCTGCATACCGGCCCATCGAAATGGATGAGATAGAAAAACTCTTTGAGAGCTAAACTGTAGACCGCCTAGTTCAGCACCGGGCCACTGAGGGGCCTGATCTAGCGGACGCGCTTAGATGCAGCTGCCCCCCAAAACTGAGCTGTTTCTCAGACTCCTCGACTCTCCCCAGGGCTTTAGACATCCACCTCGAGAAAAAAAAAATAGGCGGTCCTCCTATACCATGCCAAACCTATGCCGTACTAACTTCTGCCGCCTGAGGGATAGAGATATCATCTACCCGGATCGGACAAAGATGGGGTCGGCGAGAGATATTGCGTGGTATTCCACTGGGACTCACACAAGGACAGGGTTCTGGAGCCACTCCTAGGGAACATTGGCTACGACTGGGCGCTTCGCGGTGCACTTCTTCATGGTGTCTGTGTCATCTGTTATGCTGATTCCATGCTAGTGAAGGCACGAGGCAAGACGTTTCGGCAGGTGACCATCTTGGCGACAGCTGGGGTCGTAGATGGGATCCAGTATTTGAGTGGCATTGCATTAATCTGAGGCCCTCTGTGTCAGGAGGTGTCCGAATTAGTGTCGAGTCGACGATGCAGGACCTCGTTCTCGGTAGTTAGTGGGACTTTGTGCCGCACTTTCAGCAGTTGGCACCCCGGTTGATGGCCACCGCGAACTCAATCTCTCGGCTACTGCCCAATCTGGGGGGGAGGGGGCAATTCCTTCTGCAGAAGGTTCTGTATAGGAATCGTACGGTCAATGGCGCTCTATGGAGCCCCACCTGATGGCCTAACTGACGAACGAACGTCGAATAGTTCAAGGAATTTCATCATCTGCCTAGCCTTTTCCCAATTATGTTAGGGAAAGGAGACTCGGAACTAGGAAACTCGGTATTTAATGGGTGTTCACCCATCAACAGACCAACCTAGGCAAGCACGGCTTAACCTCAAGATCCATCCGAGCGGCTGTTATTATTTAGCCACGAGCTTAGAGCAAGGAATTTATTAAACCTTATAAACAGTTGATGAACTATTAAAAATAGTTTATTTTGTGTGCTGAGAATTTTAGTGTGGCGTGTGTTTTTTTTGTATTCAATATCTGATTTTTTCTTTGATATTATGATGTTTCTTTCTTATCCACCTTTAAGCAATAGTCACTAATTGATAACTATCTGAAAAAAAGCTGCAGCAAGATTTAATTAAGTAACACAGAAAGTTAATCAACTAACCCAAATTTCATACTTTAAGTATGCAAGAACTACCTATCTTTCTTTTCATTACATTTCTCAGTAACAGTTAAAATATTTACATAGTTTACTGAATATTAGACAGCATGGTAAAAATATCAATATTTTGTTCATAAAAAGCATTTATGTAACTATTCACGTTAATGTGTTATACCGATTAAAAGAACAAAAAAACTTTAAAACGCGGTTATCTCGAATCTAGCTTTTTGCACTTAGTGACTTCTCGCTCTACAACGACGATCTATGCATTATCTACCTACTCATAAAATAATTGAAGCTGTTATATTTTATTGACATTATTTTGTTTGTAATGATATTTTAATTAATGTTATAATTTGCACGCCGTATGGTAGACTGTAGCCGATCTCATTTATTAATGTACAACATCTTAACCTGTAGGTACTACATTCAAAGCTAAAATGAAGTTCTGATTCTGATTCCGAATCTGTTAAAAAAAAAAAAACATGTTTCTTACGTAATTTTTCTAGATTATTTTGAGATGTATTATTGGATGGATTATTTTGTACAGTATTATGTGGTGTGATTTGTTTTTGATTATTTAATTACTAACATTATTTTGAAGTGTACCTACTAACAAAATTATGGATCGTTGTGTCTGAATTAAATAAATTGAATTGTAAAACCACGGACGAAACTTAGTTACCCACTTAGGAGTCGCTTGGTACTTTTAAAGTAAACTTATTTACATTTCAGGCCCACTCAAAATTGTTGTTTCAGAACAACAGAGATTTCTTAAGTCACTAGGTACGTGTATTTGAATAAAGACAGACGGCCACGCAATCTGGGGACCGCATTTAGAGCTCGCGTACATTCGTGAAAATACTCTTAAAAGATAGATCTCGGTTAAATTGCTTGCCTAGGTTGGTCCGTGGATAGGTGCCTCCGTGCCTCGGAAAGCACGTTACCCAGTACTAACTGGGTTGTAGAGGTCAGATAGGCAGTCGCTCCATGTAAAATTCTGGTATTCAGCCGGTTAGATTGGAAGCCGACCATAACATAGTTGGGAAAAGGTTAGGCAAATGACGGTAATCACAACATATTTTTTAAATATTGGATTGGACTGGAATAACATGATTTAGAGCTTTTCCGAGCAACGCACTGTGGTTCCCCGCCCATACTAAGGTGCGACAAAAATACTAACTACTTTATTTCTGGGATTTAATTAATGAAACATGTTAGATAAGGAGTATTAACGATTTAATAAAGTAAATAACAATAAAAAACAGTATATTACCAAATTAAAAATACAAAATAGTAAAATTTAACAAACAAACATTATTCTTAAATTTTTTACAAATCTAAACATTCTTTTATGTTAAACTTAATATGAAATAATACAAAACCCTTAAAATTAACAAAATAATGCAGCTAGTTAAACAATATTAAACATAAAAACCCTTACAATATATTAAAAACTCAGTAGTTCCAAAAAAGCTTTTGACAAAACTGATTTTTTCTTTCTAGGCAACCTCCTAAGTCCTGTTATAAGTGGGTCAGAACTTAATAAAAGCCTATTTAAGAGGTCTCTATTTGTCATAACCCTCGAAATCTTCCTAGTGTGACGAAGTCTAAACATCTTAATGTCTTTATTTCGGGCTTCTGCCGCTTCTTCCGAAAGCTCGCCAATAGGTAATAGTGTGTACTGATGCTTCGTAAGCTTTGCTTCCACAATTAAATAAATTAAATCAAAATTAAAAAAATGAAAAATTTAAATTTTTAAATTTACATCACATACTGACGCAGCTGCAGTACCAGTTCTATCAGCAGTATCTCCAACAGAAGATCGGTCACTCAATGCAGAAGCCATTGATCCATCTAACTCTGCAAGCTCCTTTCTTTTCCTCTGTTGGGTGCGCTTCGAGCACTCTGCGTACTGTTTTCTAGGTCGCCCCCGTTTATTGGCTTGTGAAACACCAACATCCTGGAATGTAGTTGCCATAATTTGCATTGGCTGCTGAAATCCCTCCAACAAGACTGTTTCGCAAGTGTCAAGCCAATCTTTCCGAATCGCCAAGAATCGAGCTTTAATGTAGTGATTTTTTTTCCAAGTGACAGAGATATTTTGGCATATGTATAAAATTCGGCTTTTCAATTCTCCGAAATCAATGTTTTCTTTATCGCTTTCATCTATTGAAAGCGCGGTAAGTATATCTTGAAATACGAGCTTAGCCCGTTCAATAACGGTCAACTTCTTGTTATTTCCCTACTTCAACCAAATTTTAAAGACATACATAAGCGAAAATAAACACTTCCAACTTAAACCTAGAAGAAAAACCAAAATTTTTAATAAATAAGTGCAAAATAAAAGAAATTAAGCGATATTTAAAAATACTACGTGTTCGTAGCAAAATGCTACGAAGAGACAACTTTCGTGTAGCACCTAAATAACTCAAAATTTTGAAAACAATTGGTCAAAGTTAAAGTAAAATTATAAAAACTAAGGTATCACCTAACATATAAAAAAAAACTGTGACCGTATGATTTTCCTTTGTAAACTAAAACTCGAGAAGTATCTATCTACAATTTAAAATGCTCACGAAAAACAGCACATCACGTAGCAGTCAAATAAAAAAAAATACAATAATCTTTAAACTCTAAATACAATAAAAAAATATTGTACATACCATGTTCTTGCAAATCCATCATAAATATAAATCACTTGTGAAATAGGTTTCCGGGAATCGATGAACAAAAAAGGTAACAAATGTGTGAGTCACTGATAACGAGTCGGAGCACCTGCGGTATTCACACTTTCGATGACGATATGGGAATGAAAGTAATTAGCCAAGTGCACTTAATTTATATTTTTGTTAAGTTTGGACTTCGTAGATGTTATAATGATTATTACTTTTAGAGAATCGCAGAGTGGCCTTGGGTGATTTTTGTCGTACTAGGGAACCATAGTGCAACGGTGGCCTAGTGCATATTTTAGTAAACATATTTTTTGCCATCGATACGCTAAGTATAAGAATACATTTTATAAAATAATTTCACAAATGCATGTAGAGTAAGCATTTGATTTAAAAACCAAACCTCATGTTCTAAACCGCTCTTCCATTTCAAAAACAGAATCGAAACTTCATCGTCAGATCTATTAAAAGCAATTCATTGAATTCTATCCGGCCAGCAACCAGCAGTGTAAAAGAGTCTTCATATTTCACGTCCCAGATTCTGCGCTCCCTTTGATTCCTCCGTGGAAATGGAAGCGATTTCGTCCCATTCAGCCGTGTGTGGGCTATTCAGTGGCGTGTGTTTCTGAAGTACCCCTTAGAGTAATGTTATAATATTTTAGAATTGCCACGTGAGTTGTGCGGCAGGTTTGGTGCTGAAAGCAAGGTAATTGATGACTATTCTTCAATCGAGTTCATAAATATTGTATGAATAGTTTGGCTTAAGATAAAGTCTCAATATATTATGAATGTTAAAAAAAATGTTATCGTAAGTCCTACTAATATTATAAATGCTAAAGTTTGTGAGTATGGATGAATGGATGTTTGTAACTCTTTCATTCAAAAACTACTGAACCGATTTGGATGAGGCACATAGATTGATTAAATCCTGGATTAACACATGGGATACTTTTTATCTAAAATTGACAATTACCGAACCTCAAGCGGGCGAAGGCATAAGTTAGTATCTTATAAAAGTAATAAAAACATCAAGCATCTCTATTCAACCGTACTTTAATCAAAGTCAATGAATAAACCGAGTGAAATAAATCAATGAAATTAAATGAAAATGCAGTCCAGTTATTATAAAACGCATTAATTCAAATCATCACATCATACATAATTTCCAGATTAATCATATATCATTCTATGAGGACATTCAAATAAAACTAAACGGTCGTTTCGCAGTAAATCTTTCGACATTGGAAGCTATGAGCTATAATAATCAACAGTTTATCTCGTATATAATGTTTTTTTGCACCAATTTAAGATTGATACGACTACTGGTCTCATCTTCGTCATTTTCAGACCCAACCGAGTTTCCTCCGTGCTTTGGAAAGTACGTTAAGCCGTTGGTCCCGGTTGTTTTTATAGTTTATCTTTGATAGTCAACAGTACTGGGTTGTGGCGGTCATATAGGCACTCGTTCCATGTAAAATAGTGGTATTCAGCTTGTTAAGCCGTTGCGCGTTGGTCCCGGTAGTCAACTGTAGATCTTTGACAGTCGTTACAGGTAGTCAGTGGTATTACCCAGTACTAGCTGGGATGTGGAGGTCAGATAGGCACTGGCTCCATGTAAAATAGTGGTATTCAGTTGAATCCGGTAAGACTGGAAGCCGACCCCAATATAGTTGGAAAAAGCTATGCATTGATAACAGCCTACTCCCTCTGACGGAACGGAGGCCAGTGTTTCAGCAGCGAAAAAAAATAGGTAGGTTATTTATACTTTTGCTTACAAGACTACAAATTAAAGGAAACTAACAAAACTACATTATAATGGATTCTTTCCATCTTCATTTATATTATTGAATGTGAAAAGAAATTATTAGGCACCTATTTTATGAAAGAAAGTATTGCGTGTTTGCCAAAAATAGTGCATTCTATTTTTACCGTAGATCTCTCAGAGAATCGCGACTACGCGAGACATACCTACGTGTTTTGCTCTCGTTGCAAAGATCAAAAGACATTTCTTTGCATTAAATTGATGGCCAAGTAGCCATGTTATTCAACAGATTTTAAGCGATTTTATCCTACTAATATTATAAATACGAAAGTTTTTTGAGGATGAATGGATGTTTGTTTCTCTTTCACGCAAAAACGACTAACCGGGTTTGAATGAAATTTTGCACACAGACAGTTTATAACCTGGATTAACACATAGGATACTTTTTATCTCGGTAGTACGATCCCGTGAGACATTGCCGGACTCCACGCGGGAATAAGCTAGTTCATTATAAAAACAAGGAGAGATTTGTGTGAGAGTTGCATTTGCGTGATCGTAGAGACCACCTTTCACGGTAGTTTCGTATTATTATTTTTTTTTTTTTAAACTTTGCCCCCCACTAGGATTTGGGATACAAATTGAATTTTCTTGTCTAAAATCATATAGACGGATCATTTTAATCTTACATAACTTTACACCTGTATGTACTCCCCAAAGGTACAATCTTTGAATAAAAAAAAACCGGTATAATATACCAGTTTTGTTTTGGGTACCTACCTAGTAGTCCTAGTACCTACTCCAATATCTTTCTACCTAGTCATATTACTTGGGGTCAGCGCAACATATTTCTCTCTTCGTTTAGGTATCCGTAAGTCCCGCAAAAAGGGGATAAAGCTATTGCTATAATGGGTGTAAAGTACTCTTAACGAAGCCAAAAACCCTTTGTTCTTCCAATCATTTTTTTGTTCTAGAGTCTAGAAGGTTCCCAGGTATACCTGGCAATCTCCTCATTGCGGAGATGTTGAGGGCCAACGTTCCAACTTTTTCACAAGTTTTTAATGTTACAACTTTACTTTTAGTACCTGCACGACTCCCGTACTATTCAGTGCATCAATCAGAACAAGGTTTGAGCGCGTTACATTGGTCCTACCGTGAAACGTGATTTTTAACCCCAAAAAAAAGTCGTTTCCTAGCAATAATAGTTTGATGTACAGAACGCTTGGCGTGGTTTCGTGAAGGGTCCGTTTACACGTTGTATAGGGCACGTAATACTAGTTCACCTGACCCACTAAGTCAATCAAACCAGACCACAACCAACCAACCACATTCGGGCCTGCAACCAGCAACCACTACACTAATAAATCATTCAAATGCAAATACAAACAAACAGTGTTTCTAAATAATTAATTAATTCAATTTATTACCATAGTTTCGTGCGCTTCTAATATGACAATAAAACCGCAATATAAACGCTTGTTACTAATTACAGCGTGGTACTTTCAACTGAGCCGTGATGAATGCATTTATACATATGTGTGTGTGACAACAATGAACAGGTGCTTGGGGATTTGTTCATCGTGTTAGGTAATTTGTTGTCCTAAGTGGATCTGTCAACGAAAATTTGTCATATTCAATGTTCTGAATAAAGTGTTAAAAGCAGCGATAGCCTAATGGTGTGACCGTCGGACTACCAGGTTATAGGTCTGGAGTTCGAACCTTACACGCATATCTGATTTGCCGGATTAATGTGCATATTGCATACTTTGTTTGCTTCAGTGAAGGAAAACATCGTGAGGAAACCCAGTGGCGTAGCTAGTCCTAGTAGGGCCCCGTACCAAATTTTTTGGGGGCCCTTTGAACCCCGAGTGCGCCGAAAGCCAAAAAGAAGAGAAAATCAACAAATTATTTTTGCAAAACTAAGAAAATAGCATCCTGACTTGCATCGCTTTAGCTGTCATTCATTTTACTAAGAGAACGTGTGAGCGAGCAAAGTGAGACATAAAAACTTAACGTAACTGCGATCATGACTGACTGGATCATGAAGGTCAAGACTTCAATGAAGAGCTAGAAAATTACAGCATCCTGAAAAGGTATAAGTGTACATCGAAAACCGAGCAGAGCGAGCTCGAAAAATTGGTGTTTTTTGAACTGCGACTGGTAAAGCCTTCATCAAAGAGCGAGCGGAGCGAGCTCGAAAAATTAGAGCTTTTTGGACCGTGTTAAGTTATATTTTCAATTTATCTTTTATCAAGAAGAATATTTAATTTTGAGGTTGAGAGAAGATTTTGTTTTTGTTTCCTCGTCGGCCTTGTGACTCGGGGGCCCCGTATAATTGATACGGCTGATACGGCGGTAGCTACGCCCCTGAGGAAACCAAACCAGCATGCCTGAGAGATATTTTCTCGACGGCACGTAAAGCCAAGTCAGAGGCCCCATGGGCAGCATTACGAAAAATAAAATAAAAATTGGTATAGCGTGGCTGATGAGCATGGGGTTCGATTCCTTTGTCGGAATTTTTGAGAAGCATCCAAAAGTCTACAGTCGACAGTAATGTCCAGGTGATGACAATAGGCCTCGCTTCTTTTAACATGGGATTTAAACAAAACCGGTGGAATATGGTAGAGGTTGCACTGTACATACATCTCTGGCTATCCCTACGAGGAGGCCCTTCTGGCATGACGTTAATTTTCATCGAGCATTAACAATAGTTGATGTATGTATGCGTGACATCGCTGAACAGGTGCTTGAGAATTTGTTCAAAGTATTACTCGTAGCTAATTTGTCATCGTAAGTGGTTCCGTCAGTGAAAGATGTATCATATTCAATATTCTGGATTACTTTCTACATAGTAGTGGTCGTAAACGTGACTGCTGAGAATAGGGGTCTAGGTTTAATCCGGGGTGTGCCTAAACAGGCGTTGCACAGAGGGGGCTCCGGACAGGTCTTTTAAGAGGAAACTGTGCCTCCTCTCATGTGCGGATGGTGACCACCGGGGTGGTTTAGTGCGGTAAAAATCCCACACTCCCCGGTCTTATCCCCAAAGACCGGTCACCTTTTGAAGGTTTCCCCCCGAAAACAAAAAAAAGAAAAGGTTTAATCCGGGGATTAAAAAGGCCGGTCAAATGGGTTGCAAGGTTTCCATTGTGACTTTCTTTCTAGCTGCATAGAGTCTAGATTTGTGCAAGAGCTACCTTTTTCGCAAATCTAGACTTTATCTACCTAAAGAGTTTTAATGTGAGCTATAACTACGTATAATGCCTCCTCTTTTGGCAAACTATGAGAGCGATTTTATTTCATCTTCCCTAGTGGATAGGTGCTTAGGAATTCGGTAATTATATTATGATTTTTTGATGTAGTAAATGGTTCTGTCAGTAAAAAGTTAGTCATTCAAACTTTCATCACGTCAAAGGAAATATTTAAAGCAATAAGGACTGAGTAATATGCCCCCTTGAAAAAACTATTTAGTTCAATCGTGTTTCTGTGTCTCGGAAAGTTTGTTAATAGTCCCGGTTGTCAATGCTAGATCTTTGACAGTCGTTACAGGTAGTCAGTGGCCCGAAACAACTGACAACCAATCTCACCAAGTGGTATCGTATTACCCAGTACTAGCTGGGATGTTGAGGTCAGATAGGAAGTCGCTCCATTTATAATACTGGCTCAGTTGCATCCGGTTAGACTGGAAGCCGACCCCAACATAGTTGGGAAAAGGCAGGCAGATGATGTGTCTTATACACTCTTATAACTCTTCCAGAAATTTTTGGTGACACTGTGGTAGCATGTACTATGTGCTGTATCACTGAGTACATATCTAAAAGCATTGTTTATACCTACTACTAGTATTTAGATAAGGAAAAAAACAAAACACTTAGTACTTTCTAACCTTACAATAAAATATTTGTTTTTCGTTAAAGTAGCGATTATTTTTATACTTGTTTTTGTGTAGCTTGGCTATCTTCGCCAGCAGAGGGCAGGTAGGTAGGTACTTACCGTCGAATACCATACACGTGGACTTAGAGGCAATAAGAAAACAAAAAGGAAATAAGTCTTATTGTTGTAACAATTAAAGTGAAGTGACACACTTGACGGCGACTTTTGCTAGCTTTCACTAATATTAGGTGACACTTAAATTAGTAAAAGCTTAGTAAAAGTGCGCTGTAGGATTTTATCTTTCATTGCTAAGATGATCGTTGGAGATCTAATAGAGCGCTTTTTAGGAGAATTTTGTTTGGGTGCAGCCATAAGTCCATATAACCATAGTTTATTTAGAACTGAGGAATGCTCTCTTACCTTTTTTACACTGTGTTAGTGACTGCCAAAGAATCGATAATATTTAAACTAAAACTGCGTTATTAGACAAGAGTCTAGCGCAGTTCAGTTGTCTACACTAATATTATAAAGAGGTTTTATTTGTAAGTTTGTATGTGGGGGTTAATTTTCGAAACTACTGATCCGATTTCGAAAAATCTTTCACTAACGGGAAGCTACATTATCCCCGCGTGCAATAGGCTTAGGCATTAAAAAGTTCCCGTGAGTTAATTTATGTACATAAAGGAAGCGAAACCTTGTACAGAAGCTAGTCGGTAAATAAATAAAAAACGTAGGTATTCGACGTTCCCCACCAAAGAGCTATGATTTACATAATACCTATATTATACCTACCTACATGTACCCAAGGTATATAATACCTTACCGGAGGTGTTCATAACCAAGATTTATGGGAGAGCTTATGTCCAGGAGCGGACGGCTTGCGGCTGATATTATTATGATAGCCGTGATGAATATCTTGCACGTCGCCGGGTAAATAGAGAATGGGCAGGGAGCTACCTACTTACAGAACGTATTTGAAGGAATATTTGTGGAATGAACAAATTTGATAAAGAAAGAAGAAGGAGTACGGTCCATACTAAATTAACCCACGTCCTACAGCAAAGAGAAGTATCTCAACAAAATTTTAAAAATGGATTTAAAAAGATGGCAAACTACATGACTGCCCCTGA
Source organism: Noctua pronuba (assembly GCA_905220335.1). Lineage (NCBI taxonomy): Eukaryota > Metazoa > Arthropoda > Insecta > Lepidoptera > Noctuidae > Noctua > Noctua pronuba. The sequence continues at coordinate 6,875,085 of LR999915.1, read as the reverse complement.
ACGAATTTTCATAGCATTTTTTTATATGTTAGATTGTAAGGATGGAGGTTCGCGGGCCTGTGGACGGTGCGTAATGGGTTAGCTCACCGTCCGTCCGTCTTATGACGACAGGCCGTGTCGACGGCGCGTTCGTGTTCCACGCGCGCCAAAGAGATGTCAGCAACCAGGAAGGGGCCCGCAAGGGCCGATGCCTGCCGGGGCTGCGGGACTGTTCGAAAGAGATACCGTGGCCCTTGAACACAAAGAGCAATGAAGGAACATGGATGGGTTTTAGTCAGTAAGAGTCTGACACTCCCTCCCACTCCACCCAGAGCGGGAGAAGTCATTTGATGATTTCCCATCCGTAAAAAAAAAAAAAAAGGATGGAGTTTGGAAGTATGCCATCCTTTCATACCCATTTTTATCAGTTTTTTGAGATACTTCTCTTTGCTGTAGGACGCGGGTTAATTTTGATCCTTCTTCTTTGATAAATAACGTGTACTTCCTGTAACTGGACTAAAAGGGCTGTAATCCCCGAAGGGTTGGGCAGAGGTGTACTTAATAATACATCCACATTTCGCCAGTTATGTTTCAAAGACCTATGTAGTAGGGGGCGAACCTATTATCATCAACCGAGCACAACTCCAGACTCCGTGGCTGCTAATGAGAAATTCCTGATGGTAAAACCGAATAACACTTTGTCCGATCTAGGAAACGCACAGGACCTCATGCACAGAAGTCGCGTTTGCGATCACTAGACCAAAGAGGCAGTCCAGTTTAATATACCTATTTAGTATTAATTAGTCTTGCGAATTTATCAGTAACGGACCGGAGTCTGAATTCGTGCACGTTAAATTACAATTAGGCTCACCCCCTATTACGTAGGGCTTAAACATAACTGGTGAAGTGTAGATGTGCTACCATCACGAAGCCGTCAACCAAGCATTCTGTACATCAAGTAACGGTACGCAAAAAATATTGCTGGGAAAAAACTTTTTTTTTGGGGTGATTAATCATTTCACGTTTTACGATAGGACTCAATGTAACGCATTCAAAAAACTTGTGAAAAGGTTGGAACTTTGACCCCCAATATCTCCGTAACTAGAAGGTTCCCCGGTATGTTCTAGAACAAAAAAATTATCGCAATGACGGGGAGAAAAAGTGCCTTTCGGCTTGGTTAAGGGTATTTTTACACCCATTAGTACACTTCAGCTTAACTGTATAATATAAGTTTATTAAAATTTGTTCTATTCGAGGTTATTCAAAGTACTAGCTAAACCTTTGACTGATTGATCGGCAAAGTGGTTATGCAATTAGCTTTAACAATAGGTCGTGTCGCGGTTTCGGGCACGGCTCAAATATTTGCGTAGCTTGTAGATTCGATAGTCTGCTTGTTCCGGGTTTTGGTGTTCCTCTGTTGGTATATGTGAGATTTGTGTTTGTAAACAAACACTCCGATACGAGAGAAATGCTAGAAATTCTGTCAACGGCACATCCGTGGTAGTCAGTTGATATTGACAGCAAATAAGGTCGATTTTCGTAGTTCGCATGTCACCTGGGGTGTGTGCTTGATAATGAATGATATGATCCGTGTATGAAGGAGACACGGTAAAATTGCTTGATGACTATCAGGAATACCTATATGTTTTTCATTAGAATGCTGAATGCGTCTTACTGACCAGGGCCATGATGTCTATTTCTAATTATAAATCAGCTGGCTTAATGAAGTAGCTACGCTATACCACAGATTAAATAACAGTATACTAACGCAATACTGGCAATCTATTATTTCATTCATAAAATATGTTTTGTAGACTCCAAAACCCGCTAAATAATAACAGCCGCACGGGTCAATCTTTAGGTTAAGCCGTGCTTGCCTAGGTTGGTCTGTGGATGGGTGACCACCCATTACATACCGGGTTTCCTCCGTGCCTCGGAAAGCATGTTAAGCTGTTGGTCCCGGTTGTCATTTGTAGATCTTTGACAGTCGTTAGGTAGTCAGTAGCCCAAAAAGTCTGACAACCAGTCGTACCAAGGGGTATCGTATTACCCAGTAATAACTGGGTTGTGGAGGTCCGACAGGCAGTCGCTCCATGTAAAATACTGGTATTCAGCTGCATCCGGTTAGGCTGGAAGCCGACCCCAATACAGTTGGGAAAAGGCTAGGCAGATGATGATGAGACTCCAAAACCCATTGCCCCAATTATCATCCCTAAAAAAGAAAGCATAATAAACCAAACATAAAAATACTTTCAGACAGCCATGAAAACTGAAAACATGACAAATATTACAGTAGAGAAATCTAAGACAGTTCACTTCATCGGATTTGTAAAATTGACATAGTTTATTTCCTGTATTTTATCATTCCATGCATTTGGCTTGAGGCCACCGAAGTAAATACATCGCCACATCGTTGATCCTTATTTATAGCACGTTAAGGTTCATAATGGGCGGTGTAATGGGTTACATTGTAGGAAGTCAACACAAATAAGATTTATTGCCAAGTTACGTTTAAATGTGGGCTTGCCTACGTTGATATGGATAATAGGTGTCTTGAATTTAGTGTGCTATGTTTTATTAGCTGTTGAGAATAAATTAATAGATTTTCACCTAGATTTCGGTAAGTAGGTAGGTACAAGTCTATTTTCCTGAAAAAATCTCAATAAAATTTCTGCGTTTTTCTTAGGTGTAGGAGCTCGTGGCTTAATAATAACAGCCACTCGGGTCGATCTTCAGGTTAAGCCGTGCTTGCCTAAGTTGGTTTGTGGATGGGTGACCACACATTACATACCGAGTTTCCTTCGTGCCTCGGAAAGCACGTTAAGCCGTTGGTCCCGGGTGTCATTTGTAGATCTTTGGCAGTCGTTAGGTAGTCAGTGGCCCAAAAACTCTGACAAGCGGTGTTTCCAAGGGGTATCGTTTTACCCAGTACTAATTGGGTTGTGGAGGTCAGATAGGCAGTCGCTCCATGTAAAATACTGGTATTCAGCTGCATTCGGTTAAACTGGAAGCCGACCCTAATATAGTTGAGAAAAGGCTAGGCAGATGATGATGATGTTTACTTTGTTATAAATGCATGTTTGAGTAGTTATACTTAAAATTAAGAATGTACGGAATATGAGCATGATTTTTCTGCAGTCTTTAATTTGGCAATATTATCTTCATAAAGGATGTAAATTGATCTTTAACGAAGCCGCAAGGCACTTGTTCCCCCGTCATTGCGTTCATTTTTTATTTTGGACCATACTTGGGATAACCTTCTTGTTACGGAGATATTGGAGGTCAAACTTCCAACTTCTTCACAAGTTTAAAAAAAAAGTTCTATTTTAATGTTATAACTTTACTTTAAATACCTTCACGACCCCCGTACTATTCAATGCATTCTTCACCGCAGTGTTTCGAGTGCGTTAAATTGAGTCCTACAGTAAAACGGGATTTTTCACTCCAAAAAAAAAGTAGTTTTCCAGCAATATTTTTTGCGCTACAGTTACTCAGTTCGATGTACAGAATGCATGGCCAGTTTCTTGAAGGGTCCGTTTATACCTTATATACTATATAAGGTATAAACGGTGGTTGTAAACAGACCCTTCACGAAGCCGTTATAAGACGCTGTCGTTATAAGACGGACGGACGGTGAGCTAGCCCATTACTCACCGTCCAAAGGCCCACCCCCTTATAATGTATTATTTTAATATCAAAAGACTGAATTATTGTCCGTGTATGTCCAGAAATCAATATAAAACTCACTAGTCGATGTTCCAATAATAGTTTGCGTATATTTTAGTCTCAAAATAAAACTAATTACAGACTAATAGTGTACCGAAGCATCCAACTGTATTTGATGCTGCAATAATTAGCTGTGCATGTAGTTGGCTGGCATTTGTGGCAGCCATCGATTTGTTGGCTAATTTGTATGGACGGGTACACTGCGTAGGTATTTATACAACGTGTAACAGAAGGGGTATAGTTAAATGAAAGGATATGCTGCAGACCACCAAGCTGAACAACTTTCTCCTTGGATCCAATATCGTAAATGCGAAAAAATTATCAACTGTCCCATACAAAATTTCAATTCCTACTCTAGCCAAATTTATGGGGCAGCTGATAATTTTTTCGCATTACGATATTGGACCCAAGGAGGAAGTTGTTCAGGTTGATGGTCTGCAGCATATCCTTTCATATGACTATACCCTTTCTGTTACACGTTGTATATTCCAATTAAACATACATATTATAACATCACACCTGTAATCCCCGAAGAGTTAGGCAGAGGTGTACCTAAGAGTACACCAACATTTCTTCAGCTATTTTTTTTTGTAACAGGCGGCGAGTCTATTTCCATGAGCCTAACACAAATCCAGACTCCGTGGCTGCTACTAAGAAATTCCTGGTGGGAAAACTTAATAACACTTTGCCCGACCTGGGAATCGAATCCAGGACCTCAAGCTCAGCAGTCGCGCTTGTGACCACTAAGCCAACGAGGCAGTTGAGTCAGAAATAACATATTTAGCTTCGAGGATAAGGTTGAAAGCAATAGGTACCTTTTTCTACTTAGCGCGTCGATGGAATCTAAATTGGCGACTATACAAGGTATAAACAGACCCCTCACGAAGCCATTAACCAAGCATTCTGTACATCAAATTAAGTAACCCTACACAAAAATTATTGCTGGGAAACGATTTTTTTTTTGTTTTGGGGTAAAAAATAACCCTTTACGGTAAAACTCATTGCACCGCATTCAAAACATTGTGCTTATGGATTCATTGAATAGTAAACGGGTCATGGAGGTATTTAAAGTAAAGATATAACCTTAAAAATTGGTAAGTATTTAAAAAAAAACTTGTGAAAAAGTTGGAACTTTGACCCCCAATAACTAAAGAAGGTAAACAGGTATGGTCTAGAACAAAAAAAATATCGCAATAGCAGGGAGATCAAGTAACTTTCGGCTTCGTTAAGGGTCTATTTACACCCTGTATAGGCCTTTCCAGTAGCGTCCATCAGATCCTAGTAGTAATGAGCAGATAATAATATATCTCTTTTACACTCAGCATTGTTGTGTTGCATAACACATCTCTAAAATAATACAAGATTATGCCAAATTGTAAACTCATTACAATAATATTACTTCCGTAGACATTTTAAATTACGATCGCGGACGGTCCAACATTTGAAGCCAAATTGGTTTGTTGATTGCTTTAATGTTTAAATGAATGTTAGAACATTGTAAGCACATTTTATTGTTTATTGCAATACTTCATTAATTTTTATGTAAGTTACAAGTTTTAAATTCATTTCGTCTTCATACGTAATATACAGGGTGTAAACGGACCCTTCACGAAGTCAACCAAGCATTCTGTACATCAGACTAAGTCACCCTACGCAAAAATTCTTGCTTTGAATAGTAAACGGGTGATGGAGGTAATTAAAGTAAAGTTAAAACCTTAAAAAGAAGTATTTAAAAAAAAAAATGTGAAAAATTTGGAACTTTGACCTCCAATATCTCCGTAACCAGAAGGTTCCCAGGTATGGTTCAGAACAAAAACATGATCGCAATGACGGGTAGAATAAGTACCTTTCGGCTTCATCAAGGGTTTTTTTACACCCTTTATTATAATGTCAACGTTGAATATGTAAGTCAGAAAACCAATTTTCGTAATACATATCTTATAATCATCATCATCATAATCATCATCTGCCTGCCCTTCTTCTTGGGGTCAGCGCTACACGTTTTCTTATTGTATTCTGCTCTGTCAGACTTGTCGTAATAAAGGAGAATGGGCAAAATTGCCCTAGCGTCAAATAGCGTTAAGATCTATACCAATGGTTAAATCTATTTCTTATGATGGCGACTTATCTCGATTCAGAGAGGAGCTACAGAGCTCTAAATATGAGAAATTAACTTAAATTAAATACTGTTATTTCGTCAAATTATTAACTTTCATTGATACTGTACGTTTCAAACATCATATTATAAGACTATAAAAGTCTTTTTCAAAACATTGACATCTTAAATGCCATTTTAGGAACAAATCCTTAATTCTACCTTAACGCCTAATAGCGTTAAGATATGTATTAATGGATTGATCTCTTCAAAAACTCCTTTTTCTCAAAATTAGTCAGAGAGGAGCTACAGTTTGGTACCCAATCAACTACCTAGTGTAATGATTTTGTAAAATAATAGTCGATAATTATACTGCTTTCCACAAGCGATAGATGGCGCTAGTGGGTGCACGAATTAAATACATCCGTTTTAGTTATTAGTTCTAGTTAAATATAGGTATGTAAGTTAGTTTATACTTTATAATTTCTAAATCATTATTATCTATATTAAAACATTTATTTACTGTTAATATTAAGCCTTAATGTATTTTAGTCAATCGATTGAGCATACGTATTGTGTACTTTGCTCTGATTGGTCGAATAACATGCTGAGGGTTGACTCACTGTTAGAGTGGGGAACATTCAGCTTGTGGCTGACGTTTTCGACAGAGGCAGTCTATCTTGAAGCATTGAACAGCAAACATACCTTGTGAATCAGTGTGTCTGATGTACTATTTTTACTGATATTATTGGTGATTGTTATTTTGATTAAAGATATTACTTTTGAATACTTGAGTGTTTGATTTCATTTTACTAGTTAGATCAATAACTCCGAACAGACTGCGAATTAGCAAAAGTTATGTTTGAAGCAGAAGTTCTCATAAAAAAGCTCTCTCCAATGGTGTATATCTTATTGCTATTGGTTACCCAGAAAATCTTATCTTCGGTGCTCAAAAAATAAAAAATTATGGACTTAGTATTGCAGTATTTTAACACCTTTAATTTGATTAAATTGCATTAATTTTATTCTTGAAGTGCGTTTATGTTTTAAAAGGTACCTAATAGGTACGACGACCTCCAATATGACTTCTTCATTATCTAGGCTTCTATTACATAAACGTGTAAATGACAGAAATAATCAGCATTTAATGATCCAGGAAACAATTCAATCACCATTACTTGTTGCATTCAAAATGTTATTACTGTCAATAGTGTCGCAACTTCTTCCTGGTTTATAGATAGCTATATCATTTATGTAAACGGATATTATTAGATGAATCAATTTATTGTTTTATGCATTTTTTTATCTGTTTGTCTGCAAGAAAAATAAAAAGCAATGTTACTGTAATATATTTAAAAAAACTTTTAATTAAAGATGTAATTGGGTATAGTTCAGTACCTAATCAAGGACTTCATGATAATTATTCTCTTGCCCTTATTCCAATTTATTTGGGCCTAGTTAGTACCGGGTAATAAGATACCTCTTGGTAAGACTGGTTGTCAGACTTTTTGGGCCACTGACTACCTCTAACGACTGTCAAAGGTCTACAAATGTCACCCGGGACCAACGGCTTATCGTGCATTCCGAGGCACGGAAGAAACTCGCTATGTAATGGGTGGTCACCATCCACAGACCAACCTAGGCAAGCACGGCTTAACCTAAAGATCGACCCGAACGGCTGTTATTATTTAGCCACGAGCTCCTCGGTAAGTGCATGAGATGTGTATTAGGTACACCTCTGCCTAACGCTTCGACGATTACAAGCGTGATGTTATGTTATTCAGACGGGCTGTACCTAACTAAGAATTTTCTTGAAGTAAAACCACAAATAAAATAACATTGCGAAAACTAAAAAATAAACAAGTTAAAATTTAATAAAATCGAAGTTTCACCTAGCAAACTTCAAACAACACGTGTTTCCAAGCAAATAATAAAAGAACAAAATAATTGTGTCGAGTATTTGTACATCAGGTTTGTTCAAATAACTCGTGTTAGAAAAAGATTGCAATATTTTCACAGGTTGCCTTTCTCTGCTTATAACCCTTCTTCATATTTATTTAGGACCACAGGGGTCCTCAACATTCGGTACGTCAAAATATTTGACAGCTGAGGCTACTAAATATTTATTACTCGGTGAGTTCACCGTTGTTATTGAATAGCGTTTTAGGCCCAGTCAATTTTCGTATGATTTAATTAGGTACGTAATTTTATAAGGGTCAGGCCAAATGAGCTTAATTTTTAAGCTGTGAGAGCCGTATTTTGAGTACCGCAATTTACGTTCAACTGAAATCCGGTTAGGCTGCTAGAAGGACGGGCGTAACTTCAGTTGCTATTCAACGTTTGTACGGGGTGATAACTTGTCCATATTATGACTCTTCTGATAAATTCCTCAGACAATACATGGCCGTTGTTCAACTTCAATAATAAGTTTTTCCGTGTCGAATATTTTGCTAGCAAGAAACGTGTCGACTCTCGCGCATTCTGTAACTAACTGACGCTTGCCTCGCTCCTCTCCCTCACCCCAAGCGCAATTCGGTTGAAATAATGCACGTGAGTCAGCAGACAGCTCATTTTGCGTCGCCGTATGGTACAAACAGAACTTTAGTATGAAACCGAATGCAGCGTAAATTCCGTGACTCATTTTACGCGACACACAGCTTAAAAAATTACAGTCGTTTGGTCTCACCCTACGAGTTACTCATAATCAAATCACAGTACTTATTGAATATTCAAAACTACGATATCTCTGTCTACAATCAGACAAGTATAATATTTTCACAAAAACATACTCCAAAAACGTCAAGACAATTCTAAAATGTATTCAAAATTAATTACTGTTAATTACCATCGTTTACACAGCAATAAGTAGTTATAACACACCCTGTAGGTGCGATAAACAATACAGGTCCGTGCAAATATGTAGAAGTTATGAAACTTCTCATTACGGGGCTTAGGGGTTCAAGGACTTTACGAAACTTCACAGGTGAAGCGGCAATATAGTTATATGTTATCCTATTATGTTGCCTAGGTATGTTGCTTAAAATGTTAAGATGTAAAGGTAGTGAAACTAAGGTATGTAAACCTAATAAAGTTATTGTGAGAGAGAGTACCAGTATCAGTTCAGTACATCAGTTCATTACATCTGTACAGTCCATCAGTTAAGTACATCAGTTATGTACGTCAGATCAGTACATCAGTTCGGTACGTCAGTTCAGTATATCAGTTCAGTACATAAGTTAAGTACGTTAGATCAGTATATCAGTTCGGTACATTCGTTCAGTATATCAGTTCAGTACATACTGTAATAATTTCTTTGATTATTCTGGTCCGGGGAGTGGGACAAAAACTGACAGTAACAATCCATTCGTGGTCAAAAGCGTCCAAGTGTTTCCTGGAATTATTTTTCGTGAGGTTCAAACCTGCAGTCATTATGTAGTTCCCGTTCAAGTCACTTCACTATCTTCCTCGCGATATTTATAAATATTGTTTAAACTAATTTAAATGACAAGGTCCATTGTTAACCATATATACATCTGTTTAAAAAATAAATAGAACATTACCGAACACAACACTCATGAGCTATTTTGACAAATGTTCCACTAACGAACAAAAACAAATAAATTAATACATAAACAACATTCAAGTTTGAAATGACGAAGTTCTGGCAGATAGCAATCAAGATACTCGTTGCGTTGTACGAAATTGAAAACAAAAACATCATGAGTTAAGAGTATGAAGAAGTGGAAACGCTAATCAGTGGTGTCAACAATTTCGTTTATTTTTCGTCGTCGCCAAAAATCCGCAAGCTCATCTGACTTGTGTCACAAATATTTACTACGAAATTACCTGTGACCTAACAATAAATTTTTATTGAAAATCGTAGTTTATTACACGTGAGACTTATTTTGCTGTTGCAATATCAGTTTTATTTAGAAATCCCGCATCCAGAACAATGTAAATTTTTCACACTTGTATCAAAATGTGTTAGGTATTATTTCGTTAAAGCACAAGATGAATTCAAGATAAGTAACTCATTTGCTGCTGCCTGAATTTGATTCATAGTAGCAAGGTTTTTAGTCAGTTAGAATCAGACAGTTCCACCCGCTCCATGGCGGAGGACACCCATGAGGATTTTCCACCCCGAAACAAAAAAAAGTCAGAGGCCTTGAGCGGTATAAAAACTCTGACACCAGGTTAGGCACTAACGAAAAGAAAAAAAAAACATAGGTATTTTGTTTGGAACAAACATAGCACTCCCTGTGCGCTTATTTGCATGCAATAAAGGATAGAAATTCTCACTACCTAATCTATGTGCAGAGGCTGTAAAGGGCAAATAAAGCTGGAGTTTTGTTATAAATTACTAACTAACCATACATGAAGTGGGAACGTCCTTTACTATTGGTAACTCGAAACGTCTTTGTTTAACTTCTAAAGTACCTGTTATATTAACCTTTTGAACACCATTGTCACATATACGTGACAAGCAAGCGAAGGCCCTGTACGCCAACGACACAAATATGTGACAAAAAATGCGCGGTGCACTATAACGCGAAATAAACAATCAAATAGTTTTGGAATCCCTATTCTCTTGTAGGTATTTGCGGTGAAATTGTGGCTTGGCGTGGACACGCGCGTTCATTTATGCTCTGGCGTAGGTTAATGGAAAAACACTGCCAACGACCACTTTAGATTACAAAATCGTGTCCAATTAGTTTATTTACTTCTTTCTGTGAGTAGAGGAAGACCAAAGAAACGATGGATGGACTGGGTGAAGTATGATATGGCAAGAAAGGAGGTGTCTGATGAGATGACGAGTAATAGAGAAGTATGGAAGACATGCTGCGCCGACCCCAAATAAATAGGGATAAAGGCAAGAGAATGATGATCAAATCGTAACGGTGACAAACTGAAAGAGTGATAATTTTTCTTTCTTAAGTGAGTTCCCGTAGTAAACATAAACACAGCGAAAGCTAAACTTTAAATCATTAATACTTGAAAGTGTAGTGCGGCTTCAGTGTTCTCAAAGCGGCGCTAGAAATAATTAGAAGAGTCATAAAGTTTAGCTGTTAAAAGTTCTTTAAGGATGTAAGAGATAGATTACTCATAAGGTTTAAAATTATGAACTTTAAGTCTTTGGTCACGTCCTAACTAAAGCGAGCGATCGAAATGAGAACATACGCCCGTCGCGTTTGCATTGTTCGGCGAACCCGAACGCGTGAAGGCGCCGACAGAATGAGCCTTCTGTTATTTCGAAAAAATTAGTGACATTACGTTATTAATGCGACGATAGCGCGACGAATCGCTTTGGTTAGAACGTATCAACGTAGGTTACTGTATTATTTTTAATAAGATGTCCTTAACCCTTAATTGGTCGCGTGGGGTGTTAAACACCCCAGCGCATCCTTAAAGGTTTAGAACTTTTTAAATTCTGAATTTTGAGCGCTGAAGTTCAAAGTAGCTTCATAAAAACACGTGTCCTTTATGATGAAGTATCGAGCATAATCGTGATTTTGCATGTATTTCGTATTTCATTTATATGATCGGGGTGTCATGCACCCCACGTGACCGTTAACGTTACTTTTTAGGCGCGCCCAATTAAGGGTTAACTATCAGAGTTGGTGCTCTGAAGTCAACTACTTTCGCAATACACGTCACACAGTTTTTCTGTTGCAAAGAATGTCTAATGACGATGTCCAGCAAATGCCCTGAACGTTATTGAGATTATCTTTTATCTTTTAAAATCTCAGACTGATACAGTTGTCGGAAAATGATAAATATAAATGTAATTTTAAGTCACTCACTCTGTTTACAAAAACAATATTAGCACGCTATGTGAGCGTCTTGTTCGAGCAATCCACGCATGTACTAATGACGTCATTTGATGCATAGCGTGTCCGTGGTTTGCAGTGGACACAATCACATACATTTTCTTGCAAAGCGAAGCTTAACACAGGTGCGTAGCCTATCCGTGCGCCGCGGTGGGTTCGCGCCTTAAATGTTTGTAAACGCATCCACGATGCAGGACAAATTCTAAGTGTGGGGCAAGGATAAAAAAAACTACTTTTAAAGATTTACGACGGCCAGGACCAACCAACTGCTTTCGGATCCACGGCGGAGTCTCGCTATGTTAGGGATAGTCACTCATACACTACTACTAACCTGTTACGACTAACCTGTTTATACTAAAAGAATATTTAATCGAATCGATATTTCTTACTTTTTGGATAATGATAACAACTATTACACTTATCATTTATGAACAAACTGATAACAGACTCCTCCAAAACCAAGGACACAAATGAATTCTCCAATTGTACAAGTTTATTCTAAGTTTATATTGATTCGACTTCGGGAGACATGCTAATTTATCATCAGACTTTATTTATACGTTTGTTCAGCTGCCGACCTTCAAGAATTCGATCCTATAAGTTTACTTGAAGATCATTCTCTTTTCAAATTATACACGGTTATTTTCGGATGCCAATTTTTATCGTGACATTGCTTAATTGCATATGCGATGCGTGCTTGCAATAATATACAGGACCGGTACGGACCGGAGCTTTTAAAATAATCCCATTATTTCTGTATGCTCTCATACTTACAGAAAAAGATACAACTGTATCTTTTAAATATTTTAAAAAAGATACCTACACATGGTGTGCATGAATACAGTAAGTATTCATGCACACCATGTGTAGGTATTTTTTTAGTTTTTCAGATCCCAACAAATCAAAATGGAATTACCAGTATCACTTTTCAAGCACCCTATGGTGGCTGCGGGACTTGTCGACTGCGGGACTGTTCGAAAGAGATACCGCGGCCCTGGAACACAAAGGGCAAAGGAGGAACATGGGTAGATTTTAGTCAGTGCGAATCTGATACTCCCTTTCACTCCGCCCAGAGCGGGAGGAACCTCAATGTCATTTTTAAAGACCTATCTATACACGCACCCCACACATATATAGGTTTGATGAACATTTTTTTTTTCAGGTTCTGTTCCATTTATTTATTTAGTTCTTAATCTTTTATTTTTTTTATTTCACAGAATACATCTACCTACCGAGTTTCAACTGTGTAGTTTCGGAATAAAGTGGCTGTGACATATGGACGGACAGACAGACAGATAAACAAGATGAATCTATAAGGGTTCCGTTTTTTGACATTCGGCTACGGAACCCTGAAAATGCCTTGTTTCCTTGTTAATAATAAACGACGCGCCTATTCTTTATGTTGCCTATAACTCCCTTGCCTACAATTGGCTTGCCTTTGGACGCAACGCGCCTGACGTGAAGCGATGATGTGGCTTAGGGTGGAGCACGCTTGCCTAAAAGAAACCGATTCACTCGAACTTTCAAGAAATCTAGATGATAATGATCGGGAAACAGAGAAGCCGGCAGTGAATTCCACAGACTGGCGGTTCGCACAATAATGTGGAAGCGCTTTGTTCGGGTTCGTGAGTCTTCAACCATACAGGGTGTAAGCGGACCCTTCACGAAGCCGTTAACGCAAAAATTACTGCTGGGAAACGATTTTTTTTTGTTGGGTAAAAAATTACCTTTGACCTCCAATATCTCCGTAACTAGAAGGTTCCCAGGCATGGTCTAGAACAAAAAAATTATCGCATTGACGAGGAGAATAAGTGCCTTTCGGCTTCGTTAAGGGTATTTTTACACCCTTTATAATGTTGACGCTCATCCGTCTCCCTGCACGTCCGATGATAGAATGCGGACGGGGGAAGTACCTACCTATACCGGTTAGTATACATAGCCCAGTAACCCAGGGTTACACACGCATCGCTCAAACTATTAGTTGCCAATTACTTTGTAACACGAGACGCTCGCAACGTGACACGTTCGAGACTGAACTGAAACACCCGAGGGGAGGATCTACTGACAGTTAGCAACATGCTCGTCAAATTGACGAGAACTACTTTGATATTCGATGATTGGGAGTAGTTTGAAGGTCAGAATGTATTGAAAAAGGTTAAGGGCGAAGATTCTGTTCTCATGAATAAACGTATGATGTCTTTATGAAATACTGTGGAATGATATAGTTATTTTTTTTTACTTCTTCTTCTTTTTTTATTCTTAAAATTGTATAATTCTGCACGTCGATGGTAACAATTAGTATTGAGCTGACTTAAATATGACAAAGACATTTATTCGGATGAAATTATGGTACAAAGTTAGTAGATATAGTGAAGTTCAGGACATATTCTAGTGTACTATTTGGCGGTTTTCGTTTCGGTTTGTCGTGAAGCGGATCGCACGTCGCATTGGCTTGTATGAAATCTGTTGATGCCTCTGTTGTACACCAGCCGACAGCATGGACGAGCGGCGCTCACCGCCACTCCGCGCGGCGCACCGCCTGCGGACGAGCTGTGTCGAGTGGTGACAATCGCCTTACGATTTTTCAATATCATAAGAAGCCAGTTTATATTGATTTTGTTCGCTGATGCGCGGCTTGCTGTAGAATAATAAGGCAAAAGATCTTTTTTGGGAAATACGCTGCTCGATAAAAGTTAATTAGCACACACTGTGGCTAAGCATGTTTCCTGTCGCTATCAGACAACTGTCAAACTATGTATAACTGCAAGATAGATCCGGGAACATCTAAATCAGAGTACATTTACATATCTCGAGCTAACACTTTGAGATTTTAGGCTACCAATCTCAGATTTCTTTTTATTTCCATAAGTACCTACTTCACTGAAGGACTGTTGGACAAACTAAAACTACTATTTTCTTTTCAATGTCTAGTTTCATTTTTTTGTAGTAGGTAGGTCAAAAAACGCTGGCGTGACGATCTGGAATTAATCGGAGAAGGTAAATGATAAACAAAATTGAAATGCCATGAGAGAGGCATTTGCTCAGCAGTGAGACAGAGTAGGCTGATATGAAAAAAAATAGTATCTTTGGTTGCCTCAGTGTCAGTGGAAGGCCAAAGAAAATATGGGTGGATTGTATGAGGAATGACGACGAAGAAGAAGGAGTAAATGATATCGTGACGGCTGACATAAGAGAATGGCAAGGAAAAATGAGTTGCGCAGACTCCAATTAACATGGCACAATGGCAGGAAGATGATGTTTCCTCAGTTATTTTTTGTACTATAGCTCCGCTTACACTTTCTGAGATTATTGACTTATTATGACGCGTGTAAATCTAAAAATAGACATGAGAAAAAAAGCCCATTATTGTCTGTCATTTCATGTACCTACATATACTCACGCAGCATCATGATGACTTGTGCAATTACTTAATGAGTAGGTACGATGGTTCCAAGTGCCTACTAATTATAATTTACTGCAAAATGAATGGATAAAGATTTTATTGGCGTGTCAGCAGTACTGTGAGACAGTCTTGCAAAACGTCTTAAAAATAAAGGGTGTAAAAAGACCCTTAACGAAGCCGAGAGGCATTTGTTCTCCCCGTCACTACGATAATTTTTTTGTTCTAGACTATACCTGGGAACCTTCTAGTTACGGAGATATTCGGGGTCAAAGTTCCAAGTTTTTCACAAGTTTTTTTTTAAATACATGTTTTTAATGAAAGATTTTTAATTTAAACACCTCCACGACCCCAATCTATTCAATCCATCCATCAGCACAATGTTTTGAGTAAGTGACATTGAGTCAGACCGTAAAACGTGATTTTTTGCCCCAAAAGTCGTTTCCCAGCAATAATTTTTGCGTGAAGTTACTTAGTTTGATGTACAGAATGCTTGGTTGACGGCTTCGTGAAGGGTCTGTTTACACCCCGTATGTGTAATGGAGAACTCGACCAGAATTTAAGAAGAATCCTGTCCGGAGCGATTAAAGTATGCCTCAGGAATGCAATAAATTAATTAATAGGTAAGACAATTCATAATTAAACGCGTCTCAACATTGCAATAATGATGCAATGGGTATAAATGCATTCTAATTATAAAGATGTTTTCTTAATCAAAGAACACGAAATGTCTAGACAAGACAATGTTCTATTAGAGAAATATGTGATTTTAACGATGACAATAGTTTGAAAATTGTTGCAATGTCGTTTTGTGGAACTAGTGAATGAATTTTATCTAGTAGCTATTTCTATTCAGCAATTCTATGCATACAGGGCCCTTTTTGAGTGAAACCAACCGGTGAGAGCCAACAATCCGCCAATTTTTCAACGTTTTAGCGCCTAAGGCCCGGATGAGTTCGGCGGCGGCGACCTCTCGCGCCCGGCCCTGGTTCAGGCCATGGTCCGGAGCGAGAGGGAATGGGAAGCCGTCACCTCCTTCTGCGAAGCAGTCATGCTAGCGAAGGAGGTGGCGGGACGTGAGAGGGAGAGAATCTCACGTCCCAGCCGCCGCGGGCGACGCACCGGGCGTCGGGGGCCACCGTAGGCGCGGCCCTGTGGACGGTGAGTAATGGGTTAGCTCACCGTCCGTCCGTCTTATGACGACAGGCCGTGTCGACGGCGCGTTCGTGTTCCACGCGCGCCTCAAAGAGATGTCAGCAATCAGGAAGGGGCCCGCAAGGGCCGATGCCTGCCGGGGCTGCGAGACTGTTCGAAAGAGATACCGTGGCCCTGGAACACAAAGGGCAATGAAGGAACATGGATGGGTTTTAGTCAGTAAGAGTCTGACACTCCCTCCCACTCCACCCAGAGCGGGAGAAGTCATTTGATGATTTCCCATCAGTAAAAAAAAAAAAAAAAAAAAGGCCCGGATGAGCTGAGCGGAGAGGAGACATGCGGAAACCAAGCAATCACATTGGTTGAAATCTACATAACGTCTTTCGGCTCTCTTGCCGAAAGTTGCACATCTCCCCTCTGCTCCGCTCTTCTCCGCTTTGGTGGAGTCCAAGCCTAAACCTACCGTGAAAATGTGTCCATTTCCGATGAACTAGTTCATTTGTTTTTTTTTTTAGTATTTGTTCCTTTATGTAAAAATCAGAATATACAGTCCCCTACCTTATAAAGAAGAATGGGGACAGGTAATGACTGTAGTTACCTCTGCATTATGTATAATGTTTCTTAACATTCAGGATTCTCAACTTCAGTTTTCAGTATGACGCTAAGAAACAGTAATAGCCTAGTGGTGTGACCGTTCGGACTGCCAAGACACGCACCTCTGATTTTTCGGATTCATGTTCGGATTGTATAATTATCACTTTCTTCGGTAAAGAAAAACGTCATGAGGACACCATCATGCTTGATAGATATTTGTCGACGGCATGTAAAGGCAAACTCAGAGGCCCAGGCTCAGAGGCGGCATAAAAACTCTGGCACCAGGTTAGACACTAATAAAAAATATTAGGATAATTTGAGCTTCTCTGACGCTTAAATTATTTTCGATGACGTCTAGAATTCAAGATATTTTCATCATCTATAAGTAAATAATTCTGTAACAGCTAATTTAATCCGCGTCAGAATCGAACGTCATAAAAATATTTTTATAAATTCATACCGATCTTTATTTTATGAATGCAATTTATTGAAAATAAACTGCAAATAGAAATTCGTGTGCAGTTTATGTCTTGTTGAAAGAATTCTTGTTAATAATGAAGTGTAGATTTATCTGAATAAACAAAAGATAAGAAAGGCATAAAAGTGTTAAAATAGTAAACTGCAGCAAAAATAAACAAACTCTCTCTCAAACAACACATGTTTTTTAGGAAGTTCTGTGACTATTTTTATCCCTCCCACCTGAAATTACTATATATTTTAAAATATTCAAAAGTGCTTAATATTTTTGTTTATCGACTGTTCAAGGTATTTAGAAGCACCTTAAGGTAAATTCACTTTTCTCATCAATTTTGCCTTTTTTATTTTATCTGAAAAACGTAATGAATTTGAAAATTCCTTTACATTTTTGGTCCTTGAAAAAAATGTTAACAAGTACTGAATGCATAACAGCTGAAGATGACAGATCATGGTTGACACAAAATTGATTAAAAAAAAGTGACCGTAATTCGGTGTATTGGGAAATTTCCCAGCACTAAGGTGCTACGGTGCCGAGACATGGACGCTCACGAAGGAGACTGTCGGAGACCTAGAACGAGTGGCACAAAGGGCCATGGAGCGACCCATGCTCGGCATGAACCTTCTAGATCGAGTGCGTAACACCGAAATCCGCCGTCGGACGAAAATCTCCGTCGTCGGGGACCGGACGGTGCGTCTCAAGAGGACTTGGGAGACGCGAAGATGGCCGATAGAGCAAGGCTTTATCCGAGTGGTGGCCAAGGTTAGGCCAAAGAAACCAGGGCCGTCCTCAAGCTCGATGTGTTGGCGATACCGTAAAAATCACAGGAAATACCTGGATGGCCTGATACCTGGGGCGCTCTAAGCCGGGAAGCGTGGCAGAAGAAAGGAGAGGCATATACCCAGCACTGGATGATTCCGGGCTGATATGATGATGATGATGAAGATCCTTAAAAAGACAGCCCACTTGGAAAGTACCTTAGCCTTAATTAGATTCATAGTCCCCACAAAAACATACTACCATCAAATGCATTCATGGACCACAAGTACACAACTCAAAATGTTTCGTTTATGAAATTCTTATACAATTCGCTAAGTCCATTTAAGCCAGTAAAACTGTGCAAATATCATCTCATTTACATTGAATGGCAAATAAATTAATACCTATTTACGGTTATACCTAGCACTGTGTATTTATTCGTTCAGTTGCTATGTGAGGAAGATAAAACTTTGTTATTTCGGTTCGCAAAAAATAAGTTTACACTTCGTATCAGATATTCGCACGTCATTATTAAATTGATGAAGTTGTTTATGAACTTATCTCTTTTGTAATCGTCTAAAAGATATGCAGAAGTATGACCTCGTGAGAACTAAACATGTGTCGCCGTGTGTGTGTGTGGATTCAGTAGTTCAGCTGTAATTACCTATTGGATTCAAAAGTACCCTTAACGAAACCAAAAGGCACTTGTTCTCCCCGTCATTGTGGTCAGTTTTTTTTGTGATCAGACCATGTTTTGGTAGAACCTTTTAGTAACGGAGATATTGGGGCTCAAAGTTCCAATTTTTTCCCAAGTTTTTTTAATACAAATGTTTAATGTTATAACTTTAAATACCTCCATAGCCCCGTACTATTTAATGCATCCATCAGCCCACTGCTTGACAGAGGCCTCCTTAAACGCACGCCACTCAACTCGATTCTCAGCAACTCTCATCCAGTTGCTACCAGCCACCCTGCGAAGATCGTCGCTCCACCGAGCCTGAGGGCGTCCCCGCTTGCCGATTCGCGGTCTCCACTCAAGAACACGACACGTCTATCCCAATGGTCATCGGTTCTACGGCAAAGGCAGTACAGCTCTTTGTAAAAAACTGGCAGTCAGCTGGCTTCAGCATTTGGTTGGACTGGGAGCTGACCCTAATGAAGCCGGGAGATGGCTCAGCAGAGTAATTGATCAGCTGTTACTGTAAACCTTGTACGAAGTAATTATAATATTCCCACAATTATCTATCTACATAATTTAAACTAATTACTTCTACAAACGCAGCAGTAATTAATCCGACTATTAATGTTACATTATACTTACACGGATTACATTTAACAAAACAATTAATTTCAAGTAATTACGTAATTTAGAAAGATGTGAAAAAACATAATCAGTACTTACGGTACAGTAGCTACGGTGTTATTATTTTCTATTATCGTGTCAAAGGCAGAAGTAATCAATACCTTTTCTTTTCATATTAAAAAAAAAAATTGTCTGTAGAGAACTTTTTTGTGCTGTTTGTCTTGGACAAAGACTACATAACAAAAAAGCAGTTCGTTCAATTTCGGCGCTTCGATATGGGCCAAAATCTAAGCTTCGGTGGGACAACTATTATCACTGCGCAGTGTGTTATCGTCCCTCATCATCACCATTTCAGCCGAAAGACGTCCACTGCAGGACATAAGCCTCCTCCAAGTGCCGCCACATCGACCGTGCTCGCATCCAGCGGATCCCCGCAACCTTCACCAGGTTAATGGTCAACCTAGTGGGAGGCCTTCCAACGCAACGTCTTCCAGTTCGCGGTCGCCACTCCAGCTATCATCATTAAATTTAAAAAAATGGTAGTGCTGGACGCTCACAGTCAGCCGGTGACTATTTTTCTTCTTTTTCGTGTCGCTGGCACGGCAATATTATATTTTGTAAGCCAGAACTTCGCCACTTCCACCGCGTCGTCGGCGACAGCACTTCGCAGGTCACTTTGGCTGCATGTTTTTGGGCTAAAAAGACAGGATAGGAGGTGGAGCAGTTTTTGACACAGCTCCACAACCACATCCCAGTGCTGTTTCATTGAATTAGCCCCACTTAAAGAGGTTGGAGTTACATCTTCCCATTTGAGTCCAGCGACGGTTCAAGGACTTCCAGGGACCACGGAAGGAAAGACCCTGCAGTAAGATGTCCATTAATAGTACGTTCTGATGTGAACGAGGCCTTTAATATCATGACGTCCAAAAACAGGTGCGAGGTGACAGCCCGGAATAAATCCGCCCGGATATGATGCAGAACCAATATTTTTAAAACACATTACTTAATATTTCAGCCAGTAATTTCTGAAATGTCAAAACATTGCGGTTTACAAAATAGAAAATGACTGTCATAACATTTCCTGTGTGGTATTTCTGATGTAGCCTATAATTAGTTGGTATTAGATCATGCAGCTGGATTTGGTGATCGATCTTTTTATTTTTGCTTGTTTTTACGAGATTATGCCTGCGGTTTTGCCCACGTGGAAGTTGAAAATAACCTCACGGGAACGTTATATCGGGATTCAAATACTTTTACCTTAAGTGAGTAGTCAAGCAGTGATAGCCTAGTGGTGTGACCGTCGGACTGCCAAGTCATAGGTCTCGAGTTCGAACCTAAGACACGCACCTCTGATTTTTCGGATTCATGATTGTATAATTATCGCTTGCTTGAAGGAAAACATTGTGAGGAAACCAAACCAGCATGCCTGAGAGATATTTCTTGACGGCATGTAAAGCCAAGTTAGAGGCCCATGGGTGGCATAAAACTCTGACACCAGAAATCAGAAATATTTATTTGTAAGAATGTAGTTTTACGTATATTCAGATGTCACTCTTAAATAAATTAAATAAGCAGTACAATAATTACCAGGCACAACCACGCGAAAAATAAAAGAAAATGGTCTTCATAACCCAGTTTATGGTCTTCATGTGTGCTAAATATCAACGAAATCTTTTCAGCCTTTAAAGCGGTTAAGCCGTGATAAACAAACGAACCCACTTTCAGGTTCATAACATTAAACATGGTTCAGGAAAGGAATAAGGGAACATTTCCTGTCGAAATGATCAATATGTAAGCAAATAGGATTCTATAGGCATTGTATTGTATATATTGTATGTATTACGTGTATTATACTGTATGTATGTAGTTTAGTTTATAAAATTAATTAATTTAAGTAATGAGATGTTATGTTAATGCACATAGGTATATCCTCTTATGCAAATTTCGCAATCGAAATTTGGTTTGCTGTAAGAAAACCCAATTCTGGGTTAAGCTCGCCATTGTACATAAGCTATGTTATTGCAATTTGTATGTATATTTTTGTTGTTTTGTGTGCAATAAAGAATAAGAATAAGAATTAAATACAATAATTCAGCGAGTCTGAAAGGCTGTCGCTCCGTACAAAAACTATTGATGTTCAGTTGCATTTAATTATACTGGAAGCCAATCCTTAAATAGATAGGAAGAAGCTAGGTCGATAATGATAATTACACCCAAATGCCCTTTCTTTGGTATTGTTCGTCGTGACGTTGAGCTCCTTGGAATATGAATCGAGCTACATGATCACTGACAAATGCTTGCACTGACTGGACAGGTCCACTCAAATCTGTGTGGTAATTTCTTCAAAAGACCATCTCAGACATTAATCTGCATGGTCCTCATATGACTTGATCAATGTCTGGACTTTAAAAGAGTCAGTGACCTCTGAGTTTGTTTCGGTTGTTTCTTCTCAGAGTAGTCAGGTACGAAACACCGGCTCCATATAGTTTTAAAACATAACATGATGACCTGTAAAAGTGTTTTGTAAAACCAATTTACAGAAATAAATATGATTTATGATTATTTCTATAATTATGATCATTAAGTTGTTTTCTGCGTTTCTATCCGCTGCTTCTCTTTTTGCTTGGTTCTTAAGGGTCCAAGCGTGATGTTAAATAGCCTATAACCATCCTTAAGAATTGAGCTATAAAATATACAAAGAAATCCCTATGGTAGTCTATGCGACTACCATAGGGATTTCTTTTTTGATCAGCGCGTCCAAACAAAAAACAAACTATTCAGATTTTGACTTCCATAAAGTATTATACAAGTCTTTCTTATGTTCAAACAAAGGACACAACACTATACCATTGCCAGCCCACATACAATACATCGAAATCATAACTTATATTTAAGTATCCATGATACGAAGTTCACCAGACCGATTTATAGACGACCTAAATTACCTATGTACAATGTAGATCTAATACAAGTGAACCTAGATCGGTTCAGAGATTCAACGTCTATTGAAATCGTCTGCCTTTCAAGTCTGCCAACCGAATAATGTAACTCAAGCATACAATACATTTATCTTTAAGATGGTATTGTCCTTATCTTAGTAAGTAGACTTAGACCTCGGCTGATTTACATTGGTTAAGTGTTTTGCGAAGTAGATAAGTATAGTGAGGCATGACAGCGATTAGTAGTGAATGACTTGCGAGTGATCGCAAGCGCGACTGTTGAGCATAAGGTCCTGGGTGCGATTCCCGGGTCGGGCAAAGAGTTGTTGGGTTTTTCCATCAGGAATTTCACAGTAGCAGCCACGAAGTCTGGATTTGTGCCCAGTATTACATGGGACTTTAAACATGACTGACGAAATGTGGGTGTACCTACTATTAGGGATATCTCTGCTTAACCCTTCAGGGATTATAGGCGTGATGTTATGTGATTTAGAATGACAGTGGCCGATCGGGTAGAAGGGAGTCAACAGTCGCTGTCTAGGTTTTCGCCACTCGCCACTGTCCTTCCAATGTAAATCGAGCCTTCGAAACAGGTTCATAAAGTACACCATTTATATTTTGGTCAAGCAGCACTTGGTTGATCCAGTTCCATCATCTGACTAGCCTTTTTCTAACTATGTTGCGGTCGGCTTCCAGTCTAATTTGATGCAGCTGAATACCAGTATTTTACATGGAGCGGCTGCCTATCTGACCTCCACAACCCAGTTAATACTGGGTAATAAGTTACCTCTTGGTAAGACTAGTTGTCACTCTTTCAGGCCACGGACTACCTGTAACGACTGTCAAAGATATCTAGAAATGACTGCCGGGTACAATTAACGTACTTACGTGATTAAACGCGTTACGCTTTATTAAAATGAACCGTTTTCATAGTGAATCATCTAATATTATATTACACAGTTTTCAATAATTACCAACTTACTAAAAAACTAATTTGAACTTTAACACTTTAACATTTGATTAATTAAATATTTCAATATGAAATTGACTTTTAACTAAATTATTTTCAATCGAACGAAAAAAGATTCAATATTGAATCCTAATTAAAATTGAAGTTTGATGAAATTTTCATATAAATCGTCTTTCATTCTACCTTTGACATTAAAAAAAAAAAAAAAGTTTCTAGTTTTATTTGACTTCTCACTCAATAATCAAGACCAATTGATTTGCCGGGCACTTAAACTGTTTTAAAAATTGTTATGATAGTATGGGCCCTTAACTTTTGTTTTCTTTGGGAAAGTTGTTTGTTATCATGAGTACAATCACGTGTTTAAGTATCGGTCACTAATTACCAGTCACCCTGTACGAACCAGAAGGTCAGGCTGCTTCAAACTTTTTTATTCAACAAGGAATCATTGATAATGTTATTTTCGAAAGGAGATGCCCGGAAAGGGTCCTGGTACTTTGTCTAGACAAAATGATATTCTATCAGCGATCATCATCTGCCTAGCCCCTTCCTAAATATGTTGGGGCCGGCTTCCAGTCTAACTAGATGCAGCTGAATACCAGTATTTTACATGGAGCGACTGCCTATCTGACCTCCACAACCTAGTTAGTACTAGGTAATACCTACAATACCCCTTGGTAAGACCAATTGTCAGAATCTCGGGCCCACTGCTACCTGTAAAGACTGCCAAAGATCTACAAATGCAAGTCGAGACCAACGGCTTAACGTGCTTTCCGAGGCATGGAGAAAATTGGTATGTAATTAGTCAGCCATCCAAGGACCAACCTAGGCAAGCGCGGCTTTACATAAAGATCGAACCGAGTGGCTGTTATTATTGAGCCACGAGGACCTCACACACAAAAAAACTGCAAAAAAACAGACTAATAATTATGGGGGAATCTAAAATCTACTGTAATATATAAGGTCCCATTAAAATATATGGACTAACATTTAGAAATCATTCAGACCACCACAATAAGGACAATGGTAAAAAAAAAGAAAAACGCATTAAAACGGAAGAAAAAAAAAACAGCTAACGAAAATACACTAAAAATGTTAGTCAACTGAAAGTTACTATGGTTAAAATACAGAATGATATTAACAGAACTGACTGGGTACCTACTAACGAGAACGCGTGCGGCGGGGCGCGAGTGCAAGTACCTACCCATTATGGATGTGTTTATTCTAGAGTGCCGGAAATTTATTATTTTAGGTCAAAATAAAATCACTTTAATCAGTGTTTTTTTGCTTGGATATCTTTGGTTAGACGTACTGAACGCTGTGTTAAAATTGGTACATCTATTTTAATGGGACCTTATATACCACATTTTATGCAAATAAATATACTTACTTATTACTAGCAATTGTTCAGATAGAGTGGACACCTGTTGCTTTGCATTTGGATGCAATCCAGAGCTCTACAAAATTTTCCATGTTTTTCGAATAATAAAATAAATCAAAATGATTAATCTTCATTTCCACACCTGTGAGTTTTCGCACAGCTATTATTTTGTCACTTTTTACTTTTGCATCAAGTGCATTTTTAAGTTAACTTGTAAATTATATTCACCACTTAAATATTTAGGGAATAGAATAGAATAGAATGCTTTATTTGCTAAGAATGTAGGGTTTTACAGTTCAGGTGTTAAAATGCTTAGCTGTATTAAAATTTGTCCATCTATTTTAATGGGACCTTATATAAATCCTGTTGATAGTATGTGTTGAAGTACGAACCACTTTATCAACAACTACCATTTATCTCGACCCTCAGGTCTGGTGCAAAAGTTTAGTCTGCGGTTTAGGGTACTAGTACTGTTTTAAACTATTACAAAACATAATCCGAGGCTAATCCAGGACGGTTTTGTCAGTTGTGTGAGACTCATTTTTAAATATCAATTAGTTCAACTTTATTGCATCTTTTTGTAGCTCTAAAAGAAGTGTCTATCTAATAAAAATGGTTGCTGTGCAGTCATAACCAACATTTTACGAGCGTTAACGACTCATGGCATTTCATACAAACTTTCAAGACTTTTTTTTTCGAAATGACTGAACCGATTATAATGAAACTTCACACGCATAAGCTACTTAGGTCTAAAAAGTTATCAAAGGACATTTTCAAAAAATAGTGACACAGCTAAATTAGACCGATTTTAGATTTTCCATAGAAACAAAAATTTCCAATATCTTTTCTTTTTTAAAGACATTTCGAAAATGTTCTCTGATAACATTTTAGACTTATGTATCCTGCTTATGCGTATGAAGTTTCATTAAAATCGGTACATTCATTTCGAAAAAAAAGGACTTGTAAGTTTTTATGAAATGCCGTAAGTCGTAAACGCTCTTAATAAGGCTTGGAAATAAAAAGAACCAGAGGTCTGACACTCCCTCCCACTCCACCCAGAGCGGGAGGAGTTAATTGATGATATAACATCCCAAAAAAAAAAAAGGGCCTAGTTAACTGTCAATACCTATCATAGAGTTTGTATTTCTACAACTGGTTTCAACAAGATTGACAAACTTTTTGGTAACTTTTCAGTTTTTTTATCTAGGCCACCATTTTTTCTAGAATACGTGAACCTTAGTCTCATCACTTCAGAAGTGCCCAGACGACCTGAATTCAATAAATACCTGTCCACATTGCACATTGTAAAGCCGCGCCATATCGTATTCCTCCACGAAGTAGTGAGCGTGCAAATGGCGGCAGCGTTTTGAGCATGGCCATTACTGCTGACTCACGGACGTGATGGATTCTCTATGAAATTACATTTCACAGATGACCAACCCACACCTATACTTATGTAAGTAACTTTACATAGTTATAGGTAGATATTGGTTATATTCGGTAGGTAGGAGTCTGTAGTTTTGGGTGATTAATAACATAACATAACGCCTGTAATTCCCAAAGGG
This sequence comes from Noctua pronuba, assembly GCA_905220335.1. NCBI lineage: Eukaryota > Metazoa > Arthropoda > Insecta > Lepidoptera > Noctuidae > Noctua > Noctua pronuba. The sequence goes on along the minus strand of LR999915.1, from coordinate 6,848,919 downwards.
TTTGGCATAGGCGTACCTTATAGTTACACCCACATTTCATTGGCGAGCCTATTGCCATCAATCGTCCAGACTCCGTGGTTGTGACTGAGAAATTCCTGATGCAAAAACGGGAATCGAAACCAGGACCCGATGCTCAGCAGTCACGCTTATGACCACCAACAAGGCAGTCTACCAGGTAAGGAATATTACCTAGCCAAAACAAATAAAAACATGTCTTCAGAAATCATTAGCGAAGGGTTAGGCAGAGGCGCACCTAATAGTACACCTACATTTCGCCAGATATGTTTGAGTCCCATTTAATAGGGGGCGAGCCTATTGCCATCAACCGGGCATAACTCGTCTGGATTTGTCCGTGGCTGCAACTAAAAAAATAATACCCAATATCACTTTGCCCGACCTTGGAACCGAACCCAGGACTTCGTGTCAACGAGGCAATGATGGGATTATTAACATGAACCCTGAAAAATAAAACCACGTCATTTAAAAACGATTTATTTTAAATTCTACCTGCCATCTGTGAGTGATTAAGTTTTTCGTGACAATGAATTAATTGTGAGGATTGCAAGTACTTAGTAAGACTTCTGAAGGAAAATTTCAGTAAAACGAAACGTCATTTGGTTAATAAATAATATGTTCAAAGCAAAAGGATCATACTTACTCTTAATTATCTCCTTTGTAGGTATTGAAATCACCAATCAGTCAGAATAACTTCCAAAGATGTTTCAATTATTTATAATATGTTTTTTTTAAAATAACGTGTCGATTTATTCCTATTGTTAACAGCCAATGACTTTATTTTGCAATTACCCGAAGTAATTGTGCAGTTTAATGAAGTGTAACGAATATGTTCAGAATGATCACCCAACGATTTGCATACTAAAAAGCAAGAAAAATGACAGCACGAACAGGCAAAGCGCCTGTCTTGTTGTTGTTGTTCATTTCATTTTATTTGTAAGTATGTGTATTAGTATGTACCTATTTATGTATATCAATTTATGTTAACAAAATGGTATTTTTCTTATTAATTTTTTTTTGCAATGCTGTCCTATTTGACCCAAAGGTTGACTGGTAGAGAATGCCTTGTGGCATTAAGTCCGCCCATGTACCACTTTTGTACATGAAGTTTAAATAAATAAATAATAAATAAAATTAAGCCAGAATATGTAGACATGACTAGACCATGATCGGGCATTTTCTGTTCTGCGTACAAATGCACTGACTCAGCCCCTGTCACTCAATGCCTGAACATGTCAAGTTAGTTGCAGTGATTGGTTGAGCAAAATACGTCGGCGCAACACGTTTTTTTTTTCCAATCTCCCCTGTCAACAGTCACGCAATCATTTACACCTTTTTCCTTTATGTGTGTTCTGAATAACCGAACATTATTTTTGGGATTCCACTTTTCAATATTTCATGTAAAAGTAGAGAGTTTGTTCTAAGCGAATTTAACAACCATTTCAATTCCTTTGTTTATTAATTACTAGGTTATGCTCGCGGCTTAGCTTTCATTGAGTTCAGTAATTATCCAACGAGATAAAAAATATCCTATGTGCTAATCTAGGTTATGTGGTAAGAAAACATCGTGAGGAAGCCAGCATGCCTGAGCGATAATTCTTGACGGCATGTAAAGCCGAGTCAGAGGCCCATGGGCGGCATAAAAACTCTGACACCAAGTTAGTCACTTACTACACGATAAAGACAAAGACTATCGGTGTGCCAAATTTCATCTTAAACCGTTCAGTAGCTTTTGCGTGATACAGTAACAAAAATACATACCATCCATCATCCTCTCAAACTGTGGCATTCTATATTAGTAGTAAGATAACTCAAGCTCAAATAATTTATTTCAATTAGACCATTACAGGCACTTTTGAATGTCAAAAAACAAAAAAAAAAGCGAAGCCGCTCTACAGTCACAGTCACAAGGCATAATAACTTGAGAAAGTACTGTAGTTGCACATTCCAAAGCGTAGATCTCTATGGAGAAGAATGGACGAGAAACTCCATGGACACTCTTTTAATTCGAAATATTGTTACAAAATCTTGGTAACATCATTCATGTTGAGATTATACATACATATGTGAGAACGATGTAGAAAGACGCGCACATTAAGAGCGTCCAGAGTAAAAGATTAAATGAACAATTGAAAAAATAGAGTAATTAAAATAAACCGTGCCAACTGACAGAACTGAATGACTTGACACACCCGCCACCATCAGCGAGACATTTGAGTGAGCATGACATATTTGAAAACACTGAAGTTTTAATTAACATTTGTAACTGACCATATTATGTAGCACCATATTGCGTGTCGTCTCACTTCAGTTCCCGAGAAAAGCTACCCAATAATGTAAATGACCGGTCTCGTCAGATTTCATGATCTGCACAGAGTGTTCCAATCATAAAACAGTCACAAAATCACGACAGTTAAGCTACAGTTTCACAATCAACTTTATTTGGTCCCTTGTGCTATCGGGATTTATATTCAGTCCTCCGTAGTTATATTCAGTCGTTGTAGAGCGAGAAGTCACTAAGTGACATTTTTAGCCAAAATGAGTTAATGATGTCAAAGTGTTTTTAAACCCGTAATCTACCTTATAAAAAGGTAAAATACCGTTTTTTTATATTTTAGATAATACGAGAATGTCAGAACTACATAACTACTTGTTAAGGCAAAACAACAGCTTATGAAAATTAACTAACGTCACTTAATGACATTTTACTTACTAACTTATTCTCAATTACTGGGGCTTCCCTGCTCTATTGTTACTTGGTTACTTTTCGTATTCAATATATTCGACGAGAACCCCTGTAATGTCACTTAGGTATTTCTTGCAGACGAGAGCTTTAAATGAAATGCAATTCCGTTGACCGGTAAAAGTCACCAACGGATCTTAAGTAATTTATAAATCAAGGTAATCGCGTCTTTTTCGGTCTTTAGGTTCTAAAAATCTAACTAAAGTACATTTATTAAAGCAAAACCCCTCGTATTGTAACTTAGTTTTATTTTAAAATACAAAAGGGATGATTTTTTAAGTCTGCGGCCACTAATGGAAAGTATTTCATTAGAAAGAACACAGTAAGAAATTAATTTTCTTCTAATTATTAATTATTTCCAAAATACGTTTAGGAGGCACTCCTATACCATGCCAAACCTATGCCGTAACAACCTCTGCCGCATAATCAGAGCCTGAGGGATAGAGATATCATCTACCCGGGTCGACAAAGATGGGGTTGGCGACAGATATTGCGTGGTGTTCCACTGGGACTCACACAGGGACAGGGTGGTGGGACTTTGTGCCGCACTTTCAGCAGTTGGCACCCCGGTTGATGGGCACCGCGAACTCAATCTCTTGGCTACTGCCCAATCTGGGGCGGAGGGGGCAATTCCTTCTGCAGAAGGTTCTGTATAGGAATCGGTCTAGCCTTTTCCCAATTATGTTAGGGAAAGGAAACTCGGAACTAGGAAACTCGGTATATAATGGGTGGTCACCCAACAACAGACCAACCTAGGCAAGCACGGTTTAACCTCAAGATCGATCCGAGTGGCTGTTATTATTTAGCCACGAGCTTAGAGCAAGGGATTTATTAAACCTTATAAACAGTTCGCGATTTAAACCCGTTTCAATTACTTATAATGAACTATTAAAAATAGTTTATTTTGTATGCTGAGAATTTTAGTGTGGTGGGATTTTTTTGTATTCAATATCTGATTTTTTCTTTGATATTATGATTTTTCTTTCTTATCCACCTTTGGGCAATAGTCACTAATTGATAACTATCTGAAAAAAAGCTGCAGCAAGAATTAATTAAGTAACACAAAAAGTTAATCAACTAACCCAAATTTCATATTTTGAGTATGCAAGAACTACCTATCTTTCTTTTTATTACATTTCTCAGTAACGGTAAAAATATTTACATAGGTTACTGAATATTAGAGTGCATGGTGAAAATATCAATATTTTGTTCATAAAAAGCATTTGTGTAACCATACACGTTAATGAGTTATACCGATTATAAGAACAAAAAAACTTTAAAACGCTGTTATCTCGAAACTAGCTTTTTGCATTAATGACTTCTTGCTCTACAACGACGATATTTCGATTGAACTAAAGACCTGGGCGCCTAAAATAGCCGCTTTAGCAGAATCATAATAGGATAATAATATCATCATCTGCCTAGGATTTTCCCAACTATATTGGGGTCGGCTTCCAGTCTAACCGGATGCAGCTGAATACCAGTATTTTACATGGAGCGACTGCCTATCTGACCTCCACAACCCAGTTCGTACTAGGTAATACGATACCCCTTGGTCAGACTGGTTGTCAGACTCTTTGGGCCACTGACTACCTAACGACCGTCACAGATCTACAAATAACGCCCGGGACCAACGCCTTAACGCGTTTTCCGAGGCACGGACGAAACTCGGTATGTAATGGGTGGTTACCCATCCACAGACCAACCTAGGCAAGCACGTTTTAACCTAAAGATCGACCCGAGCGGCTGTTATTATTTAGCCACGAGCTCCCCCTTTGGGATAATAATATGAAACACGTAAAAAATCTTAAAATGGTGGTAATTCTTTAAATGGCTTTGTGACCATTTTACGAATTGTGACGTCATTCATATTATTATCCTATTATTCTACCAAAGCTGCTACTCTCTATTAAATATTGTCAACAAACATTGGTCAGTGTTTGACTAAATATGTTATAAAGGCGTTGCGAATGGAATGTAAGAGGAAGACTGAAAGTAGCACTGGTGACCGGTGCAGTTATGTGAAAACTGGTGGTATCGGAAGAAAAACCACAAGGAAAGTCTTTAGAAGTCTTTTTCTTCAAGAAAGTATTTAGTAACCATCATTGCGAATGGGAGAGAATAAATTACATTTTTCTTTAAGTTTTTCATAAAAGAAGACATGCTTTTAATGGATTTGACTGGTGGGCCGCTACAGATACATCTTGGTCCGGTGGGGGTATTCCAATGAAGCAGGGTCTAACACAAATTATGGCTCATCTCCTGTCCTGCTCTATGTGTAATTCGACCTGCACTTTGAGGGACTTGTCCGAAGCCACCACTAACGCCATCAAGGTGGCAGTTTTGGTCAAAACTAATTAGACTATCATCAACACGACGAACAAGACGCAGGTAGATCTGGCTATGACTGTGGGATGCGATGATGGTCAATAATAGACGAATTGTGTAGATGACATATGACTGGAGAAGGAGGTGGATACTGAGATAACGGCTGACAAAGATGACGCTTTGCTTACCCTCAAAAAAAAGAATAAGCGTAGAAGGATCCGGGGCTGCGGGACTGTCCGAAAGAGATACCGCGGCCATAGAACACAAATGGCAAAGAAAGAACATGGATGGGTTTTAGTCAGTAAAAGTCTGACACTCCCTTTCACTCCGCCCAGAGCAGGGGGGGTCATTTGATGATTGCCCATCCGAAAAAAAAAGCGTAGAAGGATGATGCTGTTAGTTTTAACCACGCTTTGAACTAAAATAACATCAGTTTTGTACATATATTCTTCATTCAAAATATGACAGCATAAAGAATATTAATGACAGAAAGTTTACAGCGCATCAATTCATATTATTCAATGTATCTCACCGACACTTTGACGTCGCCTTTTAAAATATTATTGCTAAATGTTATTTTTTTAATATGCCCCCAGGGGCGGCCATTAAAGGGTGTCCCGTTAAATTCGGAGACCGTTTATTAGGGTTCAAGTTATTTTTAATTAACTCAAAAAGTGCTTCGTGTTTGAAATTAATGTTACATTTTTGCTGAAAGGTTATTCGCATTTTTTATGACTGTTGGCACTGGTCTTTAATAATGAGTATTTAAAATTATGAGGAAATGATATGTTCCCAGTTACCTTCATTATGTACTTAGAATTGTTTTAATCTTTCGCAGTTTATAACTTAACTGACACTGTGTCTTACGGGATATTTTCCGTGATTATCAATTATTCTGAGCTCCCGATATTTCGGCGCTGTTGCAAGCGCCATGATCGCGGGATGGTCATCCTGTCACTGAATCACGGAAGATATCCTGTAAATGACAGTGTAAGTATAAAGACCCTTAACGAATAGCAAAACGAAAGGCACTTTTTCTCCCCGTCAATGTGATCATTTTTTTGTTCTAGATTATACATGGGAACCTTCTAGTTACGGAGATATTGGGGGTCAAAGTTCTAACTTTTTCACAAGTTTTTTTTCAAATACATGTTTTTAATGTAAGATTTTTACTTTAAACACCTCCACGACCCCCGTCCATCAAGACATTGTTTTGAGTGATTTACATTGAGTCCTACCGTAACCACCCCAAAAAAAAAAAGTCATTTCCCAGTAATATTTTTTGCATAAAGTTACTTATTTTGATGTACATAATGCTTGGTTGACGGGTTCATGAAGGGTTCGTTTACACCCTGTAGTTTTACTTGACTGAAAACTGTGATGGAGAAACCTAATCTTTGATGATTGAATGACCTTTAAGTACCTCAGTACCAGTGGTCGCATCCTCTACTAATAGCCCAAATTCGGGTAAAGTGTTATTATGTTTTTCAATAGGGGTTTTTCAATAACAGACTGTTGTTTGAATTTGTGTCCGGTTGATGCGAATAGGATCGCCCTCTCTTACTTAAACATTACTGGCGGAATATACCTTTACTATAGATAGATCCACCATTGCCTGATTCTTTGGGAAACAATAGCCATGAAGTTATGAAATGTAATAATAATAAACCGAATCCTTAATTATTCAGTTATCGTTATGATCATTTCAGCCGAAACCCACTGCTGGACATGAGCCTCCCCCAAGAGTCACCATATTGACCGGTCCCATGCGATTTGCATCCAGTGGATCCCCGCTACCTTCACCAGGACATCGGTTCACCTAATGGGACTAATCTTAATTGTTTAATCAGTCAAAAGAATTTGTATTTGAAACAAACATTGCGCAATAACTTCGCAAAATTATTGCCCAGTTATGATGACTAGAAAATTCACTATAATCCGAAGTGAATTTATTCAAAATTTTCAGTAGGTTTGGTATAAATAGACTGTAGCAGCGTAATAAGGAATGCATTGATTCAAAATTATACAATACGTTTACGTACGAAAGCCGAAATTAATTCTGCATTGACTGATATCCGACATAAGGACGGGTCGCACTGTAAACCGCAAGCCACACAGAAAAGACGTAAGACGCGGACGGGGCGCAGACATATGTCTCTTCCGCGTCCCTTTCATACAAAATGTATAGAAGCGTCGTGACGCAAAACAAAAAACATAATATAGAAAAAAAAAAAATTTTTTTTTTCTATATGTTGTTTTTTGGTATGAATTTATGCTATACATGTTAATACCTCCATTAAAAGTTCCTTGTATTAGCATTTTTGTTTCCTATGTGCCTCGGAAAGCACGTTAAGCCGTTGGTCTCGGCTGTCAATTGTAGATCTTTGACAGTCGTTACAGGTAGTCAGTGGCCTGAAAGTCTGACCACCAATCTTACCAATGGGTACTAATCTTACCACAACCCAGTTAGTACTGGGTAATACGATATTACCCAGTACTAATTATATTGCCAGTTTTTCGACCAGCCCGGCTGCTAAAACAGTAAGAAGAGAAGTGCAGGCGTTTTGGGCTTTATGTGTTTTTTGACGTTCAGAAATAGGGTATTTGACTGAAAAAATCAATAAAAATTGGACACGTATTTTTTCTTTTGTCATGTAAATGAAAACTGACCACGATACAGCGCGTTGAAATCTCGCCTGACGTCACAATTTCTGTTACTTTTTACTGTCGAGTGACGTCACAAGCCCCCTGAACTTTGATGAGCTGTATTGTCATAATTTTTAGATTATGTGACAAAAGAAAAAATACGTGTCCAACATTTTTTGGTGATCTAACTGACGGACTAAATAATTTTGTTTTTTTTCGATGTTGTCAAATAGCCTATTGTGAAATCTCAGGCTAATCTTTTACTTGGAAAGTAATATCAATATATAGATGCCTCGTTTACTGAAAATAACTTCTAGCGTTGAAGTAAAAAAGCTACATCCGTTGATAGCTATACGAGTATAAGAGTTACTGTATACACGTACTGCGCTAGAAGATTTTAATCGTTTACATTTCGCGTAGTTTAGACGTGAGTAAATTAAACAGTACGTATTGATTGTTATTTTCAACATTTATGTAGTGAAAATATTTATAATCAGACAATGTTCGCAGCTAGTACAAACTGAATATAAAAATAAAATTTATTTCAATTAGACCATAACAGGCACTTTTGAATGTCAGACACAAGGCATTATAACTTGTGAAAGTACTGTAGTTGCCCATTCCAAAGCGTAAGAACGGGCAAGAAACTCCATGGACACTCTTTCAAATCAACATATTTTTACATTGTGAGAACGATGTAGAAAGACGTGCACATTAAGAACGTCCAGAGTAAAAGATTAGATCAGAGTAGACTCATCCGTACTTTGGCACATGTCACAGAAGAAGCTTTGCGATAGAATATAATTATAACAGCGTACTTGACTCAAGCGCGACTGCTGAACATGACGTCCTGGGTTCGATTCCCGGATCGTGCAAAGTGTAATTGGGTTTTAGCAACGGAGTCAGAATTTGTGCCCGGCTGATGGCAATAGGCTCACCCGTTATTACATGGGACTGAAAACATAACTGCCGAAATGTGGGTGTATATCTATAAGGTACACCTCTGCTTAACCTTGCGGGCATTACAGTTGTGATGTTATGTTATGTGAAATTTTATTGAATAAAACATACTGAAAAAAGTAACCACTCATCTCCAACTGTTTGTCCAGAGATGCGCAATTGTTTTGCCCATAGGGCATTGACACATCTACACACACCTACATCTACGTACAGGGCATTGGCACTGCTCACAATTTAAAAACAGTCATTAAACTCCGTTTAATCACGACCTTTTCAAGAATACTACAAGCTGCAGTGCAAGAGATAAGCTGGCATTGTCGCTCACAGACACTTTACATGCAACAAAAACTCTGTCCAAAAATTACTGCTGACACTACATAAGCTAGTCTTTTCTCTAGTTTTATAAGTACTGCAATGTGTTGAATATACAAGGTGTAAATAGACCCTTCACGAAGCCGTCAACCAAGCATTCTGTACATCAAACTAAGTAACTCTTCGCAAAAATTTTGGCTGGGAAACGCCTTTTTTTTTTGGGGTGAAAAATCATGTTTTACGGTAAAACTCAAAGTAACGCACTCAAAACTTATTGCTGGTGGATGGATTGAATAGTACGGGGGTCGTGGAGGTGTTTAAAGTAAAAAATATACATTAAAAACATTAATTAAAAAAAAAAAAAACTTGTGAAAAAGTTGGAACTTTGACCCCCAATATCTCCGTAACTAGAAACCTTCTAGTTACGGAGATATTGGGTAGGTATGGTCTAGAACAAAAAAACTTTCGGCTTCGTTAAGCGTCTTTTTGCACTCTTTATTCAAAACAAAACAAAGTAACACAATGTCAGCACGATTCAGCTTTACGAACTAACTGGAATGGTCGTGACGGAGTACAACTATTTCGTTCCTTTATTGGTTCGTTGAGCGTAAACTTCCAAGTGCTTTTTCACTGGAACAATGTTTCAATGTAATTGATTTAGTAAGGGCTTGGGGGTTGATGAATCGTATAAAGTGTAGGTTGACTTGTATTTCTAGTCTGTGTTTTAATTAAACTATTTATGGCTGAATTGTTTTAGTTTTGTCGCATTCCAAACTATAGATTCTTATGGAGAACAACACAGACGAACCTTGTAGGACGACGCTTGAGTTCACTGACGGTCGGCCACTTTTCAACCTTATTACTTAGGGCATATGGAGGAGCTCGTGGCTAAATAATAACAGCCACTCGGATCGATCTTTAGGTTAAGCCGTTCTTGCCTCGGTTGGTCTGTGGATGAGTGACCACCCATTACATACCGAGTTTCTTCCGTGCCTCGGAAAGCACGTTAAGCTGTTGGTCCCGGGTGTCATTTGTAGATCTTTGACAGACGTTAGGTAGTCAGTGGTCCAAAAAGTCTGACAACCAGTCTTATCAAGGGGTATCGTATTACCCAGTACTAACTAGGTTGTGGAGGTCAGATAGGCAGTCGCTCTGTGTAAAATTTTGACCTACATACCTGATTCAAGGTGAATTCTTCGAGACATAGCATCAAATCGCTTGAAAGAACCGCCAATCGCTTACAAACACATCTGGCTTCACCCCACTAAGTATTTGTTGATCTTGGAGCGAGCTACAACTGATTGAAGGAGATTGATGTACGTACACACACACACACACAAAGATCCTATAATAGATAATACCCCTAGACACGTGAATGAATCAGTCTGTTACATTTTAAACACTGTTTGTAAATGTTTTTGATAAATAAAAATTAGGTTAAATATATAGATGCTCACCTATTTTTGTGGAGATTTTAAACTGAGTTGATTAATTTAAGGTTGTTATGAGTTATCCTTAGTAATTTTCTTGTGTTTGCGCTAGAATAGAATACCGTTGATTTAAATGTACGACATATAAATGTCTGGCTGGAACAAGGCAGCCCACATTGAAGATCATAAACCGTCTCTTTGTATGGATTTTGAGGTAAAAATGAGAATTAACGTTGGTCATCATAGTACAGCTATTTCAGGTCAGGTTTTACAAACTAAGTACTTGCAAGTTTGTCAGCTCAGTCTTACAGGACATGACATAAGATCACGACTGTAACCTTTAATCCCCGAAGGGTTAGGCAAAACTATACCTAATGGTACACCCAATTTTCGCCAGTTATATTTAAGTCCCATGTAAAAGGGACGAGGGCCTGAATACTGGTATTCAGCTGCAACCGGTTAAGACTGGAAGCCGACCCTAATATAGTTTGGAAAAGGCTAGGCAGATGATGTAAAAGGGACGAGCCTATTGCCATCAACTGGGCACAAATCCAGACTCAGTGGCTGCTTCCTGAATTCCTGATGGAAAAACCCAATAACACTTTGCCCGAACCAGGAATCGAACCAAGGACCTCATGCTCAGCAGTCGTGCTTGCGACCACTAGACCAACGAGGCAGTACATGACCTCTCTAAAAAAGAAGAACATGGGAATAAGAGTCATTTAAAACAGGGCACAGAAGCGATTTTTAATTGACCCAATTAAGTTACGTTACGAATTGATGCGTGCTAAATCGATTATTCAACATGCGCAAATACTACGTAAATTTCCGTCTATCAGTTTATAGGTCACTCAAACACAAACATCTGTTGTGCATTGATAATGTTTTGTTGATATAGATAACACCTAAAACGAATGACGACATTAATTCCCATGCATTATTTTACTGCTGTTACATTTTTTTTCCTAAAAGTAACGCAAAGAACATTAAATTTTATGTGAAATATTTCGTGTTAATTTCGCAAAAATAGATCCAGGCTTCAGGTCCACTCACCCGCCCGCAAAAATATGCACATGCAGAAGAAGCGAAAAATTAAGCACGCTATGCACTTAAACTGATACTCGGCACCCGGTTTGCGAGTAACATTTAACGTAATAGATTTCCGCAAAAGTAACGCCTGATTCCATAACTTAACGCAGAGAACGCCAATGAAGAGGATTGAGTTGAAATAACTATCCAGCCCATAAAATAAAATAAAAAACACTTAAAGAAAAACAGTGTCAGTGTGACTTAAACAACTTCTCCAAATCAAGACAAATCATTCGGAATTAATGTTCAGTAAGTAAAATGTACACCGAAATACATCACCCCAAGTCACGCGTGCTCATTGGCCACATTGATGAAAGGTGAGAGGGCACGCGTCAATTTGACACGTCGTTGGTCGCGTAAGGTGTTACAAATCTGTTTCTGATGAAGTGGGTTTTTGAACGTGTACATTGATAAATCAATGCAATTAAAGATGTGAAGATAATGAGGGAAACGGGAGGATTACGTATGAGACGATTCGTGTATACCCTCTTTCTTACCCCGCGACCGTGGTTCCTGTACATAGCATAGCAGCACAGGAAGTTAGTTGTAACAATTGGTAGTAATGACAATTTGAGAGGGACTAAATTTCAATACAAACTTACGAGGTGGTTTTACACTCTCGCGGAGACACTCTGAGGAAGGAATTGGGCAGGGCTCGAGTTAAGAGTATTTATAGTAGCGCTCGTTTAGCCTCGTGGTTCTCACTTGGCTATACACTCGGCCAGAGTGTACAGTCACAATAAGCACTGCACTGAAACTACACGAGCCGTACCCAATTCCTTCTATGAAACTCTGTACTGCAACGTACTCTTACAGTCATCATAAGTGTAGTATTTGTATGTGTGCTTTGAGCTTAAGATAGATGTTCACAATATTGCTTTACTAAACCTATTTTTTGGGACGCTTAAATATCTCACAACCAACTTTTATTCTCCTCCTTCCAACCTCCATCATAAATAAACGAAAATAAATAAATTATTCTACCTCAAAAAACCGAAAAACACGTCTTATCGAAACAGTAATAAACACTTCCTAGAATACACAAATTTTACAGCAAATAAATCTGTAAATGTCGGGTAGGTACGCGAAAAAGTCGCTTTTATGAAAAAATATTCCTTCGTCACCGAAAGTTAGAACTTCGGCAAAGATCGGGGCCTATCAGTCTTCCATAAATGTTTCTGAGGCTCTATAAATTTTGCAAACGTAGTCAAAGAGACCTACCACTGAAATCATTTTCACAAAAAACTCGTTTTCAAAACTAATTTTTGCTAAGAGCCAATTCTTCTATATGAATAGAACTCGTTAGCTGAAAATTGTCGTGAGAATTTTATATAGTTAATGGTAGTAGCAGCCATGTCGTTTTTCAGGAGAGAGTATAAATTTTTATGGCACTAGGTAAGCGGCGGAATGTCGGAAGAAATAACCGTTTATCAGTCTGTTCGCGATTCGATTTCGGCTTGCGAAAATGGCGAACTTGAACTTGAAATATGAATGGACCGTTTCGTAAATAGAAATGTACGAGTAGTAGTTCGCCAATTGTGGCCTTGAAACGCTTCGGTTTTTGCTAGACCCAAATGTAGGGTATATTAATCTGGGGTTGGCAAAAACTCGATCGTTTAATCCATAATGATCAAACAGATTCTAACCCACAGTCTGTAGTAGCTTAGTTATCTTACTAATATTAAAAAGAGGAAAGATTTGTATTTTTGTGTATGTATGTTTGTAATGAATAAACTCAAAAATTACTGTGCCGATTTCAAAATTTTTTTTACCATTAGGAAGCTACATTATCCCTGAGTAACATAGGCTATATTTTATCCCAAAATGTTTAAAAAATTAATGTCCGACCGTGCAAAGCCGGGACGGGCCGCTAGTTCTTAATACAATCGACCATTCTCCTTTAAATTACTTTGGTGCCTTTTTGTTTGTTTTATTCATTTATTTCTTTGCACTAAATTATATATGATTTAATACCTAACAACTCATTTTTGAATTTACACTTAATATCAATGAATAGCTTAAAATCAAATTAATGGTATTTTTATTAAAATTAATTACATCGTAGTTAACTGCACTGCAACAGATTTTCGATAGCATGAAACATAATGAGTTTTACGATCTTTCATAACTAATTGTTGGATGCTCATTAATTTATCTTAATAAGTGCAGAATTATTAATAGATTGAGATTTATGCATTAGATTAAATTATGCAGATTCATTTTCACAATTCATATTCATCGTAAATTAAGACTTTTTGAATGCACTAAAGGGAGAAAACATAATACTCAGCAGTAGGTGAGACATGTGTTGGCTGCATGTTGAGCATTCTGGGTCCAAACCTAAATTGAGACTGAGGAGAAACATGGTTTTTTTTTAGTGTATTTTAATCTTTTTGTTTAATGAGAAATTGTAATTTATAATGTGTTTATTGGTGAGCTTTTTAATGTGAATTAATTGTAACCTCTTAATTAATTCTTAATGTATGTTCTTTTATGATTATATATTATTATTTTTATTTTCGTATGTATGCATATGGACTGGTTCTGAAGTAAATGATTAATTATTAATATTTAAATAATTAATAGCCCTCTTCCCTCACGTGTCTCAACCAAGTCTTACCCGGATACTCCGGAATGTCGTCCACCCGTCAAGCTGTTGGTCTGCCTACACTTCTTTTACCATCTCTCGGTCAATCTTATCATTATCTGCCTAGCCATTTCACAACTATGTTGAGGTCGGCTTCCAGTCTAACCGGATTCAGCTGAATACCAGTAAGTTACATGGAGCGACTGCCTATTTGACCACCACAACCCATCTCGTATTGGGTAATTCGATACCCCTTGGTAAGACTGGTTGTCAGACTTTCGGGCCACTGACTACCTGTAACGACTGTCAAAGATCTACAAATGATAGCCGGGACCAACGGCTTAACGTGCTTTCCGAGGCGCGGAGGAAACTCGGTATGTTATGGGTGGTCACCCATCCATGGACCAACCTAGAGAAGCGCGGCTTAACCTGAAGACCAAACGGCTGATAAAAAAAGGTTTTACGCAACACTGACTGACCTTAAAATAAAAAAATAAAAAAAAATAATTTAAAAATTTGAGTTTTTGAACGACAAAATAACTTAACGAAATGACCGTACATGAAGCAATTGACACGCTTACTAAACAAGATAATAGTACTAATGACTACAGTCCCTTAACCTTAAACAAGTACAGTGTAATAATAGTTAAAGGTAATATTTTGTTTACAAGTCATGGTTTGGATATTAAAGGACATACGGAAATATTTCCGGTATCAATGTACGAGTCGCATAACGCATTGCATTGGATGGAATTTTTGTGGATGATAATGATAACAGAATAAGGAAATGTGTTATAAAGATTTGGGTTTTGGTTGGTTTTATGGCATCAATTTTGTTTCAACTAGGGGCTTAGATAATGAGGAGGAAATGCAATAAGCGATGAGGATAATGGAATACATGGTGTAAACGGACTCTCTTTTTTTTTAAGGATGGGAAATCATCAAATAACTCCTCCCGCTCTGGGTGGAGTGGTAGGGAGTGTCAGACTTTTACTGACTAAAACCCATCGGCCCTTGCGGGCCCCTTCCTGGTTGCTGACATCTCTTTGAGGCGCGCGTGGAACACGAACGCGCCGTCGCGTCGACACCCATAACTCACCGTCCACAGGCCCGCGCCTACGGGGGCCGGTAGCCACCACGTGGCCTCCGACGCCCGGGGCGTCCCCCGCGGTGGCTGGGACGTGAGATTCTCTTCTTCTCACGTCCCGCCACCTCCTTCGCTAGCATGACTGCTTTGCCGAAGGAGGTGACGGCTTCCCATTCCCTCTCGCCTCGGACCATGGTCTGAACCAGGGCCGGGCGCGAGAGGTCGCCGCCGCCAATCGCCGCTACGAGGACACGGCGGAGCTCCGCCCAAGCGGGGCAGACCTCCACGGTGTGCGCCATCATGTCCTCCGGACGATCCTCGCAGTGGTAACCCGGGCGTTTCCTCCCGCCCGATTCGGTGCAGGAACCTCCCGGTCCCGTGAGGACCTGCGTCAGGCGGAAGGTGAGGGCGCCGTGGCGTCTCTCTAGCCACTCCTCAACGAGGGGACTTATAGTTTGGGAGCCAAACGTCGGAAATTCTCAACGAAGTTCCACCGGCTGTCGAGGACGAGTCCTAGGTACTTCAAAGTCACGAAGCCATCAATCAAGCAATCCGTACGTCAAACTAAGTCACTCTAAGTAAAAAGTATAGGTGGGAAACTACTTTTATTTTGGGGTGAAAAATCACGTTTTCCGGTAGGACTCAATGTAACGCACTCAAAACATTGTGCTGATGAATGTAATGAATAGTACAGGGATCGTGGCGGTTTTTAAAGTAAAGTTATAACATTAACAACTGGTATTTAAAAAAAAACTTGTGAACAAGTTGGAACTTTGACCCCCAATATCTTCGTAACCAGAAAGTTCCCAGGAATGATCTTTAAAAAAATTATCACAATGACGGGAAGGACCAACGCCTGTCGGCTTCGTTTGTCGGTCATTATATTGAGTTGACACAAACTTATCGCACTTATCTGTCAATCCTGTTGAAGGACATTGCAGAAGTACGGAACACATCGAAAGTGATTACCACTGGACAAGGTACTAATGTTATCCCAAGTTATTAGATTCAACACGGTCTGTAAGAGAGAATGTCTATAATTGATCCAGTAACACAGTGTCATTCACAACGTTTTGAAATACACTGAAAAAAAGGTTTTGCCCCAAGACCAAATTGTTTTGTCTTTGATAGACAAAACAAGTCTTAGCAGTTGTGTTCGTAGTTCGTATTATTATCTGGCGAAGTTTCAGAATACTCTTAGGTTATTTTTTACTATCTGAAAATTGGCAGTAGTAAATTACTGTTCAGCCTTGAACTAGCGAGATCAGAAACAATAAAAACAATAAGCTGACACAACGATAAATTCTTTGCATATAAAACGTATTTGTAATGTTTTATCGTAAGAAAATCGTATCGAAAATGTACGCACGAGAACGTATGAAGCTATTAATTCCCAGTAAACCTGACCTCGCATGGTACTTGAAATCAATACATGTTGAGATCAGCTTATACTGGAAAAAGTACAGCTTGATATTAAGACGACCTGCGTACAGGGACAATATAGATCGGCATTAGTTCTCGTAGATAGATAAGATTTCAATCTTAAATCTCTATAGCAACGCAATACAATATACCTATTTATCTACATTTCTAATAAATCTTGTACTACTTATCTTGAGTTATAGATAACATCGCGCCTGTTATCCCTGGAGGATTAGGCAAAGGTGTACATACTAGTACATACGGCGGCACATGAAGCTGTACATTTCCAGTATAACTTGGCCTCGCTTTGTATAGATTTTCTAAACAATGAGAGATCCGCATAAACTGGTTTTGTAAAGCTTGATTGGCCGTCGTGCGTACATCCCCATTTCGACAGATATGTGTAAGTCCCATGTAATAAGGGGTGAGCCTATTGCCATCAACCGAGCACTAATCCAGACTCCGTGGCTGTTACTGAGAAATTCTTGATGGAAAAGCCCAATAACTTAGTGAACGACATAGAGCATAAATTAGTGTAAGTATACGAGTAGGTACCCTTAAGTCAAGTTTTCATTTGGTCTATAAAAAAAATGTCGCGTAATTTTACTACCTAATTTTCTTTCAGGACGATTTTCTTTTTTACTGCCCGAGTATTATTACTAGAGATAGTAGAATTTTATAGGAGGACTTATGGCTCCGTAGATAATTTTTTAATTTTGAACGAACTCGTTGAGAATCTGTTTAACTTTTTATGTTGAAAATAAAGTTATGTGGTATCTACATCATTTTGTAAGCGTATAAAAATAGCATTAAGTAAATTAAATCTGAAAATGGAAACTAGATCAAATGTTTCGTTTTCTAAATTAAACGTCATGTTTATAACTTCCAATTATATTCTAACTTTTAAAATTAACTTTTTTAGTTTAATGCAATTTCTTCTTTCGGCTGATGATGATAATTTCACGTCTTATGTCAAAGTTCTATTCTTTAAATGGGTAACCATTTAAGGAATAGAACTTTGACATAAGAGTGAGACGGGAGAAGAAAGTGTAGGCAGACCAATATCTAGAGTAGTTGACATTCAGAAGATCATAAGTTACTATTACTAGGTAAGAAGGAAGGTAACTAGGTAAGATACATACATGTTCTACCTACTGCTGAGCAAATGTCTTCTCAACATTCAGAAGATCGCGGGTAATACCTAATAGAGACTCACGTAGATCAGGGCCCAGTCCTCCAATCTGCTCTCATTCTACTGAGCATAGACTCAGCAGTGGGAGGAACAAGACAGCCAAAGATGATGGTGAAGATGAAGAATCTTGCAATATCAGCTACGTTACACGACGAAAACAGTACAATCTTAGTTGTAGGACATAGACTGTACTAAAAAAAAAAGTATGGAAAAGTATGTAATCCGTCATTGTATACAATTCCTAGGAAATGTGTACAATTCCTAAATTGATAGGAAATCTATGATAAAGTTTGTAATATCATCTTTTCCTAGGAAATCTATTATTACAATTTTTTGTTGATTTTATTCGTGTTTTATTTATTTTATTTACAGAGAGCATTCGTTTTTATATAGTACCTAGTGTCATTTCGGAACTGCATACAATTCCTATGAAATACATACATTTAACAGGAAATGTGTATACTAAAGAATCTTTGAAACATTATTTCACACATTTCCTAAGTAGGTCCGGAATTGTATATATTTCCTAGGAATTGCTACAATTCCTAGGTTTCATACATTTTCGGTAACATATACAAGGAACATCTATTAATTTCATGTCGAACAAAGATAAAAATCACTCATCAAAAGAATCAAAATAATTGACTATCATAGGGCACACGACTGACCTGTATAAATCATTTAATCAACGTTGCGTGCCCACAGTTAAATTCGAATTCATTGGCCTGATACATTCATTTTTCATTGAAATAGAATTCCGTGCAGAGTTTGGAAAAACTGAATTTGATTATATTGAGCTTGCCTTTGTAGGTGAATAGTAAATTGACGAGCATTTTGAAAATAATGATCTCAATAGAGAAAAATGTAAAGTTGGAAAGGAATCGTCTGTCGTGGGTACGGGCTTGAGATGAGAAGGGATGAAACGTGTAACTAGCACAGAATATAAATGCTGATGGATGGAGAGTGTGACGAAGGCCAAAGAAATGATGCTCAACCTCATACCGAGTGAGACGGGCTTGTTCTGTTGTTCTCTGGGTGAATTCACAGGGAATGTATTGTTTATTATTTAGTTATAGATAATATAACATAACATCATGCCTGTAATCCCCGAAGGGTAATAATATGAGTGAATATATCACTTATAACTTCGGTCAATTGTCCGATCAAGGATAAAGCGTAATACTGATTAATTTTCTGTTTTGAAAAATCTTTCCCCATTTTCAGTTAGAATCCATTGAAAAGTATTAGCAAAATAAATAAGTAGCCATGTGTACCCTGAAGTTTCCTTACTTTCCAATTAATAAAATTTTACTTGAAAACAGATACGGAAGTCGATGACTTCAAACTAACTTTGAGGAATCCCCAAGAAACTATCACTATATCGTTTTGGCTTGGGTATTGCCTGTTAAAACTAATGTATATGTAAATTTATAAAATAAATAAATAATTCGAAATTCAAATTTTCTTATAATCTTTTCACTAGACCTATCAGTTACAAATAAAATCATAAACTAAAATTAGACACTCTCCTTTTTATGTCGATTACAAAAGTTCAAAAATAAAGTTGTACTATTACAAAAATATACAGAACCTTTATCGTGTTCACTGAAATCAAATGCTCCAAACATTAACGCTTACAGTTATTTATAATGTAAATGACTGATTTTATTTTGATAATAGGAACAAACTGTGACTTAATATCGTTCTCGCATGTTCATTGTTGTCGTTTGGTCAACGCATAATTTAGTGTTTTCACGAAAACTTCCCCTTTGTAATCAGTTCTTCGGTTCGTCGATTATTTACGTTCTTAGGTTTTGAAATTGCGATTGTAATGTTGAAACTTTGCCAAGTAATATTTGAGTTGGTTATTGTTCATCAGTTCTCCATTTTATTGAATAAACGCTTATGCTTTATGGAATATGCTTCTATTATGGCCTGATATATAGAGCAGTGTTGGCCCAGAGGTACGAGTCGTGGCTTACGAGTGAGGGTTGTGGGTTCGAACCCAGGCAGGCGCATTACTTTGTGTAATTTATTTCAGCACCACTGCTCTCAAAACGGTGAAGGAAAACATCGTGAGGAAACCGACATGTCCTAAAATCAAAAATTCGAAGGCATGTGGCAACTACCAATCCGCACAGGGCAAGCGTGGCGGATTATTGCCTATTCCTTCTCATAGAGAGGCCTGTGTCCCAGAGTGGGAACATTAAAACCTGATAATGATGTAGTTCATGTACCTACCTATAGTTTAGAACTACGTAAGGCCTGCACGACAGGTAAATGATCCATGAATTTTGAGTAAACCATTTTTTAAAACATTGCCTCACTAAGAAGTTCTCCTGTGGGTGCGTTTACAAACATTTAAACTTACATACACAAACATCTAGACTTTGAACAACTATCTGTTGGTCATACAAATATTCGTTCCGTGCGGGAATCGAATCCACGACTCGCAGCGCAATCAGTCGCTCAGCCACTGCGCAAATCGTGCCGTCAAAAAAAAAATTTGATTGTATGAAAATTTCCAAACGGTACCTCTTACCTGATAGTAGTTACCTATTGGTATTCTAGTAGGAAGATACAGCCGTGCAGCGAAGTTGTCTCCACCATGACTGGCGAGCAAAATTATTGCTAGAAATTCGAGAGTAAAAAAGAGTTCACACGGTAAAATGTTTTCGCCCAACTCTTTCCATTTCTGTTTTAATTAGACTTTGGCTGTGCGCGCACACACGTTTCTCGAGCGAAATATAGGTACTATGAAGTATGTCTAGCTGATTTTTCTTAGTCGGAGTATCCTCAAATATAAGTTTTTAAACTGACATAGTCACAACACAAGAAATGGAATATAATATCGGGAACTCCAAACAAACTGTAAACAGGGTAAATATCCCTTTTCTAGTGTTAATGATAATATCCTCAAAAAATCCGTATCCATACTAATATTATACATCGTGTAACAGAAAGGGCATAGTCATATGAAAGGATTTGTTGCAGACCATCAAACTGAACAATTTCCTTCATGGGTCCAATATGTAAATGTGAAAAAATTAGCAGCTGTCCCATACAAAATTTCAATACCTACTCGACCCAAATGTATGGGACAGCTGATAATTTTTTCACATTTACGATATTGGACCCACATTGTATACGTCAATGTAACCTCTTGTTTTTGTGTACCTATCTATTTGTTTAAATTACTAGAAGCTGTTTATTCAACGCCGATTTTAAACCTTATAAGTACCTAAGGATTTTCATGCTCAATTAGTATAGTTCAAAAGTTCATGCATAGGTTTAACAAATTATAGCAATTAGAAGGATCATTTACTAACATTAAGTCTACTTAATTAAATTATACAGATTCTTGTAATTATAAATTATCAATATAATTCAGAGCATTATTTACAAAACAAATGACTGAAATTCTAGTTTAAGAATTTCAGCTCAGCAATTAGTAAAACAAAATGAAATATTTGATGAACTAGCTTCTAAATTAATTTAAATTCTAATTTTGATGAAAAATCGAAGGGGCATTATCACTGAAAGTAATTAGATAAAAAGAGCGAAAATATCATCGAGGAGTTGAGCTACAGGTGAAGAGCGGTCGGCACGCGTAGTCGGCATCGGCGCCAGTTGGTCCGCGCACACAGTCCTGGACGGACGACCGCGGCCCGTCTCACGAATACACCGACATGTACACGAACACGAAGAATATAAGTGATTGTAAATAAATAAAAAAACAACGTGAAGTGCTGTGGTCAAGACAGTGTTACAAAAAATAATAATTGTAGAACAAAGTTTATTTTTTCGTTGTTTTAGTATAGTTATCTTATCTATAAGTGCGTCAGACGAACAAATTCGAAAGAATTGACATTGATAAGATTTATAAATATTAAATTAGAATAGTTTTTAGTTATATTACTGTAAGAGTGATCAGTTAATTTTTTTGTGAGTTGTTGAACGAAATTTTGGACCAGCTTGTGGACAAAGAAATTATGCGGTTAGCTGAAAAAATGTAAGTACTGAGATTTAAACTTTATAAATTCTTCGGCGGAGGTCAGATGGGTACAAAAAATATTATACAAAAACAGGCCGCAAAAAATACTCATCGAAACGGAACAGATCAAATATAAAATTCAAATATCTTGGTAGCAAGTGCGCATCTTTCCCAAAATTTATTTCGTCTTCATTTCCATAAAAAAATAAATGCGGATTCTTGATAACCTGGGTAACCTGGTTAATTTAATTCACCAAAAAAATTCCCAAATTTTCCGATGGAAATCTTTGAATGAAATGCGGAACTTTCTTTCCCATCATCGTCACAATCGTCCGTTATCTCGTCGCCAAATACTAAAGGCATGACTTATCTAGTACTACTGCAAATACTAGAACAAACGATTGCTTTCGCACATATTTGTTGAGGTTTTAAGTAAAGTTTGTCCCTTTTGACGCATTTGATTCTTCATCTCTTAGGAACAGTTATCATTAGTAGGCGTATCTAGTAAAATTCCATAGTTGAAGTTCAATGGTACCCATCGGAGGTCATGGTAGCAAACTGTACTTCTAAATGATGTAATGTACTTACCTTAAGAAATGTCGTCATAGGTGAGTAAAAAAAGCAGCGCTGATACAGCGACGCAAATGGTGGTCGAATCGATAATGTGAGGGACTTATATTTTGAGTGAGGTGTCTCTCAAGGGTAAAACTTAGGTCCTGATTTGTTTATTTAATCTATTTTCAATGGTTTAGTTTTCGGGACTTGATTGATTTATTGCCTCAGAAGTTATTTTAAGAAACTGTTTGTCTTAGAGAAAAGGTTTATAGAAATGAGGTAAATTAATTTGCAGTTTCGCCTTGGCTCGAAGTAACTGGAAGTCATGGGCAGTAACAGTATGTATGAAAGACTAATAATATTGGTACTCAATATGTTGTACAAGGTATATATGATATTGTCTCGTTGTCAAGTCCAACAGATTTTTTATCTAATGACGCATTATTCGAGTTGCCAATCTTATTCAAATACGAGTGAAAATCTAAGACGTTGTCAAACAATCTTCAATTTATATTTAGTTGAAGATGTTCAAACATTATTATTGTGTCTTTAAGACTTTTTAAGACTGAATTCAATGTTTATGATGTTGTTTTGTATTTATCGTTATCATTATTCTTATCTACAAGTCTTCGTGTTTCATGATTAAAGGATTTGACTATATTGTTGTTGTTGCTGCAATGACTAATCCATAAAAGGGGACTGTACAAAATGTTGACTTCTAAGGTTCTTTGACCGAAGATTCAATTAATCATCAACCCATTTTCTTTATAAAAGCCGGACGTCCATTAGCGTTCGATAACTTCAGGCGTCACTGTCATTTTCTTTTCAATAACTTAATGGGGTTATCGAACATTTCTAGCTTTAAAATCAGGCTCTCATTTTGATCGATTAGGAAGAAATTTAAAAAATATCTTATAGTCTGTAAACGTAGGAGAGTTTCTAACCTAGATAAAGGTAATATAATATTCAATTTATGGCCATTTAAAATGTGCCATACAAAAAATACTGATATTCAGAAGTCAGATGATCTATTCAAATAACCAGTCATACCAAAGGGATAATGTGCTACCCTGAACTGTGCTGTGGCGGTCAGATAGGCGTTAGCTCCAAGTAAAAAAACTGGGATTCAGTGCATCTGATTAGACAAGAATCCGACCTCAACATAGCTGGGCAAAGTCTGGAGAGATGGTGACTAGAAACAGTTTTTCATTCGAGCCGTTGACAATAAAACTCGTTACATTGGCTCAGATAATACACCTTTAAAATAACAGTAAGACATGAAAATCATTTCTAGAAACCAAGGTAAATTCCTAGTCTGCTGAATGCAGTGAAATATTCTTGAAACGTTTTGTCATAAGTCTGAAGGAAGTCCTTACACGTGTGCAGTCGTGATCATGTGACGACGTAATTGTATGGACTGATAGAATACTTGGTATAGTAAGTGGTCTGTATTATCTTATTCTATTCTATATCTTGTAGCACTTACCTTTCCTTGTTTAAATCTTACAACGTAGTTTCAACGATAGTAGCTGATAATACCGCTATCTCTAAATCGTTTAAAGCAAAGTTGTTTGTTTGTGATTTGTTTGCTTCTTCTTATGGTGGCACTACACTTGGCAGATTTGGGCTAATATTCGCCTTCTATCATTAATACAAATTGAACTATATCGCAAAAGGCATAAAAAACATTTTGTTTTGTAAATATCGAGAAAATTTTGACAAATACGCCAAGTTAAGTGCTAGCATCACTTTTTGATACGACTGACATAAGTATTGGACTAATTTCTAAAGAAAAAATCGAAAAAGACAAAAAAGACAGAGTGAATTGAAGTTGCTTGCTATTACTTACTACTAATTTTATTGGATAGAGTTTTTCTAACAATAGCTGGGTTAACTGTTTGTTGGTAATTTCATTGGGTACATAGTTGTGTTAGGAACTTAGTAAACAGCAAATTTGTAGTTCATATTATTTGAGTTTTTAAATAGAAGCGGAGAGAGATTTAAACTTTGCCTTTGTACAACCGCAATTTTTTTTTAATGCAAATGATGTGTTTGTATCAAATGTGAGCTGAAACAAAATTCGAGCTTCTGACAAAGCTTGTCGGGAACTTCCTATTATGTCTACGGAAAACGTAATTAGTGGGGAATATTAACACCACAATCAACATTCTAAGATTTAGGATGTGGTGACATTGTAATATGATTATTATTCGTTTTTGAGCGTTTTGTTAAAAAAAACTGTAAGCTTAGAATGTATTTCGGAATAAATAAATAAACGTAATGGATTAAATCTCTCATAAAATAAATATAAATTATGATGAATTTTGGATTCAGTTACAATACAACAGGTAAGACTGGAGGGCGACCCTAACACATTTTCGTACTACAAATATCAAAATTCAGAATCGAATTAAATAGCCAACTCCATACTTTTAAAAGCATAAGTTATGCTATAGCGCAGTGGAGCAGCTAATCCTATATCGATTTAGAATTGCAAGCTGCCTGATCAGCCCCATTCAGCTGCGCCAGATATAAGTTACAATCAAGCGAAATAAAAGAACTGGGTCAAATGCAACAGATTTACAGCTTAATATTACTTCATGAAATGTTCATTCCGGGGTTTATTTATAAACGCTGCTAAAGGAAAGTAAAGATTATCTGCTCTACCATAATTTTTTTGGCATTTAAGCATAAAAGAAACTGTAAATCAAAATATTTTATTTGAAAAAATCTACATGGGCACTTTTGAAACGTCAAAACATACGTTGTAAGGTTCTAGTTGGTCGACTTATGGAAGAACCACGAAGAAACTCCATGGTTACTCTTTTAAAAATATTTTTGTTTATACTCTAACTAATTATTATTGTGTAGTGATAATGTAGTGGAATCCAGTGAATTTAAACTGTGGTTAACATTGTATAGCTATAGATAGTAAAGTGAATGAAAACAGAGATGACAGCGTATGATTGATAAAGACGTAGAAACTGTGCTGACCACAAATTATATTGAAATAAATACATAATTTAGTGACAGTCCATTATTTTAACAAAAAAACATGAACTCTGAAGAATAATAAAGGAAATAACGACATCCATCTAATCAATACAAACACACTAAGACATCATCTCGCTCTTCAAGATCCGGTAGTAACATTAAATAAAATGTTAGGCATAGCCATGAAAACCCATTTATCCATTAAGAAGTTCGGTCAACAAACCAATAAAGTATCATTCGGTCCTTAGCCAAACAAATGACGCTAGTATAACTATGACTAACTTTATAGGGAATTCGACCCAATATAATACTGAAATTCCTATTTTTACCATCACGTACTGAGACCCAGTTGGTCCCTAGCTGTCATTGGTAGATATTTGAGAGTCGTTATAGATTGTTTTAAGCTTTCACGGTTTATAACTAAACTTACACTGGCATAAATAGGGAATATCTTCCGTAATTTTCAATTATTCTGATCTCCCCATATTTCGACGCTGCTGCAAGCGCGGGTGGATGGTAAATAAATTATTATGTGCAGACAAATCTGTTTACCCTCCTCTTTCTGAGTATTTTGCTACGCGCAAAAAAAAAAACAATATCGGGATCGGGAGCTATAATTGAAAATCATGGAAAATAACCCGTAAGAGACAGTATAATTTACGTCATAAGTAGTCAAAACTCCGAAAGTGAGAGGACCAGTCTTGCCAAGGGATATCGTGTTTTCCAGTAACTGGGTTTTGGAGGACAAATCCTAATTCATTTGGGGTCGGCGCAGCATGTCTTCTTCTTCCATACTTCTTTATTACTCGTCATCTCATCAGACACCTTCTTTCTTGCCTTATCATCCTGTACATATTCCATCCATCGTTTCTTTGGTCTTCCTCTACTCTTATACCCATCCACATTCACTTTGATGGCGATGATGACACTTAGCACTCTGTCGATGTGTTGTTGTTGTTGCCAGTACAACTTGGACAAATGTCGGGTAATGCTGTGAGAAGATTATTTCATGCTCTTTGTCCCTTTGCTAGAAGATGTTCTGAGAAAATTCAATGTTATTTGCGTCATCATGTAGTCGGGTGCTACATCATTGTTCTATATGAGGGGCAATTTATTGTAAACTGTTCACACATAAATCTAAACGATGCTGAAGGTTTTCTTAGGAAACATTTTTACTGTAACACTTTGGTTCAAATCTATTAGTACCAAATAGTATGTTGGAGATTCGATTTAGCTATGTAGTCATTTGCTTCGATGAAATTGGAAATTATTACAATATCTGTACAAATTAATAAAATTGAAGTGTATGTTTGTCTTTTTATTGAATGCATAATATGAAAGTATACGAGTACCTTTTAACAACAAAAAAACAATTTTTAAAATGTTTGTCTCTATCTGCCTGTTTGTTCCGGCTAATATCCGAAACGTCTGGGCCGCTTTGACAGGAAATTTTACTAGTAGTTAGCTGATGTAAGTAATAAAGATTAACTTATGCCGTTTTTATTTAAGAAAATGGATTATTACGTGCGAAATAAATAAAACCATTGAAATTGTTAACAAAATCCGATTCAAATCGCGAAGTAAAATTTTTACAATAATTTCACACGGATTAAGATTGCAGACAACATCCAATTTAAAATAAGAGTAAAGAGCAATCGAACGTGAGAACATCACAAGCTTATCATCGTGTAGTGAATTATACAAAAATATTTACTTGTGTGTTCACCGAATCGTTATATGAGGTAGTTCCCGTAATATAAAGAACGTTGGCAGTCTAGACTACAACCAAATCTGAAAATTAAATGAATACATTTAATTAACTGGTAACTTTTTTAAGTTTTTGATTGTCGCTAAGATAAGATTAGTGACTAGATTTTGAACATATTATTTAAATACCATAATTGCCTTTAGGTTAAACGCGATATCCATATCCTTCTAAAAACATACATTATGCATTGGTTTCCTAATATAATTATTTTTCTCCTAAAATAAAACAGTTGTGATTTGATTTATTGCTCGTAAATTAATAGTTCTACACCTATAAAAACATTTTGACAACAGTCTTTAAAATGTCAAAATTATGATTGCTGCTTCTAGTTTTTGTCATGTAATAATGCAGTCTTAAATTCTACCTGTATGTAACGTAAATACGTCGATTTTAAAATAAAAAATAGTCGTTTTCCATAAATCATTTTTTATCTGTGGGGGCTTGTTATTAGCAATATAGGTATATATTTTGTTATTATAATGTTATTAGTCCCAATGCATTAACGCCTTTGTGCAGTTTTTTACTTGAGCATAAAGTTTTAATAAAAATAAATTAAATAAATTTTCGATAAAAAATCGACTTATTTACGTTACGTTTACACCCTGTGCTCAAGCTAGGGCCTCTGATTACAGTGTTTTACATCATAGTTTAGGAAGTAAAAAACGCCTATTACCATCAATTTCTTCGTGATTATCAGTTTGTAGTTTCACAAAGTTTTTCCATCAAAATGACTAGTTTTTCTTCTACTATCATTACCTTAATGTTATGTGATGTCCAAGCGACTAGACCGTGTGAAAAACTGACCACAATGCATTATTTATTGCGCAAAATGCCACAACAATCCTAATGTTGTTTTAATGGAAATGTGATAAAACTTACAACTTCTTCTACGTCACTTTGGACTGACTTATGCGTAACGTATCCATTTGTATTTTTTTTTTATACTGACATGATCACTAAGACTATTATTAATACTGAAAAAACGGGATATTTATCATATATTAACTATTTGTTTTGAGCTCCCGACATTTCGGCGCTGTTGAAAGCACCATGATCACGGATAATCCGTTTATGCGTGATCATGGTGCTTGCAACAGCACCTCCCAAAAAAAACACCCGATTTTCAGTGTTAATGATAGTATCCGTTTGTGTGTAAAATCTTTATATTCTTAAAGTACCAAGGGGCATAATTATACATGCTATCGTATAGTTGTCGATTTAAATAAGATGACTTTTAGTTTCTCCCTATTACAGTTTTCCATGAAGAAGGAATTACGTTTCTCAGTTTTTAATTACGTTTTGTAAATTGAAGAGACCCGGGTAGCTGCATCTTGGCTGTAATTGCAAGTATATGATAAAATAGACCCAAGTAGAAAAAAATATCTTTAAGGCAACAATGTAACAAGCCAGCATTATTTAATGCAATAGAAATCATTGATACAGTTCCATTTAACAGAGTCTAAAATGAAACCCCGAAAAGAAAAAGTATACCACGTTGACTGACGAAGAATAATTTTAGAGTCATGACCGAATAAAGATATCTTCTTTTAAGAAACAAAGTGTCTGGTGACGTGACCCTGATCATAATTGAATATTAATTTTGTGCCTCAGACAGAGCTGTCAGGTTGAAACGGAAACCATTCATAAATAATATTTGAACAAGTGCTCAATGAGTTGTAATTTTGTCTATATTTATTGGTCCTTTTGTTTGCGTCTTTGGTTGCGAAGATTTCAAATTTTGTCATATAAAAAGTTTGTCTATGTATGTGCTATCTCAGAATTCAAACTATGACTGTTTAGAATTAAAAACAGTCAGAAGTTTAGATGTGAAAACGTAACATACGGACTGAATGACGGTGATACCTTTAAGGAGAGTGTCCGCTACACCGTACCACACCATGACTGAGATATGAACGTGTCAGTCACGTGACACGTACTACTATACCCACCAGAACGTATTATACCCGTTTATAATGGGTTTAGAACGGTCATCATACGCGGTTGTAATGGGTTTAAAACGGTCATCATACGCGGTTATAAGAATATTTGTTTGTATTGCAAAGTATGAGACTATGCCCACTAGACCGTTCCATCACCGTCCAACGCCGTAGCGTGCCATAACTTTTCAATACAATGATTTTTTTGCCCGTTACGTTCCTAGCACGGTCATGGGTGAAGTGGGCAGCCTCCTTTATACGTTGTATTTCAGAAAGGTGTGATCATACATATTTTAAGGATGGTGGTATAGACTAGCGAAATAAACCACTTTCGCTATGGGGCGTCCTCGTAACCGCGACAAAATATTCAATTGTCTCATACAAAGTTTCAATACCTGCTCCACCTATATGTAATTATGTATTTATGATTTGTTTAGTTTTACCTGAACAAACAAGTGCGCATTAAGAATATACACCGCGACTTTTTAGTCGTCTTACAAAGGTGGTCCACTCAATGTGCCCGACATAAATAGTTCTAGGCACGATTTTTTTTTTTACCTACCGTCATTGGTACAAAGAAAAATAAATAAACATTAGAAAAAAATATGACACATCCTGTTAATGATGTTTACGTGTCAAACGGGAGAATATACCTACCCTGCGCTCGAGTCCTCGTAGATCATAGCTCACCACAGGGTGTTTTATCTACGTCACGCGTCATAATGTTGAATAATATTTTTATTTTTAAATTATTAAAATCTCATAAATACCTATTTTTTTTATGAATGCTTAGTAGACATTGGATACATGAAGTGGGCTGCCGTTGTAAGACGACTAAAAAGTCACTGTGTATAACAACGCTATTAAGATGGACGATATTCAGACGATGGTACTGCCTTTCATTTAAACAAGAATTTAATAAGGGTTTAATTTCATACTGCCTACCGAAACACTGCCGGTAAATCGTAAAATCATTTGGATATAATTTTCAGACAGCCATCATGGTATTCATTTACAGATAATTGATAAGCACTTTGTAAACAAAAGACTTTTGATACAGCTCTTCAAAATTTAACGTCGAATTTCCTTTTCAGAAAACGTTAATTTACTGAAACATAATCTTATGAAATTTCAAATCTCTTTAAAGATTAAGTGACACCTATTTGTCTTAAATATTGAATAAGAAAAATCATTTACCTTTTGAAACTTAAAAATCCCGGTTAGTTTTATTTTAGAAAACATAATTCATTTCTCGAGTAATAGTTATATTAAACACGGTTTTAAGCTTTCACGGTTTATTACTAAACTTATACTGTCACTTACAGGATATCTTCCGCGGTTGTTAGTTATATTAGTCGTATTAGTATTTTGTCCTTTCCTTTGTCAAGGGAGGCCAGATTTCTGTACTGCCTCTCTCACCTAGCTATTAAAAATAAAATACCTTAATATACTGTACCTATTAGTATTTCACTTCTTAAAAATATTCTCATTCAAATTTTAATAAGGCATAGCTTAATTTTTAAAGAATCTATTCCCAAAGGAATGTTCTCGTCATGGAATTTCCATAAGCTTCGATCTTAATATGCCCCCCTCTCATACATACCTAACCTATCCACTTTTAACTTAATTCACTTAAATTTCGACGTCACTTAAATCATTCATTTCTCTTTACGATATTCGTCGATAAAATCTCAGACATATTTGGGAATTTTCTGCAAATTTTTGCGTTGTGAAGACATTTTTGTTTCGACATTCACATCGCTTCTGAAATTCCATCCACATCGTTTTGAGTAAGAATATTAAATTCATAGTCTGTTCTCTTTATAAAAATGTTAAGAATAAAGACTTATATTATCCTAGTTTTATATCGAAGAAGTTAAAACCACCGTGACTTGCAAAGTTTTTTAGAGACTTAAAACTCCTAACAAAATGGGCATTGTCCTTTTGAAGTATTATTTTAGCACAGATCTACATTTAAGTCACTCAGAGCCAATTACATCAAAGAAACTGAACGAAATCAGAATTTCTAAACCGTGCTCATCAGTTGTCAGTATCATAGCTGTTGCCATGTTCTATTGACACAGGCTCTTGAACGCCGTTTTAATCCGCGCTTATTAATGTAAGGGTTGGTAAAATGGTAAAGAGGTATCACTAATTCATCATCTGCCTAGCCTTTTCTCAACTATGTTGGGGTCGGCTTCCAGTCTATCTGGATGCAGCTGAATACCAGTATTTTACATGGAGCAACTGCCTATCTGACCTCCACAACCCAGTTAGTACTGGGTAATACGATACCCCTTTGTAAGACTGGTTGTCAGACTTTTTGGGCCGCTGACTACCTGTATCGACTGTCAAAGTTCAGAATGACAGCTGGGACCAACGACTTTACGTGTTTTCCGAGGCACGGAGGAAACTTGGTAGGTAATGAGTGGTCACAGATCCAGAGACCAATCTAGGCAAGCACGGCTCAACCTAAAGATCGACCCGAATTGCTGTTATTATTTAGCCACGGGCTAAAGAGGTATCACTAATTACATCACATAAATAGAGTATACATTTATTATTACACTATGTTAATCTAGTCTATAGGAAGATTAAATTCTGCCAACACTAGCGGAAGCTACATGATGTAGTGTTACAAACTTGCTCGTGCTCTCGACGTCGAGTACCGTCTAGGGACGCTTAGGCAAATAATAAACTTGTACTAACACTTACGTTTATGTGTGTACGTATTATAAGTTTAATACTTTGTGATCCATCATCTCTTTCGATAGTACTGGTAACGAAATATAAAGATAAACATCGAAAGATAAATAAATATCTAAATTCGTTTTTTTTTTTCATTTCAATCAACACTAGACTTGTTTTGCCCCGCGGTTTCGCTCACTTGGATGTAGGAAATTAACCCATGGGTAAACGAAATAAAAAGTATCTTATGTGCTGACTGGCCTCTGACCTAACCTAAATTTGATCAAATTCCTTTCAACCATTTAAGTGTGAAAAGCTAACAAACAAACAGATAGATAGAGTTACTTCCGCATTTATATATATATTTGCCATTTTTTTTCAATGATTTTAGCGCATTAGGTGCCAGCTAGGTAGAGGGGGGGGGGGGCACCGGAGATGTCGATGGTTGTATTGAGGTCCAGTTTTATACGATCACTTTTGAACTACAAGTCTTGACTTTGAGGGAAGAGATGAAAAAGAATTCCGATACAAATAAAGACCCATAACCATCCCGTGTAGTAGTCAGCACATCAGCACCACGGTCGTCTAAATAGAGGAAGACTCAATTGATCTGTTAAGATCTCGCAAATTGAAACAACGACATAACTGCGCTTGAGTTGCGCGTTTCCATCAGTACTTTGTGTAGCGTTTGGTGCAGTCATGCTATGAACACGATAATAGTGAAGATACCGATCACAAAATTACCTTTTATGTGCACATTAATAGCAGTGTGACACAGCATGAATCAAATAACATGGAATATGGTGCGTCAACTGTGAATGAGCTTTGATTAAAGGGACATTTTGGCAGCGCATTGCAAAATAGTATTAGTTGGTATTGGTAGCGTCAAAGCTAAATTGGTCTATTTAATTGTTTATACAGCTTGTGTGTTTACGTGCATTTGAGTCGAGTATGTATTGATATTTTGACTGGGACAGCTGTTTTTTTTTCGCAATTGGCTGCATGCAGCGTGTTGTTCAGTTTATATAATGGACAAATAAATGAATGGTTCAGACAATGGTCTATGACTACACTCTTAAATATGGTTACACATTTTTGACACACATCATCATCTACCTAGCCTTTGTTGGGGTCGGCTTCCAATCTAACCGGATGCAGCCGAATATCAGTATTTTACATGGAGCTACTGCCTATCTGACCTCCACAATCCAGTTAGTACTGGGTAATGCCCTTTTGTAAGACAGTTTGTCAAACTTTCGGGCCACTGACTATTTGTAACTACTGTCAAAGATCTACAAATGGCAGGACCAAAGGCTTTACGTACTTTCAGAGACAGGCATGGCATTCTGTATGTAATGGGTGGTCACCCATCCACTAAACTGTACTGTATAGTTATGTTGTACTTCTATCTGTTTATAAACATAGAGAAACTAAAATAATTTAATTAATGAAATTGGCAGAATTTATGTTAGTCATGTTCCAGAATTTAAATCTTGTTTGTGGTAAGCCTACCCCTAGTTCGTTTAAACTATTTAGATTAGTCACACGCATAGACAAAGTTTTGGGGGAAATATTAATTGAAATTGGAATAACACGATAACTCTTTGATTAAAGGAATTATAGTAATAAAACTAATTATAACTATTTCCTATGCGAAGGTAATCTTTTCCCTTATATAGTACTTCGTGATAATTAAACAATTAAAATATAATATATATGGATCTACTTTATATATGTATATAAAGTAGATCCATATCCTTGTTATCAATTGATGTTATTTCCACTTAAACGAATAACAACTTTATGTTAATGAAAATAAAGTTAATTTCAAAATGGCTTGGACTGTTGAAAAAGTCACATTAATTGTTGAAGTTTAAGCACAAACGGGTGTTAATGATTTTCCAGAAACACCTATTTGGAAACTAATCCCGATTGTAGTTTACAGTTATTTCCTTCAGGAAATATTTCTATAGAGTATAATGACTTCGTATCATAAAAACATTATCTGAGACAATGCTATCTTTAGATAAAGGTGTTGATTTAATCATATCCAATGGTATGTGCTTGTAATATCTATTAGTATATCTTCTAATTATTATGCAGATTATATCTTAACGTGTGTATTATAATAATGATGGAAACGATAGTATTGTTATGTTCGATGTAACCAAAGACATTAAAAAATTAATGAATGAATGATTTGCAATGCTGATTATAGGTAGGTAACATATTCTTATGATTTATGGGTTTCACTATATTCGGCATTTCAGCCGTACAAATATTTAAATTTAAATACATATAGACACATGTACTTACGGTATAGGGAACAGCACGAATAAAATAATCTAATCATTTTTCTAATAATATCGTAATCTGCTTGCATGAGCCAACCGGTTGCTTAAAGTACAAGTGTAATATGTCAAACTTTGCAATATTATGTAATTTAATTGTCAGTTATACCGACATGGAAAAAGGAGGAGGTAATGTTTATTGAGCCAGTGTCTTTGCTAATTTTTTCGGACGTGTAATCATCAAATCCCGCTCTGGGCGGTGTGGAAGGGACTGTCAGACTCGTACTGTCTAAAAAACAATCATTTTCCTTCTTTGCCCTTTGTGTTCCAGGGCTGCGGTATCTCTTTCGCACAGTCCCGCAGCCCCGGTGCTAATCAGTTCTTACTGAGACAAACGGAACTCCTTTTTTCTATAAAATGTTCTTCTGTTAACCTCTCTAGTGTACCTTAAATCCCTTTGGTTATAACATTTAGAATTCCGTAAAGAAAATCATCATCTCTTATTTTGTGTGAATAATTTTGGCACATAACCTCAAAACGTGGCCTTAATTTCTAATTACAGGTATTCTCGGATTAACCATTTGTTGGCAACTAAATGTTGAGCTTCTCAGAGAACCGTCCAGTCGCCTTGAGAGATTAATTTGAGTGACACTTCCTTCTGAGTTATCTTTGAGTAAATCTGTTCTGAAATTGTTTTGTTTTTGTGAGGAGTCATTAGCATTGCTGTGGTTGGCTTATTCTGGGTTTATTTAAGTGTGTTTAGAGCCTGCAGTGTTTTAGACATAATTTGTTTGTCTATGGCATTGAATTTTACATAGAATTGTAGTTGCTGTACCCCGCGGTTTCACCCGTGTTTTCTGACTTTTTAGGTTTCCGTACCCGGAGGGTAACCAACGGGAACCTATTACTAAGCCTCCGCTGCTGCAGCTGTCCGTCCGTCTGTCTATCAGCGGGCTATATCTCATGATTAGTAATAAGTAGACAGTTGAAACTATCACAGAAAGAGTATTTCTATGTATAGCTTGATTGGTCGCCATGCGTACTCCCAGCATGTATAATCCGCCTTCAGGCCTCATTACTGTAAGAAAAGAAGGGGCCGTAATGTAATGAATGATCATAAAGTATTAACTAGTTCATAGTCTTCACTTTTATATTGAACTTCAACATCATCATCCACAATCTACTTCACCCACTGCTGGCTATAGGGCTCTCTTTGCTTGTGCCAAGCTCCACGTTACACATTGATCTAATCAATATCTTATTCATACTTACTACTTTGATCATAATATTGCAGATTTGAAGTATTTTAGCACCAAATCAACATTTTTTTATTTGAAATTAAGTAAATGATTGACAAACAGACTGATCGTTTATAATATCTTTCATTAAACTCATAACTCGAATATAATTCATTCATTCAAATTGGTTTTATGTAAATATCATAAACAAATATCCTTTGATATTTCACATTTAGTTTATTGCTCTTTTAACACTTTTAATCCAGTTTCTGTTTAGATTATGACTTTATGAGCATAAAACCATTTTAAACAAGCTGTTATAAAAATAAATTGATTTTGATTAATAATAATTATGATTTATGGCATATTAAAATGTTTTTATGTTCTTTAGTCGCTTCTGTAAAGGTCAGATACGGTCTAGGTTGTTTGACATCTTGCAGACTATCTGTCTGTTATTATAGGTTATTATTACTAGCGACACGCCTCTATTTCAACCGGTTTTTATCATCGAGATTCCTTTGTTATGTATTCAGGTATTACATAAACTTCACATGCTTCCATAAGCAGTGATAGCCCAGTGGCGTGACCGTTGGACTGGCTCGAGTTCGATCCCAAGACTCGCACTACTGATTTTTCGGATTCATCTGCGCATTGTATAATTATCACTTGCTTCGGTGAAGGAAAATATCGTGAGGAAACCAGCGTGACTGAGAGATATTTCTCGGTGGCATGTAAAGCCATGGCAGAGGCCTATTGGCGGCATAAAAATTCTGATAGTTTCGGAGTCAATTTTCTAAATAACCGTGAAAATCATATAAAACCTGAAGTGGATTTTAGAAGACATCGCGATTATACAGACATAAATAAATCATCCTATTTGAATACCAAACAGCTCCGTTTCAATTATCTCTTTGCTTTTCAATATTTCTATCCGAATCGTCTTCAGAATTCCTTTAGTCAGATTCCTCGTTAAAGCCGAGTTTATATTTTTCATTACGCTTGAAATGGTCACGATAACGAAGCTGTGAATCTTTAAGAACTTATCCTCAGACGTTCTTATATTTATTTTCTGTGTATTAGACAGCTTTTGGCTTGTGTGTGGCCTTAAGAGGGTAACGAACGAGGTCTAGGTTCAAAGGATATTCCAGCACCACTTAAATTATATTTTTGTCTCTTCGTAGTCTTGAATTTGGTAATTATGTAGCTAAATAGTTATAATTTTTTTATTAAAAGTAAACAAAGAAACAACTGCAAATAAACTGAGGTCTTTTTGGTATGGGTTTATAAAATCTATGTCGGGTAGTTTTCTTGGGTATTTCCATCAAGTTCTGAGTTAAAGATTCTGGATTTATGGCCACTTCCCCCGCAAAAACAGCCGCGCCCTCTGTTTTATGAAACTTAAACGAACCTACCAACGTAACTGGCGATATGTAGGTGTATCTGTGTGTTTTTTTTTGAGTGTCCATGGAGTTTCTTGCCCATTCTTAGGTTCACCATTCATAGATCTACGCTTTGGAATGGGTAACTACAGTACTTTCACAAGTTATTATGCCTTGTGACTGGGACTGTAGCTTCATCCTTTTGTTTTTAACTTTCAAAGTGCCTGTCACGGTCTAATTGAAATAAATTCTTTGAGTTTTAGTACAGGGTGCACCTCTGCTTAGTCCTTCGAGAAAAGCCGGCACGTTTTATTCAAAGCACACATGTATTTCTACTTTTATTGCCTAATGAGTTGATCAACCTCAAAAGTACCTACAAAAAAAAACTGCCGAGCCTTTTCCCAACTATATTGGGGTCGGCTTCCAGTCTAGCCGGATGCAGCTGAATACCAGTATTTTACATGGAGTGACTGCCTATCTGACCTCCACAACCCAGTTAGTACTGGGTAATACGGTACCCCTTGGTAAGACTGGTTGTCAGACTTTTTGGGCCACTGACTACCTAACGACTGTCAAATATCTACAAATGACACCCGGGACCAACGGCTTAACGTGCTTTCCAAGGCACGGAGGAAACTCGGTATGTAATGGGTGGTCACCCATCCACAGACCAACCTAGGAAAGCACGGCTTAACCTAAAGATCGACCCGAGCTGCTGTTATTATTTAGCCACGAGCTCCTCAAAAGTACCTACTCAAAAATCATATTTAATTAATATTTCGATCGTTGTTGGAAACTATGCAAATATCTATGGGCTTGAGGCGGACACTAGATAATATTTAATTAACGTGTTTAGTTATCATTGTGTATTCAAAGGTAAAGCGGTGTTAGGCTTAATTTACACCACAGTGCCGATTGGATTGTATTTGTTTACTGTAGGTATATTTACTTAGAGGTAACAATGAAATCTTTGTACTATAGATGACAATATAAGGAAAAGATTTTGAATAGTAGGAAAATAGTTAATACACGTGACATCAGCAAAGCATATTTTTCAGTCATTCTACAAGGTGTTTTTTTATATACCACTAGCGGCCCGTCCCGACTTCGCACGGGTGGACATTTATTTTCCCCCCCTCTATTTTTTTATAGTAATAAATATAATCTATGCTACTCAAGAATAATTATGCTACTCAAGAATAATGTAGCTTTCTAATTGTGAAAAATATTTTGAAATCGGCACAGTAGTTTTTGATTTTATTCATTACAAACATACACACACACAAAAATACAAATCTTTCCTCTTTATAATATTAGTGTGGATAACTCTAGGGTATGAATGAGAATGAGACCATATTAAAGAGTCAACTGAAATATGAATTATTTTTCAATTATCAGTTTTTTTTTGTTTTCAATTTTCATACAAGATTGTTCGACAAAGGCGCGAGTATTAATGTAAAACACCGTGAAATGTAACAGTGTTGCATTTTCTTAACTTTAAAGAATGAATGATTGGTTCGAATGAAAATGAATTACTCGTATTAATCAATGAAACTTAAATTAATTATGATTGATGATTTATCTTCGAAACTGCATTTTGAGACCACATATTCTAGAACTTTTTTTATTTTTTTTACTTATAGAATACTAGCTTTTGCCCGCGACTTTGCTCGCGTTAATTTAGAATTTGACAATCAATTCGGGTTGTACTCTGCTTGTTAGAATATAATTCAATCATGATTCGAAAGACACGTGGCGCCATCTATTATCATAAGAACATTATTGTTGTTTTCCTCGGGAACAGTAAATTTTTTCGGGATAAAATGTACCCTATGTATTCTGTAGACCAGACAACGTATATGGAAAATTTCGGGATGAACGGTTCAGTGGTTTAGGCGTGAAGAGGTAACAAACAAACAAACTTACTTTCGCATTTATAATATTAGTATGGAAGTATGGATATAACCCTAGAGTAAGGATATAAAAAAACACGTTTTTGTTTAGAATACCTTGTCGATCTATAGGTACAATGCCGAGCTCGCATGGGCATTGCCGACTGAACGTTCAGTTCGGTATGTATAGAATGCCCAGGCGAATTATGTTTTTTTTATATATTGCCTAAACATTTCAGAACATTCTATGTTAATATAAGTAAATCTAACACATAAATATCTTTTTTTTTAGCACGAAACCAAATCTGATATTGACAAAAATAGTACCAACAGTTTCAAATATTTTCTTAATTTCATGTAAAATCAGAGTTTACCTGTTTTACTAACAATAGTTAAATTATTTATTTATTTTAAATTCAAATATTAACATTATTTTTATTGTTTGGTGACACTGTTTTGACCTTCAATCTGCTAGAACGATCGTATGATTTGCTATTTAAATATTTTACAACACAAATCCACATTTAAAAGTGAAATCGATTATTATTGTCGCCCGTTCATTTCCAACGTAGTAACTTCTGGTATTATTAGAATGTCTACATGGTCCGCAAATGTCTATACAGGGTGTGTGGGACACCGATGCACAAATGGTAACCACGTATACCTGAATATAAATTTTTCATGGGTTATTAAAAAAAAAAATCTGCTGTTTCCTACAAATGCCTATAAAGGGTGTAACAATACCTTTAACGAAGCCGAAAGTCACTTGTTCTTCCCGTCATTGCGATATTTTTTTTGTGCTAGACTATACCTGAGAACCTTCTAGTTACGGACATATTGGCGGTCAAAGTTCCAACTTTTTCACAAGTTTTTAATGTAAGATTTTTACTTTAAACACTTCCACGACGCCCTTACTATTCAAACTATCCATCAGCACAATGTTTTGAGTGCGTAACATTGAGTGCTACTGTAAAACGTGATGTTTTACCCAAAAAAAAACTCATTTCCCAGCAATAATTTTTGCATAAAGTTACTTAGTTTGATGTACAGAATGCTTGGCTATCGGCTTTGTGAAGGGTCCGTTTACACCCTGTATAATACCCCACACGTCAAACTCTATGGAACAGCAGATTTTTTTGACCCAGAACCTCTTGCTCTGCAGTTGCGCTTGCGACTACTAGAACATCGAGACAGACGTTGCTTTAGATATTTTATTTAAAGAACACAGTCCATCCTCAAGGCGGCGCTACTTTACATTAATTAATTCTTTGAATAAATTATTATTTTTACACTTACCTACTTACACCTTTGGCCTCTTGTTTTTACTCGGTTATGCAATATGCATAGTTGACTGATTTGAATTTACGTTAGTATCTACTGTTTTTGTTAGGTAGTATGTTGAACTAGTGAATCAATTCAAATAAGTCTCACCAGGGGCGAAGGTACCATACAACTCGATTCCTACCGGCTTCCCTTTGAAAAATGGCACAGTCAGTATTCTATAGAAAGATAATAAAATTACATTAAAGATTTGTACTCCAGCTTACATCTTATAAAATTGACCCTTCACTACTGGGTCTCACCTATCAATCTTGACCAACTTCGAAAATTTTACTTTAAACTCTTTCTTCTTCTTTTGGTGCATCTACATCTGAAGTTGTAGATGCACCAAAAGAAGAAGAAAGAGATTGGTCAATAATAGCGATAATTTATCCTTGTCCTTTGTAATGTCGAACAGCTCACCAAAACTCGAGATTTGAGCCCATTCTCTTTTCTTCGGCTACACTCAGTATATCCACGCTGCATAGTAGTTCCTTTGAACAGCTAAGAACAAATTCAAAACCGATTTTTTTTTTTATTACAAACTGTGCCTGCTCTTGACCTCGATCACGCCTGATGGAAAGTGGTAGATGAGGTCTATGATGGAACGAGCGTGCCCAGAAGATGCCTGTTCACTCTTGCTTTGAAGGGAAACAGGTTGAATGTGAATATATGGAAAACACTAATAACATTCAAAAAACCTATCTTCCGATAACATAGCCTAATCTTGAAATCTGGAAACCTTGAAAGTGCTGTGACGTGTAATATCCAAATCGATATCACCACTTGTATTGATTTACATCAAATCTAGAAATAAAACGTGTTTTCCCATGTTTGATACCCATCTCTTAATGATAAGACTTTGCTACCTGTCACTGGTTCGATTCTGATAAAACGCTGATGATGATGATTGATGGCAGTCACTCGATTATTTCGTGAGTGATTGTTATTAGATTAATATCAGTGCATAGGAGTTTATTGTAACGAGTCTAAAAAGACTACTGACTTTGTCTCGTAAGCTTATGGATAATAGTCCTTCTGACCGAAATTAGACCATGGTGGCCAGTACTCAGTGAAGATCAGCCATCAAAATTGGAAATTTTACAGTGACGACACAGGAATACTCTCTTTTCCCACAGCATTTTTAATCACAGCTACCTTCTGATTACCGAGATATAGAATGTCAAGTATTATGGTGACTGTGCTCTCTCGCCGAGACACTTCGAGACAGGGCAAGTGCGAGATGTACAGCCAAGAGAGGAACATCGAAGTAAGACGAGCGCTCCTATAATTATACAGACTCGCACTCGCCCTGCCTCGGATAGTATCCACCTTTAGGGTCCATTATAATAGCCAAGACATTTTGTGAACACATGGTTTTGACAACTTTAGTTCTGTTAACATCTTGATTGACTTGTTTGATTGAATTTTTCCCATCCATGAGCTACTTTCTTCCCGCGTCGACACAAGAAATCTATGGTTACCCTGTATTGTCTCAACAAATGTTGCTCGATTGCAAATGCGTTTTAATTCGATAGCTATCTTACCTTTTATTATCTTACTTACTAAGCATAATAATGCTTCTTGATGACTTTAATCAGAAACAGTCACAAATTATGTTGTTATCTTTAAATGTTTATCTACAGCTGAGCTTATCGTTAATCTAAACAATAATAAAATAAAAATGTTATTATTATTGTTAATGATCAATTTTTAAACACTCATTATTGTTATTATATTTGATAACAATCATCACAGTAAAATATCTGCCAAGAAAATTACATAAATGTAATAATGTATAATAGCTATATATTTACGCATCATATTTTTTTTTATCTTTATAGTCATTACATCACCATAGACTGGGCTTCCTTTTTTAAAATAGAT
The DNA here is from genome assembly GCA_905220335.1 of Noctua pronuba. Classification (NCBI taxonomy): domain Eukaryota; kingdom Metazoa; phylum Arthropoda; class Insecta; order Lepidoptera; family Noctuidae; genus Noctua; species Noctua pronuba. The sequence goes on along the minus strand of LR999915.1, from coordinate 6,807,165 downwards.
AAACTAAACAAATAAAAACACATTAATGTAACACGACAATTACAAATATAGCGCTGCTGGTAAGAATCACAAGTTTATGAAGGCCAAGTGCAGAAGCAAATCAATTGATGATTCACGGTCCACGAATTACAAAATATCTTAGCAATTGGCAGTGGCGCTAGTTGTATAGTAAAATGTCAACGCAGCTGTCAAATTAGGTACATTTAAATTTAGTTCCATAAACTGCCGTATGTTTTAGGTAAACTTGTAATGTTGCACTTTAATCTTGTGTTTTTTTTTGTTTATAACATTGTAGTTGTAATTACCTGGTTATGGTCAAAAAGGTCATCTTTGAACGTGTTAGAGTAATCTTATCGAGTTTTACTTTATATGAATTATTTGACGGATAAAGTATCGTTAAATGATTGATTATACCTAAGTATAGATTTTTGTGCAGGAAAATAATACAAAAATTAGCAAGGCTACATAAAAAAAGGATCTGATTTTCGTTTGTTATTTCAATCAACATGATTATTGAATTAATGTAGTAAAATGTAGTTTTATACAAGTCTTATTTTCGTTAGGTGACTATGAGCTCAGTGGCATAGTTTGGTTTTCTCATACTCGTATGCTAGAACCAAAACTACACAGAACTGGCCCAACAGTGGGAACATTTTAGGCTGATAATACAGTGACATAAAAATCAAAGGTTATGGTAAAATACATATTTATTACATAATTTGACAACAAAGTGGACACACTATTATTTTGATATCCAAGTAATATCGTTTTATACGTCATTCTATGAGAGCTCTATGATCTTATCTGATTATTACGAAGCCGTAAACCAAAATATGTTTACCTAGACAGATTAGTAGGCACACATGTAACATTGTTTAGCACTTTTTTCTGTGACACACTCGAGAATTATTGAGCGATTGCAATCGGCTTATAATCTTCCCACCGCTGGGAGATAGGCCTCCTCTCAGTAGCCGTAATTTACAAAACAGTGGGCTTAACCTGATAGAAACTGCAACTGTGAGAAAAAAAATTTTAGACATGACACCCATAATCTTCTTAACGTGTCGATGACAATTTAAATTGAGTCAGCCCAAAATATGGCGAAGAGTTTGGCACTTTCAGTAGCGTCCATCAGCTCCTGTGATGTGCAAGCAACAGGACAGTCAGGACACGATATCAAGTGTCTCATCGTTTGTGGGGCAACACTACATTTAAACTCCAGGGCAGAGTCATCTATCAATCTCCACCTGAACACCCATAATGAACTCATCATACGTATTGTATAATAATAATTTTCAATAATTAGCCTCTCTAGCTCTCTGTGACAGGAAAAGAGCAGTAGTCCACCACATTCAGTGCGGGTTGGTGGATGTTACACATCTTCCAATTTATTGGTGTTTCGATATGCTAGTTTCCTCGTAATGTTTGTTTCACTGTTTTAGTTAGAACAAGATGCCTGTGCCGCTAGGCATTACTCATTTTCTGATTAACAAAATGTGTGGCATCGACTAGTATACATCGTATGTATACCTGCTAACTTGTGCCGACGACGGCCAATTTTAAATATCAAGTTTCTTAATTTCTTTTTTACTTAAAGTCTGAGTGCTGGTATTTTTGTATGTGTATAGAATATTGTTAAAAATTAAAAAAAAAAAACTCAAAACTCAAAGCATTTATTTCAATTAGACCATAACAGGCACTTTTGAATGTCAGAAAAACAAAGAAGGCGAAGCTACAGTCCCAGACACAAGGCATAATAACTTGTGAAAGTACTGTAGTTGCCCATTCCAAAGCGTAGATCTCTATGGAGAAGAATGGGCAAGAAACTCCATGGACACTCTTTTCAATCAAAATATTTTTACAAGATCTTGGTTATTGATAATCAACACTGCCAAACACTTCCCGTTGACGCCTGCCAGACGCAGAATTAATTTCTCATGACTACCTACATTAGATTAGTAAGGTCTGGTGGCCCTGGGATCTTGGACCACAAAGTAAAGTGCCTGTCTCGGCACTTCACATAATACGTCCATAGGGAATAACTCTACTATCAGTTTTGTTTTACCATAGATTGTTTTGGGTTTTCCTTTTGGATTTATAAGTGACACTTTATTTTTAGTTTTTGGACATGGAGTAGGGCAAGATTGATGCTGATCAAGTGCAGTATTTGTGTTGTGTTTGTTCTTGAGTTTTATTCGATTTGGGATTGTGGATGTGCCTTTGATTTATTTTGTGTCTTTGAAAGGTTTTTTTTTCATAAATCCATGTTATATTGCCCCCAAAATGAATTTGATGTTTATTATTTGTGAGTTTAACCAGTGTGTTCTTTGGTTGAGCTCGCTCTCATTTTTGCACACATTTGCTTATCCCTGAAGGAGTTACAGGCGTGATGTTATGTTCTGCAACAAACTAAATAAGTATACTCAAAACAAAAGGATCCATAACTTAACCGTATCTTAGAAGCTTTTCGAAACACCCATTCCGCACCTAAAAACTACAAACGCAACTTTGAAAGTTTAAAAGCATTCCTCTTCACACTATCGTTGTTCAAAACAAAAACGACAGCACTCTTAGACTATAAAGTTTCTTTTACAACTTCAGAAAGTCTCCTATTTTCCTAGAAATCTTCACAAAGTTGTCTTAATGTGCATCTGCAAACAAAGTTAATTTGCATCTTTCAACATTTTCTCACGTTACACGAAACACGTTTTTTTCTTCCATTCTCCTCTGTCAACCGTGACGCTATCATTTATTCCTTTTTCTTTAAACATTTATATTATATTATATTTTTGTTTATATATTTTTATTTATTTATATATTTTTGTAATTTAAGTTTTTAAATTGTCATGGTCACTAACATTATCATTAACTTTAGAAACGGGATAATATCCCGTTATTTACCATGTTTATTTTTTGGTTTGAGTTCCCGATATTTCGGCGCTGTTGCAAGCACGCATCACGCACCGTGAAAAAATAAAATATCCCGGGTTTAATTTGATTAAATGAGTTATTAAACACATTAATCAAAATTAAGTACTTAAACTCAAATATACTGATTCTAATGAAAAAGTACATTTGTTCTGAATAATCTTTGACTACACCTAAAACTGCCAAGATTTTTAAAACACGTCTTCCACTCCTTCATAAACTATCAAGTTTAATATTACCATTCCTCGACAGTCGCTGTCATAAAACAGTGCAAAACTAAAGCGAAGGAAAGTTCCTTTCAAATCTCCAGACGATCTCTAATGTTGTCAGCATCAGCATCTTTCTGCAAGATCTTCACAAACAGTATGTGAACCACCTCGAATCTTAAACTGCAACTATAACTAGAAAAATTAATTACCTTCTATTTACTTACTCTGGTTGGAGGCCTTACATTCAAGACACCCACAGGAGAGTCCGGATAAGCACATGACAACCTCCTAGGTTGAACTGCGAGATGCCGTTCTCAAAAAACAATCTACCACCAACTCAAATAATTATAGTGATAAATAAGTTCTTTGGAAAAAGTAATCTTTGGCTACACTTAAAATTTTCTGAAACACATTCCACGTCAAAATTAACCACCATATTATTGACTTTTTTCTTTTCTTTTCTGTCATTTTTTTATTTACTTTATTTCTAAAGCTATCCACTGCTGTTGAAAGTGTTATTATTGTAATTTTTTTAAATGTTATAATTTGTTTTTTTTTGCATGCTGTGTCTATCGCATCATATTGTACACTATGCTTGTATCATATTGCTTGTATTATTAGGATAAACAGTGTAACAATTGTAGATAGGCCAATAAATAAATTTAAAAAAAGTCTTCATAAAGTACGACATTTTATATTATTTTCAGTCTATACGCAAAAACGCGCCATGTAATTAGAGCTGCGGATACCAAACCCGAAATACAAAATAATCATTTCTCTACAGCCACTATCACAAAACAAAACTAAAGCAAAGCAAAGTTCCTTTCAAGTCTCCAGACAATCTTTTATCATGTCACCATCAGCATCTTCCTGCAAGATCTCCACAAACAATGTGTCAACAGCCTTGCGTCTCATTGTGCAGCTGTCAGCACTGCTCACTATATAACTACATTTACATGTGAGAAACGAAACACGAATCGATTTTGCATTTGAAACAGCTCTCACTAATTCAGTGCATCTTCCTCGAGACATTTTGCATAATAATTGTTACTTGTTAAGTGTCATGTGATCGCTGCGGTGATTTGAATAATGTTGTCTCGTTATACAAGTAGGTATTGAAGTTTATATGGGTGCGTTTTAATTTTAAGTAGGTTCTTAATAGATGTTTATTTTTGAACAGAGAACTAATTCGTTTATTGATCGTTCGTCGTTTATTGACGGCACGGTTGGTGCAGTGGCTGAGCGATTGACTGCTGCGGTTCGTGTCGCGGGTTCGATTCCCGCACGGAACAAATATTTGTATGACCTACGGGTCGTTGTTCCGGGTCTGGCTGTTTGTGTATGTGAGTTTAAATGTTTGTAAACACACCCACGATACAGGAGAAATTCCTAAAGTGGGGCATCGTTTTAAAAAAAAATCTTAGGATCATCATCTATCTCCTGCCCTTATCCCAATTTATTTGGGATCAGCGGCAGCATGTCTTCTTCTTCCAAACTTCTCTATTACTCGTCATCTCAGCAGTCGCCTCCTTTCTAGCTATATCATCCTTCACATAGTCCATCCATCGTTTCTTTGGTCTTCCTCTACTCTAATAGCCATTTACATTCATACTCTACATTTTCCTCATTCCTCTGCATCACATGTCCATACCACGATAACCGATTACCACACAAAGGTGATAGAAATCTCATCAAGAACGAGACTTTTACTACCATAATTATGAATTATTAACCCGTCAAGCGATTGCCTACAATCCAAGATGGCTCCACGATTTTAACGATTATAATAACCTCGTTTTGAGTACACACGGCCGCACATGAAACTGTTCATTTCCAATATAACTTGGCCTCGCTGTGTATAGATTTCCTATACAAATGAGAGATCCGCATAAACTGGTTTTTTTGAAGCTTGATTGACCATCGTCCGTACATTGTTTTAAGTTTTATCGCCGGTTCATACCTTTGTCGGGTTAAAAGTCAGACCTTTACTGTAGACCGACCGCTATAATGAGTCCTCGCGAGGGTATCAATTTAAATGGAATATTCTGAAGGTTGATCACGTATTGGTTCAATTAGTATCGTAATACCTTCGTGGATTTTGGTTACTTTGAAGCAAGTAACATGTGGGGTATTGTTAGGACTTTGTGGACGCTTAATGTGCCTTTGATGGGGCAAGGCGGAGGACTCATTAAAGCGGTCGGTCTATAGTTGAAATCATCGACCATTCCGAGCTCCTTTGTGGTCGTTTAAATCGAAACTGATGACACATCGATCGTATAAAGGTGAGTATAGACTACAATATTTACTTGTAACAGAACAACGAGCCGCTCTATGATATGTTCTAGTGTATCATCCTTTTACGAACTAAACGTCGAGCACGTTCGCCTCTTTGTTACAAACCAACGAGCGTATTGGTGTAACATTTCGTCGAGCCACGAGTGCGGGCGATGCGCGGTTGCGGGGTGACGCGGAGGGAGACCCGAGGGAGGATTTACCCGTAACATAACGCCGAGCATTCGTAGGAACGTTACATTACATGGAAATGCTTTGGAAACTGAGCTTTTGCCTGTATTGTACCATTCGTAAGAACATTACATTACACAGAAATGCTCCAGAAAATGTTGTAGTCTATACTCACCTTAAGAGTAAGATTGTATGAAGCTTTGCCTCTTCAGACATTCACCAACTAATTTCTTACTACGAACATTATGTCACGATACAATGCAGAAAAGTACGGTGTAGTAAGACAATTTTAAACAAAAGTCCACCTTAATTTTAAACTTTTCATACTGTTTATGCAAACTTGCCCCTGGTATAACAAGAACAATGTTTTAATTCTGAACATTGTCTGTCTTTTGTTCCTTGTCCTCATAATGCATACGTTTTAGTACGGAAAGTTTTTAATACATTTTCTTTGCAGAAAATAAAAAATAAAATTGAGATGTGTTTTTTAAATAGAATTTCCTTCAAAAGTGTCAAATATCCTTACTTCCTTACTATAATATTATAAATGCGAAAGTACGTTTGTTTGTTTGTTACCTTTTCACGTCTAAGCCACTGAACCGATCATCCTGAAATTTTATACTTACTACATATACTACATAATATACTTTGTCTGGTGTACAGAAACGGATATAGGGTACCCTTCATCCCGAAAAAAGTACTGTTCCCGAGGAAAACAACAAAAACGTTCTTATGATAATAGATGGCATGTGTCAATGTGTCTTCCGAATCTTGAATGAATTATATTATTCCAAGCAGAGTACTACCCGAATTGACTGTCAAATTCTAAATTAATGCGATCAAGTTAAAAACACATGAAGTCCGCCATAAATCGTTTTTTTTGTTGAATGTAGAATACCAAATCAGTAATTACATTAATAAATCATATTTTTTTAAAACAACTTAAGGTTTTCTTGACAAGCAGGTCTTTACCTGCATCGCAATACGAGCAAGTATTGTATAAGTGAGTTCACAAAAGTCACTATGTATAGAATATGTTATAATAGATAATAAAACTGTAATTATAGCCACACTATTGAATTAGGACAATCCTGTAATGATAGTGATGATGAGTGAATAAATAAATAAATAAATAAATAAGAAGAATAAAAGGAACATCGAAGTAAATCATTTTCAGTCACAAAAAATACTTCCAATCAAATATCATTGCAACAAGTCTCTTGCATAGCTCCATAAATAAAACCGGCCAACTGCGAGATGGACTCGCGCATGAAGTGTTCCGTACCATCGTAGTAGGGCCGCCTTTAATTTTTAATTTATTATTTGTTGTTATAGCGGTAAGAGAAATACATATTCTTTGGAAATTTCAACCGTCTACCTATTACGGATCATGAGATACAGTCCGCTGACAGACAGACGAGCGGACGGACGGACAGCGGAGGCTTAGTAATAGGGTCCCGTTGGTTACCTTTCGGGTACGGAACCCTAAAAATGACCACTAGGGGAAAACCATTGAATGACAAAGGACACAGATTTTAACAAATATTTGGTTGTGATTTACTAGGTGTCAATTGTCATTCGGATGTTAGGTCAAACATAGTAAATAGACGCTAATTACGTACTTTACGTACATAAACTAGGCAGTAAATAAAACGATGGTTTCATTGGTGTTAAGTATATAAAAAGGCTTTTATTTATTGTTTAAAGAATATTTATAACTTTCCACTTAGCGGGTGTGGAAGGACCCTTCACGAAGCCGTCAATCAAGCATTTTATACAGGGGCTGCGGGACTGTTCGAAAGAAATACCGTAGCCCTGGAACAAAAAGGGCAAAGAAGGAACATGGATGGGTTTTAGTCAGTAAAAGTCTGACTCTCCCTCCCACTCCACCCAGAGCGGGAGGAGTTATTTGATGATTTCCAATAATTAAAAAAAATAAGCATTTTATACATCAAACTAAGTAACACTGCAAAAAAAAATGCTTTTATCGCTAATCACGGTTTACGGTAGCGCACAATGTTACAATGGCTCTCAAAACATTGTGCTAATGGGTGCATTAAATAGTACAGGGGTCTTGGAGGTATTTAAAGTAAAGTTATAACTTGTGAAAATGTTGGAACTTTGATCCCCAATATCTTCGTAATTAGAAGGCTCCCAGGTATGGCCTTTCGGCTTAGTTTAGGGTATTTTGACACCCGTTATAGCAGCAAAATGTCGATGTTTTTGTCATGCCGCAAAAACAGTGCGAAGCAGGCGCGGGTCACCTACTCTAAATAATGTTTTTTTTTTCTATGGAGTCAAGCGGCTAACAGCTGATAGGTAACAGGTGCGCGCGCGCGAATTTCATGCGGCTGTGTTGTTATTGTGATTAAAATGAATGACTATAAAAAAATGCTTCTTTGGGAAAGTTGTTTGTTATCATGAGTACAATCACGTGTATAACTATCGGTCACTAATTACCAGTTACCCTATATAAAAAGTACCTTGGTTTGACAATATTTTGTAAGGCCATAGGAAATAGTGCTCTATAGGGAATCCTCCAATAGTATTCTGGCATGAAACTTTCAATAAATTAGATAATTAGTAGGCAAATGATGAAACGCATTATTGATCCAGTATTCAGTACGGTCGGCGGAAAATCTGACATACAGTCTTACCCAGGGTATCGTATTACACAGTAACTGTTGTTGTGATCGAATAGGCAGTCATCATCTGCCTAACCTTTTCCCAACTATGTTGAGCATAAGGTCCTGGGTTGAAGTCCTAGGTCGTGCAAAGTGTTCATGAGTTTTTCTATCAGGAATCTCTTAGTAGCAGCCACGGAGTCTGGATTTGTGCCCGGGTGATGGCAATAGGCTCGCCTCCTATTACATGGGACTTAAACTTAACTGGCGAAATATGGGTGTACTTATGGGTACACCTCTACCTAACCCTTCGGGGATTACAGGCGTGATGTTATGTTGTGTTTATAATTATATTGTAAGACGAATGAACTTTATAATCATTATTGGTCTTTGTAACAAAGTTATTTTTAGATACATCGTCTAGATGTTCATTGTCCATACAAACATACACTGTTTTTTCAAGCTCAATGACGCACTAAGAACTTTTTACGCTTAAACTCACACACACTTAACCATCTCGCACTTACGCTCATTTCCACTAATGCTACGCGTCACCTAAACAGATACCTAAAAGGATATTTGTTTTTTTTAAATATTTTTTTTGAATTATGATGTTGGGTTTTGAACGCACGACTTAGCGACAAGAGTTGAATTTCTAACAGTATGCATTTAGGCATTAATAAAAAATAAAATAAAAACAAGACAAAAAAGTCCTTAGGCAAGGCAAGGTTGTTAGTAACAAGAATGTTGCTTATGTTGGTAATTAAAAGAGGAAGATAGACACACCGTCTACCCCTTCATAGTAGGCTCATCGGTCTCGCAACACATGGAGTTCAGTGAACCTACTGAGCAGAACAGTATCGGTTCTCTCGCCCATCATCCTGAGGACGCTATTCGGGCTCCCTGTTAAAATATTATTTACTAAAAACAAACAGTAATTGCACTAAGCCGTTGCTAAGTACTAGAATAAGGTTAAACAAAGGTTTCTGAACCCGAGTAATTAAGTAGTAAACAAATAAAACTGTATTTTTATCGTCAAAAAGTATGCCGATAAACTTTAGTTTAGCTGTAAAGATATCCGTAAATCCTAGAACCAAACAGATAAGACTTTTATACAATCACTGATTAAAATAATTGATAGCCTTTCGAATGATTAAAAGTCTTTGAAACTGAAGGAAACTTGAACTAAGTTTAAAGGGTTATCGTTTTTCAAAGTTTTAGAACTAATATTCCAGTCCATTGGTTAGGGCTTTGAGTATTGAATGGTTTTCTTTATTAAGGTCCAAGTTTTTAGTACCTTCTTAGTAGTAAAAAGTAAAAGTGTAAATTATTAAGTTAAACGTTAAAAAAGTTGAAGGGGAATGGGGGAGGCCTTTGCCCGGTAGTGGGATAGAATAGGGTTATTTACAACAAAAAAAGTGAAGAAGTTAGACGCTAATATGCTGGAATGTGATAATTTTTATACTCTTAATTTTAATTTAATTTTAATAATATAATTTTATTTATATATTATGAATGTTATGGCAAGAAAGGACATCGATAGGATCTGATGATATGACGAGTAATAGAGAAGTATAGAAGAAGAAGACACGCTGTGCCGACCCTAAATGAATTGGGATAAGGGCAAGAGAATGATGATGAATGTAATTTTATTTTATTTATCTAATCCATTGTGATGTAATAAGTTAATATAACAATAAATTGTAATATTCTTATAGATTAATGCCTGAAAATAAACGAAAACAATAATAGTAATCGAAAATTTGAAGGAAGAAACACCGCCTATCCGACCTACGTTACCCAGTTACTGAGTAATAAAACAGTAGACACCCATTCCGTGATACTGGTTGTTGGACTTCCGGGTTTCTAACCCCCCTTAACGCCTGTCAAAAGTTCTTCGAATGATAGCCCGTACCAAGGGCATATCGTGCTTTCGTAGTTTCGGAAAGGTCACATCCATAGAACGACCCCGGCAAGCGTAGCTTAACCTTCCATTGATCTGGAGAGCTGTTATTACATAACCACGAGCTGTACTATCGATCCTACGTGCCAAATTAATCATCACAAAATTGGCTGAGTATAAAAGTAACAGCTAATACCATTTTTCGTAGAACATAATCCACAAAAGTAATCAATGTTATTACCCCAATATCCCTAAATTACTTAACAAGTACTTACCACGATCCATTATCAGCTATATAAGTACTCCCTTTAGCCGCTCAAGAAACACAGATTATATAATATACCCTTTGTTCCAAACCCGACTATAAAGCATAAAATTATAATTAATAGCCAAAGTTCACTAGCTCCGCCATAGTTTTTATTATGTCTACGTCAGAGGCTATAAAGTACAAACATGGCTGGTTTTATAGACCATACTGTGGATACCGTGTTTTTAGACTGTGGAAGTATCGTAAATTTTAGCCTGCATTAGCCTAGTATAGTTTTTTAATTAGAACAGTAAATTTCTTCTGTATCCGGCGTTGTGAGAGAGTTCTGTAAAAACAACTCTTATGCCTACAAACATTTGGATTGTATTTTGACTATAAAATACGCCTTAAAACACAACTTCACGCATACCTAGAAATCGTTAAAAGTTACGAGTTTAGCGCTTTGCGAGGTGTATAAGCTATAAGAGAAGACAAAGTTTGTTGTGGCAACAATATTTTATAACATAATGCTATAATATTTCAAATAGCAGTTTTTTTTTAGCTAGAACTAATATTTATTTATACATTTATTTTTCATTTTGATTTAAGTGGCGGAACTTTGTTATTGCATTCGAGGAGAAATTCACACCCGAGCCGCAGGCGAGGTTGTTATGGAGCCGAGAACATCAGTAAAAAATGCCCAAATAATCATTTTTATTTCTGATAATATTCTTTTTATAAAAACAATTTAAATATTCAAAAAATATTTACACCGTTAAGACGCATTAACCTGTCAAGATTTAAAAAAAAACATTCACCGAAGAGCTCAAGAATTGAACGAAATTTGGACTTAGTATAAGTATAGTTTTCTGTGGAAATTTTTTATTTTCGCACACGTTGAGATAAATGAAAAAAATCCACGTGTGTGAAATACATTGCATGTTGAACCTAATCGTATTACGATAAGAATCAATTTTCGAGGAACTGTATTTAAAAAACATTTGTGAGTATATGATGGAAAGATTTCTTGTTATTGCAAACTCCATATTTCCTTATGAACTCACGAACTGAAAGAAAAGGATAACGTTTTGTTTGAAAAGATCGAATGTATTTCTTTCATATGTGTTCAACTAATCATCTTTTATGTTTATTTTTCACATATCAGTGTGTTGTATCATCATCCTTTTCCAACTATGTTGGAGTCGGCTCCCAGTCTAATCAGATGCAGCTGAACACCAGTATTTTACATGAAGCGACTACCTGTCTGACTTGAACAACCCATTTAGTACGTAGTACTACGCTACCACTTAGTAAGACTGGTTGTCAGACTTTCGGACCATTGACAACCTGTAACGACTGTCCAAGATCTACAAATGACAGCCGGGGACAACGGCTTAACGTAGATTTCGAGGCACGGAGGAAACTCGGTATGTAATGGATGCCACCCATCCACAGAACAACCTAGGCAAGCGCTGCGTTATTGTTATTAATGGTTATTGAAACATCTTACCGACTTTTAAATTAATGATAATAATCTGTTAATTTAAATGTTTCTCTTCCGTGCAAATTAATTGTGGAATGCAAAATGATCTAGAATCATCGTTAGGTATAACTCTTTTCAGGAACATAATATATTTTAACACATTTTATTTACCTGATTTAGATACGTTTAAAATTGAAACTTCAATTGAATCGTTTCCAGTTATTTCATTAATTGCAACAAACTGTTTGAGTACATTATTCATTTTCTAATGAATTCATTCACATCGTAATTATCACTCATTATAAAGCTTGCAATCCCCGAAGGGTTAGGCAGAGGTGTATCTATTATGACACGCACATTTCGCGAGAATAAACATAACGAACATAACCTATGTACGTTATAATACCTATTATAATGTACATCATTCTCCTGCCCTTATCCCAATTTATTTGGGGTCATCGCAGCATGCCTTCTTCTTCCATACTTCTCTATTACTCATCATCATCATCTTCTTGTCCTTGTCCCATGTTACTTAGGGTCAGCGCAACACGTTTTTTTTTCTTTCATTCTCCTCTGTCAACCGTCATGCTATCATTTACTCCTTTATCTTTCATAATCATTTCTCACACAATCCATCCATCGTTTCTTTGGTCTTCCTCTCCCTCTCCATCCATCAACGTTTATATTCATCACTCTTTTAGTCACATGCGATTCGTCCCTCCTCATCATATGTCCATACCAAGGCAGTCGATTTCCTTTCAACTTTTCTGTAACTGGCGCAACTTTTAAACTTCCTCTAATATACTCGTTCCTTACCTTGTCCATTCTTGTCACACCACACGTCCACCTCAACATTCTCATCTCCGCTACATGCAATCTTTTTTCATCTTCTTCACAGCCCAGGTAATTAATGTAGTACATTTAAACAAAATAACACCTAACTACGCAAAATCTCCAGACATATTTCATTCAAAGCATCCATTGTCTAATCGAATGAACCAATGACGCACTTGACCGGTAAGACGTAAATTGTTCTTTTGTACCTAGTATTAAGCAATGATAAATAATCCATAGAGCCAATGGTACTAATTTCTAATTGAATAGCGTGAGAATTCTGAACGCAGATGAAATGTATTATGTTTCTCGTGAAACGAAATGTACGTTGTGACGCTCTTGGAATCTTTTATAGTCTTCTAGCTTTTGCCTGTGACTTTGTTCGCGCGTGAATTTTGATGTGTATGTGTGAGAAAAGAAGATAACCTATGTCCTTCCCCAGGACATAGTCCTCCTAGTAGTATCTCCTTGCCAAATTTCATTACGATCCAATCAGCCGTTTAGTCGTGAAAAGGTAATAAACAAACAAATAGAGTTACTCTCGCATTTAGAAAAATATCAGTAGGTATAGATTTTTCCTTCCTATACACCATTATATTAGCCATCAAGTCCATCAACAACCACTGTCGTAATCAACAACTAGGTGTTTATCTCTAACATACATCATAATCATCAGGAAACACCGACCCCTTCTCGTTTTAAAACTTAAGATTTTTTTAACGTATAAAAATATTTTATACAATCATCATCTGCCTAGCTTTTTCAAGACCTGTGCTTCAATATTCCATAGCAATGATGACAGTGACAGGTCTTGAACGCAGTTAAAATGTGCTGATCGCGTTTACTTCCCGTGGTGAAGTTTGCCCTAAGCCGATTAGGTAATAACGTCTCACCCTGACCTCGAGCCAGCATCTACATAATAATACAGATTACAGCCCCAAGCTCATCGGAAGTTCAATATTGGCACCAAACTTCATAGATTTGCGTATAGTCACGTAATAATCGAATAGACAGTGCAAGTATTCTCGTCTTAATAAAAGAGAGATGCTAGTTACTTTTTTTCTTCCTAACCGATATTTGAAAAGAATCTTTTGTAATTAAAATTATCATACAAATATAGGGTAACTGGTAATTAGTGACCGATAGTTAAACACGTGATTATACTCATGATAACAAACAACTTTCCCAAAGGAACTTTTTTTTATACTCTTTCACTTTTATCCCAATAACACAACAGCCGTATGAAATTCGCGCGCGCGCGCACCTGTAACCTATCAGCTGTTAGCAACCTGACGCCGTTCTGTCTCCCACTGTGCTCTGCCTACCCACTGTTGCACGGTACGATAGTAATGAGACAGAACGGCGTCACGCGGCTTACAGCAGATAGGCGCGCGCGAATGTTAGGTTACGTATTTTATAATGTTGCGTCAACTTAGCATAATTAATTCTTTAATTCACAGACTAAGAGACTAGTCTACAAACGTGAAATATTACAAAAGAGATCAATAGAAAACAAATGTGAGCACTAAGGAATGAATTCATCATTATTGCCGAAACGAATAAAGTGGTAATTCGTAACATTACAACATGAGTTATTGATTGGCGTCTCAAATTCTCAATATTATTCCGACAAAAATATAGAAAACTGGTTGTATCCTAGCAATCACTTTTCTATATTTTAATAATTCAAAATCAAAATATTTTATTCCACATGGGCCTAGATGGGCACTTATTAATCGTCGACAAATAGGTGCACGGTTCGGGTTGGTCGTTTCCTATGGAGAAGAACCGGCAAGAAACTCCAACTCAAATCATGTTTTTTTCATTAATGTCTAAACTGTGTTATCTTTAGAAGTCGTTAATTAAACGGGTCAATTGATATCTTATACGGTAGTCAGACTCAAGCATAAAAATATCAAGGACAAACATATAATTGTGTTATGGCAAAGTTCGTAGATAAGCAAGCAGACCAGTTTATTCGAAAAAATGCAATGATGCCTTCCTAAACTTGTAGACAAGCAGTCTGTAGACAAAGCTTCTCAGTGCGCTACCTTGAATTTTAAATATTTGTATAAAATCTACCAAAGATGTATTTTATTGCTGCCGTATATCATTGTTTGAAGGGAACTTGAATGTTAATGACTTTAAATAATCCATACTAATACTAATACTTACTATTGATACTTAAGTACTAATATTGTAAATGCGAAAGTAAGTAAGTTTGTTTGTTTGTTACCTTTTCACGCCTAAACCACTGAGATCATCCTGAAATTTTGCATATACGTTGTCAGGTGTACAGAAACGGACATAGGGTACCTTTCATCCCGAAAAATAGTACTGTTCCCGAGGAAAACTACAATAACGTGCTTATGGGAACAGATGGCGCCACGTGTCTTTCGAATCATGATTGAATTATTACAAGCAGAGTACAAATCGAATTGATTGTCAAATTCTAAATTAACGCAGGCAAAAGCTAGTAGTCAAATAATCATAGACTGACCTCATAGAAAAGATAAGAAATATTAACTTCAAAGAAGTAAAATAAAAAAAATCGTAAAGCTTGTATGCATCCAGTTTAATATCCGTAGCAAGAAAGAAGACCGTCACGGGAAGCGGAATATTTTATACTATGGATCGACAGATGAGCAGTTATTAACATTAATTGTGTTGACTTTTTAAAGTTCTATTCAAGGTTTAAAACTTTGATGTTGAATTATTTTTTTAATCTCATATTGATTTTAAAGTAGAAACATACTGGCTGGAAGGGAGATAGACGCAAAAACGGTTACCACCCTACAAAGAAATGTTTCATTGGATATTAAAAAAAACATCTGTTCCATACATTTTAACCGTGTAGGTATTGCACTTTTGTAGGAAACCGCAGATTTTTTTTAATAACCTCTAAAAAATGCCGATGCCGTATACCGATATCCGATAGCACTCCCGCTCTGTTTCTCTCTCTAGCTAATGACGGTTCTGAGCGATGGAAAAGGATAGACGCAAGGAAAATGTGATTCCGTGCTGATACATGCAGTGCAACCCTTACACCCCGCAACCTCTCAGAAAAAGGAAGCTTGTAACCCAGCAGTGTGAACATTATGGGCTATTTTTCTGAACGATTTTAGATGTTCGTTTGTTTTTTTTACAACTTGAATGTTTTGACTGCGTCTACAGAAACGTCAATGCAAAGTTATCAGAACAAATGTGGGTGTACCACACAATATTTTTTATTTATCTACTGTTTATGAAAGAAAAAACGTGACTTAAAAATCGAACGATTTATTTTTAAACCAATGTTATGTCTAAATTATTTACTTGCAAAAAAAAATGTTTACTTTACATTATCATTTAGTATGAGGCACCTGCGTCAGAATATAAAATTTTATGCAGTTTCGTTCGGTATTGAGCGCGTCACTCGAGCGATAGTGAGGATTTGAGTACCACTTCACACCTGAACTCGTTCAACGCAGACGTTTTACAGAAGGTCATTGAATAGCAATATCAGTTTAATAAATAATTATCAGTTGATGTATACAAGGAGCCTCTCCAAAACATGCGTACTTTTGACGACTGACGATTAGAATCTGGGTACTTCTGGGTAGTGAGCTGTCACTGGCACTTATTACGACCTAATTACTAACTTTTATGTGGTATGTGTAATAATTTATCATATTTTCACTAACAACGCCTTTTTGTCAGTGTCTTTCAAACTCAAAAACCGTGCAGCACTGAGATTTCGATAATATCTCGTACTACACAAAGATACAATTCTCTTCATATTCGACATCGTGCAATAGAAATCTTTATCACCATCTGCCTAGCCTTTTCTCAACTATGTTGGGGTCGGCTTCCAGCCTAACCGGATGGAGCTGAATACCAGTATTTTACATGGAGCGACTGTCTATCTGACCCTCATTGACCTGACCTGACTGATCTCTCATTGTATTGGAAATCTTTACAAAGCGAGGCCATGTTACACTGGAAATGTATAGCTTCATGTGTCGCCGTGTGTACAGTCATTTTTCAGTCTTCGAGAATAAAGGTCAATATATTGCCAAAACAGAGGTAAAATAACATTGAAAAATTGAAAGGACAGTAGGACCATCTAACGCGTGCTGAAATCAATCAACAAACGATTACTATTAACACCAACTTAAAAAGTGGTTCTCACTTTACGTCAAGAATATCCACATTAATAAAATGGTCCACCCGTTAACAACGGCCGAGATCGTTAATTTCGACAGATGTTCTAAATTATCATCTTAACTGAGAATAATAGAATTAATACGTACTAAATCTCACTAAATTGATCGTCTGACCTTGACATATTCGGTTGGAAGCTGCATTTGCATATGCATACATACCTAACTATAGACGCTCTTATGTATGTTTAAATTTATGTATAGAGTATGTTTGAACGCTTCATTTGACGTTAAATCACGCCTGTATTCGTCAAAAGGAGTTAGCAGAGATGCATCTGAAGACATTTGTCTAGCTAAGTTACTTACACCGCATAATGACAAGTGAAAGTATTGCCAGATATACCAATACATAGTTCGGTTGCTGTTGAACATTCCCTGAAACCACAATAAAATGAGATTGAGGTTTTCAAAAATCATCAAACATCAAAGCAGCCATTTTTTGAAGACCTAACAACTTCTAAGTCGCAGTTAATAAGAGCGATTCGTAATTCATAAAAAATATCAAGAAAGATCTAAGATCCCATCTAACCCTCCTAAGTGACCCTCAAGAAATCAGGAACCCTACCAAATTAGTCTTCCAAATTGGAGGTCTATAAGGACTCTTAGACCTATAGATATAAGCCAAGATGTCTCAGGAGTGTCCGAAATGACCCTTGATGTGTCCGCGACGGAATTGTCACCACTTAGGTACGTTCGGATCTCGCTCGGCGTATATTGTTTGATGACAGCCCATCTTCGGATACCGAATGTCTTCTAAGATTTATGTAGGGCATAAATCTAGATTGTGTAGATCATCCACATCATCTTTGTAAACATTTCTTGCGAAAATTAGATGCTAGATTAAAGTAGACTGTGTTCTTATAATGTGTGAGAGTGAATTTCCTTATTTGGGTCTCAGTGTCATTCGTGATGATTACATGAACGTATTTCCAGTGAATTGTTTGTTAATGGAAATAGTGTAAGTCAGTTATAGCTGTAAAATAAAGTACCGCAAAAAAAAAAATAAGTAGTCATTTGTAGATCTTTGACAGTCGTTACAGGTAGTCAGTGGCAAAAATCTGACAATAAGTCTTACCAAGGGGTATCGTATTACCCAGTAGTAACTGGGTTGTGGAGGTAAGATAAGCAGTCGCTCCATGTAAAATACTGGTATTCAGCTGCATCCGGATAGACTGCAAGCAGACCTCAACATAGTTGGTAAAAGGTTAGGCAGATGATGATATAAAAAATAAGCTATTTGGTGACTCCAGAACTATAGTATGTAGTTACAGTCTTTGGAGTCAGTGACCCCAATCACATTACAAGTACAACCCTTATCTCACTTCCTGCATAAGAATTCCAACCAATTTCCAACCCCGTCCCAAAAATAACTTCCTTAATTGAACCCCCCTTCAAAAACCATTAAAGAACAAAAGCCCTCAACAGTGTCCATTTACGCCATTCAAGTAATATCTTCCGCTATTCAAACCTCAATCGATACTCCGTCTTGTTTACTGCGTACCAACCGATTAGTTCCTTTCTCTATAGATGCTCAGTTGCAGTGGTTCTCAAAGTGAGATACAAGTACCCCCCAGGGGTACGTCTGTTGGTTGTAGGGGACATGTGACTAGATTAACGCTATTCATATCTAGCTTATTTTCACACTTGATCATGATATTGTAATAGTTAAATCTATTAATAATTTACTTCATTCAGGGTCTTAATAGTATTATTGCCATAATGTATGAGGCAAGAAATAAGCCACCTATTATTTAAATATTTACATAGATCACATTGGTTAGAACATTTATTTTTATCTGCACTTTTATTTGCCCCTGATCACGTCCTCAGGCGATGCAATTGCTTTTCTCTTGGGCTCTTCACGTGAGTCGCTCCGCGGAGTTTTTGTACTTGAAGCACAAATACACAATTTCTGCTGTCAAGAGTTCGGAGCCTTGGAACGCAAAGGGCAAAGAAGGAACATGGATGGGTTTTAGTCAGTACGAGTCTGACACTTCCTTCCACTCCGCCCAGAGCGGGGGGGGGGGGGAGTCATTCGATGATTTCTGTAACATTTTTGTTGTACCTTACATTATGTTGTATGGTACCTAATACCTTGAAAGTACTACTTGTGGAATATGTCTGGGAAATTATTTGCCGTAACTATATGTAGTTTGAGAAACACTCCTCAATTGTTTACCACAGTGTCTTGTTCCATGATCATATTTTACGTCATCATCCACTCTGCTCTTGACCGTGGGTTTATTTTAGAAGCTACTGGTATTTGCGGTTCAGATCAGTTTGTTTGGGTTTCAAAGAATGCAGTGCTTTGATCTGGTGCAAGATTGTGATGTGTGGTGTTAGATCTTGGGTATTCTGTGTGATGCGATGATTGTGTTATATTTTAGTTAGGTTTACATAAGTTGCGCTGCACGAGTAGCATGACCACCATAGAAACGAGGTTCATTGACGGAAGAATCGACAAATTGATTGACAGATTGTGAAAAGAAATCTGTCATTTTGTCGACACAATCTGTCAGTTTGTCGATTCTTCCGTCAACAAAAGGTGTTTTACGGTGGTGATGCTACGTGTGCTGATAGTTTTATGGAAAATAAGTCAAGCTATTAACTTACTCTCCCATTGCATTGCAAAGGAGGGGTGAGGAGGGGTGGGGCCCCCTCCTACACAATTCTATCTTTTGTTAGTGCCAACCAGTTCTGTCGGTAGGGATTGGTATGCATGATACCTAGTACCTAGTAATCTTACTAGGTATTATGAATACCAATCTTTTACCGTCGAAACATTAAAAGGCCAAAGAAAATGTAACTTCAAAAACAAAGTGAAGTGTAAATCTGGCTTTGGCTACTTTTATCGAATACTCCGTTCAGTTATCTTTTAAATTATAAAAGTACACTCTGTGACACATCAAGCTATACATATCCATAACTTGACCTCGGTTAATATGAGTTTCCCGTACAATGAGAGATCAGATTAATTTGGTTTTCATAGCTTGATTGTTCTTCGTGCCTACATGCCGTGCGCTCGGTAAAATTTTCTGTTGGCAAGTATGACTAACTTTGTTTTTTTTATTTAATCTAAGCTTCTTTGCCTTGTGGTTTAAGCTGTGAGTTGTCTGACAGCGAATTAATAAGATTTTTTTGAGTAGACTGAACACAACATCACCCCTTTAATTTCCAAAGGGTTAGGCACATGTGTACCTAATAGTTTAAGCCAAGTCAGAGGCCCGAGATTGAGCGGCATAGAAACTCTGCCACTTGGTTAGGCACTAACCACACGATAAAGAAAGAAAGACCTAATAGGACACCCACATTTCACCAGTTATGTTTTAAGACCCATGTAATAGGGGGTGAGGTGTGATAGAAAAACCCCATAAAACTTTGCCCGACCCAGGAATTTGCCAGGACCTCATGTTCAGCAGTAGCGCTTGCGAGTACTAGACCAACGAGACAGTTATAGAGTAGCATAAGCATAATCAGCCTAAAATGTTCCCACTGCTGGAACGCGCGGCCTCTTCTCTATGAGAGGAAATGGGCTATAATCCACCACGCGGGCCCAGTGCGGGTTGGTGTAGATGTCACATGTCTTCGAATTTTTGGTTCTAGGACATGCCGGTTTCCTCACGATGTTTTTCTTCACCGTTTTTGAGAGCAGTGGTGATGAAATAAATTACACAGAGTAATGCGCCTGCCTGAGTTCGAACCCACGACTTACTGTTCGTAAGTCGGAGCCGCCATCACTGGGCCACCGCTGCTCTCCCGTTATTAAGTAGATTTATCCGTAATTTGTCTGCTCATTTGAGAAAGAAATGATTAATTTTCTTTCTTGTATTCTAGGAAGAGATGATCTACTGGCTAACAATGAAAGCCAAACAGTAATAAACTTACAAACTTACTTTCAATGCTATCTGATACTTTACTCGTTCATAACTCTTAACAAAATAGAACTATGAAGTAAATGCAGTTTTTCTTTGAGAAAAAAATGTTTTATGCGATTTGGCAGTTCGTCTCTTCGCAATATTGACGTCAGTGATGTACGCTTTTGTTTCGTTTGAAGTCCAATAAAATTGCATTTCTATGTTTTTTTTATTTTTGAGAAAGAATAGCAAATAGTTTTTCAGGAACTTGCATAGAGATTCAAACCTAAATATTCTTGAAATCACGAGTTTTGTGGAACGAACAAACTGAATTAAAAATAGCGCTGTCAGAATCAGACTAATAGATCATCGTTTGCAAAACAAAATGGATAAATAAAACGTACAGAAAAGCAACGACACACAATGCATCATCACAATGAATGGCCCACTACCCAACACTCTATCCAGACCAACACACCATATTTGGTTCAGTAGTTAATGCTTTCAGAGATAATAAACCTACATACACATTTATCAAACAGCCCAGGCCTGTAAGATTCAGAACCCTTCGAGCCGTCTTCGGTAAAAGAAAAAAATACAACATTCCAATTTCAAATATGAATTCTGCGAATCAAAGGAGTCTGTATAACCTAAGGCGGTAACCAACCTTCGTATATTAACCCTCCTCAACATCCAAGGAAATTAAAAACGTAACAGAACATGGGGAAAATTTTCAATCATTTAGAAATCGCTTCCCAAAAAAAATAATTCAATGCGGGATATGAAACATTTCTTCGATTCCTTTTTCAATTTTCGACATCCGTGCTTCGAGATTGAATTTGCATAACACATGAACATCACGCCTATTTGTTACGAAGGAATGGTTAGACGTGTATTATACGCACACACGTTTATGGCCCATGTAATAAGGGGCGAACCAATGCCATCAGCCGGGCACATATCCAGATTCCAAGCTGCTAATGAGAAATTCCTGATCGAAAAACTCAATATCACTCTATCCTAGGAATTAACCCAGAGCCGATGTAGACCGACGTGGCAGTTAGAATCTGCATACTTTTTACATACACACGTAGCCATAATGTGTGTTACATTGACATACAGTAACAATGTAATCGTTAAATATAATGGTACCAACGTGAGACGAATAAGTACCGAAGTCAATTATCGCCCGATCGAACCGATAGCTACTGAGGCTTATAATGCCTCGTAAAATGGTGGTCTATGGTTTCTCTTCCTAAAAGTATTTTGTGGATCAATTTCTTTTTCGTCTTTGTTTGAACGTTGATGAGGCTTTAATGCCATCTTTTATGTTTATGGGATTATTTTATTTTAAAAGCGTCTTGAACGGAATAGGTAGTCTTAAAAATTCTTTCTTTTTAGGATATTGCCTTTGAGATATTATCATTTTTTTTTGTATTTAAATAGCCGGGAGAGATGGAAAGGAATGAGGCCTTTGCCCAGCAGTGGGACAGAACAGTCTGATAAAAAAAAACTGTTTTTATTAAGTGATAACCAGTTACTGGGTTTTCGAGGTCAGATAGGCAGTTGCAGTTATTCTGATAGGCTACCCTAAAAGGTCGTGTTTACTGTTCTATTAATATTTGTACTAGTTACTATAAATTGATGAGCCATTAATATTACAGAAAGAGTAAAACGAATCTTTTGTAAAATTAACCTTTCAAAAAGCTCAACAATCTCTACTTACTCAAGCGAAAATCTAGGACTTTCACCCCAGTAGAGCGTTGCTTAGTGAATATTAGATAAGCTCCAAATTCGTGAGATTCGTGAGTTTCCGCTGAATTGCTACTCCTTCACGTCGGCCCATAAATTTTTATTAAGCCCAATTATTGTTGGAGGTTACCGCTGAGGATTGCCGAATCAAGGCAAAGCCGCTAAGCTGGGGAGGTTCCTGATTTTAAATCGGGCCGCGTGCATTCATAATTATAGGCAACCCAAATATGGGATATTTGCGTATAACGCAAATATGGGATATTGGCATATAACGCAAATATGGGATATTTGCATATAACGCAAAAATGGGATATTTGCGTTATACGTTTACTATGGCAATGTCGCGTTCTTTGACAGTAATTGATCAGCATTCATTGCGTTATTACTTTGTTGAGCAGACATATTTGTCAAACATATGAGGTAATGGATTACAATTTCATTCAAAACCTTTCGAATTGCTATTGAATTTGGTAGTGGCATGAAACCCGTGAATACCTACGGCGTACAGAAATAGTGACCAATCACTTGCATAGTGTTTAAATACATAAAGGTATGTATACATACGTATATTCGAAGAAAAGCAAAGAAAAATGTTTTGACAAATTCAATAATCCACGCTTATGAATTTTTCCCCTAATCTCGGAGACAAAAGAACTTACCTACTTTAAAAGTTAAGCCAGGATTAATTAAACTTAACAAAAGAAGTTAAGACCAAAAATTGGAGCAGAAAAACAAGTCATTTACTACGTTTTTACACCAAACCTTCATGAATATGGTAATAGGGAGTACTGAATATTAATTGATTGGTATAATTTTATTAATTAAGTTATTAAGATTAGCGATCAAAGTCTTGAGGAAATGAGTGATGAAAGGAGAAATTAGCCTTAAAATTAATTTAACATTAGAGAATTTCTATTAGGTAGTAGGTAGTAGTAATTTCTAGTAGGTAGTGAGTGTGAGCACATTATCAGCTGATTAAACTTAAGTGCCTAAGCTGGGACACAGGACTCCTCACTGTGAGAGGGGTTAATTAAAACGTTATACGTAAGTACGTACGGAAGAGCTCGTGGCTAAATAATAACAGCCACTCGGGTCGATCTTTAGGTTAAGCCGTGCTTTCCTAGGTTGGTCTGTGGATGGGTGACCACCCAAGCAAGAAAGCACGTCAAGCCGTTGGTCTCGGCTGTCATTTGTAAATCTTTGACAGTCGTTACAAGTAGTCAGTGGCCCAAAAAGTCTGACAACCAGTCTTACCAAGGGGTATCGTATTTTCTCGTACTAATTGGGTTGTGGAGGTCAGATAGGCAGTCGCTCCATGTATTCAGCTGCATCCGGTTAGACTGGAAGCCGACTCCAACATAGTTGGGAAAAGGCTAGGCAGATGATGACGTCCGTACGTACGGATTTTAAGTTGATTTTTGACAAAAACTGTAAGACTGTGTTATTATTTAGCTATTTGTCTATCTGTGAAGGCAGTCTTAACACGGGGAAGATTTTTAATCATTTAGAAATTGCTTCCTAAAAAATAATTCAATGCACAGGATATACATAACATTATAACAACATGATAACATTTCTTCGATTCCTGTTTCAATTTTCGATATCCGTGCTCTCGCTACTCGACGTCGACGTACGTGATGAAGTACCTACAAGATGTAAAACAATACGATCTATTTGACTTGTGACCTACCTACATGTTTTCAATCTTAGTGACGTTCCAATTAATTGAAAACTATCTGTTGCCCGCGACCATTTTTCTAAAATAAAAGTAGCCTAAGTTAGACCTTAAACATCAGCTATCCGAGAGTAAAATATCCATTGTCCCGGAGATTAGCCGGAACAAACAGACAGGCAGACAGACAAAAATTTTAAAAAAAAATGTTTTTGTTATTAGTGCCGTATTTATTTTCGTATGCATTCAGTAAAAAGCTGTTATTTTGATATTACAAGCAGGACACTTCAATTTTATTTATTTGTATAGATAATAAATAATTGATGTCAAAAGTGGTGGGTAACTTACGAGGTCGATTATACACGGCCTAAGGGATAAAAGGAGATTTTACTAAAATCTTAGAAACTTCCTCTAAGGTTTCCTAACGTAGTTATTTAGGCCGTCTGTCTCAGATGAAAACATTAAGGGAACTGGTATTATAAGTTTTGTGGCCCAAGTTATACAAGTTAGGTTTTACCAATTATTTTAACGTCGACGAATCTTCAAGAATTCGTAATTTGATGACATTATTTTGAAGTTCTTTGACGAATATTGAATAGAACGTTGAGAGAGCGTAGTCTATGCTCTATTTTATGTTTGTCAAAGAGAAACATAAAATAGAAAAAAGTTTTAAGAAGACGATGGATGAACGGTGTGAAGTATGATATGGCTAGAAAGGAGGTGACTGCTGAGATGACGAGTAATAGAGAAGTATGGAAGAACAAGACTTGCTGCCGACCCCAAATATTGCGATAAGAGTAGAATAATGATGTTATTGACTCAATTGTATGTTTATTTCAATCTTTGGATAACTTTTGAGGAGTAAAAATTTCAACTGAACAACTTATGTTTATAAAATTATGTCTAACCGCCATACTTATTTTAAAGATATAAGCTATCTAACATAACGATAAAAGTTGGAAAAAGGCCCCAAAAAAACTAAAACGACGACTCGCAAAAGTGTACCTTAATCTATTGACGGTACCACTGTTATCCAATAACCACATACATTTCATATCTTTTTCATTTTCCACACGAAGCTTTCAACAGAAAAAATGTTTGATCCAATTAATTTTAGAAATCAATACAGGATATTCGATTAAACAGAAATACAGGGTGTTTCTGTTTACACAACAGCTCGCTTTGTTAGAACAATTGATTTGATTGCATCTCTAGTTTGTAAACTATCTATTTTTATGGATTTCAGGCGTTCGGAAAGATCATATTTGTGGTATTGCAGAATAGAAAATTATGGGTTTTAGTTTTCTTCTAATTCCAGGGCTTGTATTTATTTTCAGTATTAATTGGAATTTTATGGTGGTGGTTTTAGCCGTTTTAAAAACATAATAGTTTTCAAAACGGCTTACTTTTTAACAAGCTTGTGTTTAACTTGCAATGTTTGCATATTTGTTTTTTACGTCAAATCTTGCAACTAGATTTTAAAATAGTTATCCCCAACCGTTTAGTTTGGATGGCAATGCATGATTAGCTAAGTGACGTTACTCTTAATCCAATATGGCGGGCTCCCAAAGGTGGCGGCCTAGTTATTTTTATGCAACCCCTTTTGTTTTTTTTTTTTTGGATGGATTGATGCACCCCCTTGAAATAGGTAAATGGTTTTGCTGAGGAAAAAAATTACGTCACACGAATATTTAAACGCTTGTTTAAGAAAATGATTTTTAAAATATTATAAGCTTGTTTCTTTTTCGGTATGGTAACAGCTGGTCTTTCTGCTGATCCCACAACCTGTACAAGGCGTAAATGAACACTTACACCGGTTATTTAAATAAAATCATCCGTTTCATTCGAAATGCAATAGGTACAGTACAGACTCCCATTTTCCCAATCAACCTTGAACCTAATGCTTTAGCGATAAAGTTGAAAATCTATTAAAGAAATTTGACAGATTGTAGTAGCTTGATGTGCTACCGCGTTCACTGACGGTCGAGCTCTTTTCAACCTTATCACTCAGGGCATAAGGGTGAAAAGTGGGCGACCGTCAGTGAGCGCAGTAGTACTTACACGGTCCGTGGTTAGACCGTTCTATGTGACAAGGGAAAGTGAATCAGTGCTGTTCGAATGTTCCCTTGGTTTTGTCTAACGGCGCCAGTGACCACTTATCCGAACACATAAAAACTACATATTAACACGCTCGTAAAATATTTTATATCTACATCATTGATGACATCATTTACGTCCCTTCCTTCATAACGTTTCCTATCTTCTTCTTTACATAGTATAGAACAAAGTCGCTCCTGCTGTTTGTACGCTTAGATGTTTTAAACTACGCAACGGATTTGAATGCAGTTTTCAGCAATAGATAGAGTGATTCAAGAGGAAGGTTTATATGTATACTAGCTTTTTCCCGCGGCTTCGCTCGCGTTAATTAAGAATTTAACAATCAATTCGGGTTGTACTCTGCTTGTAATAATATAATTCAATAATTATTCGAAAGACACGTGGCGCCATCTATTATCATAAGAACGTTATTGTTATTTTCCTCGGGGACAGTACTTTTTTTCGGAACGAAAGGTACCCTATGTCCGTTTCTATACACTTGACAACGTATAAGCTAAATGCTTCAGGATGATCGGTTCAGTGGTTTAGGCGTGAAAAGGTGACAAATAAACTTACTTTCGCTTTTAAAATATTACTATGGAAGTATGGATATGTATTACACCCGTGCAAAGCCGGGGCGAGTCGCTAGTTACATAGTATAAAATAAAAGTCGGTCCCGCTGTTTGTACGCTTAGATCTTTTAAACTTCGCAACGGATTTGAATGCAGTTCAGCAATAGATAGAGTGATTCAAGACGAAGGTTTATATGTAACATTCGAAGAAATTTGACATCTCCCAAGCCGCACGGGGCCGGCTTGGTGGATTACAGCCCACTCCCTCCCATAGAGAGGAGGCCTGTGTCCCAGCAAGAGGTGGCCTGTGTCCCAGCAGTGGGACATTATAGACTGATTACGATAGCTAGATGCTATATAGAAGCAGGTCTTGGGTTCGATTTCCAGGTCAGGCAAAGTGTTATTGGGTTTTTCCACCAGGAATTTCTCAGTAGCAGCCAACGGAGTCTGGATTTATGTCCGGTTGATGACAATAGGATCGCCCTAAAATATAACTGGCGTAATGTTGTAACATAACTAGATAAAAAAATATATCTGGGTGTACTATTAGGTACCTATACCTCTAGCTAACCCTTCGGAGTCGACAGGCGTAATGTTAAAGTTAGTATTAGCTAATACAGTTACTTAAGAATGTATAATATAGTTTTTATACTACACTTTGACCCCGGATGTGTTTTTGTATGATCGTTGCGTTTACATTAGAGTGGTCTACTAATCGATACTCTGTAGGTATCGGTATGATTAAAATGTCATGTAATAATAAATTTATAAAATACAACCGATATTCCGTAGACTACCTTCTATGAAAATAATACTGGGTGTAAGGGACAGCCCTCCACAAACTGATAGGGTGCATTCAGCTCCTTATTTTGAATCAAATTCCACTGGAATTTTTCTCCGGAAATTTTGTTAAAAAAAAAAAAAAAAAAAAAATTATTGGATTCCCATAACATATCTATACATATAATAAAACAGTAAAAAAACTGTGTCTGTACATTGAATATATTTAAAAAAAAAAATTGAGGGGGGTTTAGAAACAGTAACAGAGCACGAATCCAAAAAAAAAATTCTGTCTGTTTGTCTGTTTATCTGTTTGTCTGTTTGTCTGTTTGTCTGTTTGTCTGTTTGTCTGTTTGTTTGTACACGCTAATCTTCGGAACTACTGGACGGATTTAAAAGATTTTTTTTTTGTTGTATAGGTATTAAGTCTGGGCAACATATAGGCTATAATTTATCTTGGAAACTTGAACACCTGATGCAGAACCGCAATAGAATTACAAAAATGGTACCATAGCAAAAATTGTTCCACGTGATGAGCATTTTCTGCTGAGAGAATAAATTTGAAGATCTGGAACACCTGATGTGGAACTCCAAGAGTCCAGCTATACTATAACATATATAGGAATGACGTCTTAACAAAAATTGTTCAATCTGATGACCACTCTCTGTTGATTTATAAAAATCGAAGATCTGGAACACCTGTTGTGGAACTCCAAGAGCCCAGCTACACCATAACACATATAGGAATGACGTCTTAGCAAACATTGTTCAATCTGATGAGCACTCTCTGTTGATTTATAAAAATCGAAAATCTGGAACACCTGTTGTGGAACTCCAAGAGCCCAGCTACACCATAACCATATAGGAATGACGTTTTAGCAAACA
Source organism: Noctua pronuba (assembly GCA_905220335.1). Classification (NCBI taxonomy): domain Eukaryota; kingdom Metazoa; phylum Arthropoda; class Insecta; order Lepidoptera; family Noctuidae; genus Noctua; species Noctua pronuba. The sequence goes on along the minus strand of LR999915.1, from coordinate 6,778,660 downwards.
TTGTTCAATCTGATGAGCACTCTCTGTTGATTTATAAAAATCGAAGTTCTGGAACACCTATTGTGGAACTCCAAGAGCCCAGCTTCACCATAACACATATAGTAATGAAGGTTTAGCAAAAATTGTCCAATCTGATGAGCACTTTCTGTTGCCTTAGAAAAATCGAAGATCTGGATCACCTGTTGTGGAACTCTAAGAGCCCAGCTACACCATAACACATATAGGAATGACGTCTTAGCAAAAGTTGTTCGGTCTGATGGGCATTTCCTGTTGACTTATAAAAATCGAAGATCAGAAACATCTGTTGTGGAAATCAAAGCTATCACGAATTTCACTGTATAATTATAAAATAACATAAGCTGGGAGTATCACCACGCGGTGAAGGCGGTAACAGTTTAGGACTGATTTTCGATGACGACGGTATATCATTGAAAATTTGACTCTACTGGACAAAACTCCTATTTATTTTTTTATTTTATCGAATAAATATGCCTTCGGGCTTATGTTATTTGAGTGTTTTAGACTTTTTCCACTTATCTTCGTGACACGGTAGCCTACCCGGTAACGCAGGGGAGCAGTCACTTAGATTTTAATTGATCAGGTATCTTCACAATAAAACTATAACCATGCCTAGAAAGAGGTCAAATCTTTCCCAATGTTCCAAAGGAGCTAAAAGATTGAGGGTCATAAGATCCCAAGAATCTACCGAAGAACGTCAGGAGAGACTTGATGCTGTTCGAGAACATCAGGCTGCAACTCGCTCCGTGGAAACCTCTTCCTCTCTTCTCTCCCTCTTGGATAACGAAGCATGCCTGCGTTCTCAGCGTATTTACGCATCTACATCCAGGTCTCTTACGCTTGAGTTCCAAGCGTATCTACGCATCGACTTCTGACTTAAAAAAATGAAAGATATGGAACGTCTCGAATCGTCTCGCGCATCCCGTTGTTTTCCCGTCCCCGGGCTCTTAGAATTCGACATCAGACGTTTCAGATCTTCGATTTTGACGACCCTGTTGTTGCTGGCATAAGCAACAGGATCCGCGTACGAAGTCGCGGGCAGAAGCTAGTCTGAAATAATTTCTTGTACCGGTCATCTTAGTATGATATATTGAATTCACCCCATCAGTTTGTGGAGGGCTGTCCCTTACACCCTGTATGTACAATATTAAATAAACTGTTTTAATTAATTTAAAAGAAGTAACTTAACTAAGGCTTCGTGAAGGGTCCATTTACACCCTGTATGGCTAAAAAAAACAATGACAGTAATTAAAAATACTCAGAATTCCTTCTAAGTATAGATACTTCTCTACTAGTAACAATGGTAGATATTGGCCTAGATCGGGGCTTCTTGGCGCCCCTCCCTGTATAGTACATAATTGTTCCATGTAACACTGCTATATACATAGTACTATGTATGTTGGTCTTTATGTCAAGGTTGAATTGATTTTCCTTTGAATCTGGGTAATGGGGCTTGAAGACGTTCACTTTTGAATTTGATTTCCTTGTAGTAGTCTAGGGATGTTTATAGAAAAGTACAGGTGTTTATTATACATATACATATAAGGTCCTATTAAAATAGGTGGACAAACTTTAAGAAATCATTCAGACCACCAAAATAAGGACAATGGAAAAAAAACGCATTGGATTCTTACAAGAAAAAAAAACAGGTAACGAAAATACACTAAAAATGTTGGTCAACTGAAAGTTACTATGGTTAACAGAATACAGAATGATATAAACAGAACTGACTGGGTACCTACTTACGAGAACGTGCGCTTCAGGGCGCGAGTGCAAGAACCTACCTATAATGGATGTGTTTATTCTATAGTGCCAGCAATTTATTAATTTAGGTCATAATAAAATCACTTTAATCATTGTTTTTTTTTGCTTGGATATCTTTGGTTAGACGTATTGAACGCTGTGTTAAAATTTGTCCATCCATTTTAATGGGACCTTATATATGTATTTGAAAAAATTGGTATTTGGAATTGTCTCTAGGTGGCGTTCTGTGGTTTTTGCCTACCCCCTTAGGAAAAAGGCGTGAATTTATTTATGTATTTATGGTATTTAGAGATACGGATTGCATGTATAAATAAAATATATTAAATTTTAAACTCATATCTGTCTACACTCTAAATTAATGTAAGTACTAAACAAAGTCTTCGATTTTTTATTTCTACGATAGTTTGTGATGAAATAAATTATAAAAAGTAAACTAAGTGATCGTTTGAAACCACGACTAAAGAAACATAATATGGGGTCTTGTCAATGCCGCACCACTGATATAAAAAAAAAACACTGTAAGAGGCGTAATGTTTAAAAACAGCTTGTATAGAATGTCTGTATCTATTTATTTTAAAATCATCGGGCCATCAAGTCTAATCGACCTCAAATCAAAATCTAGTGACGTCATTCGTATAAAAAATGTCAAAAAACAAAACAAAAACCTAGACGTTTTAAAACAATTTTTTTTTAAATTCAGCAAGATGTTTGTTTCGATAATGGTGATTATAGAATTTGTATCGTCATCCTCCCTAAGGGTCATGTCTCACCGTCACCGATTAGCGAGTATAGCTAACAACTTGAAACTAGTTGTTTTTATCTTACTAAATAGACATTGAAAAGAGATACTAGCCGACTGTGTGAAAAGTCATCGATCAACTCTTCATCTTTACTAATATTAAAAGGAAATAAAGTGTGTATGTTTGTAGGGGGCAGTTAATCTTCGGAACTACTGTTCCAATTCTGTTATTTCACTAATCTACGCATGCATGCGTATGCTACTACTCGGTAAACGAATATCTAAGTGATAGACTTATAAAGTCATAACTTAAGTACTCGAGACTTAAAATTTGATTTAATTTATTAATTATTTATTACATCTCTCAATAGATCCCTGTTTATATTTAACATTTAAGCTATCAGTTTACCTCAGAAAGTACCTACATCCTTATTATAATACCTATAGTAGTTTGCTAAGTAATCTTATCTAATCTAAATCTAAATATATAAAAGCGAAAGGCCACTCACTCACTCATCACGAAATATCGAAAACCGCTTGACGTATCAAAATTAAATTTGGCAGGGAGATAGTTTATAGTTAGTTGACGTCCGCTAAGAACGGATTTTGCGACAGGGCCGGATTAAGGAGGTCTAAGGGCTCTCGCAAGTTTGTATGAAAGGCCTTCATTTTTTTGTGCTAAAAACTTGAAATTTGGCAGGCAGGTAGTTATCGCGGACGAAGTCGCGGGCAACAGCTAGTGTCATATAATTTACAAATGCTTCCTCTCTCCTAACTCACTTATTCGCTGTGTCCATATGATCTAAATATAAGTTTAAAACCTGAGAATAACATTTCGAATGCAATAAAAGTATTGAGTAATTGAAAACTACACTTTGCCCCATACTAGGAATTTCTCCTGTATCGTGGGTGCGTTCACAAACATTTAAACTCACATACGCAAACAGCCAGACCGGGAGCAACTACAAATATTAGTCCGTAGCGCAGCAGCCGATCGCTTAGGCACTTTTTTTTTCTTTTTTTTTTTGGTGTGTAAGCGCGAACCACGCCGTCACATTATCCCCGAGTGTCATAGACTATACAGGGTGTAAACGAACCCTTCACGAAGCCGTCAACCAAGCATTATTTACATCAAACTAAGTTACCTACTTTACGCAAAAAAAATGCTGGGAAACGACTATTTTTTTGGGGTTGAAAAATCACGTTTTTCGGTAAAATGTAACGCTCTCAAAACTTAGCGCTGATGGATGCTTTGAATAGTCAACGGGTCATGGAGTTAATTAAAGTAAAATTAAATCCTTTAAAGGGGGTATTTAAAAAAAAACTTGTAAAAAAATTGATACTTTGACCTCCAATATCTCCGTCTCAGAAGGTTGCCAGGTATGGTTAACAACAAAAAAATAATCGCAATGACGGCGAGAACAAGTGCCTTTCGGCTTCGTTAAAGTTCTTGTTACACCCTTTATATAAAACGTTCCCGTGGGTTGATATCCGACCATAACGAGGGCGAAGCCGCAGGTACAGGCTAGTATTATGTATTTCTTTTACTGAAACGGGATCTACATCTATTGTGGCAATCTCGACAGCAAGTCGCTTCCTCGTCGGTAGTGGAACAAGTCCCTAAATAGCTATTTCCAATCTGAACTTGAATTTATAATCTACGTCAAATGACGTACATGGACGCAATTACGTTAAATAGACCGATGTATAATTATGTATGTATGTATTGGAATCAGCATTGAATTTGCCTAATAAGTAGTGTTTTACTAACCAGTTCATACCAAGTTTTTCAGTAAATGTTCCATTGTATGCACGTCCATTTTATAATCTGCATACATTTGCTGGTATACACGTAAAAGGTCTCATAATAACAAGTAGTCAAATAGAGATATCAGCAGACTTACATATTATAAAACAATAAAGATTAATTTAATGCGAAAAACAGTGTATTTATTAGGTACGCACGACGACCAACCAAGCTATAGATAACCAGTTTATGCGGATCTCTCATTGTTCGGGAAATCAATACAAAGCGAGGCCATGTTATACTGGAAATGTACAGCTAGATGTGTCGCCATGTGTACTAATTGTTTTTGGAGCTACGTTACTTCTTCGGTCCGTAATGTGAAATAATAGGAAACTCGACCTCCATGTTTACACAAACCGATTTGGCTATAAATGGCATTTTTAACTTCAAATTTACCCGTTCTGATTTCAACTAACTTTAAAGAATTGAAAAAATACGAGGCAAAATCAGCTATAAGTATTCCCACTGCTGGGAAACAAACCTTTCTGTCTGAAAGAGTGGGCATTAATCATCCCCGTCGATTGGTGAATTGGTGAAAGTCTATAATCCTAGAATATTTTCCTCACGAAATTTTCCTTCACCGTTTTCTTATTCCTAAAATAAAATACATAGCACTTCTCACTCTTAATTACACTATACCATTTAACTGACCCAATCAGATTTCCAAGTATTCATTGTAACTACGAATGGGGCCGAAGTCTAACACAATAGACGGCTATTACCACTTGTGCGGTGTTCCATACTTCCGGTGGCTACCATTTTAATCCAACTACGGGCTACGGCGTAACAAAGATTTACTTTTAATAGCTACAGAGCTATCAACACGTATGTATTTTTTTATTCTACAAACTTTGGGCGAATTCAAATAAAGGGTGTAACAAGACCCTTAAAGAAGCCGTTTTTTGTTCTAGACGACACCTGGGAACCTTCTAGTTATGAGATATTGCGGGTCAAAGTTCCAAATTTTTTTTTAGATACATGTTTTGAATGATACAGGAGAAATTCCTAGTGTGGGGCAACGTATTAAAAAAAAAAGTAAGTTTTTTACTTTAAACACGTCCACGACCCCCGTACTATTCAATCCATTCATCAGTAAGTATAATGTTTTGAGTGTGTTACATTGAGTCCGTTAAAACGTGAAAGAAGTCGTTACCTAGCAATAATTTTTGCGTAAAGTTACTTAGTTTGATGTACATAATGCTTGGTTGACGGCTTCGTGAAGGTTCCGTTTACACCCTGTATACGTTCTGCCAGTTTTTCATTTGAGCATTTGAATAAAGAAACAGTCAAACTCTATTTATGGCGATTCCTTCAATGTAATGCTGCACTCTAAATTCAAAATTTAAAACTTAATCGAGGTTGTCAAGCGTTTATACAGAAATTAGCCAACGTCCGTCGCAAATAGCTGTCAAATATTTCGCTGTTTTGATTAATTTGGCAATATTACTGTATGAAAATAAGAAATATGGCTAACTAGAGAACTAAAATATTGATTGTGGAATGCAATTAATATTGTAACACCGAAAGTTTAGTTTTAGATGTAACAAAAGTATTTGGAAACTTTCCAAATGCCTTTTTTACACCTAAAACAGTTACAACATCAAATTGAGTGTTTTAATTGCAATTCATTATTAATATTCTAGTTCACTAGTTATTCCATACAGTAATATTGCCAAATTAATTAAAACAGGTAAATATTTAACAGCTATTTGCGACGTTGCCAACTTTTTTGGATGAACGCTCTTAACTCCAGTTACTCAGATCAGATGTCCTAAGGTTACGATTACACCGCGCGCTCGGGCTAGGGCCTCAGAAACCAGCAATTAGTCACTTAATGCGATCAGCACATCTATACCACGTTCAAGAGATGGAAGTATGTGTGTGTATTTCACAATTCTGATAACTAGCTGCTCGGGTCGATCTTTAGGTTAAGCCGTGCTTGCTTAGGTTGATCTGTGGATGGGTGACTACCCATTACATACCGAGTTTCCTCCGTGCCTCGGAAAGCACGTTAAGCCGTTGGTCCCGGGTGTCATTTGTAGATCTTTGACAGTCGTTAGGTAGTCAGTGGCCCAAAAAGTCTGACAACCAGTCTTACCAAGCGGTATCGTATTACTTAGTACTAACTGGGTTGTGGAGGTCAGATAGGCAGTCGCTCCATGTAGAATACTGGTATTCAGCTGCATCCGGTTAGACTGGAAGCCGACCCCAATATAGTTGGGAAAAGGCTAGGCAGATGATGATGATAGCTCTCAAATAACCTGTTTCTTCTTTACTTTCAGATCAGCATGGACACATTCTTCTCAAGCCCATCTGTAACCAACGTTTTATTTAAATCAAGAACTTAACCGTATGTATCACGTTTTTTTAATTTTTTAATTTGTTGGTGACGTCACAACCTACATACTTACTATCTATTTTTACCAATCACAAATAATGCGAATGTTGTTTTAATTGACTTTAAACATAACAGAACATCACGCCTGTAATCCCCGAAGGGTAAGGCAGAGGTGTATTTATTAGTACACCCACAATTCGCCAGTTATGTTTAAGTGTATCAGGCGGCGAGCCTATTGCCGTCAACCAGCTGCAAATCCAGACTCTGTGGCAGCTACTGAGAAATTCCTGATATAAAAACCCAATAACACTTTACCCAACCCGGGCATCGAACCCAGGACCTCATGCTCAGCAGTCGTGCTTTCGACCACTAGACCAACGAGTCAGTCAGTTTAATTGACTTTGTTGTATTTATTGTTTTCACAGCTTACTTTATTAAAACAACTGAGAGGTTTTGGTAATAAAAGGTAACACTAAAAACGTCAACTGAATATATAATTATCGGGGCTGCGGGACTGTTCGAAAGAGATACCGCGGCCCTGGAATACAAAGGGCAAAGAAGGAACATGGATGGGTTTTAGTCAGTAAAAGTTTGACACTCCGTCCCACTCCATCCAGAGCGGGGAGGGGAGGCTTTTTTGATGATTACCCATCTAAAAAAAAAATATAAATATATAATTATTATACTTACCAATTATACTCATATCGAAACGTTGAGAAAATAATAAAGATTGTATAAAATCTTTATTATTTTCTCAATCCAAGTTCTCCAAACACGCTAGCTGGTATAAAAAATGTATTCCAAATTAAAAATTGACAATACAGTTTCGAGATCGCTTCATCGGTTTATCGTTGAGGTCAACTTTAATTAATAATCCACCATTTTTTGCTATCAAACATGTACCTTTATTAAAAATAAACTTATCGGAGGTGTTGACTACGGTCGATAACCGCAACTGTAACCATGAGCCTAGCACGAACGCGCGTCGCAAAAGTAACGTCATTTAGAATGATTTTAAATCGATATTTTTTTTATACTATATCTATACTAATATTATAAAGCTGCAGGGTTTGTTTGTTTGTTTGTTTGTTTGTTTGTTTGTTTGAACGCGCTAATCTCTGGAACTACTGGTCCGATTTGAATGATTCTTTCAGTGTTGGGTAGTCCATTTATCGAGGAAGGCTACGACCAATAGGAGCGTAGCAGCAATGAAAAATGTTGCAAAAACGGGGAAAATTGTATTTTTAATAACTTGACGCGGACGAAGGTCGCGGGGAACAGCTAGTATACTATAAGGCTGAAGAATTTGTTTGGTTGAACGCGCTAATCTCAGAAACAGTCTGACAACCAGTCTTACCAAGGGGTATCGTATTACCGAGTACTAACTAGGTTGTGGAGGTCAGATAGGCAGTCGCTCCATGTAAAATATTGGTATTCAGCTGCATTCGATTAGACTGGATGCCGACCCCAACCTAGTTGGGAAAAGGCTAGGCAGATGATGATTCTTCAAAATTGGGCGACAACGTTTTAGTCTAATCAATTAACTAGTTAAACTGAGCTTGATAGCTGCCAATCCATTTTAAATTTTATTCGAAAATGCTTGCTTTCTGCTGAAAAATTACATAAATAGGTACAGCTGTCATTTTAATCACTGGTTGCGCGGACACATACATATAGAAATTATTGTTGATTTGGCACGGCGCACTCCCCTCCCCCTTCACCTCCCGCGCCTCTGCTTGTCTATGCGGAAGAAGCAATGGCTGACGAGTGGCTAACGACTTAACACCGCAGAATTACACGCACTCCATAAATTTACAAAAAGTCGTGAAATTGGTGTGATCTTCTCGTTCGTCTCCGTGATTTGTGCCACGCTCCAGGAAGCTGCTACGAGGAATTGAGGTATGTGCACCCCTTCCTTCCAAGAGTAATGTTCTTTTCATTGTGTTCAATATCAGTACGCCAATCCGCCATCTTTGCATCGTGCCAATTTCTATAAAGGGTGTAAAAAGACCCTTAACGAAGCCGAAAGGCATTTGTTCTCCCCGTCACTACGATCATTTTTTTGTTCTAGACCATACCTGGGAACCTTCTATTTACGGAGATATTGGGGGTCAAAGTTCCAACTTTTTCACAAGTTTTTTTTTAAATACATGTTTTTAATGAAAGATTTTTACTTTAAACACCTCCACGACCCCCATACTATTCAATCCAGCCATCAGCACAATGTTTTGAGTACGTGACATTGAGTCAGATCGTAAAACATGATTTTTTACCCCAAAAAAAAAGTCGTTTCCCAGCAATAATTTTTGCGTGAAGTTACTTAGTTTGATGTACATAATGCTTGGTTGACAGCTTCGTGAAGGGTCTGTTTACACCCCGTATGATCGAATTATTAGCAAAAAACCAGCTCAAACAATCACGGTTCTATTTTCGATTATATCAAATAGAACTGTAAATAACCACAAATTATCAACTCCGCATGTCAAGGTTCCATAATAGGCAGCTATAATTGTCCAGTCTTCTGTCGACCTTCCTATTTATGTATCATCCTGGGAACTGACACCTGCTTCAAAGGTTGGTCGGGAACAACCAATCATTGATCGATTCCCGAATGCAAAATTCATGTGTGTTTAGTATTTATAATTCAGTTTGAGTGATTAGTGGCTCGTTGGTCTAGTGTTCGTAAGTGCTGTTGCTGCGTGAGGGTTTTAGGCTCGATTGCCAGGTCGATCAAAGTTTTATTGGGTTTTTTTCGTCATGAATTTCTTGGTAGCACCTCGGGCTCTAGATTTGTGGCAATAGGATCGCCCCCTATTAGGTACATGGCTTAAACATAACAGGCAAAATACGGTTGTACTATAATAATAGGTACACCTCTGCCTTTCCTTTCGGCAAAAACAGGCGTGATTTTTAGTTTTGTCTGGAAATTAGTATGAATATTGATAAAACATTTTTTTTTTGTTACAAATGGACCTAAGTTAAAGTCATGGACGTAAAAAAATATTTTCATTTACGAAAATTCTTTGAACAGAAAAGGTTGAATTTAATCACCTAAGTCTACTTGAGGATTCAAAAACAATGATAAAATTGACATAACAGACCTGCATTTATCAATCATGGCTCAAATCAATGTTCACAGTGATCACGAGCACACACGAGAACAACATTTTTAAAACTTATCTTTGTCAAACAAGCAAACATTCCGTTTTCGGATAGTATTTTTTTCAAAAATGAAGAAAAAGTACATTCACAATAGCTATAAGGCTGTAAGTCCTCTGCATATCCTTCATTCAAAAATAGAATACAAAAAGCTATGACGTAAACAAAGTGCCAACGGCCAATGAACAAACAGTTATTAATTGCAGCACTGAAATTTTTTCTTCTGTTTTTTAATCTCTCACTCGAAACCAGTCTTTTACTATTCATTTTGAAATTCGCAATTGGAATTAGATTTTAGAATAATAGAATTTTGCATTTGAAATTGCCCTAAGACGACCCACTGACCAAAATATCTATTATTTATATTTATTGGCAGAAAACGTGCGGTTTTTAATACAATCGTATATTTTATTTTAATTAATGGACGGAAATCGTTTATCATGATACTGTTTCTGGTGTACAAAGGTTTGTGTAAGTTTTCTAATGTAAATAGATTTTTTGTAAATACCTTTTTTTAAACATTTTTAATAATCAAACACAAAGATTTTCATCTACTTCGTGACTTGGCTTTTACAAAAATGATTCCATGTAAAAAAATAATGTGAGGTTGGTGTTTTCTGTACGAGTCTAAGAAGAAAACTTAGAGGTATTCAACTCAAAGATAGTTTCTCTTTTAAAATCTTGGTCTAGTCTTTTGTGGAAAGTACCACACATTAATTCAGCCTATCCCTAAATCAAAAAAGCATCCTTAAAACAAAGGAAAACGGTTCCATTCTCCTGATACCCTTAATTATTAAAGAATCGTTTCTGAAAAGTTAGTCCAAGAGTCCACCGAAGGTCCGCGACGACAGTCGCAAAATTAGAAGCACTTAATAATTGAAGTAAACAGCACTTCGAACTTCTATCAAAGTTCGAAAGTTTAGTAGGTAGGAGTTTAATAAACTATTTCGCACAAAAAGCGAAGTTGGCCGGCCGTACCGAAACGATTTACGCCAAGTCACTTCACTTTCCACTCTCTGGTATATTTTACAAGTATACTTCAGGTACTCATGTACTCCTTGCTAGGTTTTTGAGGGCACTTTGTAAAAGGAACGTACAGTAAAATATATTGTTGTGTAGCGAGGCTTTTTTCGTATAAAAGAAATGTAAAACAAGTAAGGTAACGCTTGCAATAATGTAGGCTGAGATTTTTGGAAACGCCTGGAAATGAAAGGTGAATTTTATTTTCAAAAGTCTGTTTGATGTTAGAGGAATGTCTGACAGACTGAATTAGGTCGAAAAGTAGACATTGGAGAAATGTTTTTTTTCTTTTTTCTGAAAGCATTTCACATTGTTACAAAAACCAAAGAGGAAGTTAGGTACTCCAATTTTTTTTTCGTTTTAAAACTGTCAATGTCACTACTGACACAAAATCTTTGAATTCAGTTTAGAAGTGCTGATCGCAGGTAATTTCATTAGTAACATAGAATGAAACCGAACTATTTTAGTTGTACATTAACCTTTCTACTTTCAAAAAAATTACGACTCTCGCTTCGAAAGCGATCATCGAAATCTCTAATCAATCTAACAAAACTTCAAGCGAATCCATCGATTTCTTTGTCTAAACATGCCACTGAAAGGTTCAAGGCCAAACAGTCCATCTCCGCGGCTATTCCCCCAAATGGGGATGACATAGCAATAATAAAATAACGTTTTAACGTCCCCTAAGTTTGAACGGGGAACCATCCGGATAACTTACATAGTTCCAAAGTTTTTACGATCCTTTGGGGGTAACAAATAATAATTGAAAAATTTCATTGCTCGAGTTTTGGATAAATTATTTTACTTTTATGATTTTGAAACTGCCTTTTGGAAGAACTTGCTCGTAAAAAATATAGGTGGAAAGTGGTTTAGTTATTTTACTTTTCTTCTTTCTTTATCGTGTGGTTAGTGCCTAACCTAGTATCACAGTTTTTATGCCGCCCATGGGCTTTTGACTTGGCTTTACATGCCGTCGAGAAATATCTCTCAGGCATCCTGGTTTGGTGTCCTCACGATGTTTTCCTTCACCGAAGCAAATGATAATTACACAATACGCACATGAATCCGAAAATTCAGAGACCTATGACTTTGCAGTCCAACGGTCACACCACGATGGTTACACAGGCTATCACTGCTTTCTACTCTTGGCTTGTATGTACCCACTTCTTCAAAAAATAGTAGAGAAGTCTAAAAAGTTCAGCATCATCATTTGCCTAGCCTTTTCCGCACTCCGTTGGGGTCGACCGAATGCAGTTGAACACCAATATTTTACATGAAGCGATTGCCTATCTGACCAAAATACACGAACCACCAGCAATGCACTCTAAAACCTTTGATTTACTCCACCCTGACCCATTCACATAACTTCTCCAAAAATACCATAGAAATGGAAATGTATATTCCCCAAATCGTCATTTTTATACAACACAATGCGTCACATTTTCAAAGGCTCCCAACGAATTTGATGGGGGCCTCTCATAAATCATGAAACTCCCAAATATCCGTGTTGGGGGCTGGTGGCATTGAGGTCTATTTTGCTCTTTTTCGAGCAAATAAAAGGTGTCCTTTCCGAAAAACGTGTGATCCTTTGAATAATTTTATTTTATACGTTTCCATTTTTTTTAATAACGGTGAAAGCTTTATTATTTTTTTGAATATATTTAATTATAAAATCCACAATATATTTCAAGGAATTTTCTTTACTAAAGTATGTTATTTTATATCCAGTCTCTTAAATTTAAACCATGCATAATTCAAGATGTAGCATTTCAAATTGCAGAGTGAAATTCCAGTGAGTTGCAATTAAAATATTTAGCACGTTATAAAATGTTTCAATGCGACATAATATTACCCATTTGGAATTATTTAGAAGCTGTTTTTCTGAAAGTAATTTCGGGGCTTTTATTTTATTACGATATGAAACTTGCAGTATACCGAAGAGAATTAATCCTAGTTGAGAAAATTTGTTATTTCAATAGCTATGTTCATACTTTTCAATACTTTTAATCTTATTCTCTCTTTAATTAATGTGACTTTAAAATTATGAAATAGTTTCTTTTATATATATAGAGAAAATTTTATATAGAGGAGCTCGTGGCTAAATAATTACAGCTGCTCGGGTCGCTCTTTAGGTTAAGCCGTGCTTGCTTAGGTTGGTCTGTGGATGGGTGACCACCCAATACATACCGAGTTTCCTCCGTGCCTCGGAAAGCACGTTAAGCCGTTGGTCGTTACAGGTAGTCAGTGGCCCAAAAAATATGACAACGAGTCTTACCAAGGGGTATCGTATTACCTAGTACTAACTGGATTGTGGTGGTCAGATAAGCAGTCGTTCCATGTAAAATACTGGTATTCAGCTGCATCCGGTTAGACTGGAAGCCGACCCTAATAAAGTTGGGAAAAGGCTAGTCAGATGATGAGTTTTTTTAAATATCTTTTGATTGGGTTAGGTAAATATTTTTAAGAGATATACAGTAGTTTGATAGCTGAAGATTTCTTTAACCTAAACAGCTAGTAGTTTTTCCTTACTTGGGTAAAAAAAAGAAATGAGGTAAACTCAATTAGATTTTCTCGTAATCACTGCAGTCCCGAGTGCTAAATTAAATTCTTCCGACAGTTTTAAGACCGTTTGAGAAAAATAATCCCTCTCGGTGTAATACTAGATCCGTTAAAAGAAATTCTCAGAGGGATTTAACTATTTGTATGTTTTAAGTCTGGGTTACCATAGTTTTAGTCGTATTTAAATTGTTATTTTTTTAGAAAAAAATGCCGAAATGAAATGGAGCTTTTTGTAACTTATGGGACAATTTTATTTATATTTTTCCAAGCTGCCATCATAACCATTGTTTTCATTGAAATTGATTGTTTTTGTCGTTATCTTGAATTGGTAAACATAACCTAATCAGAGTTACGTCGGTACCGTAATATCATGAAAGTCTCAAACCATCTCAAATAAAAGACAAAATTCAATAACTGTTCGAATGGTGATCCTAAATCCCTAACTTTAGAGATTAGAGAATCCTAAAGAAAATCACAAACTAAACGTTCCTGAATAAAATTTATGTTTTCAATTTTCTACTAAACTCAGGATTAAACTAAGTAAATATACCACAGCGTGGTGAATCAAATTTGCCGGCACCTCTGCGCCATGAGATGGGCGTCTTCAAGATTTAATATTCGAAGACTAAAATTGGACTAAACCTTTATATTGGATGGGATCCTCGGCAGACTAAATTCGTTGACCTGTCTTAGGACTAAATTAAATCGTGAACTTATTGGTTAGGGATTTGAGAAAGCTGTTGCATTTGAAATTGCAATAGGATTTGAAACTGAAATAGATTCAATAAGCCTTGTGTGGATTAAGAATTCATTCATTTGACTTATGTTTTCAATGATGATTTTCTTTTGTCTTTATGTTCAAGATTTGCAGTTTAAATGCAAGGGAATATTACTGCCATATTGGGCCTTAATTTGTATGTATGTTACGGCTAAAAGCCGAAGTAAGATTACAACTAGTTCTAGCCAGTTGTACCTAGGTACGGCCGGTAACAGTTTGTTATAATGCAACCAATTTCGATTTAGCGCTCCCTCGGCTCGCGCACGTTTGGTGCACAGCTCTAACCCAACCTAACCTAATCCATTTGGTCAGTGTGTCCTAGCAATAAAAGGGGTAGTTACCGGCCACACCTGAGTATAGTTGGCTAGAACTAGGTGTAACCTTACTTCGGCTGTTAGCCGTAACATATTACATTGCATCATCATCTATCATCTACCCTTATCCCACGTTACTTGGCGTCGTCGCAACACGTTTTTTTCTTCCATTCTCCTCTATCAACCGTCACGCTATCATTTACTCCTTTCTCTTTCATATCATTCCTCACAAAATCCACCCATCGTTTCCTTGGTCTTCCTGTCCCTCTCCATCCATCAACGTTTACATACATACATACATTGCATTGTAATATAAAACAGAAGCCTCTGCGTCTGTGGCTTGAGCTGGATCATGCAATAGTGGTGTAGGAGAATTATTGTGTCGCGTGCGGTCACCCTAATGTTCACAAGCCTTTACAAATGGCCCATTATACAACTTCACAACAACGATTATCATAGTAAATTGACTGTGAGGCAGAGTTTCTGTCTACCTCGACAGTTTGACCTTCATCAAATTTATATTCTTTACCAAAATTTTCTTCGCACAAAAAACTTTTCTGTTTTCTGTGAGTCACAATCCAATCATCGAAACTAGGATCGAAGTGTTGATTGTTAATTATGTGTCTGTCACAGATGTTCGTTTGCTATTTGTTTTTTTTTTTTTTTGAAAAGTTTATCGCATCTTGTTATTTTAGTATGTTGCCAACATTACGAAGCGAAAACTATTTCAGTCATTAGATGAAGGCCGAATGTTTGCGATAGTCATAATTAACAGTTTTAGGGTTGCTTGTTATCACCCAAAAACCTTTTTAAAATTTTCGTTTTGTTGTTGTGTGTACTTTTGAAATATTTTATTTCGATCACAAATCTTTTCATGTTTCAATTCTAGTTTTTATCATATTTTCAAAGTTTTGATAACTAGTTATTGTTTCTTTTTCGATCTTGTCTTGTATTCTCTTAGGCCACCAAAACAAAAACTATATTCAAAACTCATTCTAAAGTTTTCAGTCTTTCAATATTTTCCTTGTCTATCAATTTTTCTATCAATTTTATTATTCAGACATTGTATTCCCTTAACGTATTGCTGCTTATATTTAAATATTGGCTTAGAGCTGAAGCAAAAACTTACTGGCTGATATTTACAATTAATACTTTCTTTAATATTTCATGATTTAATAATGTACAAACAGAAAACCTTATCTTTAGCATTTTCCTTTATGATTTTTATAAAACATTGAATAAACCTCTTTCTTTACAACATTATTCAGAATTACTCTCTTATTAGCAACCCGTACTAACCACTTGTAAAGCTGATTTATTTTATTACGAGCTCATTAGTAATGCGCACACGCTACGGCGGAAAGACCACTCGAAGTTTATGAGAGACAAGCACGATATACTCTGAAATGCAGAAAGTTTAAAATAAAAGTTTATTTATAGGTGCGCTCGGTAACATTGTTGTAGATTATTTAACTACGGGAGTGTGACCTTATAAAACTATGAATTTACGTAGGTACGTTTTTGGAAAATTTATGAATATTTGTCTCTGGGAATACTCGTCGCAAGCGATACATTTTGAGCGTAAGGTACGATTACGATTTACGATTCCCGGGTCGGCTCAAGTGTCATTGGGTTATTAAATCAGGGATTTATTAGTAGCAGGCTGGATTTAGGCATTGTGCCCGATTCTAGTCAATACGTTCGTTTCCTTATCCGACCACCACTATGTGTGGCGAGCAGACCAGTACTATGTAATAATAAAGAAAGAAAAAGGATGTATTTGACTCGCACAAGAAGAAAAAAAATAAGACACTTAAAATTATCTGGTCCTGTCATTTACGAGGCCAAAAGGTATCTCAGCATGGTTACATGGAGCTCAAAACTAATACTAACTTATACCTAATTACTGGCGAAATGTAGAAGAGCTTATGGAAACCTCTTTCTAGACATTCAGAGGTTAGAGGCGTGATGTTTATGTGTGAATATGCAACAATAGATTGAGGAAGAATATTTTATTTTATACTAATTTTTCTGTCACACACCTCAATTTTATCATTCTATGGCCTTGGGGCCTACATTTAATTAATGTTTACTACAGGATTTTAGAAGTATTTGGTCGGACATGGCAACTAGTTTCCAAATCATTAAAAAAAAAATGACACTGTCAGCGCCATTTAACATTTATTCGTCCCTTTAGTACTTTTAAAAATGTTATTTTCTGCCCAAATTGTGCCATAAAGATATCTTTGATCTCAGTTTACAAAAAAGCCTAATTTTGCAAATGATATTGAGACCACAATTCACGTCTTCATTCTGTTCACGTTTCAGCCTAAATTCTTTGTTCAAAGCCTTAAAATATTTTAGGCTATTCCGCTAACTTGACCTCATTACCCTCTGTCGGTGAATAGAAAAAAAGTGGAAAAGGTCAGGATCTCTCTATAACCAAATTTCTTTATCGTGAAGAGCAGAATCAATACCGAACAAAGGCCTATCAGGTAAAAGAAAATTTTATCGTTTCTATAAAGATAAAGATTAAGGTATTATCAGTCTAACTTGGCATGTTCGCCTCACAGCGCCATTTTAACGGCCCAGCCGTAAACTTTTGTAGGCGCTGCTCAACTTTTGATGGAGGACTTTAATTTATTATTCCTCATGGGTTCAAATGGCTAGTGAGTAAATAATCACAGCCGCACAGTTCGAACGTAGGTTTGCCCGTTGATGGGTGATTTTTCATTGCGTATCGAGACTCCTCTGTGCCACGGAAAGCACGTTAAGCTGTTGGTCCCGACTGCTTCTTATAGATCTTTGACAGTCGTTACAGGTAGTCGGTGGCCCGAACGTCTAACAACCACTCTTACCGATGGTATCCTTTTACCGAGTTACTGGGCTGTGGAGGTCAGATAGGCAGTCGTTTTCAGCCGCTCCATTTAAAATACTGGTAATCAGTTGCTGTTAGACTGGACGATGACTCGAACATAGTTGGGAAAATACTAGGCAGATGATGACTTCAATTTGTTATTCCGACTTTCATCTACCAATAATGTGATAGAACGGCATCGGTTCACACACAATTGAGTCGCGTAACTACTAACTACGTACTTCGGCGAATAGTTTCACCGCAACTTTGTTAATAACATGTTGGTTGTAGGCGGCATTTTATGGCTCCTGTTCCAATATATTATTGTATGAAATTGTTGTTTTATGTTTTGTTGTTGGAAGAAAAGCTGTGTATATTTTTACTTTATCCTTTTTATTTTCAGGTATATCTGTTTGAATGGTTAAAACTTATTTTCTTTAATGTAACTTCTAGGCCGTGTCCCAAAAGAATAACAATATATTTAAATAAAATAAATAGTTATTTTGACTGACATCTATACAAATAAATAAAATTGAAGTGTCTGTATGTAATATCAAAATAACAGCTTTTTACTGAATGCAAATGAGAATATATACGGCACCAAAAACATATCTTTTTCAATTGTCTGTCTGTCTGTTTGTTCCGGCTAATCTCCGAAACGGCTGGACCGATTTTGACGGGACTTTAACTGGCAGATAGCTGATGTTGCTGCTAGCAGCTACTTTGAGTTTAGAAAAATAATTAATTTTAACCCTTGAAATTGTTAACAAAATCTGATTCAAAGCGAAGTAATACTTTCACGCGAACGAAGGTCGCGGGGTTAACCTTACCTAAAATTCCATTTAATACGACTTACACAGTATTGTTACAATTTCCATCGGGAATCATTTTTACGAGATTTTGACTGAATTCAACAATAAAAAAGTAATAAAAGTCTTTGTTTTTAGTACCTACGGTTCTCACAAGTTCAACATACGGTTCTCTTAAATTTAGAATCGAACGTCTCATTCAGACTTAGTTACAAGTCAATGCAATTTAAACTTCTGTACTGCATAGTTCTCTGTTCCTATTGTTGATCTTGTTAGCAACTATATTGTTTTGGTCTGAATTAGTGTTCGTACATAGTATTCGTAGTTGGTCAATAGAAATTAGAAATGTCAGCGCGTCTGTGGACCAAAGTTTGTCAATTGTTAGTCGCTTCATAGAAATTATGGCAACCGTAGACGGTTCAACCGAATTGGAATCAATTCGGTTGAACCGTCTACGGTTACCCTTATTCATTCAACCTGAATGAATGTTCTGGTTGAAAAGTGTAGGAAGAATGAATAATATGTAATAATTCACTTTAGTGGCTTCTTCTAAATTGAAGGACTATTGTCAATATTTCAGTGAATTATTGCTGAGATATATATTTTCTCGTTCGAAAATTGTGTTTGCATTAATAATAGAAACTTATTAATGAGCTTGTACTGTGTGTATGATTTATGAGTTCTACAGAAATTCGGAGTTTAGGAACATCAGTATTTTCCTTCAAAATATGTATTTATTACTTATGTAGATTCCTAGCAATAATGCTTGTCTACCCAACGGCAACAGCATAATTAGGCTTCACATTTATTATTTACTTAGGCTGAGACCATTAGGTATACTTACGTATTATAGTATATAGGAACATAATCTTAGCGAAGAAAAAACATAAGTTATAATTACTGTGAGTAGTGAGCAATATTTTATAAAGAATGATTACCGTTAAGCATTTAAGCAAACATGTAATTAGCACAATATTTTTATTTATTATGCTCTTAACTGTAATAGATGATTGTGCCGTACTCAGAAGGCAGGCAATTTGAAAAGAATTATTTTATTTTCGTCTTTTATTAGTTAAATAAATCTTTGAGTTCATGATTCACGAGCCTTTTTTTACTTCAATAAGATCTTGAAATTACAAAGCCCTTTGTAAAATTCAGTTCTTATAATTTTGATGGTAACAGTGGAGTCAGAATTGCATTTTTACTTGTTAATTTTAAAACCACTTTAGACGTAAATTAAAATAAAGTCTAAGTTTTTTATAATTTTATTATGTTAACAAAACACCATCTAAATAAAATAAGTGAAACAGTTTTTTTTTGCCAACTTTCAAACTAAACCAGATAAAATTCTGAAAAATTAAGGTTAAGCTTAAACCTTGAAGCAAGCTGACGTCATCAGCACTTAGACGGCGTCGGCACTTAAAAGCTGAAGTATAAAATGTTTGTGGATAAACGAAGTGTGGTGTGACATCACACCTCGTTCCTCGTCACGTGGTCACTTCAAGGAAAGAGGGAAAAATGTACTTACATTAATGTAGAATATTCCGTCTTAGTTTTTCTTTTACCGGTTAAAAAGACAGCACCGGTTTCACCAAATTCACATAAACCCAGGTTCTAGTACGAAAATTATCGACGCGTCAGAATTAAACGCAATTCAAGAGCTGTGATTGGTTAAATGAATCATCAACAGCCGATTGCATCACTTGACTGGCGTTTACTTTTGACGCGTCGATAATTTTCGTTTTCAGAAATCGAGCGTAAACTCATATCAGACGCTTTACTCGTACGTTCATCAATATTTCATTCCACGTTTACTTTTGATTCATTTTTTATTCATTTTGGTTGAGTCATACGAAATAAAATGCTTTTAGGTGAATCGTGTAACACCGTCGTGTGTCATCGTCGGTAAGTAACATAAATATCTGTTATCACTTGTTTTGAATTGATAGTAATTTATTGTTTGATCCTCAATAAAGCCGTAAATTAACCTACTGCACAGAAGGGGTGTTAGGTTACTATCTGCATTTATGATAATGAAGTCCACTTAAATCAGTCACTGAAGTAATTTTCAATTGAATGGATAAGTACACTACACAGAGTAGAGCATTACGCAGAATATGAAATAGAACTTCATGACAGGTATCGTGAACCCAGTAATTCTTGGTTCATCATCATCATCATCCACAGCCCGACTTCACCCACTGCTGGGTATAGGCTTCTCTTTGCTTGTACCAAGCTCCACGGTCTTGTGCCAGCCTCATCCAGGATATTCCCGCAATGGCAATAATGTCGTCTGCCCATCTCGCCCCTGGAGGACCAACACTTCTCTTTCCATTCCACGCCACTCGGTCACAGCTTTACGACACCTGCCATCACCACGCCTTGCTAGGTGTCCTGCCCAACTCCATTTGAGTTCCATAACGCGGTTTCCAATATCGAAGACCTTCGTACGTCTCCGGTTTTCGACGTTTGGAACTCGGTCTATTAGTTTTATGCCGAGCATTGAATTCTTGGTTACTTTGGTAATTTTGTCAGTAACTTTTTTAAAGTAGAGAACTTTCGCTATATATTTTATAAAACTTAAGAGTTCTAGGTATAAAAACAGGTACCTACAACAGAAACATTTCAATTTAAAATTTTCCAATCAACGTTCAGTAATCTCTTTTTAATTATAAACTATCGACTCAGTTGACAAACTTTGTCGTTTGGCTCCATAAAGCCTTTGAAGTTTCGTTTTTCGATAAAATAAAAAATTGCGTTGAAACTTGACATAATATAACGGCTATGTTTTTTCAATGTACAGACGTTGTGAATAATATTTTGAGTGAATTTTTAATACTCATGAAAGGATGAAAGGTGCTAATTAAAAACTTATTTAAAACGTATTCAGTATCTCTACTGAAACATTTTGTTGACTGAGGTAAACCTTCACACATAAATAAAGAAGACATTAATTTCTGAAATAAAAAATATAGCCGCACTCTTTCAATATTTCGAAAGGAACAACTTACTCGACCAACAACCAAAGGTTGTGATACAAAAGACAATTTGATAGAAGTCAAAAGTGTTCGAAAATCGAAATTCGAATAACAAAAAAGGCTGGCTGGTAACTCTTGCCACGTGGAACAACATTCAAACAATTGTCAAATGTCTATCACTATCGGCTTTCAATCGACGCTACGTTGACACGATCGAAAAGACAGATAACACAACATAAGTCATTTTCTGACAGTTTAATCGTATTCCGATGAAATGTTTGATTTTATTTCCCTAATACGTTTTCTATTTGCTTTTATTTTAAGTTCTGTTGACTCATTCATGAAATCATTATAATTTCAGCTTTTTTCCAACTGTATTAGAACATTTTCTATGAGTAAGTCTAACCAAGTTTATTTTTCTATATGTCAAATAAATTGTAAATTATTTTTAGCTTTGACCGCATATATAATGCATAGACACCTTATCCAAATATATAAAAGCGAAAGGTCAATCACTCGTCACGAAATATGGAAAACCGCTTGACGTATAAAGATGAAATTTGGCAGGGAGATAGTTTATAGTTAGTAGACGTTCGCTAAGAACGGATTTGCGACAGGACTGGATTAAAGGGCTCTCGCAAGTTTGTATGAAAGTCTTTAATTTTTTGTGCTACAAACTTGAAATTTGGCAGAGAATTCGCTATCGCGGACGTTGTCGCGGGCAACGGCTAGTAATATTATGAAATTAAACAAGCAGTTTGTTTTACCAAATACTAATTAATAATTTGGTATAATTTTCTTTGTCAAAGGTGGCGCTAGAAATCCCACATCAAGAAGATACTGGCAAGCAGTAAACAAATTAGCAATCAATTAACCCGTGATTATAGGTACTTAATTTGATTCTGAAATACCTGATTGCTTCATTAATAACAGCAATCAGCTAGTGTCTTCATAACTACTTAAATTACCGTCAATCAATATTGCTATGCAACTAAGATTTTATAATTATTATACTCATCGTCGCACAAGACAAGTAAAGGACATAGATTAGAAGCTTCTTAAATAGAAAGAAAGTAAACTTGAATCCATCGAGTACTGTAAATTTTAACTAATTTAATTCAATTCAATTTATTTTATTTCAGACACATCGATCCATAATTTTGTTAGTAGGTAGGTAGGTACACTTAAAAATAATGTTAGTAATTAAATAATTAAAGACAAATCACACCACACAATACTATTACTTACATCTCAAAATAATCTATAAAAATAAAAAAATAAAAAATTAATGCATCTCAAATAAAATGTCCATAATCAAATTTTAAAAATAATAAAAATAAGTTAAATTAAAAATAATAAATATGGTCATTTGAGATTTAGATTATAAATTAATTAAAATGTCATGAATAAAATTATAATGAAATGAAATGAAAGTAAGAAATTGATGATGACACAAATCTCCTACAATGGTTAAGGTAAGGGATCGTCGCGCTCTTATCCACAATAAGTATTATGTGGATATTTATGTCGCGTACGAGTTCGTACGCAACATAATCATTATCATCATCATTCTCCTGCCCTTATCCCAATTCATTTGGGGTCGGCGCATCATGTCTTTTTTTTCCGTACTTCTATATTACCCATCATCTCAGCAGTCACCTTCTTTCTTGCCATATCATCCTTCACAGAGTCCATCCATCATTTCTTTGGTCTTACTCTACTCTTATAGCCATCCACATTCATACTCAAACCTTTCCTCATCATATTGTCCACGTTCCTCCGCATCACAAGTCATGAAAACCGATCACCACACATCTTTACAGTCACCGGCGCCACATTCAGACTTCCTCTTCATCTGCCTAGCCTTTTCCCAACTAT
The DNA here is from genome assembly GCA_905220335.1 of Noctua pronuba. Lineage (NCBI taxonomy): Eukaryota > Metazoa > Arthropoda > Insecta > Lepidoptera > Noctuidae > Noctua > Noctua pronuba. The sequence continues at coordinate 6,755,642 of LR999915.1, read as the reverse complement.
ATTGGGGTCGGCTTCCCGTCTAACCGGATGCAGCTGAATACCAGTATTTTTTTCAGACTTCGGAGAGATTCAGACTTCCTCTTATGGACTTATTTCTTGTTTTATCCATTCACGACTTACATGTAGGATAATTGGAATGTTATAATTTCACAAACATGCGGGAGCTGTTAGCTATCCCGAATCCCAAATGAAGGAAGGCAAAATATTCACGACAAATAGAGCCGCTACGAATCAAAAAAGCGTAAAGTGAAAGATAAAGACCCTCGATATCAAACGCAGGTAATATACCGCATGTACTACCTTATCACAGAACCTTATCTCCCCGATATGCCACTAACATGATCGCGACTACTGAAGCTTATTAAGCCGATAACATTACAAGCGTCACTCGTTAATTAATATATTCTAATGCTCCACTGACTAATACGTAGATTAAATTGATATTTCATAGAGGAAATGGTTTGATTTCCGTCGCACTACAAAGTGCGAATAGTACCTACTATGTATACGTATATTCTATAAATATACGTATACTGCTAGGTTTACGGCGTTTATCAGACGACGTCCACGCGGTCGGGTGGTGAAAAGGATCTCACGTCGCAAAGGCTTGTATTAAATCCGTTGTTACACACGTACACCGCCAGACCGCGCGGATGATCGGTGCTCACCGCCTCTCCGCGCGGCGCACCGCCCATACATCGAAAAACATGTTGTACAAAGGAACCATTCAAACTTCATATGACAGCACAAACCTCAGTTTAGCCAACTTAATAGTTAGAGGTAAAATAACAGGAGTTCGAAATTCGAAAGGTATTAAGAATCAGATCCGTAATGATTTACTTTTAAAAACAAAAAAAAAACTCCTTTTTCTATTGTGTGATGTTACCGGTCACTTGAATGAGGTTTGAAAGGAACTTTGCAGAGTACAATGTATTTCAGAAGGAGCTGCCGTGATGAAATCTTACACTTTAATAAGATGGCTACCTCTCCGACAAGGAGACTCCTATATTTTCACGAGTTATAGGAGTACAAACCCCAAATTCTCAGTATCTGCACTATGATCTGTTCTGTTTGTTGAACTACGCATACTCGCACGTAAAATAATTCTTCGAATTTGAAAACAGAGTAATTCTCAGTTACGCAGCAATCATTGTAATTATCCCGACGAAGGAAGATCTGATATCAGTCTAGTTCTAACGAATAAAGTACCTAGGTTGTTTAACGTCTAGAAGTATTCAGTTCACATTAGATTCGATCAAAACTTTCGTAAATGTCATTAATGCACTATATGATGGACTTAGCGACGTGCTGCGATACAACATTTAATATACAATGCTAGCGGATGTCATATAATCAGGTGAAGGTCTGTAGCGAATAATACAGTTTTGTATGATACGTTTCACCTTACTGAAGGACGGTGTCAACGCCATACTGGGAAACGTTAAATAAATCGTTACATGAAAAAGTCATTCAATGAGTTTATACGGACTTATGAACTATGACTGTTAATCAATATCGTCAATGTCTGTCAAGAAAGTACAAAATTTAAGACAAACTCTATGTTCGATGTTTTTGTCCATTATGAAATTCGCAATACACACTAGATATGATCTAACTAAAAACAGCACTGCATTTAATCTAAATAACAGATGCAACTCTAACTCCGCGCCAAAAGGAAAACAGTTGTGCCAATCTAACAACAACAAAAAAACAAAAATTTGAATTTGGAACCATAAACAAATCATCCATTCCCGATACTTTTTTGACAGAATGAAGCTGATAGTAACCTGATAATTGCAAAAAACGTAAGAAAATTTAAATTTCGCGGGCTACCCTGACGCTTCTACCTTAAAGCTTTTCATTAAGATTAAGATTCTGGGACTTCTGCATAAGCTAAATTCTTTTCTCTATGGTAAACTTAGTCTGATACTTTCGTCGTCCTCTCTCATTCTTGTTTTTGAATCTCTCTTTATTTCGACCAATCCTGTACGTTGCTCATTAAGCGTACACTAATTTAAATCTATTCGCTATGATAATTAATCACTATTTTGACACTTTGTGGGCTCATTAGCAATCTGAATTTGCTTTTGATTAAACTTTGACACAAATCTACAATTCCAATTATCGAAATCACACAGTCGTTCATTTAATTAATTTTTCGTCGTTAAACTGATTTGTTTCATAAAGCATCGCCTGATTTCGACTGTGAAAATGAATTAATAACAATTTTCTCAAACAGTTAAACATTTTCTGTCAGAGTAAGTCCAAAAATACTATCCTCCCAGCAACATTCCCTTTCATCATCTGTGACTTTACTTCGTAGTTTATTTACTTTGATCTTCCATTAACTACCGAGCCTTTAATCATTATAACTGTAATCCCTAATTAGAAATGTCTCTCTTAAGTCGTAATCTGTTGAACGTAGTTTATTATTCAACAGATCTCGCTCCGTTAGGTAGTCTCCTTTGGTCATATTAGATAGACTTGTCGTATGAGCAGCACTATTTTATTCAACAAGTGGGTATTTCTTGTGTAGTATCCTTGCGAAAACTGGCCTGAATATTAAAGGAGGAACCTTTAAGTTTGGTCGAATGAAAGACTAACCAAGCTTGAATGTATAAACACTTCCGTTGACCCTTGGTGGATGTTCAAATAATGAGGTCTTTAAACATCAATGAGTGTGTAACCGAAAAACACGTGTAAGTTTTTTGTTAAAGATGGAAGAGGATTATGTAAGTATTATTTTTCATAATATTACGCCTCACAATTTTTGCGAATAGACACGAATTATTGTTGAGTAGGGACAGACAGGCTGTTTTCCGAAAGATAACATCATGAGGAAATCGGTATAAATTAAAACAAAAAAAATACATGTGCCATCTATCAATCCGCACTGGTCCCACATGGTGTGAGTAGGCCTGTGTATCCCAGCAGTAGGAAAATTATAAGCCGGTTAAGCTATGCTACCGAAAGGCTAGCCAAATTTCATCAATAAAGACAAAGTTACTGGTCCACATTAACTAGTAGTAGTACAATGATAATAGTAACGAAGGTCATCGCTGTAATAAAATAATTGATAAACTCTCTTTAAATAACTTCAATACTGAATCTGACGTAATCAATACAGTTAAAAGCAAAATATTTCGCGACAGTAATATAATGAATGATATCGCTAACGCTACAGCTGCTTCCGGAGACCGATAAGAAGTGGAAAAAATCGCGATTGTCATTTGTTCAATATATGTTTGTTTGATGATTAGTGCGTGGAATATTTTGAATCAGCTGATTGTCAGCTGGCTTGAAATGTTTTGGAACTTGGACCGTTATTGCTTGGTATTGTGTTTCGATTATTTTATTCGATTGTGGTTCATAAATAAAAGTAAGAATGCTTTTCATACGTGTGTTTTCATCGGTTTCATAAAACATTCCTTTATTGAATAGTCAATGTTTTGTTTTGAACTTAAAGCTTGAAGAAGAATTTCAATTTTCAATAACATATTTTGCTTGGAGTTCAAAGTTGGAGCATCCGACAATAAATATCCTGAAGCAGACAAACAAACGTGAAACTCTGCAGTTTCAACAAAAACAAACACGTGAAAACATCATAAAATCGTACGACCATGCATTACCAGACAAACAAGGTCGTAGTTAAGGAGGAAGTGGTCATAAGCTGGTAGAGGAAACGCTTATGCAATACGATACGGTATGATATGAGAGTCTACGTCGAGGGTCATTAGCATATCGTTTTGATGATGATATACACAGATACAAATAAAATACAGAGTTTCAACATATTTGTAAGATTGAAATAGTTTGGCGCCTACCCAAGGTCAAGGTCAGGAAGATGAATAGAAGAATGATGAGCATGATGATGGATGATGAGCATGATGATGATGGTCAGATGATGATTACTTTGAAACATCATGAAGCGCAGCAAGTTGGATCGACATCCTTAAAGAGGTGACTGGTTATTGTGGGGCAGGTTAGGAGTTTAGTGTCCAGCAGCAATGTCCAGCAGTGGACAGCTTTAGTCTGAGTTCTCTCTTTTTTGTGGTTCCCTCACTGCTGAGGATCGCCACCACATATTATGAAACGTCTCCACCAAGCCTAGGGTGAGTTGATTGGTGCAGAAGAATAGATATGTAAGTATGGTCTTCTGTAGTTTTGTCATACGGTCAGGTAAGCTTGATAAAGATTTCATGTACATTATTTCGGTTACCGTTTAATTCTTTTGTTGTTTGACCCTGATTTTTCTTCTAATACATTAAACATCACAATATTAAACAATGACATACAGTCTGGTTTCCGGGGATTATTGAAATTTTATTACAATGCTTTGAATTTTACGTAAACAATCTTCAACATTGTGCTAAAATAATCTCACATTTTAAACCGAGCAACTATTTTCTTTCTTAAAGACAAAGGAACAATTTCAACTAACTGCAAGCAATAGCCACAAAACTTAAGATTACATTTTGACCGAACAAAAGTTAGATACAACGATAAATTAGGAGTCGAAGAGAAAGTTTCTAACAAGGATACTCACGAAACAAACATGAATGATTTAGATCCCGGTCCAAAACTTGGTAACAAGAGACTGACCGCGCGAGTAGCGAGCAATTTTAGTGGCGCAATTTTCTGTTGCGATTAATTTGATACAGAAAGTTTGTGATGAAATGTTTCTGGTTGAAGTTTCGCTGGGGGAAATCTTTTGTTTCTCTTTTGACTTTATGTCTAGGAATACCTAATTTACTGCCTTCTTTACCAAACATCCGTTGTTTACTATCTATAACTTTAGTTCTTTCAATTACAAAAATGAGTGGATCAACATCATCATCATCCACAGTCCGACTTCACCCACTGCTGGGTATAGGCCTCTCTTTGGTTGTGCCAAGCTCCACGGTCTTGTGCCAGCCTCATCCAGGATATTCCCGCAATAGCAACAATGTCGTCTACCCATCTCGCCGCCGGACGACCAATCAACATACTAGTTAGATATTATGTTGTCGATGGCTATCGAATTGCTGTCGTTGTCTTTACTATCAAATTCACTCGTATTTCTGTTATAAATTTTAAGAACAGTTGTTAGGGAAACAAGTCAGTTTGCAAGATTCTTACTTATAGCTGTGGTTTTTTCATTCTTTATTATTTTCACTCATTCTTTTGACTCTTTCTTAGTGTTTAGCTTTGTCATTTAGATTTAAATTGTGCGAAGTCTCTAAAACAAAAGATTGTAGACTCAGATAAATTTTTATTTTCGTTGAGCCTCAGGCCTGCACTTTCGTGTTGGGTTAAAAGGCCGTAACTTTAAGGTTTTAGACACGCAGCCAAAAGAATTCCGTAGTAAAGTTTATGTGCGTATTAAAATGCTTTGTGTTGGCGCTTAGACTACAAGAACATATTTTTTGTGGAAATCTGTTGGTTTTATTCTTGAGAAAGTTAACATTTTCATCAACTTTCTGCCCTTTTACAAGTTAGGTTCTATGCAATACGTGTTCCATCTCCATTCTCCCTGGTCAGCCATCACGCTATCATTTACTCCTTTTTATTTTATATCATGTCTCCGCTATTATATTAGTTAACCACAATTTTGATATCTGTGTTTTTGACCAACTTTTACGGCCAGCAGTCTGTGAGGGGACGGTGCAACATAATTTCGAGTACAATCATAGAGTTAAAGGGTAATTCAGGTTTGGCATGTTTCTGCAGATGTCTTTTGCCGACTTGAAAGTGTGTGCAGCACGCGTAAACAAAGGTCAGTTTCCACCAAGGGAGGACAACGACAACGACGACGTCAGATTCAACACAAATTCGATGCAGACATTAAGCGTCTACTCGCGCGTACTCGAGGATCCGCAAGTGCACAATTTTACTCTTAAAAGCAATACTGATACAGTCCTTTTTTCAGTGACAACAGAAAAGTGCGTGAGGATTTTTCCGCTTGGTGGAAACTGACTCTAACTCGCATAGTGACAACTATTTTAATTACTGATGGCCAAATCACATTTCTTTCGCACGCCCATCAACATGACACTTTGACGTCAGACGGTAGTCATCAGCGAAATTATTTGCGTAGCTGCGCAAATAATATTTTCACTTTTCTCTTATTTACATAGTTTTTCATTCAGATAGTTTCGTACTTCTTACTTTTTCAAAAGAATATGTGAATTCATTACAGACGCATGAGCTATTTTAGCTAGGTCTTTGATAAAGGAATCATCAGAATCATTAAAGCACAAATGATGCCTCCATTGTTACTGATGTCCAGTGGCATAGGTGACTTCTTCTAGGTCTCTTCTTCGTCTACTTTCCTCTGTGGGCCTAGCAAGAATCGAGCAGAAAGCGTAGGTAATGAAAATTCGAACGATTTTAAAATTGAAAATGCTCGTTTCGCAATCGCGTATTCGTAGGTAATAGTACTTCCGAGGCTAAATAATAATAGCCGCTCTGGTCGATCTTTAGGTTAAGCCGTGTTTGCCTAGGTTGGTCTGTCGATGGGTGACCACCAATTACATACCGAGTTTTCTCCGTGCCTCGGAGAGCACGTTAAGCCGTAGGCCCCGGGTGTCATTTGTACATCTTTGACAGTCGTTAGGTCAGTGGCCCAAAAAGTCTGACAACCAGTCTTACCAAAGGGTATCGTATTACCCAGTACTAACTGGGTTGTGGAGGTCAGATAGGCAGTCGCTCCGTGTAAAATACTGGTATTCAGCTGCATCCGGTTAGACTGGAAGCCGACCCCAATATAGTTGGGAAAAGGCTAGGCAGATGTTGAGACCTTCCGATACTGCTTATTCTCTACCCAATAAAAATAAGAAAAGCATACATATAATTTAAATGACTCACACATGTAGTATATGTTCTTCATGTCATGATAATAATTGATTAGTAAAACGCTTGTTCTGTTTCGGCCTGTCATCATGTCTTTCTGAGAACGCTTCGCTACATTACTTTACTCATTAACAAACCAACGAGGCTTGAATATTATATTATCTTATATGAGTTTCGACATAATTATGTAGGTACTTATCGTTTTTGTTTGTCTTTGATTTTTTTCTATTAGTTTTATCAGAATCGTACTGGATTAAACCGGTTTCAAAGTACCGAAGATTTAGACAAGTTTCAAATACTTTTTTTTACTTTTCCAAGATCATTATTGCGCATGGCATGTCATTTTGTCTTGGGCCTCAGTTCTCTAGATTTTTACCCCGACTGATCCAGAAGGAGGGTAAAGGTTTTCGCGCGCATGTATGTATGTGTACGTCCATTCCATTGTGACCTCGTAACTCCTAAACGGATGAACCGATTTGGATGAATCATCGTTAGATGCGTCTCCGTTGGAGGCGAGTATCACTGGCAAATTTGAAAACAATAACGGATTTTGGGCGCCCTATTGTGAAGTTCCAATTTTTTTTTTTAACAAACCCGTCAACTGGGGAACTAAATGAAGGGTTTTATAAGGTGATTACGAAAATGTATTTACTAACACATATGTTCAAAAGTAATTAGAAACGACAAAACGTATAAAACGTGAAAAATTACTGAACAAAAACCTGGAAAAAAATGATTGACATATTTCCTCATTCTTTACCGATGCAAGAATCTACATAGTTATAATAATAGACATTTTTTCACTTATCAATAACGTCGATGTCATTCTAGAGTTAAAATTCCTTGTACCACTGCAAGAGGCTTCAGACCAATCACTGCGAATATCATCCTGGCAACGTCAAAAATGCTCATTTTTACCCTAGATACGACACTTGCAGAACATTTCTAGCTAACTACCAGAAAAACACATTGGAAGAAACCTAGAAAAACTCTCATGTAAATGTCATGTAGTAAACAAGCGTGGATTTCTAGTCCCATTTCGTAAGTACCTATATGCATTTTGTATTTTCTACGAAGAGGGGAATTGAAAAGCTGGCACTATAATATTCTCTTTTCAATTTCTACGCTGCATTCCCTCTAAAAATACTCTTTAGTAGCTTTATCCTGGAACTAGACTACATTCCAATATCTTTAACTATACATGAAAACAAATATGATTGAAGTCTGGCTTTTTTTGTGTCTGTCTGTACGCTCACATTGTTCTTTTTAAACTAATTTACCATATTTTAGGGAATTTGTTAGAGAAGGTTTATATGTTAAACTTTCATAAGAAACTTGCATAAAACAAAGAAATCTCAATGTTTTGACCAATCGTAAAAACTGTGCGAAGCACGGGTTGCAATTTAATAAAAAAGAACCTCGTAGCACGAGATTTTTTTATAGCGCAACACCGGGCAGAATGAATATTCAAATTGGTTTCAACAATAGTATTACAAAACTCAGCTGTCATCCTTCACGCTTTACACTATTGTGGTGGACAGAACTCATTGTTCATTGTTAATCACACGATTTATATTGAGTAACTGGAGCGAATCTTATACCTACCAGTATATTAAGTCTGCGGTAGGTGCGGTAGGCTATTATTATACGACACGACTAAAATAACTAAAATATAATAACTAAAATATTATTAAAAACTTAAGTAGTTGGTTATTAAATATGAACCTTATCAACCTTTTGCTCGCCACTGTTACATATACGCCCAACGACACAAATATGTGACAAAATGGTAGGTGAACCATTGCAGCTTGGCGTGGAGGGCACGCGCGTGTCTTTATGCTCTGGCGTTTGAAGGGGATCCGTAACCATAATAACTTGCTCTAAAACTGGTTGGATAAAGTCAAGCCTACTGTTGACAAAAAATAAACATTTATAAATATTTGTTTTTTTTTATAGTCAAACATGAATGGGCATAAAAACAACATTAGTAAATCACTAATTCGTTATTCACATATTTAAATGGCGTGGTAAAAAATGTTTGGAATCCATTTTTTTTTCTTCTTTTAATTTGTCAAACAGCTGATTTTGATAATGATTTATGTCAGGTGGATTCAAACGGCCTTGGTAAAAAAATATCGTTTTTCCCCATACTTTTTTATCGAATAATCTCTTGATTCACAAAGCTGTAGGCTTAACCTGATAGGAATTTACTACTTATTAATCATGACAAAAAATAAAGTTGGCATGACACACCTACAATAAACCTATGTAAAACATAGCATAGCATAATCGGTCTATATAATAATGTGCCCACAGCTCACACGGGCACAGGCAAAGAATTGACTGTCTTGGTATGGGCATGTGATGAGGAAGGACGAATCGATATGATGAATAAATGGAGAGGGAGAGGAAGACCAAGGAAATAATGGATGGATTGTGTGTGGAATGATATGAAAGAAAAATGAGTATGTGTGACGGTTGACAGAGGAGAATGGAAGAAAAAAACGTTTTGCGCCGACCCCAAGGAACATGGGACAAGGGCAGGTAGATGATGTTGGCTAGGGCACAGGCCTCATCTTTGAGAGAGGAGTGGGCTGTACTCTATGACGCGAGCCCAGTGCGTGGTTCTGGATGACACAATGTGTCATGTCATGACAAAATCTTTTGTTTCGTAGTAGTAAATAAACATAATTCACACATATTAGAATTTCTTAAAAATGTTTAGAGAAAACAGTTACAGTTACAAAGAAAAATATCTAAAAGCATCATTAGTTTGCTCGGAATCTCATGAGTTAAGGAATATCTTGGCCGTGATCCGAGATCGTCGCGACAGGTGACCTGAAATAACGGCTCTGCTAATTGAGTGAAATTCGAAAAATAGTATTCAGGTCATGTCAGTTAGGAATTTTTGTTACAACAAGATTTTTTTATTTAAATAAGGTCGATTGTAAATTAACACTAGTTTTTTTTTTGATTTGGTGCTCTCCTTTTGATTTAAAATTATTAATTTATCTGTCTGTTAGATTCTGTTTTAAACGAGCGTTTTTTAGTAAAAATTGTCTACTTGTACCGAAGGATCACCATACTATAAAGGGTGTAAAAAGACCCTTAACGAAGCCGAAAGGTACTTGTTCTCCCCGTCATTATGACCATTTTTTTGTTCTAGACCATACCTGGGAACCTTCTAGTTAGGGAGATATTGGGGGTCAAAGTTCCAACTTTTTCACAAGTTTTTTTTTAAATACATTTTTTTAATGTAAGATTTTTACTTTAAATACCTTCACGATCCCCGTAGTATTCAATCCATCCACCGGCACAATGTTTTGAGTGCGTTACATTGAGTTTTACCGTAAAACGTGATTTGTCACCCCCAAAAAAAAAGTCGTTTCCCAGCAATAATTTTTGCGTAAAGTTACTTAGTTTGATGTACAGAATGCTTGGTTGACGGCTTCGTGAAGGGTCTGTTTACACCCCGTATACAGGGTGTAAGAGACAGCGCTCCGCAGACTGATGGGGTGAATTCATTATATCATAATGAATTCACCCAAACCGGTCATCTTAGATGACCGGTACAAGAAATTATTTCAGGAACGTTACAGGAATCCAATAAATTTGATTTGTTTTATTTCCTCATACGCATAATGTATCGTTACCCTGGCAAAACGCAAGTAGCGAACGGCAAGCGCGACGACAAGTTCGAACAACTCTGTAGCAGGCAAGGAAGTGAACAGCTAATTTCACGCGTCGTTCGTTAGAGTATTTCAACATCCATTGTTGGTATTTTTTATTTAGCCGTATTTTTACATAAATGAAGTCCTGCGAACAGAGAATTTAATTTTACATTGAAGTAAAGGAATAGAAAATGAAAAACGAAAATAAAAACCTGAAAAAAAATCCGGTCGAATATGATTCAAAATAAGGAGCTGAATGTACCCTGTCATTTTTCGGAGAGCTGTCCCTTACACCCTGTTTGTATTAACACACATTCAAAATTGCAAGACTAAATTGAATCTTGCTGTTTTTCTGGAAGTTGTTACCATGCCGTTTGCAACTAAACCAGTATCTTATGCAATTTAGCGCAAAATACGTTGAGATATTTTACGTACAGTCTTGTTAATAGGAAATACAGAGTAATTGTAACATTCGTATTTGCTATACCCGCACACTTTGATCCGGGGCAAATACTCTGTCTACACAAATATTGATACCCTAGGAAAAAAAAGTGAGCTGGGTTCGTTCCAATAAAATTGCTCATCGACTAGGCAAAGCCGCAGTGGACAGTTCTTTTTTCTTCCAATTCCCAAAAACCCTTAAACGAATATTTTTAGAAAAAATAAATATTTTTCAACCAGAAAAAAAAAGCTGTGTGTATAAAAAAAAATCATGGCGCTTAATCTTTATGCAAATCATGGCGTATTTCCATATATTGCGTGACGAAAAATGGCAGTATTATCGCACCGTGAAATGAGTTATGTTAAGTGTATTTAATAATAAAGTTATGACCTAGCAAAGTTAATGAAAAAAGAAAAATAACATCGTAAAGGTCAAATACAGTAACTAAACGGTAATCTAGAAACTTTTTGAAACAGAAAATATGACCATTCCGGTAACCAGCTAACCACCCTATTTATTTACTTACCATACAGCTGAAATAGCACTGAAACGTTATACAGTGACTTTTTTTTTTACTTTTGCGGGGACAGATGGATGAATTTTTGTTACTCTTTCACGAAAAACCTACATCCTACTAAACAGTTTTTAATTAAGCTATTGGTAGCTAGTATTACGGTGTGTACCTGTTAAAAGTAGACACTTCTCTATGTTATCTTAGAGGAATGAAGACAATTTCGCAGGGAACATTTTTAGGTTTTAGTGGATAGTTACAAGAATAAACCAACTGAGGAGCTCGTGGCTTAATAATAACGGCCGCTCGGGTCGATCTTTAGGTTATGCCTAGGTTGGTCTGAGGATGAGTGACCACCCATTACATACCGAGTTTCCTCCGTACCTCGGAAAGCACGCTAAGTCGTTGGTCCCGGGTGTCATTTGTAGATCTTTGACAGACTTTAGGTAGTCAGTGGCCCAAAAATTCTGACAACCAGTCTTACCAAGGGGTATCGTATTACCCAGTACTAACTGAGGAGGTCAGATAGGCAGTCGCTTCATGTAAAATATTGGTATTCAGCTGCATCCGGTTAGAGCCGACCCCAATATAGTTGGGAAGAGGCTAGGCAGATGATTGTTACAAGAATAAACCAAAGAAACTATGCATAGACTGTGTGTAAAATGATACTGCTAGAAAATGGTGGTCGACTAATAGAGTAGTATGGAAAAAGGCCGATCCCAAATAAATTCGGGAAGAGAATGATATTACTTCTCTTTAATATAATTTAGGCTAGAATGTACTAGAGATTTCCAATGTATGTGTCATCATCACTAAAATTATTATCTTCAGAGATATCACTATAAGTTTAACGATTGGTAAAGCAACGTAATAAAAGAACTGCGGATAATATAATATAAGCGACAGTAGCTACAATAAAATCATAAAGATTATTTTATTTCAGGGATTCACACAAAACAGTACCTATTAAATAATCACTGGGTCAGAAAGGAAGGTCAAATTGTAACAGTCAGAAGTATTCTAACTTCCAAAATCCACTATAACTTGGTCTCTTTTTTTTCTTTGACAAGGAAAACGGCTCTTATAAATTGTTATAAGTGTCTTGCGTAATTTGATTTTAATTAAAAGTGTTCTTTATCTTCTGTCATCTCTACAATTCATTATGTCCACGGTCAAGGTTACAAAATGGATGGGTAATTTAACAGACAAATAAACATTTGTTTTTGTATCTATTTTTGTTTCACTCTGACATAAGTTTGTTGTTGTATGTATTACGCAATTGAGATCGCCAGTGACAGTTGACTGACCCTGAAATAAAATCACGGTCAAACGGCTGGAATAGTTGAATAATAACATCACGCCTGTAATCCCCGAAGGGTTAAACAGATATGTACCTAAAAGTATACCCACATTTCGCCAGTTATGTTTAAGTCCCATGTAATAAGGGGCGAGCTTATTGCCATCAACCGGGAACAAATCCAGAATCCGTGGCCTCTACTGCTAATTCCTGATAACTATTTGCCGGACACGGAAATCAAACCCATGACCTCATGCTCAGCAGTCGCGATTGGGACCACTAGACCAACGACGAACGTTATGTATCAAACAATTCTCCAACTCTGGCTACCGGAATCCACTGGTCCACATAGGGCTCTCGAAAGCTGCACCACAACGTTTTACCCTCCGCCCTCTGCCCTCCCCTTCTCCGTCCTTCTCCCGTTAGTCCATCTAATCGGGGGGTGCCCTAAGCTGCTCTTTCTGACACGGAGTCTTCATAGCGGGTGTCGCTAGCTGCATCGCGTTCATAATATCGGTCCTACAGCATACCTGGTATCCACAGTGCTTCTTCAGCTTGTTTGTTTAGCAAGCTATATTGGTAATTCCAGTTTCTCTTCGATTTTTATTTCAGTTATATTGACAACTAGTGACCCGTCCGGCTTCGCACGGGATCAATATTGTATACATAATAAACCTTCCTCTTAAATCACTCTATCTATTTCTGAAAACTGCATTAAAATCCGTTGTGCAGTTTAAAAGATCTAAGCGTATAGACAGCGGGAGCGACTTTGTTTTATACTATGTAAAGATACGCTGCCTTTATAAATTATATTTCTACTATGTTTAATTACCCATATATTTGTTACTGTTTTAATTATTTCTCTTTGTAAGAGCGGGGTCTCCTAAGGCGCGAATTACACAAAAACAGCGTAAGGCGTAAGGTGCGGCGCAGGCGTGGAATTTATAAGGAAACGAAAGAACGGCGTACCTGCGCCGCGCCGCTTGAGTGTAATTCACGACACGTCGCCTACGTACATTTTGTATGAAAACGTTTTGAAGCGGCATCATGCCTGCACCGCGCCTTTACCTTAAGCCTTTTCTGTATAATTCGCGCCTAACACAGGCTAATATTACTTAAAAGCAGTCCCAAAACACAACCACTCATTGATGTAACCTTGAATAAAAGATTTTGATTTTGTTTTTGTATGTTTTTAAAAAATAACAGAAATGAAAGAGAAACGTAAATATTTACCTGATTTCCTGTCCACCAATAAAATATATTTATAAGGTACGCAACCGCCGATTAAAGGCTAAAACTGAAAATTTTAATAATACAATTCCTTGTTAAAATTTAAATTAGATAGTTGTTTACACAACGACTAAGTTCAAATTGTTGATCCAACTATAACCTTTAGAAAATGAAATGTATTGTTTTCTTTGGTTTTTGGCAAGTATTTACATAAAACACCTACCTGTATACTTTGAAAGGGGTATTGTAAATGTAAATGATCGGTAACTATTTGGCAATTTCCTTTTGATGAAATAAGTAATTATTTTTGTCTAGACGAAAAACTTTAATCAACGAAATACAGTTAAATAAACTTGAGGAGCTCGTGGCTAAATAATAACAGCCGCTCGGGTCGATCTTTAGGTTAAGCCGTGCTTGCCTAGGTTGATCTGTGGATGGGTATGTTTAATTACATACCGAGTTTCCTCCGTGCCTCGGAAACCACGTTAAGCCGTTGATCCCGGCTGTCATTTGTAGATCTTTGATAGTCGTTAGGTAGTCAGTGGCCCAAAGTCTGACAACCAGTCTTACCAAAGGGTATCGTATTACCCAGTACTAACTGAGTTGTGGAGGTCAGACAGGCAGCCGCTCCATGTAGAATACTGGTATTTAGCTGCATCCGGTTAGACTGGAAGCCGTCCCTAATATAGTTGGGAAAAGGCTAGGCAGATGATGACACATTTAAGTAAACTGGATTACAAGTATTGTTGTGTTAATAGAAACTTCTAAATAAAAACAATTTATAAACTAAGAAAAGTATTAAACAGCGAACAATACGAATAACAGTTTTTTTTATCAAAAACAAAATTAAAGAAACGAAAAGTTAGTGTAAACCGAATTACTCTTTGACTTATAAATTTAAAAAAAGGTTTTATAATAACTTCTTTTAATCTTCTTGGCTAACAGAATAAAGTTTGGGAAAATGGAACATATTATGTTACAACCCTTGGGGGTAGGATGTTAATATGTGGTCCTTTGAAGTGATTTGCTATGGAAATTGTATCCTCATTACTTTCTGACCTGCGGCGGAAAGTAATGAGGATACGGTACACAGAATCAGGTATCAAATCGTATAATAACCTTTCATGTCGTCACATTAAAGGTTATTGGCACTTAGATTTGTTATGTAAAAAACTTTTATCCGAAAAAAATCTAATTCTTGGCCCTTTTTCACGTTGCTATCAAATTTGGTCAATATTATCTAGTGTTATTGTGATTTAATAACGAAACACTATTTTATTTATTTCACGACCAACCTGATCTAAGAGTATTTTTGTCTATTTTACTGATAAGTAAAGATAGAATTAGATAGATTCTGATAAAGATTGGAAGTTTTAAAAGATGAAGATAATGATTATGATACTAGAATACTCTTTTTTTTATGGATGAGAAATCATCAAATGACTTCTCCCGCTCTAGGTGGAGTGGGAGGGTGTGTCAGACTCTTACTGACTAAAACCCATCCATGTTCCTTCATTGCCCTTTGTGTTCCAGGGCCACGGTATCTACTAGAACAACTCTTAACTAGAATAACTCTTAAGTTCACTTAAAGGATAATCAATGATCTCGCCTTGCACGTTTCAACTTAGGGCTCCAATTTTCTTTCATTCATTTTGTTTTCCCTACTTATGTACTTTTTGGCAGTAAATGGAGGCAATAGACACATAATTGAAGTGTAGTTAAAAGTCCATGTGCCTTTAAATCTAAATACTACTGACACATCATCATCAGCTGCATCCAGTTAGACTGGAAGCCGACCCCAATATAGTTGTGAAAAGGCTAGGCAGATGATGACATCATCATCATTCTCCTGTTCCTATTGCACTTCTTCCATACTAGTCTATTACTCGTCATCTCAGCAGTTACCTCCTTTCTAGCCATCTCATCTTTCACACAGTGCATACAACGTTTCTAAATACTACTGATACAAGACTTTCAATAGTCCGGCCATTGAAACAATTGAATTTATGCTAGCCATTAGTACTAACCTTGATGCGTTGAATGAAATGCATTAACTCTATAATAAACTGTTTCGATTTGAAGAATTTCTTTGTAGTTATTTTCAGATACAAACTAATATAGAACTACGAAAGTAACTCTGTCTGTCAGTCTGTGAACTGTTCACGCCTTAAAATCTAGACGGATTTGGGTGAAAGGAGAATGGGCAACGAACCGTGGGTATTTTTATAAAGGCACTTTTATTAATTCTACTTAATTACTCACGTTTAAAGCCCTCTTTCCCTCACAATTAAGAGAAGTCATCATAATAAGAATTAACCTCTAATGGGATTGATCTTTGTCCATTGATGAGGTTGGGCAGATTAGTCAATCTCTTTAAAAACACAGGTGTGCCATGACCTAAGTTAGGACATAAGATACTTTTTATGCAGGCACTACGCTATGCTACGATAATTTATAACCATCACAATTAATACTAGTTGTCAATAAATACGCATTGAACGCCAGACGCATTAAACATTTTTTTGTTAACCCCTACAGTTACGCTAAAAGCATCAAAAGTGAACCAATGAGTTCATAGACCTCACGACCTTTATGTCTCACTATGATTTATGCTAGCTCATAAAAGTTGCCTTGAAATGTGCCTCGTCATCGGGAAATTGGAGAGCTGTGTATATAGTGCCTCGTTAAAGTGAAGTTTGATTTATAATCTAGGGTTGATTATAGAAATATGAGAATTAGTGGAAGCACTTACGAGAAGAGACACCGAGCTATGACAATGGTCTTTACATAGATGTTTGGCAGTTTCCTTTACATTGTATTCAATAATGGTGTATACCTACCTACATAAATTATGTAGTCATATCAGAATCTACGAACTACCTTATTACGAGTTTTATTTGCAGTGAAAAGTGAGGTGTAGGTATTTTACAAGAAAACAAAAGGAGGCTGGGAAGACCAAGACCTAAATCCAAAATGTGTTATTATCAATAGGGAATTTTATTTTTAATGCAAAAGCAGTTCCCATTGAGATATATTTTAGAAATCACGCGTCTATGTAACCTACTCCTCTTTCATAGATCCTAACAACTTGTTATGTTGGACTGAGGCCGATAGCCATTAAACTATCATTTTTATTCATCACATACGCCTGTCCGGCCGCCGTGCAAAAGTAACAATTGTCCCGAATTGGATGTAATGATCAATCATAATTATTAATGCGAATATTGTTGTGTTTTGATTTGCCGTGAGGTGCGTTGTAATCTAAAACTATTTCTATACGATAAAATACAATCGTAAGTTTAAGGTATGAAATTTATTACTTTGGTCTATAAAGGAGAAAGCCTAAGTTTGTCTTTTTGCAGTAGCAATAATAGTATTTAAAAAATAGTAAGAGGTTAAATTAACGGATCGTGTTCGAAACACAATACTGCGCTCCAAAACAAATATAGCTGACGTGGCTCAAAAGGCTGCCAACTCAAATGGGACTGGGCAGGACATGTCTGCCGCATGCCGGACAAACTGTGGGCCAAAATAGCTGGAAACTGGTGCCCTGACATAGTGAGGCGAGGTCGCGACAGGCCAGGAAGGAGATGGCGGGCCGAACTGGACAAGTTCCGTCCGAACTGGAAGGAGGACGGAACGCAAGAAGTGGAAGGAGTGGAAGGAGGCCTTTGCAAAGGAGTGGGACAGAGCAGGCCAAGAAAAAAAAAAAAAAAAAAGATGTCAAATCTTAATGTGACCCATTGCGTATTTGTTTGGTGGACAAAAAACATACTTTTGCACACCAACTTTAGTTTCGGAAGTCGATGATTTTCGATGTATTTTTTATTATTCTGATTGCTTTAGCCTTCTCTATGCGACCGTAGTACAAAACATCGTGTTAAAAACCTCATTAAAGAAATCTCAACAGCTAACCTTCAACAACAAATGCCATTCATCCTCATTTCCAAACCATCATAATGACTATAACCTCCCGACCTTCCTGATTCAACCACATTGCACCTTTATTCCTAAAAATACGTCAAAAAATCCGGCCGAATCATGGTACGCTATCAATCAAAATCTTGTGACACGGTAGCTGGTTCACGCTGATGGATCTGACCTAAATATTACTTGTAGCTATTACGTCTACACGGCATTTAGGTGAAGTAATGGCTTGTAAGTCAGTGTGGCGACGATTGGTGAAGTCCAGCATTTCATGTGTTTGTAGTGCTCGTTATTGGTTTTAATTGTAGGTTGGGGGAATTTTGGGGGCTGTCTTTGGTAGCCATTGTTTTGAAGGCACATATTTTGTTTAGCTTGAGTCCATTGTTGGGTCTCCATTTTATTTTATCATGAGGTCTTCTTCTTCTTGTCGATGATTCCCATAATTATTTAACAAAATTTCGTTCGACTAGAACTCAGCCACATTGATGGCGTTGGTAGTGGCTTCGGATAGATCCCTTAAAGTGCAGATGGAGTTCTACAAAGAGTTGATGAGGAGGTGTGCCATGGTTTGGAATGAGACTCCATATTCAGCTGCCCATCTGGCTTCAAAGTCGGTTTAGAGTTTGAGTTTATCATAAGAGAATGTGGACAATGCAGTCCGATAGCACTCCTACTTTATTTTCAGGTTGTTTTCTTTTACCCCGTTCGTTCAAGAGGTCGTAAGCACTACTGATGTGCATGAGGTCCTTGGATTTTTTCTCAGCAGTACCCCCGATGCTTGATGCTCGGTTGGTCGCAATAAACTCGCGCCCTATTACACCTAACTGGCAAAATGTGAGAGTACTATGGTAGAACTCTGCCCAACCTTTCAATAAAATACAATTATGATGTATGTTATATTTTCTTTTCATCGAATCATCCATTTGTAAGATCAGGGTTCAAAATTCAACAGACCCGAATGAAATGAACAACGAAATAAAACCTATTTTGAATGCCGTTTCCATTTATCTAGTCTGTTATTAATGTTTCTACTTTACGCTTCAAAAGATTTACAACGAAACTAAAATACTCTATTGCTTTTATTCTATCAAAAATATATGACTACTGATCTTCAAAGGCTGAAATTTTTATGAATATATTTTAGTTCTATACATTAAAATGCTTTAAAGCATATTATATTTCAACCGCTCTCTGATATGAATTTCAACGATTTTAACATCACACACATATCTTTTAATATGTTATTTTAGTAAAATATGAATAAGTGGTACTTACTGCCTCGTTGGTCTAGTGGTCGTAAGAGCGACTGCGGAGCATGAGGTCCTGGGTTCGATTCCCAGGTCGAGAAAGTGTTATTGGGTTTTTTTATCAGGAACTTCTCAGTAGCAGCCATGGAGTCTGGATTTGTGCTCGGGTGATGGCAATATAGGCTTGCCCCCCATTTAATAGACCTTAAACACAACTGGCGGAGTGAGGGTGTACTAATTAATAGGTACGCCTCTCCCTTCGGGGATTGTGTTATGCCTGATGTTATGTTATGGTACTAAATATTTTGTTATTACTTTTATTAGTGTCGTTTCGCTGGAGATTGGTACTAAAATGTGTTTGTCATTATGCCCAAATGTGTTATTCAACCACACGGCAACACATCGACCTATACATTTCCAGTAAAAAATGGCCTCGCTTTGTATAGACTTCCTGTACATTGAGAGATCCGTTTATACTGGTTTTGTATTACTTGATTGGTCGTTGTACGTACTAAATCATACAAACATACTTTGATCAGTGATCCATCGTTTGTAGCTTCAGTCATTGTTATAACGAAAGATTCTCATTTAGTATTCATAGCTTAATAAGCCAATGGGCTTTAGTCATAACCATCATCTGAATAGCCTTTTCGCATCTACGTAATTGTTAGATGTTAGGGTTGGTTGGGTAGGTCAACAAACTAGAAGGGGGCCGATGCCTGCTAGGGCTGCGGGACTGTTCGAAAGAGATACTGCGGCCCTGGACAAAAAGGGCTAAGAAGGAACATGGGTGGGTTTTAGTCAGTACAAGTCTGACACTCACTTCCGCTCCGTCCAGAGCGGGAAGAGTCATCATGACGATTCCAAGCCGGAAAACAAAGTGTTGGTTTTCAATCTATCTGCGTATGTTATTAAAGAAAATGTCTCTACGTAGTTAAAAATAAATTATATTACCTTATAAACGACGTAAAGAAGACTGTATTTTTGTTATAGTCAAAAATCTTACAAAACTTATAGTTTTTTGGTAGAAACTCTGCCAATTTTAACTGAAGGTGAGTAGCTATTCCGGGGTATTCCGATGAAGCCATGTGCGACTGCGGTGCCTCAGAGCAAACTATGGCTCACCTCCTATTATGCACTATGTGTGGTTCCACGTGCACTTTGAGGGACCTGTCCGAGGCCACCACCAACGCAAAACAAATTTAATTCTTTTTTTTTTAATGGGGAAATCATCGACACGACGAAGAAGAAGTAGCTATGAGTGCTTTAAGGAACATCAGTTCCTGAAAATAGAAAGACCTCTGTAATGACCTTACAGAAGTCGTTTAATGACATCGACAAAGAGTGGTCTTATCCAAGAAAAGATTTCAATACAATGGACTGTAGTGGAGCAATATACGAAGAAGACAATAGCTTAGGTGGCACCGTTCGCAACTGCAATATACGACGACCGTACGTGACAAAAGTGACGGCAGACGTATTAGGAATGTAGTCCGAAAAAGGAGGATTTCTGTGTTCAAAACTCTTTGTCAAACGTCAAAGCAAGATTTTGAAATAAAGGACCAGTTTGAATTTGGATTTTTGGAAGCTTGTTGTTGTGGCTGAGGCTTTTATGTTTTTTTTTTAATGTGACTGTACTCTGTGACAGCCAAGTTGAGGAGAAACAAAAGACAATATATTAAAACCAAAAAACATCACGATTCGACGGAAAGGGAATCGACGTATTGCGAATGATTCCTTCTACCTTACTATAATATATAAAGTATGGTGCTTTTTCATAAAATCGCGAGGAATTTCTAGTTTATATCAAGTTAGTTTACTTTTTGTTCTTTATGTTCTTGAGAACATTTTTTTGAAAGAAAACTTTTTTTTTTCCATGACATCTATAATTAAAATAGTCTTCCTGACGATTTCCCGCTAAGACTAGTAGTAGTAGTTACCTACCTGTATTATACTAGTACTAGTGTATTAGGTTTAGGACAAACCTATTGGGCAAACACAGGCGCACACTATCAATCCTACCTTACTCTTAATTCAGCACGACTGGATCTAAAACGGGTGCCAGAGGGTACATCTTTTTTCCTGTTGCTGTATACATATTTGTGCTCGTGACTGTACACATGTCACTCGCATATTACTACTACGTGATCTAATGCTCATTCATGCGTATATTTGCCAAGCGCCAATATTGCGTTGTCGTGACGTACAAAGCTAATTTAAGCGATGACGGTGAACTGCTTGTCTTGGTATCGTAATTACTGATTTTGGCAATATTGCGCATTACGATCAAAGTATCAGACTCAAAAACTTCCGGTAGTAATTGGGTGATAGTGATAAAACTAGCAAAATAAAAAACCGTGAGTATATTCACATGGCTACACTTAGCTAACCATGCATTGCCATCCAAACTAGACATGTACGCAAAATTTCAGCTCAAACGGGAACCGGGAAGTGGGTAAAATTTAACTTCTAAGATTTTTTTACTTAATAAGTAATAGTTGAAGCTAATAAAACCGTGTTAAAGAACCATAAACTAGACCAACCAGAGAGAGATTTAACCCGGTTCGTAAAATCGGGTTTTATTTTATGAACCTGATGTGTCCGACTGCAGGGCGAAGGCCTCCCTTCCCTCTATCCATTTATCTCTGTCTTTGGATATTTGGGCCCAATCCTTTTGACAAGAGTCCGACTCGTCACGCCATCTCCAAAATCGTGTTGGGTTTAGACCCTTCCTTCCCTTCTACACTACTAAGCCGCACCACTGGTGGTGTCGTGGGGAATTTTTTTTCCCTTCTACACTACTAGTCCAGTGGTACCGTAGGTAATTGTAAAATACATGTATATGCGTTCCCTTCCACACTACTAAGCCGCACCACTGGTATTGTCGTGGGTATTTTTTTTTCCTTTCTGCACTACTGGTCCAGTGGTATCAAAGGTATTTGTAAAATACATATATTTACGTTCAAAAAAAAAAAAAAAACGCAATACCTATAAGTTTATCTAGCATAGATATCCAAAATATTTACTTTTTTTCGAAAACAAATTGGTAGTGTAATTAGGGAACGCATATATATATGTATTTTACAAATACCTACGATACCACTGGACCAGTAGTGCAGAAAGGAAAAAAGAATACCCACGACACAACCAGTGGTGAGGCTTAGTAGTGTGGAAGGGAACGCATATACATGTATTTTACAATTACCTACGGTACCACTGGACTAGTAGTGTAGAAGGGAAAAAAAATCCCCACGACACCACTAGTGGTGCGGTTTAGTAGTGTAGAAAGGAAGGAAGGGGGTTGACGATATCGTCGAACTAACGGGATACATCTGAATGAGGGACGCACAGGGCCTGGAAGTGTCGCAAAAGAAAGATGATACCTAATACCCAGCAGTGGGTGATACCGGGCTGAAATGTTGATCATCATAATTGCTTACTTTTCAAATCTAAGATGTCAGTGATGTCAACTGATTAAACACGGATGTTTATATTTAAACACTTTTTGTAAAAAGTTGAAGTCAAAGTATTGATATTTAAACTGGTAGGTGAAGTACCTTACTAAGTACTTACTTAATTTACATACTCATATACGTTAAAGTATATACTTTTACGGATACTCATGCACATTAAACGGCATAAACATTAAAAGAATCTCTTCGTTTCTCTTATCTTAAAATATTGTGAAATTGAATTGAAGAATTTTTGAGTAGAAATATTTTTTTTTGGACCTTCAAAAATGAATAAGTAACTTCAAAACTCTACAGTCAATAATTTGTTTCTTTATAAATCAATGTTTGTTTAATAAATAAACAAACCGTTAATTTGTGGTGACCAACAAATGATTATAAGTATTTATAACAAAAAGTGTACCACGATCAATCACTATCGGCTTGTATATGTAACATGTAGCTAAAAATTGGTCATCCGTCACAATCAGATGATGTTTTTATCAAAAATGTTTGGTGTGAAAACAGCATCGCATTTCATATGACAAATACCCTTTTTTTTTTTGTTTATTTACCACATTGATTTTAAATAACAAAAAACAACACTTTTCTTTGTCATCATCTACCCAGCCTTTTTCCAACTATCTTGGGGATTCGGCTTCCAGTCTCACCTGATGCATCTAAATACCCGTATTTTAAATGGAGCAGATGCCTATTTGATCACCACAACCTAGTACTGGGTAATACGATACGCCTTGGTTGGCTGGTTGTCTGACTTTCGGCCCACTGACTACCTGTAACGACTGTCAAAGGTCGACAAATGACAGCAGGGATCAACGGCTTAACGTGCTTTCCGAGGCATGGAGGAAACTCGGTATGTGATGGGTGGTCACCCATCTAAGGACCTACCTAGGCAAGCGCAGCTTAACCCGAAGATAGACCAGAGCAGTTGTTAATAAAGCTTCACTGAAAATCACTTTTCTTTGTTGTACACTTAAAAAGTTCTACTTACTTTGGTCTTTCTTTCTTTAGCCACCTTTACAAATGCCCATTTTTCTTGGCAAGATAAAAATACCTAACTACACATCAAGTGTCTTACCCAAAAATAGAATATGAATAATAAATATTTCGATTATTCCCGGCGTCCGTCCATTAAGGGGAAGCCTCTATATTTCGACCCATAAATATCGTGCTTGGCCAAACGACGTAACGAGTTTCGTCCAATGTTATTATTTATTAATATTATATCGTGTACACTTACAGTAACATAAATTGGTGTGTTTTATTTAACGACATGGTATGTTATGGAAATAAATGTGGATTTAAGGATTGTGGTAATTTATTTATGTTTATGAATTGACTTGCCAAGTCAGTGCGAGTGCCAGTGGTTGCGGGACTCTTCGAAAGAGATAGCGCGGCCCTGAACATGGTAGGGTTTTAGTCAGTACAAGTCTGACACTCCCTTCCACTCCGCCCAGAGCGGGATCATTTGATGATTTCCCAGATCAGAAGAAAATAAGTCTATGCCAAGTATTTTAAAAGTTAATTTCTTTTAAATACCAAGAAACATTGGAAATTAATAGGCATTCGCCTATTCCAAGTAAAAATTAAATATTATCATAATACACACGTTAAAAAGAAATGAAAACTCCAAAGCATTTATTTTAAGAGCCGCTTTTACTTGTATTCACGACACAAAAAAAAGGAAAAGTTCTTGGCCTAAACGTATCTCATTTCCCGCAGGCCAATAGGTTTTGTGTCAAAACATGGCCATTACGAGTCTGTTTTTGTCACTTTTTTGTTTAACCGTAGCCTAAAATTGGTGTGCCGGCTTGGCAAAAACTTGGCCAAGTCTGATTAGGCGGTTGCCAAGTTTCAATTAAGTTTCTTTAGTTAGCTGAAAAGACTGTGTTATTTTATTATATTATATTTGGGAATACCCTAATTGGTATGTTTTTGGTAGAAATTGTATTTTTTCTATTGTAAAAGATCTTTTCTTGATACATTGGGGTTTATTGTGTAGACCTACAAAGTTAATGATCATTAGCCGTTTTGTGTCGGTAGTATTTACATTTTATTATGAAGTTAATGATGGGAACAGTACCAACGCGGATGTTACTGGCAATTAGTCTTCTGTTACACGTGGGCCTAATTATTTTTAACATATTAATAATTTTTTGAGTATAATTGTTAAAAATAATGTCCAAAATAACCTCTATGGGTTGCATTTTTTTATAATTTGTACTTCCTTATGATTTGATATGATTCTTACCTTAAAAATACTTAATATCTTTAGACTAACGGTCGAATACTCAATACACAAATCAATTTTTAGATAAACACCCGTTAAGGATTGGGAGGTAAGTTTTATTCTACGATATCCAAATACAAACATTTTTCAGAGATATTTTTATTTTCGCGATACATTCTTCAAATATCATGCATTCGTGTGTTTATTTAGGAAAAACATACAGTAACATATTATATATAGCTAGTACCTAAAAAAAAAGATAAATGTGAAAATTATAATTTCTCATTTGAATATCGCCCTAATAAATATAAAATCATCACAATATATCAGACTGTAAGCACCTACGCCGCCCACCTACTTACAAAATTTCCCACATCATAATAAAATAACTTTTGAAGAGTCTTTTGATCCTCATTTTAATCAAGCACCCATGAATTAATTACGAGAGCTTAATTAGATTTAATTAACATGAAGAAAATCTTTGTAGAATGTTCTATGTTACTGAAATTACTGAAATATATGTTTGAATCAATTAAGGCTCGAAATGGAAGAAAAACAGAGTATATTGAGTACATTTTCGTACGATTCGATAAAGTCAATTGAAGGAAAAGATTTATTGTTAGTTAATTCAGGGGTTCTAAGCAATTCGAGAAGAAAATGTCGTGGTTAGAAATAATATTGATTTACTGGATACCCTTATTGGCAGGGGTTGTTTAGCCCATTGTGTGGTCAGTTTTTCGTGAAGAAAATCTAACAAAAAACGTCTTTTTTTGGGACAATTTGATCTTCGTACGGCTAAACACACGTGTAAGTAATTATTTATGTTCAAACGTACAGAATAAAATAAAATGCTTTCGTTTTTGAAGAAATTTCTTTAGATTTTTTAACAAAGGTAAAGTTAAATAAATTAATTACATGCGCGTATAAGCTCGTATCAGTTTACGCGAGTATACGCGCGCTACATTTTGCACGTCAAAAATCGAACGGGCGTACACGCGCTTTTTCGTGTTAACATGTCGACCTATTACTTCTGGGGAGTCGTGCTAGCTTATTGATTTCAACCTAGCAGAAGCAGAGGAATTCTCTTACCTAAACGAATATTGGTACAGTTCGCGTCACGTAAAAAGAACGCTGACTGCTCAAATGAACTTTCTTATTTTTTGTTATTCTAGCCTTTTCCAAAGTACTAAGTAGCTAGTAAAGTACCTATTACGATTCTACAATGAAACAATTATACTTATATTATAAAACAATAGCTTAGTACTTTAGGACGAGACAGTATAACGTGCACAAACACATCCCTTCCACTGTCGCTCAGCTTTCTATTTACATGACGACGGGATTTATAATTGGGTGTACTATGGGTATGGTACCTCCACTTTATCCTTCGACTACAGGAGTAATGATATGATATTTAACGAAATGACAATAATTAAGCTTTTCCTACAGATTTTTCAGCACGTCAATGCCCACTTCAGTTGAATATTTATTCCTAATCCACTTAATGCGGCGGTATTTTCAGTACTAACTCCACCAAGGCTTGGCAAGTAACACGATCATTTGAATATGAATTTGTAATGCCTTTAGCCGTGTCTTAAAATAGGTACAGAATGACACCACAAAGTTTGTCGTATACAAGGTGTAAACGGACCTTCACGAAGCTGTCAACCAAGCATTCTGGACATCAAACTAAATAACTTTACGCTAAAAATATTTTTCTGGGGTGAAAAATCACGTTTTACGGTAGAACCCAATGTAACGCACAAAAACATTGTGTTGATAGGTGCATTGTATTTCGGGGTCGTGGAGGTATTTAAAGTAAAATACAACATTAAAAACTTGTATTTAAAAAAAAAAAACTTGTGAAAAAGGGAACTTTGACCCCCAATATCTCCACAACAAACATAAAAATCGGTCTAGCCGTTTCGGAGGAGTGCGACCACAAACACCGTGACAATAGATCTTTATATTTAAGAAGATAGATTGAAATAGGCAAACTACTCTTTAAGCAAAACAACATCAATAAAAAACGTTGATTGTAAGCGTCATGGACTCATAGCAACTGGTTTCCATCGGATTCACTTGGAGTCACGCTGACAATGCAATTCATGTACCAAAACAACTATTTATAATAATCGATCAATATGATGTTAAGTTTTTCATT
The DNA here is from genome assembly GCA_905220335.1 of Noctua pronuba. NCBI lineage: Eukaryota > Metazoa > Arthropoda > Insecta > Lepidoptera > Noctuidae > Noctua > Noctua pronuba. The sequence goes on along the minus strand of LR999915.1, from coordinate 6,728,622 downwards.
CACCAAACACAGTATAAACAAAAACATTATTAATATCTGCAAAATAGTTCTAAGAATGCACATATTCTATTTTTGATTAAGGAAGGTAACTAAAATATTATAACTACATAGTTTTGCCGGTCAATCTCAGTGGAGTCTCTGTCTCTATAAAAAATCACGGTAAAGTAATACCAGGATAAATAGTAAGCTATATCCTAACCCAGGATATGATCTACCCGTGTGTCAAATTATATCCAAATCCGTTCAGCCGTTATGAAGTGAACTGATAACATACAAACTGTTATTTTCGCATTAATAATATTAGTTTGGATTCCAGGTAGGCGTCAATAAATTACTCAAGATTAATTACTTTAAGAACGTGTTTTGATGAATACTGCCAGAGTATTTCTCTTGATTAATTTAATTTTCTAATATATTAGTTAATCACCTGCCCGGAATTACGGTAGAGTACAAGGTTGGGAAATATTCAAGATCGTTTTAAGTACTATTTTGGGTTGCTTAAGTACCTATTAAATATGAAATATTGGTCTGTAGTTTTAGAACTAGCTGTAATATTCGTCATCAGCATCGATCTAGAACAGTCCACTACTGGACACGGGTATTACCAAAACTAAAACTTCATACGGTGTAAGCGCCAGGATACCCCGCGAAATTCAAAATTTCCTTAAGTTTTTTTGCAATTTGCAGCTCAGTGTCTGGTCAATGGGATTAAATGAACTTTGAGGGTCGTATTGATGATTTAATGATTATAATCTTGTAAATTAATACGTGTTGCGGTTGCAAATCGTATTTTGTTCAACACAAAATGTTTTTGTTTTACACGTATAGCCTTACAGTGACCTTCAAATTGCAAATTTTTTTTACAAAATTTTAATTTTACGGGCTACCCTGTCGACTCCCCCTTAATTTGAGGGTTTTTGGACAGTCTGCTTGCCCTAGCTTGCCGTAATGTTGACCCCCAGACACGCCACTGATCCTTTCCTAACTCCATTGGGGTCAGGTTTTAGTGTAGTGAATGTGAAGTATTTCAGTTAGTGTTACTTCAAGGGGCGACTTTCATTTCCAATCACACGCCGTTTAGATCGATCTTCGGCTTCTTTTATTAGCTGTTACTAAGCACCCTAAAAGGACCGTAGCTCTACCTAGCCTAGACAACAACGGTAACACATTATAACGGCTTTCAAGATAAAATAATACATAGTAACTGATAAGAAAGTAAATAATTGCTAAGTAATCAGTAAGACCCGTCAAACGCGGAGGGTAAGTGTCAGAAATCAGAGGTTATGTCTTGATAAGAAGGTCGGTCACACACGATATATTTTGTACAACCTTTTGTCCGCGGTTTCACCTGCGTAAAATTATCCTAAATTAGCATTCTACTGAAATAAAAGCCATAATTTTAATGTCTCTGTGCCCAATTCATACGAATCAGTTTAGTTTTTCATTAAGTTTATATAAGTCAGTGTTTATCAGTTCCTTCTGGCTTTAGATGTCAGGGCATACAGGTCAAGTTTCAAGGTTAAAAAATTACCTCACACTTTTTCATCTTTTCTCCTCATTGAAGCGCAAACACACCCAGATCCAGATGCAGGATTCGGTTTCCAATAAAACTAGAACCGGTTCCAGTTGTTTTTCAAAGAACAACAGATGTTCTGTAGATCACAACTGTATGGAATCCGAGCTTCTGGTATCCTATCCATTGATAGCACAACAGAAGCGGATCATATTTTTCTAAAATTTCCAAGAAACCCGTCGATAGAAAACTTCATTTCGATACGAACATAAAATATCTGCTTTTCTCTCTCGGTGCTGGAAAGAAAAATACCAATTGGAATTAAATAAATATATTGAAATTGAAAAGTGACTAGGTAATATTTTTCTTCTTTAACTTAGATAAAGTGTGTCTAGTTTCGAAGTTTTTCTTTGAAATTTTCAGTTGGTAATATGGAGTTCCGTAGCTGGAGCCATGTTTCAAAATGCTGGTCATTTTTATTTGACAGAAACTTACATGTTAAGTGTATAATTCACTCATTTTGATCAATTGTAAGCTACACCTTTGAAAAAGTGTAGTCGCTCCATGTAAAATATTGGTATTCAGCTGCATCCGGTTAGACTGGAAGCCGACCCCAATATAGTTCGGAAAAGTCTAGGCAGATAATGTAAGCTACACCTTTGAATTGCCAGAATTGAAATCATTTCCTCCCCACCCCTGCTTTGCACGGTTTAAGTGACTTGACAAAGCAAAGCATAGCATATACCTGTATTGTTCCCACTGCTCTACACTATGAGATGCAGCGGGCAAAGCAAGGTGATTTATTAATTAATTTAAGTTAAATATTAATCTTCCGAAATAAGTTCCCTAAATGATGGCGAATCTCGCATCAAAATCCGTTGCGTAGTTTAAAAGATCAACGTGGACACACAGACAGACACGAAAAGCGAAAATATGTATAGTCATCATGTTTCCACTGCGCAAATTATTTGCCAATAGACCTCATTTAATAGTTCAATGGTTTTTATCAATAGGTCACAAAGGCTAGAGTGCCAATTTAATATTATGTTTCGACGCTGCCATTATTGTAAACCGCTGAAATTATTTTAACGATAAAAATCACCGTCATTTACATGGATTGCCTTTAGTTTTCACTGATTTATTTTATTTCATGGGGAAAAGAAGTTTATTGGGCATTTTAGATCGGAGATAATTAATATTATTATTTCATGAATAATTTACCTTATTCCTGATGCCCGATGGGTCTTTTTGTTAATATTTTATATACGTTTGTTTTTCAAAATAATAATAAAGGAATATAATTTTATTAATAAATCGATTATATATTGGAGAGTCGATTCTATGTGTTTGATCGGCTTTTCAAACAGCTTTTTTAGTATGATATTATGGAATACCGCCAAGATCGTTCATTCCATTTTTTAGCTTTGACAAGCTCGATCCATATTCCGGATGAACTTGTAAAATAATATTTTTTTATGACAATTTAATACATGACCATTTTTCTTCTGTTACAGGTTACATCCACACTACATTTACAAAATATTACAAGGTAAGAATCAAATATTATTTAATGCTACTCGACTACTATTTACTTATCCACTTAAGGCAAATTTCACGAAAACTGAACGCGAATAGCACATTACATTTACGTCCAGCGTTTGCGCTAGGGCCACTGTTATCTTAAAATTATGATCTAGTAATAATAACTGCATTTTAACATAACGCTGTCCCAATTTGATTTTAATGCTCTGACTAGAAATAGCGACCCGCCCCGGCTTTGCATAGATGCATATTTTTTTATTGGATCCGATGAAATTTCCAACAACAAATATGTCTATCTACTAAACAGCTATTCGTGACAGTATTTCTAGATAAATAACATCCCTCATATTATACAGGTTAGAAGGGATTCCGACACTAAAACAGTTATGCACCCCCCCCCCCCCCGCACATGGAATGTTTCCTACAAAACAGCAAAACCTACACGGTCAAAATGTATGGACCAGCTGTTTTTTTTTAATTTTCGATGAAAAATTTCTATGTAGGGGGTTTTCATTGATGGACTGAATACGTGGTAACCGTTTTAGTGTCGGTGCCCCCTCCACCTTGTACAGTCAACATCGTCACACGTATCTAAGTCCATAATTATACATAAATGCGGCCGAGGTAAATCTTGTCCCATCGTTATAGTTGAGATGTCATTTAGTATACGTGTTCAATCTAGCCTGCGATCCCTGACATCTCGACCTCATAGAGTATATGCCAACGGTTTAGTCTGAAACTTCCCGGGATCTAAACTTAGTTGACTTGCCGAAGACAGGGTTCGAATATAAATTAAGGTGTTAAGATTGTAATTAAATCTGTGCAAGTTTCGATGACATAATAAAACGTGAGATTTATCGTGTAGAAATAATTATGGAACAATTTCTATTTATATTCATCAAGTTGATTACATACTAAACAATACAGGTCGTAAGACATAGGCGCAAACATTTTTGAAAATAAATATTATTCCAAAAAAAATATAAAAAATATAAAAGTTTTTTTTTTGTAAACCACCTGCTTTTCCATTTATTTGGCGTAAGGTAGGGAAGGTACTTTTTATATGAAACAGCTGTTTTATTTTCCATATCAGACGAAAAAAAAAACATCATGTCTTGACTTTAAGGTTACAGTTTGAGAGTCAATGTCCATTTCACCCTGTATAACATAAACATTTGTCGCCAACATGCCCCAACATATTTGACCCAACATTGGTCACCAACAAGACCAGCAATTTCGCACGAATTACCTCTTGTGGTTTTTCTCGGCCCCATTTACATAAAAAGGTACACATGTACTTCCATACAAAGCTACATTTAGCATGACCTTATTCAGTCGTAAGGGTTGTGAGGAAAATCTAGACGGCTTTTGTATTTACAACATTTTCTCCACTCTCAATTTCCAGTATGGGTTCAGATGAATACTTAAGTAAGACGTAGGTACTGAAAATTGTATGTTCAATAGGTTGGAGTATTTTAGGTAAGACAGATGTTTAGGTGCTTAAAAAAGTAAGTTTTTTGATTACAAGTTCGAATGAGGAAGTGCTACGTGATTGTTTATTTTACCAAAAGTGAGTTTATTCCTCTAAAACATAACCTATATTATCAATACTGGTCTTAGTAAATTGGCTCGAGTCTAGTAAACCGATAGACTTGACATAGCCATTAACTCATCCTGTTTGTTACTTTTCCGTCTTTATTTAGAACTTTTCTGCGGTGCTGCGGTGTAGTCTAAAAGTTGTAGGTTAATGTAATAAGATTGTTAAGTTATAATAAATTCGTCTTCTGGTTTTTGTATGGTATGATTCTTTTCCTATCATGTAGGGGTACCCGTGCTCAATAAAATAACTGATGAAAGCTAGGTCATTAGTCAAACTGTATAATTTATTTAAAAATAAATATGAATTATGATGTAGGTACTACTAGAGGAACAAAATGTATTCAGGTCTCTCAGAGAGCGAATAAATTAGGCAAAGACGATGACAACACTGCGACACATCTGTGTTCTTGCTTAATCTTTATTGTAGTATGGTCGTTTGCCGGTAGGGGCGCCAAATAAACAAAAACCAGTACAGAGGTCAAATCATCAAGGTCATCGAGCAATATAACCCTTAAGATAATATTAATACTTAAAGAGACATTTTTTTTAAAGTGCTACACGTTTCCAAGCAGTTTACAGATACACGGAAGCCACATATACATACATAGATACGATATCTAGCTAAATTAAAACACTTACATTAGCCTTTTATATCGATTTAAGAATGACAATGAAAAGTTTGCTGACGAAAACCTTCGAGAAGGTACGATAATAAGGTCAAGACGTAATAGTATTGATTATAATGCTTTATACAGAGTGTTAGGTTAAACGAGGGACACAGTATTTAAAGGAATATCGTACTTAGTAACATGACCAACATCTACCATGAGACCAACCCTGAAAACACAAAAAAAAGCAACTGCGTCATGCATTGATTTTTTTATTTAAACTTTTTTAAAGTTACAGACAGCAAAATCAAGCTACTACAATCTGTCAAATCTCTTTAATAGATTTTCAACCTTATTGTTAAAGCATTAGGTTCAAGGTTGATTGGGAATATTTGACAGTTTCGGGTAGCTTAATGTGCTGGCATCTGTACAAAGCGTCGACCTAATTATAATATGGCGTAAGTCATAATTGTCCAGAATGCGGAAAAAATCTTTTGATCAAGTAAAGCTCTTAGGAAACTTGAAAGGAATATTCTAACGAATATATTATTTAATTTGCTTTATTTGTTTCATACAGTACTTTTGGATCACTCCACCTAAATTGCAAAAAAACGTTGGTTGAGCAAACTTTGACTTAATATTCCATATTATAATTAGGTCGACGCAAGACAGACTTAATGTCTTAGGCATACATCTATGTTCACATATCTCAACAAGGTGTAGGAAACAGCCATTTTTTAAATATTTCCTACTTGATCTCATGGTTATAAATATGTAACTTGGTTAACCTAACTCCCTGTATAAAACGATGTATCGATTTTTCTATCATAGACAAGGCAGAGTGACATTTTCACAAAGTTATCGCGTTAAAAATGCAAAGCAAACAATCGTTTCATTTCTTTTGATGTTAAACTTTTCAAATAGGCCGAATGGTTTGTCAAAGCCAAGAAGGCTATTATTGAAAAATGCAGTATAAATTGTTAGATTTTTCTCTGAAGAGGAAAATTTGTATGGACAGTCACGAGCACCAATATGTAAACACTTAACAACTTTTAAAACCGTTTTTCTCCTACTGTTCTGATTAAAATTTCATTTTGTTACGAACATAGTATTCTGGAACTCATATTTTATGAAAAAGATCCTATCTCCGAGTTACTATAGTTATTTCTCGGGAAAATTGCTTTTAAATTTAGGAAAGTGTATACATATTGGTGCTCGTTACTGTACATATTACGTTTGTTCCATACTGATATAACTATGTATGTTTAATTTATTCTTTTTACACACTGTGGCTACGTTTTTTGTCTATGTCCTATCGCTGGTTTGCTAAAGGAGATTTGTTAATGAAGTAAGTGGAACCTTCGTGCATTTTATTTGTATGATATTTCCTGTCTGTGTTTAATGTGTACATAAATAAATAAATGGCCATAAAACTACTATTATTTATGGTGTAACCCTTTTTATTCCGTAATCATCCTTATCATAAATTCACAATGACGTTTCCGGTATGCCTTGCCTATGTACGTCCCAATGATATAAAGGTTTATAAATAGATACAGAATTACACATACATACATTGCATCGACATTTTTTTTCTGTTTTGTTTATTTGCATGCCTTTTTTTTCGTTTGGGAATTCGAACGAATAAACAGTTTTTACATCAATTTAGCACGATTTTTCGGTTTTTTTTAGGCCTTTTAATCATTTTTTCTTTTTAAGACTTGTTCATTTTTATTATAAGCCTGAATAATGTACACATATTAAATATTAAGCACGATATGAAGTTGTTTAATTAATTTGTTTAGATTTAAGCTTTTTGTATGTTGTGTGCACTTGCGGTATGCCAAATAAACATAATTTCTTTATTTTTTTCCTTCTTAAAAATCCATATCATGTCAGGTTTAAAAGTTTACCAATTTTCCATACATTCGTTTTAAAAGTAAGCACTTAAAATTTATCTAACACCTTGCTAGAATGCTGAAGTTTCCCAACACATCCTCACACAACAAGCTCTCCTAAGCTCCCACTTAATTGATTTACTCCATCCAATATTGCTGATAACTAAAATATAATTAACACCATACGTTATTCGCTTCAGAATTCTGTCACGTACAAATTCTATCGTGGGCGAATCGAACTCAAGCTACAGTTATTTCACAAGTATTTTACCTTCGCTCTTGCATCGCCGTGAACTTTATTCTCGTAGTAATAAGGTCGTTGTTAGGTTGCTATCACTGACACATCTGTCAAAATTATAGACAGCCTTATAAAGTCACGCTTGCAGTCCCTGTAGGGTTAGGCAGAGTTGTACCACAATTATATTGAAGTCCCATGTAATAGGAGGCGGGCCTATTGCCATCAACCGGGCACAAAACCAGACTCCGTGGCAGCAGCTAACATATTAGAATAACCCAATGACTCTTTGCCTGACCTGGGAATTAAACCAGGCCCTCATGCTCAGCAGTTGCGCTTGCGACGACTAGACCTTAAGGTTGCTATTGGACTGCAGTCAGAGGTAAAAAAAATTGTGATAGGACTTTACTGGTAATGTTCTTCGTTGTGCTATTTGAAGCTCGTAAATCTCTAGGTATCGGCAAGTTGACACTACACGAAGCCGGCTTTTGGTCTGGCTTTCAGGGTATTTGGTATACGACGTGGAACGAAAATAGGTAGAATATTGGAAACTAAGATCGTAAACTTCGGGTGTATTTTCAGCCGTTTGTATTTTTAGGTGAACTGTGTTTCTGTTAGTTACTGTCTAGTGAAGTGAACTTACGGACCGTGTCTATTTCTATTTTGTCGACAGGTACAACTGGTTTATTTCAAAGGAGTTTAATAAAGTCTCCCCGTCATTGCGATCATTTTTTTGTTCTAGACCATACCTGGGAAAAAGTTGGGTCTAACTTGTTCACAAGTTTTTTTTTAAATACATGTTTTTAATGCAAGATTTTTACTTTAAACACCTTCACGACCCCCGTACTATTCAATCTATCCATCAGCACAATGTTTTGAGAGCGTTACATTGAGTCCTACTGTAAAACGTGATTTTTCACCCCAAAAAAAAGTTGTATCCCAGCAATATTTTTTCGTAAAGTTACCTAATTTGATGTAATGTGATGTGATTACATAATGCTTGGTTGACGGCTTCGTGAAGGGTCCGTTTACACTCTGTATGTAATTGTTTAAGATAAAAAAATAAACTACGATTTTAAACAGATTTTTGTTACCTATACCACATAATTTAATTGATGTTAAATATGAATCCCTTCGTCGTCTTATCTTCGGTTGGTGCTCATAAAAAAACGCCCATCGAGCTCCAATATTAGGTAGCAATGCACGAATTTCCCCGCGGTGATTAAAATTTTCATTCGCAAAGAAGGGTGGCAATTAGCGCTAAAGGTCTTTACATGAAAATTTTCAACATTAGTCCGCTTATAAGTATGCCGTGCGAGCTGGCGGGGGCTACTAATTGACCCTCTTGTCAGTTTTTCTCTCTTTCACACACATATACTTCACTAGAGCGTATTGTGATGGAGCAACGAGAAATGAACAAAATGGTTTAATATTTTCACAAGTAAACCTTAACATCTAGTGATTAGAGTTTCTTTTTAAGCAAATAAGCCAGTGTTATATTTATTCATAGGGACGAATGCATATTTCATTTCTGTTTCATAAATTCGGAGAAGAGAATGTTGAGATGGATGTGTGGAGTGACAAGAATAGATAGAGTAAGGAATGAGTATATTAGGGATAGTTTTGAAGTGGCGCCAATTGCAGAGAAGTTGAAAGAGAATCGTCTGTCTTAATTATGGACAGTTGGAAATGTGATCAGGAGGGATGAAACATGTGCCTAAAAGAGTGATGAATATAAATACTGTTGATGGATGGAGAGGGAGAGGAAGACCAAATAAAAGATGGATGGATTGTGTGAGGAATGATAGGAAAGAGAAAAGGCGCCAACCCGAAGTAGAATGGGACAAAGGCAGGAAGATGATGGTGATATTCCATCATTTTTAAACAGGAATCAGATTGCTGACCAGGCAATTCAGATTATTAAACCTTGGTTTGGTTTGGTTTTGTGGAAGAGGTTCTTCCTGTGTTTATAAGTATAGATGAATTTATTAAAATAGAAATACAATTATTTATTTCAAAACATTTTATAAAAAATATTTTAACAAAAAAATTCATTTCACTTTTAAAGTCACTATCAGGGGCAGACACCTTAATGACCATAGTAAAGATAACAAATGTCTGCTCCATATTTACGTGTTTATCCTTCTTTAATAGCTTTAAAATGTTTAGCTCTGTCAAATAAGCAAAATCTTTCATTTTTAATGTTATTTTTTGTGCAAAAGAAAAAGACTGGAATGCCTTCTCTTTTAGTAAGTAAATATGTAGATAGGTACGTTTTGTATCGCAAGTTTAAAGTTTCAGTATTATGAAATCTGCAAAAACCTTTATTTTTTTAGTTTCTGAAACCCTATTTCATTTCACTAAGATAAAACGTTGTTAATCGTGTATAAACATTTATCCAGGTTAAAAATAAATTCGGCGGTAACTGTAGCTACATGTTTTTCCACTTAGGGATTGTACAAAAATGTTTGACAAAATACAAATTAATGATGATCACATAAAGGGTGTAAAAAGACCCTTAACGAAGCCGAAAAGCACTTGTTTTCCCCATCATTGCGATATTTTTTTTGTTCTGAACCATACCTGGGAACCTTCTAGTTACAAAGATATTGGAGGTCAAACTGGTCAAAGTTCCAATTTTTTCACAAGTTTTTTTTAAATACCACTTTTAAAGGTTTTAATTTTACTTTTATTAACTCCATGACCGGTTTACTATTCATCCATCAGCACTAAGTTTTGAGTGCGTTACATTGAGTTTTATCGTAAAACGTGATTTTTCACCCCAACAAAAAAGTCGTTCCCCAGCAATATTTTTTGCGTAGAGTTACTTAGTTTGTTTTACTGAATGCTTGGTTGACGGCTTCGTGAAGGGTCTGTTTACACCCTGTATGAATCACTTCATCATTTGAGTGGCTTTTGTTATTTCAACCAATGTCAACCAATCATAACACGATTTGACAGGCGTTTGTTTCTTTGAGAAACTCCTTGTCAGAATCAAGGCGTCATCATGAGTTCATGACACATATGTACATACCCACCTACACATTTCACGACATGACAACACATACCCACAATTTTAAAATTAGAAGCTTTTTCTGTGATGACAGATTGCTTAGTCATGGTAAATTATACCTACAGAGGAATTACTAATTGTTTCTTACAACTCACTATATTTTTGTACCTGAAATTCCGAGATTAAAACAATGAAAAATAGATCAGAGACGGCAAATTGAAAATTCTTTAGCGGTTTGTGCACGTTGCGGGCACATTTGAAAATGATGTGTAGCTAGACTGAGTTTTATACAATTGTAATGTAATTGGTATACTTTTCGTATTATTAAAGTTCGCATAACACACTGGACAATTCCTTAAATAAAATAAATTAGGTAATACCCACATAAAAAGTAACCAATGTTTTTACACTTTCAACGTCGATCGTGATAAGTTTTAACATCATACCTACTTACATATTGGTTTTCAGTGAGATAAATCTGAATTTGATTATGCATTATGACCGGTGCAAACGAACACGGACACGGACTCTGAAAGTTAATTCAGTAAGTATTTGTAAAAAGGTGTCCATGTCCAATTTATCCGTTTCACCTATCCTCCATTGACGATCGATCGATTGACCTAGTAGTCAATCGAACATTCGTCAATCGAGGATCGGTCAAAGACAATCGAGGAAAGACAATCGTTCGATCTTGTTAGGAAGGTCGAACGATTGTCTTTTGATGTTTTATAATTACAGTCATGATCCTGAACAATGAGTATTTACACCTTACACATGGTGTTGTGGGGTACAAAAGTACCCCATCTTTTGTACCCCACATCACAGTCAGACACTGTTTTAAGCTTTACTTTACAACTAAACTTATACTGTCACTTACGGGATATCTTCCGTGATTGTACTGCGAGTTTTGCCGTGACTTTGTGTCGAGTTCCAGTAGTGCGCTTAGCAAAAGACAAAGAAAGAGGGTAGACAGATTTGACACAGATTTGTCTGCTCTTAACAATTTATTTTACATCCACCCGCATTTTCCAGTCAACCCTCGATCATGGCGCTTGCAACAGCGTCGAAATATCGGGAGCTCAAAATAATGAACAATCACGGAAAATGTCCCGTAAGTGACAGTCAGACAGTCTTAAAATGTACTCGAATTTACACTGAAATTCAGCCGTATTCTAGTGTACCTGTAACATCGCGAACGAGTGAAGTTTGGTCTCTGTTGGATATCTACCTAGTCCCGCGTTGTTGGCGGTGGTTCGAGTAAATTTTAAAACTCTCTGTTAGACTGTCTATACAATCCAAAATGTTTGTTTCTATTAGCACATAGTTGTTTAGACGGCTGATATTATTAATAACGCTTTGTTTTCATTCAAATTTTTGAATGAGAGCAGAATTATTGGGTAAATTTACTAATGGGGTAAGATAATAGTTTTTTAGTTCATTTTCTTTTGTTATTTTTCCTGGCTAAGAGCTTTTGACTTGAAGCAATAAATTGAGCAACATTTGCCTAATTTATTGATAGACTAGTTTTTTCAGGGATTGTTCAAAGATAAATAATCTTTTATCGTACTTCAAGATAGTTCTTTTCTCTTGGAAAATGTTTCAACCGGCGCGATGCTAAGCCAACCCGGATTTTCGTAACAAAAGATAAAATCCGGCAAATCTGGGCTCCAATCTGGCTACTCAAAAAATGTGTAAAAGTAGTAAAAGTGACGAATTTACGCGTTAAGGTACTTTAGACCTTAATAACGAGGGTTAGAAAGTATGAACTCAATCAAGTTGTTACTAACCTATCTCTCTCACCTATCTACTTACGTCTAATCCAATAACGACCTACCTAAGCTAAATCCATTACCCACCTCCAACCCAAAATCTGAACCCACCATCATCCATAAATTAGTACCAACATAAAATAATAATAAACAGCTCCAAGATTTCCCGCTCAATAATGAAACCCAGGTAAATCTCGTACCCTTTTATACTCCAGTTTATTCATGTTCCCGCCATGCTTTTGGCTAGGGATGCACCATACTTGTTTTTGGATCGATCCGAATCGCAACAATGTGATACGATACGATCTAAAATCGTTTCGAATTGCTTGGATTCGATTCTCGAAATATCGAATAGTTTTGTATCGTACGAATAAATTCCTCTTAGAGTACGCAACATTCAAGGAATTTTTGTGTAGCCACTCCTTTTGTGTGTCTTTTTGTATACTTTAAAATTGTCATATCATTCAATTTATGACCATTGGGTACGATACGACCCATTAATTCTGATATTGATATCACGCAATGCTTGAATCGATTCCAACGGACCAGTACCTTTGTATCGATCCAAGCATTATATCGTATTCGTTGGTATCGATCCAAAATATTGAAGTATCGCATCACTACTTGTACTTCGGGCGGCCATTACCGCGCGACCACTTATCGGCAGGTAACCCATTTGCGAGACTAGGCGCGGAATATTTTAATACTTCATTTGCAACAAGTGTTGTTAGTGTGCTCGTAGCTTTATTTAATAGTGATTGGGTTTGTAAGTTTGAACAGGGACTTTAATACTTTGGGAATATTGGTATTTCCAACTCTATAAGCACTCACGAAAGTAGGTACGAAGTACATCACATCCACCAAACTGCTCTGGCCCCGCGTGAGAAGGCCATAATCCATTGATTATGGCCCTCTCGCTGAGAAGGGGCCTAGTAATATGGGTTTCATCCCTCCGACATGTAATGAGGAGGGATGAAACGCATGTTATTGAAAAAGGGATGGATAATGTTGATGGATGGAGACGGAGAGGAAGGCCAAGGAAAAGATGGATGGATTGTGTGAGGAATGATATGAAAGTGAAAGGAGTAAATGATGCCGTGACGTCTGACAGGAGAGACTGGAAGAAGAAAACGTGTTTCGCCGACCCCAAGTAGAATGGGACAAGGTCAGGAAGATGCTGATGACTAAGAAGAGGCCTGTGTCCCAGTAGTGTAGATGGTATAGGCTGAATAAGTAGGAACTGATCTTTAGAAATCACTGACTAGCGGTGAGGGTAAACTAAGTTAGAAATCCTGGATTCATTTTGGTCTGAAATCATCAGCCAATGGCGAGCCTGTTGGTTAGTGCTCATTCGTTCTGTGAAGCCATCAGCACATCAATTTACCACAAACACTCTTTCTCCAAATGATTTTAAACCATTAAATGTTGATGGTTAAGTTCAAAATAGAATGACAAAATTTGACAGTTTGTGGTGAGTGTACCTTAGAAGAGAATTTTTCTACTGCTGTGCGAAAATTACAAGCTAGTATGTAAGCCGGCTTGGTTCCGGTTCGGTTCACAGAAATGTTGGTGCTGGAAGTCCGATTCCGGAATCAAAACCGATTATTTTAAAAGCGGAGGCTCCTGTTCGGGGCTAAACTGGCTTTCGTATAGTTCCGGCCAGCATTTGCGTGTTTGGTTAGGTTTAAGATAGAAGAGCTATGATATTGTGATAATATTCTTAGAGATGTGAGGAACAGGGTGTAAATTTCCTCATCCTCTATAGAAAATGGGGATCCTTCGACGAGTCGGATGTTTAGACTGGTGGGCTACTACCATTGTCGTCGAGTTTATGTATGCTTTTGCGATTTAAGAGCAGTATCAGCTGTTTACATGGTATTTGGCGGTATAGTAGATCTTGCCACCTAATAATTCTTTAAGATAAAATAGTCGGAATCCTTGGACAGCCACGGCACACGGTCCTACCCCTTCCGTACCAATTCTGTGATCTTTTTAGTCACTGGTCTGTTTTATGGGGTTCAAATGAACAATTTAGTTCATAGGTACTCACTTAATCAGGGGCCATTACAAAGCTACAGAAATATTATTATACTCCATCAAACCAACTCAACAATACACCTCACCCACAACATCCTTCAAAAATATTTTACATCTGTAATTTTCTTCGCAAGAGTTCGAGCCGAGGAAAACTAGCACTGAACGAGTTTCCCTCAACAAATGTAGATCGGTTAGCCGAGTGTGGCCGACTGCTTCCGACCGCGAACATTCTTTATTTGTGTTGTGTGTTAGGGTGCGGGTATATTGAGCGGGCAAACAGTACAATATTGTGGAATAGAAATAGAGAGGGAATATTTCTGGATTGTAGAGTTTTATAGTCCCTGTTTTAGTCACTGGCCCGAAAGTCTGACAACCAGTCTTAACCAAGGGGTATCGTGTTACCCAGTGCTAACTGGGTTGTCGAGGTCAGATAGGCAGTCGCTCCATGTAAAATACCGCTATGGATACCGCGATGGTATTCAGCTGTATCCGGTTAGACTGGCAGCCGACCCCAATATAGTTGGGAAAAGGATTTTAGGAATTTCAGACCTACTTGAATAAGTTTTATCCGTCCAAAATGACGATTTGGAAAATGAAAATCAATTTATTCACATGTAAAAATTAAAGCCTTTTTCATTTAGTTCAACTTTTCACCTGCTACTAGTATCAACACTATTTATTATATACTCTTATTTGACCAATCTTAAATTCCAGCTGAAAATCTATGAAGAATAAGAATTTTCATTTCAATTTACATTTCAAGAAAGCTTTTCTGCACATTGTAACGTGAAAAGCATTGGTTGAATTAGAACAATTGTAATTTAAATGAATAAATCAACCAAAACCGATCGAGCTGGTAGACGGACTTGAAGTGAAACTGACAAAACTGGATTAAAACGGACAGACTTATATGATAGTATCACTTCGTCTCCCACTTTTTAAACTACAATATAAATTAACGTTATTTCTCTGCACCATTGTTGCAGTAAAATACATCCCAATACAATTAGTTATCGAGTAAAATGGCTATATAATATTCGGATAGAATTACATTATGAAATTATGAGGGTTCCGTTTTGCCATTTGGCTCCGGATACCTAAACTGAATTAAATGGGCCTCCTCTGTCAGTGGAAACACACCTTAACAATACAATATCGTATTGGAAACCAATTTAAAACCGCGTAATGTTTTGTATCGTATCAGAAACAACAGTTTATCTGGATTTATGCCTGGTATCCAATTAATTTATTACGCTTAAGGGAAATTGTGGAGATACAGTTTTAATTTGTATTCGTAAAGAGAACAAAATGAAACCGTATTAATTTCAAGGTTAAGATTTTTAATTGAAAATACAGAATTTCTGATTAATTTTGTTTGCTGAGACAGAGGGTTAATTTATCAAATTGTACTACAATTTAAATGATATTCTTTGGTTGGTGCAGTAGACAGATATTATTGCCGTTTTCATTTCATTTAACTAATTATTTTATGAGGTTGTGCAATTAGGTAGATATCAATGCTGGTGAGGTTTTGTGGAATATAATTAATAATAGAAAGCTAAACAAGATTTTATAAGGTGATTTTTTCAAGGTTATTTCTTTTTTTTTACTTTTAGTTTCTTTATTTAATAGAGTAAACTAACAACAATATATAAAAGGGCCTCGAAAAACTCCTTTTTAGCAAAATATGAATATAATAGAAAAAGTTCGCATATTTTTCGGTCTTTTATTGTTTTACTATTATTGGCCCGCACAGGGGCGGTAAACTGATGCGGTCATCTTGTGCGCGGTGTTTTGTTTTAAAAAAATGGGCAGACGCAATTTTGGTTGACTGTACCAAAAGCAAATTATCATTCTTAAAGAAGATGGGCTTTTGAGGGCTCAGCTAATTTCAGTAGCGTTCATCAATGAAAGTATGTACATTATATGAACCAATTTCGGGGCTTTTCTTTCTATGTAATATCTTTTTTTTATTAAGTTGCACAACGTAAAAAAAGAAGAAACAAATATTTTACTAAATCTGAACATCTAAACGCAATCATTTGAAATAACGAAACGAAGAAAGAGTGACGGAAGCAATGGAGTTACCATATTCAACAGAATATAGAATTTCTATAATCATACTAATTAAAGATTTTGCTGGTAGTAATAGTGAGCATCATGAGACGTTTGCTACCTAATATTACAAGACAAGCCGTGTACATTGCTGCGATATCTTACCTGTTTTGTCCCATCTAATCTAAGCCATTTTGAGTAAGACTCCATCTTTGAAAACACATGTTTTCTTTGCTTTTAAGCCAGCCTCTTATTCGATTCGTACTAAATCTGTTGAATGTTACTAAATAATCATGTAATCAAAAAAATTATTAATTAGTGACTGCTGTTATTAAAAACGTAAAGTACGTACGTAACGTTTTTTGGAGAATTTAGCTTAAATGGTAACATTCAAAGCTATGTCGTCTATGAAAATAGAATATGTCATAAATGTCATAAATATTGTCACTTCTCTGTCTTGATCAATTAAAATCTAGATGTGTGGTTTTGTTGTGGATAGGTGTGCATTTTATTTGTTTAACAGTCTTATTTGTTTCGTAGTGAAGTATACAACACGAAAAACTTACAGTGAAGGTGTATAGATATGATAAAGGCTAAAACAATGTCATTGGGTACAGTTTCTGCTAGCATGTGTGAGGAGCATCGTAGAGTGATTATGGTAATGCCAATGATGATGGCATGCCCGCGTCGCCGGTCGCTCAGTTATTTGAAGAAGTTCTTATAAGATTATAATGTTATGCTGCTTAAAATAAATGTTTTATTCAACTTCGTGATTAATGTTTCATTTTTGCCCTAGTCCATGGCGCAATTACACATGGTCGTTCGCCCGAATTCGATTGCCCATGGAATTCGTCAAACGACCAAGTGTAAATGAACGCGGTCGAGTACGTCCGCCTTCGGGCAGACTCATCCAGCTTTATTGTTTGTTTTTCGATTAGTGTAATTGCGCCATTAAAAAATAAACCGACCAAAATCATAAGACATTGTGATGGGTTGTGCAAATGCGGGCTTCACTGGCTAAATACCAAAGTCCTTAAATGCTACGTACTTGTAATAAAATATAAGGTATATTGGATTGTATAATAATGAAAATATTTTTGAATGACATTACAGCTGACGTAGTTGTCTATCCTACAGTGTTACACGGATCTTTTGATGTTCCATTGAGGTTGATAGGCGAGAGCGCTGTTGCTAAACGTTTGTGAAATGTATTGAAAAAATAAGATGGCGGCGTTAGTTCTGATTTTGCCCACGCGACAAGTGTATTTATAAATTGTGTTATTCTAGTCAAATCCAATATTATAAAAATATGCTGTGATTACCTTTTATCTTAATTTGACCGAGACCTACCTTTTGGGAGTATTTTTACGAATGTACGCGAGCTCTAAGTGTGGTCCCCAGAACCCATAAGGGTATGCCATTCTTCTTTCAGTTTACAGCATTTTATGATCATCAATACAAACCTGATTCTGCACTCTACACACACACTACATTCAATTAGTAAAACACACACACGTCAATAATCCATCTATATATTTACAATACACACCTACATGAATGAATTGTGTTTATTTTTACACTTTTATTTCAACACCGACTTCCCAGCCGTAACGCCAGACTGTTTGATATTGTTCGTTCGGTTTGATTGAAAACGTAACATTGTAAGTGATTTTTAAATAGCAGTTTTACGTAAAAGTAAATAGATTGGATATTGAAAAGATTTGTTGTGATTATCTGTTGAAGTGTGGAGAGGAATGTTAGAGCTTTTATCCTGAATAAAAGCCAAAATTCCTCTTTACACTTCAACTATATGATTTCTTTGTGGCCATCATTAAAAGGCAGTGTTTAATATGAACATGATGAAAATGTCGTCAGCAAGTTTTTGAGTCTGAATGTGGATAAGAATAGAGGAAGACCAAGAAAAGATGGAAGGACTGTGTGAAGGATGATATGGCAAGAAATGAGGTGTCTGATGAAATGACAAGTAATAGAGAAGTATGGAAGAATAAGACATGCTGCGCAGAAACCAAATAAATTCGGATAAGGGCAGGAGAATGGCGATGAGAAAGTTTTAATATGTAAGACAAATGCTGAAATGTTGATAACATTGATCTGCAATTTCATACAAAAATATAAAATGTGTGAAACTAACGCGTTTTCTGTCAAAGTTGGTCATGATTATATCAAGTACGTTTGACCCATTGAAAGAAAGCCAATAATACATTAATTCAAACAGCCTATAGATAGGTAGGTATGCTTTTTTTCGTATAGGCACGTAAGTAAATACGACGATGCTGAAGAGGGTATTATTATATATGTTACAAATTATAGGTAACGTTCTAACTGGAGAACAACTTGTAGGTTTGAAATTAAGGTTTTAAATAAGCTTCTTTTGGTAATTATCATCCACGGTTCAATATATCTGTAAAACGTTTTCCATTTACGCAATCCTTGAATTTTCAAATGACATTTAACTCTAATGGGTTCTGAAGTCTTTAATTTGCTAATAAGGTTTGAAGTGACAGCTAGGCAGCGTCGTACAACTGGCACAATTGAGTTTGAGAATTTTCCCGTAAAATAAGGCGAAAACAAGGCCGACAATTAAAACTATAAATCAGAACTAAATTGTCGCCAAACTTCTGTATAGAAACAAATTCGCGAAACTTACAAAGTACGCGTTCACATTAATCAAAGTTAAAAACAGCGATATATCAATTAAGGAAGTTTCAAGTTCGACCAAACTGTTGACTTTAACAGGAATGAACTACTTTTCACAAATGTGTAGGTTTGTAACAGTTGGGGCCTTGACCAGAGCCGTTTATGGAAACTTCGGGAGTCTCTCGGGAGCAATTAAAAAAATATTGATTTAAAACCAAAATAAAAATGGTACTTCTTTGTCTAAATACGATAAAGCTTTGGTCTAACTAAGGCGAATCCCGCGCGTGATAATATTGTTTTAACTAAATAATAACTAATAACATAAATCAGTTCAAACTGCTACGACTGGTTGCGTGATCTCAATAAACAAACGCAAGTCGCAGTCGTATCACATCCAACGAAGGAGTTTTGATCAGGTGGTATACCTTCACGTCTTAAAGCAGTATTGTTTTAATCTTATTCCAGAGTGAGAAAGAGATGGTGCTAGACGTCCTCTATAGCTCCGTTTCTACACTCACACTGAAGTGACATTAAAACAATAAGCTTTAAGACGTTATGGTCGGCCACAGAAAACAGATAAGTGGGTTTTATTTTAGATTGCAAGAAGCAACAACACCTATATCAATTTAAAAGTTAAATAAATCAGTAGATTTGCGTTGTTATGCGATTGACCATGAAAATCACCGCACCTCAGATTATCGATTGGGAAAATCCAAAACTCTTGCGCATTACCATTACCTAACCCGTTCCCAATCCGCCGCGGTTTTTATACCGCATCGACCTGCCGTACTAAAAATAACATTGTTTCTGGAAGAATGCCTGTAATGATCTACGGCCGTTTATTTACGTCCAGCAATATGAACAGACCGCTCTAACGAAAGATGAGCGGTTTGGCTCGAGTTAGAAGCGGTGGCGGGCAATGATATTATAAAGAAAGACGCTACGTTCATACTGAGCGGCGTTCAAATATCGTTGCGTTGCTACGACTGCGATAGATAATACGGAACGTAATATGATACAGAAAGAGATAGCTATTGCGCTTGAAGTACTTAAAAAAATACGACAATTATCTGAATTTTTCTGCAACAATTTGAGCGCGCTAGTGCGATATCTACCTCTTTTTATTTATAATATCATCGGTGGCGGGGAGAAAATCGGACAAATTTCGCTTCTATGGATTCTGTCCAAAATAAATGTCCAAAAATATGAAAATTGTCGATAAGTGCAGCTTCGTTTACAATTTGACGATTTGACTTTCAAACTACCGAAGATGAGTACGTTACAGTAACAGTTCACGATTTTTCGATAGTTTGTAACCTCTTGAGATAGATTATAAAGCGAGGTTTGTGTGTTTGTTTTGTGTTGTGTTGTGTAGTGAGTAATTTGGCAGCGGGGTTGACTGTCCTAGATATTTTGACTTAGATATGCTGTCACCATTCTTGAAAGTTATTTTAAATTTGTTTTTTTACAATATAGAAGTAGATCAAACGCATGGTTTGCGTTAAAAAAATACGAATTGAAAATCTTTGTTTACTTTTGGATGTATTTGAGTGATGAAAAATTAATGAGGTTTGTTCATTGAAATGGAAAAGCCCTGTTTGATCTCACTCTCAGAATATGTTACCTCGGGTGTATGAGGAAGTTAAAAATTTAATACATCAGAGCAGCAGTTACCACCCTAAAGCCTTATAAAGTGGCAATTGCTTTCAAAAGTGTTTCATATTTTAATATTGTCTTTGAACAGAATTGCCATATGTTTTCAGTACCTTGTTGCTGAAAAAGTCCAACATTCACGCTAACAGAGTGACACTCTTCCTAAGACCGGATCTCTGGATACGGATTAAGTTTTTAAATACTTTGCCCCACTCTAGGAATTTCTCCTGTATCGTGGGTAAGTTTACAAACATTTAAACTTACATACACAAATAGCCAGACCCGGAACAACTACCTGTAGGCCTTACAAATATTTGTTCCGTGCGGGAATCGAACCCGCGACACGCAGCGTAGCAGCCAATCGGTGAGCCACTGCGCCAACCGTGCCAAAATGTGCAAAAATGAACACAATCAGTTTTTAATTAGTTTGTTTTTTTTGTAATTATTTCTATTATATTCTATTCTTGACCATTTATTTTTACTGCTGGAATTTAAGACTTTGAAATGAAAGAATACAAGTTTTGTAAGCGTTATAAGTTATAACAATTTGATTAAATCGCTTTCGCTTATAGCTTACAACAATGTGTTGGTTTCGTTTTTTTTTCAACGGGAAGTTTGTATTGGCTCCTGATTTATTTTCACAAAAAGTGCAATGACGTGCAGCATCACCGCCCTTGCTGTTTGTTTTGTAAACTATTTTCATATGATACAGCAGTGCCACTGTTTAGTTTAAAAATATACGTAGGCAATATTATTTGTTTTCTACAAAAACTGATATATTTTTATTTAATAAATAACACTTTTTGGCTGAAAAAATAACACAGGTTTTCCATTAACTCATCATTTATTTGGGGTGGTGGAGCTTGTCTATTTATTTCATACTTCTCTTCTCTTTGTCTACAACTCTGTAGTCACCCCATGTCACCTTTTCCATTGTTTTTTCAGGCTTCCCCTACTTCCATAGACAAGTATTATATTTCCTTTATTTTTTATCTACACATTTTTTACATATTTTTTTTTTTTATATTTAAAAAAAAAAACATATAAAATATATTTATATCCTTTATTTATCTTTATACATATTTTTTTCATTTTTAAATATTCTATACAAAATACTATAAAAAAACATTTAAAAATATAAAAAATAGTAGTCCGCCGGTGTCGGGAGCAGGGTCCAAGCTACCGGTGGTTAGGGCTCCAGAGACAGGAACCTCCTCACAATGCGAGCCGTATCGAGGAGTACTGCCTTCTGAATCAGGCCCTTAATCCAACCGCCTAGGGAGAGCCTCGAAAGATGGTCGTCGAGGCTCTTGGCCATAAGGCCATTGGCCGTCACGACAATCGGCACAATGATAGCCGAGTTCACATTCCACATGTCGACAACCTCGTGTGCCAAGTCGAGATATTTTATTTGTTTCTCTTTCTCAGCTTTCACGAGGTTCTCGTCATGCGGGATGGTAACATCGACTATCATTACGCGGCGCGCTGATCGGTCTATCACCACTATGTCAGGCTTATTGGCGACAATAGTCCTGTCAGTAATGATAGACCGATCCCAGTACAACGTGACATGGTCTTTCTCGAGAACTGGGTCGGGCACATATTTGTAGTACGGTACCTCAGATTCCACAAGTTTATATTTCAAGGCAAGTTGCTGGTGAATAATCCTGGCTACTTGGTTGTGCCTGTGCAAGTACTCAATAATAGGAGACTAATAATAATATTTATATTATTATTAGTCTCCTATTTTGCGTTGTATATATGTAGGTACTTACTTTTAATCTTTATTTTTATTATTATTTTAGTTCTATTTATAGTCTGTATAATATAGTAACCTTACTTTATACGTAATTAGTATTATACCCAAAACGTTCTTCACAACATTTTCTGCATTCCTCTGAAAGTTTTTCATTGACTGTTAATAAATAAAAATAAAAGAACACAAAAATCCTGAATTATCGCGATCTTTATTCAAACACAATCTTCTCTATGTCTACACATCTGACAATATGACGGCAACACTTTAACAGCAGTAATTTATAAAAATGTCGAAAACAGACAAAGATATTTATCAGTTCTGTTTACATTGAGATTTCGCTTAAAATAGTGATTTGATGTACGAGATTAAAACCTTGATGTGATGGGAAGGTAAACATCTGGAGCGGTTGCCAGCAGTTGCAGAAATGCTCAAGGAAATTTCACATGTCGTTGGTACTTATGTCAAAGTAGATTTGCCCTCGGTTTCACCTTCTCTCTCTCTCTCTCTTCTTTAACCTTTGGCCACCCAATGCTGAGTGTGTCTCTTCCTAGTCTCTTAAGTCTTGGCGGTTTTGTTCAGTTTCCGGCTACTTTAATGAGATCGTCTGTCCACCTAGGCGGTTGTCTACCCACATTCCTCCAGCACTTTCTTCCTCCATCTTCCACCCAGTCTATGGCATATATGGCCCGCCCACTTCCACACTTGGTTTATCTTAAAAGTTTTTTAAAAAATCTATCTACATCCATACTTTTTCATCCATCAGACAAAACGTACATTACTTTTCTTTACTCAGAAAAATAGCATTTATCAGTTCAGTTGTTTTCATGTGCTCATGTAGCAAACAAACAGAATATCAATGCACAATTTTAATTATCAACATTATTAGTTAATTTGAAAATAATCATGATAATTATTGGATAACCACCAGATAATCATCCACGCTGATTCAAAA
Organism: Noctua pronuba; assembly: GCA_905220335.1. Taxonomy (NCBI): domain Eukaryota; kingdom Metazoa; phylum Arthropoda; class Insecta; order Lepidoptera; family Noctuidae; genus Noctua; species Noctua pronuba. The sequence goes on along the minus strand of LR999915.1, from coordinate 6,705,331 downwards.
CTTGATCTCTTTTTATTTTTTTACTTACAAATGGTTATTTCAATTGTAAAATATGATGTAAAGAAAAATATTTATAATTACTAATTGTTTTGTTCTTTTGTATCAAAACAGTTCAAAAAAATCTATTTGTTGATCGATTACTTACTGTTTGTGACCGTTTTTTTTTTCCTTAAAGTTGATACTTAACGCGTTTGGGTACGCATGGAAACGGAATAATTATAGATTTATGATTTTTATAATTATCACGGTAATCATCAATGATAATTATTACTTTGAACCCTCCTTTATAGTAACCTACTCAGTCACTCACAAACTTTTACTTTTCATTTTAATTAATATTTATAAATATATCCTTACTATTTAGTTTAAGATAGTTATCTTGTAGACCGTTTCGTGTGAACTGACGTGTAATATTTCAAGTCGTAGCAGTCTTTGAAGTTCTGTCCGCGTCAATCAAATGTTGTGCTTTCTGTATTATGAAATATTCTTAATATTAATGTTCAGAAGTGATTTAATAGATCATCAAGCTTATTTCATTATATTTATTAGATTTTAAAAGTGAACTTTAAACAACATTTTCTGGGAACTACTTTTGACATATGGACTGAATGGCTACTGTTTAAAACTATAACATAAAAAAGCCGGCCAAGTGCGAGTCAGACTCGCGCATGAAGGGTTCCGTACCATCGTAGTAGGGCCCCTTTATTTTTTTAATTTAATTTTATTACTTGTCGTTATAGCGGCAACAGAAATACACATTCTGTGAAAATGTCAACTGTCTACCTATTACGGATCATGAGGTACAGCCGGCTGACAGATAGACGGACGGATGGACGGACGGACATCGGAGGATAGTATAGGGTCCCGTTTGTTACCCTTCGGGTACGGAACCCAAAAACTAAGGAATTATAAACTTTTAGAAATTTTAGAGTAGTTACACCAACATTTTTCGTCAAACAACACACCAAACATTGATTGTGCTTATTAACAACCTCTTACTACCCTTGTATATTTTTAGCAGTAGCTGTTCCCACTCGACTCAGTCTCAATCAAAATAACTCGAGAAAAGCATGTGAGATAAAAAGTCAAAAGAGAGTCAGTCACTCGGTAACCTTTAATTGTATGCCAATGCTAATTATATTCTCCAGAAACACATCCATCAATCATGGAAAAATAAACAGCGATTTATTTTTGTAGCTCCTCAAAATATTATTGCACCATAACTAAATACAAAAGCAATGCACTTCTCGCTCAAAGAAAACAGAGACCAACATTTAATAAAAACGATTCTTTCATTCATAAAATTAAAAGCAAAAACAAAACACTCACGAACTGAAATGTTCAAATAAACTTGCAGTTGTTACTGAACTACAAATCCAAATCTTAAAACAAAGTTGTAAAGCTCAAATTCAATGGGCTGTAAAGTAACAGGTAATTTTATGACGCAGTAAAACGTAAGATATATCTCTGTAACAATTTGAAAGCGAATGTAATACGGATTTTTTTTTTTACCGATGGGAAATCATCAAATGACTTCTCCCGCTCTGGGTGGAGTGGGAGGGAGTGTCAGACTCTTACTGACTAAAACCCATCCATTTTCCTTCATTGCCCTTTGTGTTCCAGGGCCACGGTATCTCTTTCGCACAGCAACAGTCCCGCAGCCCCGGGCAGTCCCGCAGCCCCGGGCAGTCCCGCAGCCCCGGATGTAATACGGAATTATGTTGTAAAGTTAAAGCGTGTAAAGAGACGGAATTGTACTGAAACCGTGAAATATAACCTGTGAATGTAGTAAATTTTCATACGAAGTTATAAATGTAGGTAATCAAATTGTCAAATTATCCTGCGAAATTCTGAAACTGTAATGAATGCTTGTTGGCCTGCAAAAGTGTGGTAATAATTTGGTTTGCTATAAAATGAGGATGAATTTATATGATTCTGCCACACCCTTTTAATAATAAATCAATGATTTTGTGCTGATAAATTGTCTATTATCGTCACAAAAGCATTGATTTATTTTGATTCAAACTACATAATAAAATACCTGCACATGAGTCTTTTGCGGCGGGGCACAGTGTAACGAAAATATGGGAGACGTTGGACATAGACATTTCGGAGAGAAAAAAAGCTAAATTTTATAAACGAATAATGCCATCATATTTAGTTATCGAATAATGCCTTCAAAACATACACTGACAAATTTCTTTCTATCTCTCGTATTTCGGGAGTTAATTGAGAAATGTGAAATTATACAATGAAAACCATCATATCGAGCTCTTTACCGCCTGGTTCCGGGTCCTGGTTCCGGTTAACAGAAATAACGTCCCGCCAACTTATTTTATCAATGATTTTCACAAAACCAGCCAGCGTTTTCCGAATGCCTTAAGATTCTTGAACCACTGTACTTACTACTAAGAAAAATGTACTGAAGCACATTCCACCACTAATTACATGCAGACACAGTGCTAAACAAAAGAAAACACAATAAAAGGATTGCACGAACACAAAAGGTGAAAACAAAAACAGAACACGGAAATCCTCAAACACACTTCAGAATGCTTATCTCGACCGCTTCATAAAACCGGCTGAGAGTAATTGCTTACGCTTGCTTATAAAATGCTCCTGAAATGCTTGGGAAAGAGCAAGCATTATTTATTTACGTATTTTTGGACGTATTGTTAGATCTTTGAGCATTCCTGAGACACTCGATTGTGCATGTTTAATGAGGGTACCCAGTATAGGGATAAAAGACGAATTATTTATCTCATCTTTTGAGAACCTATCTTCTATCTTTGTTTGGATGAAAAAGATACGGTTATAATTGGGGACATGTCGTTAAAATGTATCGGAATTCTTAGTAGGTACTCGTTATTTTATTACAGATTCTATGTTATTATTTTTTCGGTAAAAAGATCTTTCGGTACATGGTCATCCGAATTAATTATGAGGATGTGGTTGGAGGATAATGTTCTCTTTTTGACGGTCCATTTTAAAATTTATTTTATTCTAGGTGCTGTTTTGTTGCTTGTAGCCCTGTTGCAGTTATCCAAATTCATACTAATATTATGAATTCAAAAGTCAGTCCGTCTGTTTTGTACTTTTTATGCCATAACGGCTGAACGAATTTGATAAAATTTAGCACACTTTTAGACCTGGGTTAGGACGTCATGATGACAAGATACTGTTCAGCGAGGCACCTCCACAGGGACGAAGCTGCGGGCTGAACCTAGTCACAAATAAATTCCTGCCATCATTATTTATCTACTATAACCAGAAATCACTACTATAAAAACCTGTGTTTTTTCTCCTCCTCTATTAAAGCCATCCAAAGGTAATCTTGAAAATATCGCTTTTAACGTTAAGACCGCCCATTGTGTCACCCTATTTATAAGTTCAATATTGCAATACCTGTAATTTGTATGGTGTACATAATAAAGAGTATTTTATCTATCTATCTATAAAAACTTCCCATCACATTAAATTTCAAGCAAAAAACGAAAATCGGCATCTAATGAATTGCTTAGATTTACAGCATCTATTATGCACAGTTGCCGAAATGCAGTGTAATTCAGTGATTCATGCAAATTTTAGCAAACAGACAGTACCTACTATTAATTTGGGTAAGAGTATTTTATCTATCTATCTATCTATAAAAACTTCCCATCACATTGAATTTCAAGCTAAGAACGAAAATATGCATCTATTGAATTGTTAAGATTTACATCATCTATTATGCATACTTGCCGAAATACAGTGTAATTCAGTGATTCATGCAAATTTTAGCAAACAGACAGTACCTACTATTAATTTGGGTCATGCCTGACGGCTGACGGTGGGACTTGAGGCTAGACGGAAAATTTCATTTCACTGAGGCTTAAATACGAGACGCATTACAAACGGTTTACGTGTCCATTTGCGGTGAAATGCTAGAGGGGGATGTTTTAGAAGAAATAGGGAGGATACGATTTTAATAGTTTGGAGTTTATTACTGGGTTTCGTTAGATCTCTATGATAGTGTGATGACAGATTGACCAATTACTTGATGATCCATATAATTATCTTCTTATGTATAAAAATCTCGTGTCACTGTGTATATGGTCGCACTTTTCTGAAACGGCTCGACCGATTTTTATAAAAAAAAATATGTATATTTGGTAGGTATGAGAATAGGTCGTCAAGTATATTTCACACCGCTAGGTGATTAGGGAGTAGGTAGGGTAGGGTAAAAAAACAAAACTAGCTGTTCCCCGGCATGCGTTACAATTAACGCATGCCGGGGAACAGCTAGTTTTGTTTTTTTTTAAATCGTGCCGTCTTCTTCCATACTTTTCTATTACTCGTTATCTTAGGAGTCACCTCCTTTCTAGTCATATCATCTTCACACAGTTCTCCCATCGCTTCTTTGGTCTTCCTCTACTCTTATAGCCATCTACATTCATACTCAACATTTTCCTAACTACATTTTCTTCAAGTAAGATGATATTGACGACCATCTGCATAGCCTTTTCCCAATTATGTTAGAGTCGGCTTCCAGTATAACCAGGTGCAGCTGAATACCATTGTTTTACATGGAGCGACTGCCTATCTGACCTCCACAACCCAGTTAGTACTAGGTAATACGATACCCCTAGGTAAGACTGGTTGTCAGACTGTTGACTGTTGTTGACTGTTGAAAAGTTTAGGTAAAATGGAAACGTAAACTTTTACTATTCCATTAATGGGCCTGCCTCATTGTATTCCATATCTGTTTCGCTCTGTTGCCGTTTCTAGCCAAAGGTAATTTTCAGAATTGGAGTCCTCTTCCTTTCTTGGATTTCCACCTCCTTTTGAAATACTCTCACGAAAATCCTCTTTCCCAATACATCACATTTTTACCTACAGATGTAAAGCTCTCAAGAAGTGCTCCATAACAAAAAACTAGTGTTGTAAACAGCATAAATCTTTCAGACAATAACCACGTGGCACTTTCAGCGTTGTGTTGAATTTCTATGTGTGTTTACAAGCCATTTATTAACGGCGCTCGTAAACAATTAGTTTGGAAACGCCGAGAAGTAAGTGGGTATGTAGTTATGAATTAAATGGTGATGCATGGTTATGTATTACGATATTTAATAGCTACTCGTATTCAGCTGCATCCGGTTAGACTGGAAGCAGACATGTTGAAATCGGAATGTTGGGAAAATGATGATGACTCATGGACAGTTATGTTGGACTTCCCTGCTATCTTTGCTATGCACGATTTCTGCCTCGTTGGTCTAGTGGTCGCAAGCGCAATTTTTAAGCAAGGTGTTATTGGGTTTTTCTATCAGGAATTTCTCAGAAGCAGCCATGGAGTCTGGATTTGTACCGGTGGATGAAAATAGGCTCGCCCCCCACAATATGGAACTTAAACATAACTGGCAAAATGTGGGCCCGTGTATTATTAGATACAACACTGCCTAACCCTTCGGGAATTACAGGGGTGATGTTATATTAATGTGAATTCTGAAATGTGTTTAAAAGCTTTTGCCCGCAGCATTCGTCCGCATACATATCCAAAATTGGAACATCATGGACATGGGAGCGTAGTCAAACTCAAAACATTTATTTCAATTAGACTATTACAGTCACTTTTGAATGTCAAAAACCACGATACTACCTGTTTAAACGAACCCAACTTAAACTCAGATCTACCTGAATATCTGAAGTTTCACTTAAATCCGTTCAGTTGTTTGGTATGCAAACGTAACTGATACACAGAGTTTCTTTCGCGTTTATAAAATCAGTATGGATACAAACTATGCTGGGTGGAAGGACCACCGACGCGAAAACGCCTACCACGAAAATTCATCGGAAATTTTACAAAAGAACAGCTGTTCCCTACAAAAGTGCAATACAGTATTATATTATAATAATGTATTATAGCTAGCCCATATTGTCCCACTGCTGGGCAAAGGCCTCCCTCCATTCCTTCCAAAGGTCACGCTTCTGTGCTACTTCTTTCTTTTCTTTCTTTCTCTTTTAAAAAAGTAGCAATACATACACGGTCAAAATGTATGAAATAACAGATTTAAAAAAAAATACCTATGAAAAATTTCGATGAAGGGTTTAGAATGATGAACTGAATACGTGGTAACCGTTTTCGCGTCAGTGTCCCTTCCACTCCGTATAACGCGATATCGGAGTAAATTTTGTAACAAACGGTAATTCAAGTCTGAAAAGAGTCACTTAATCCCAGGGAGACAGTGAGTGATTGACACTTTGTGTTCTTTGGAGCGGTCACGCAGGTGACGTGTGCTTAGATGGAGACAGTATTAGATGATAAAAGTAATTTTAATTGACACCTATTTATTTATTGATTTTCTAAAGATGTCTCGCCCTTTTCACGCGCTACTTCGAACCAGCCCTCACGGTGCGAATAAATACAGGGTGTAAACAGACCCTTCACGAAGCCGTTAACCAAGCATTATGTACATCAAACTAAGTAACTTTACGCAAAAATTATTGCTGGGAAACGACTTTTTTTTGGGGTAAAAAATCACGTTTTACGGTAAGACTCAACGTAACGTACTCAAAACATTGTGCTGATGGGTGGATTGAATAGTACGGGGGTCGTGGAGGTGTTTAAAGTAAAAATCTTACTTTAAAAACATGTATTTTAAAAAAAAACTTGTGAAAAAGTTGTAATTTTGACCCCTAATATCTACGTAACTAGAAGGTTCCCAGGTATGGTCTAGAACAAAAAAATTATCGCAAATTCTTGGTAAAACAATTAATACTCAGACGGACTCAGAATGTTCTACCATAGGCTAATACTTTTCAATTTAAACAATAAATAGATCATGTATTAAAATCCTCTCTTTTAACTTTAAAGAAGTAAAGCGATATTTTGTGAATAGGTCACACACACACACACACACACACACACACACACACTTTGATGTTACAGATAGCCAACAAAACTATTTTTTTATTTTATTTCAAAATCTGACTCTTTGAGTCACTAACGAAAAGCTTTCAAACCAGTCATTCATCAACTGTGTTGATAGCCTAGGTGTCATCTGAAAGTTTCAGCCACATTTTACATAGAATTTTTGAAGTAAAAATAGCCCAGTACCCAATCCGCATGTCACACACAGTGATGGACAGCCAATGTGTATAGTGAGCCTGGCCAGTCCACACCATCTGTCACAGATGACGTACCCTGTCCCTCTGAACGTGTAGAATTTATTATCGAAGCAACCTTTTTGAAATATTTTTCTTCGAATTTTTGTTTGCGGAATTTTCGATGGTATGGAGGGTTTTGTAGCTTGGAATGGATATTTTGTGCTGTCGCGCGTATTCTCCATTTGCTAGATTTTTTTGAGAAAATACGGGTTTCGAAGAAATCCCAATATTTACTATCACTTTGTCTGCACAAGGTACTAGATAAATTAAAGCAATTGGAGCAGAATTGATCTCCCAAATGTCCAGGATAAATCCTACTTCGTACTAATATTATAAATACGAAAGTTTGTCAAGATGGTTGGATGGATGGATGGATAGATTTTTGTTATTCTTTCACGCGAAAACTACTGAACGGATTTGGATGAAATTTTGCACACAGATAGTTTATAACCTTTTTACACGTAGGATCCGTAATTAGATTATATTTTTATGCCGGAAGTATAGTTCCCGTCACGTAAAAAGAACGCTGACAGTTCAAATAAACTTTCTCATTTTTTTTTTATTCCAGCCTTTTCCAAAGAACTAAATAGCTAGTAAAGTACCTATTACGATTCTACAATGAAACAACTATACTTTTCGGCCCCATCAGCCATCCGTTCTGCGAGCAATGTGCCCTGCCCACTACTACTTAAGTTTGGAAATTCTGCGGGTTACATCGTTAACCTTCGTTCTCTTGCGGATGTTTAAAAAAATACTCCTGAATCTCATAGCCTAAAATCTTCACACGAAAAACCACAAAAATGTTACCTACTAAAATTCCAAACATTTCGCCCTCGCATTTTGGTGAAATTCCCTTAACAAAAAGGTGTGTGCCCCGCGGTGTGGCCGGCGGCTATTTACGTTCGTCTGGTCACGGAAGCGGCCAGAGGCGATAGTGTGGCAACGGCTAGGGTTGTCCATAAAAAAAAAAAAAAAATTGTATTACTTACTTACCTAATTGAAATGGGTCTGCTCTTGACCTCAAAATATTATTTGATTTTATTCATTTTATCTCAAAAAATTGTGTCATACATAAAGTGAAGCAGCCCCAGAAAGTTACAAATAGTACTTATGTTAGGGCGCTCTCACTCTTCCTTTAGGTGGTATCTTAGCAATGATATTATAGTATGATGAAGCTACTAAAAAAAATAAAAGTAAATAAATTAAGCAGCTACACAAAATACAACCATAAATTGCTGTTAGGGAAGAGTTTCCAATAAAAAAAATGGTTAAATCATAAATCACTATCAAAATACCTACTACCGTACAGATCATTAAATAATAAATACGTAAATCAATTTCAGTTGTATTCAATTACTTGGGTATTATTTGGATAGCGAGAAATGGTGAACGTAGATTAATTACTGAACAATTCCTTTCTGAACATTACCTTTGAACATAGTTTATTAGCTTTATCATCAAATATTTTGTATTAATACATTTAAATATCATACTTCTGAACATAACCTGGTTAGGCAGAGGTGTACCTGATAGTAGGTACACCCACATTTCACCAGTTATGTTCAAGTCCCATGTAATAGGGGGCGAGCCTATTGCCATCAACCGAATACAACTCCAGACTCCGTGGCTGCTATCGAGAAATTCCCAATAACACTTTGCCAAGGAATCGATCCCAGGACCTCCTGCTCAGCAGTCGCGCTTGGGACCACTAGACCAACGAGGCAGTTCAATCACCGATAAAACCTTTACAACATCTCATAAACTCCTCATTTACATACAAAATTGTGTGACAGCCCTAGTCGACATTGACATTGCATCTATAATGACGTTTGACGAGAACAAATGACACTTTAATTGCAATGGCGTCGTCTTACGTCTGACGTCCAGGGACGTCCAAATTATTTACAGTGCAATAGATACAGTAGCGGCAAGGTTTAACTATGATTAATTTTGGTTCGTACGACCGTGGATGAAGCAAAAGGAGCATGTATTGGATTGTGTGGATCAAAGCATTTAGCGTTCTGCCGCGTTCTAAGCGTTTCGTATTTCTACAATGACTTGTAATGAAATTGACATAGGACTGATTTTTCTATCATTGATATCTACACTAATATTATAAAGAGGAAAGATTTGTATTTTTGTGTGTGTGTGTGTGTTTGTAATGAATAAACTCAAAAACAACTGTGCCGATTTCAAAAATTTTTTCACCATGAGAAAGCTACATTCACCCTGAGTAAAATAGACTATATTTTTTTTTTAAATGACCACCCGTGCGAAACCGGGACGGGCCGCTAGTCGTTGATAAAATTACAAGGCATTACCTAAGGTTTTTGTGTGGGAAAAGTTTAAATAAATAAAATACCCTTTTGTGTATACAGGGTGGAAGGGACACCGACGCGAAAACGGTTTCCACGTATTCAGTACATCATTCTGAGCCCCCGACATAGAATTTTTTCATCGGTTATTAGAAAAAAACAGCTGTTTCCTACAACAGTGCAATACCTACACGGTCAAAATGTATGGAACAGCTGTTTTTTTTGTAACTCCGTTTTGATAGATCTACAGAATACGGCCAAGGTTTCATATTTCAGCTACCTATCTACCTACACTTTTGAATAAATTTTGAATTCATTTATGAAGCGGCACGCACATTACCTTGAATATTTTATCATGAATAACTAGACCCAGTACCAGGATGTCTGAGCAAGCTTCCTATAAAAGATGACAGAAATAGATGTGAAAATATTTGATACTAATAGAGGACTAAATAATTCATCATTTGTCTAGCCTTGGCCCAATTATGTTGGTGACGGCTTCCAGTCTAACTGATTACAGATGGATACCAGTATTCCACGTCATACAACTGTCTGACCACCACAACCCATTTACTGGGTAAATCCACGCAGTCACTCATTGATAAGACTGGTCATCGCACGTTTGGGAAAAAAATGTTTTTAAAAGAAAAAAAAAACACTTTAAATCGTTTAAATCAAACAATAGCAACACAAATCTTTAAATCTAAAACAGGAAACGATGGTTCTCAATGTAAATTATGTGCTTCAAAATAAATAATAGTTCTTGGAACAAATGGACGTAAATGTACACCCACAGAATCTTCGCTATTATTCCGATAGACCGCCATTAAAATAAAACGAAACGGATGTCTCTAGTTTAATGGCGAAATCTACAATAAAACTTTTAATATGTCGTTATTTTGGTTGGGAGACTGCCAAGTCATTAATTTGCGGTAATTGTTTAATTCAATTGATTTCGTCTGCTTGAATAATACTGTCACAGTTTCGAGAAATGTTGACAGCTGAAATAAAGATTAAAAAAAACATTAAGTGTCACTGCGGTACGCACGTAAGATTTGGGCCAAGTTATTTTTTTTTTCTTTCCAAAAAATTATAACAATGTGTTAAAAATAGGTAGTGCGTTGAAAATTACCAGTGTTACCAAGGGGTATCGTATTACCCAGTACTAACAGTGTTGAGGAGGTCAGATAGGCAGTCGCTACTTGTAAAATTAAAGGTATTCAGCTGACTCCGGTAAGACTGGAAGCCGACCACAGCATCGTTGGGCAAAAAGCGCCCTTCCTCTCTCTACTTATTTAAAAAATTTGCTGTGCCCGACAGGGTCCATAATTGTGTATTTTTTTTATTTACCACCTGGAGGTGTACATTACGGATATAACCATAAAAAAATTTAAATTTCAGATTTGAAAAGCTAAGCAGATGAGTGCATTGAAAACAATAAAACAACAAAATAAAACAAAGTTTTAAATATATTGCGTTTTCAATATTTGTTTGTGTTATTTAAAAACAACAAAAAATAAAACAATTGAACAAAACAATCATATTTTTTGGAACTATTGCGCAACACAAATGTATTTGTACACACTGGTTAAAAGTATGACTCTACGTGATAAATGAGCAAGAGCCACGGTTCATACATTTGTCATTGAGCTACGAACATTACATACATAGCAATAAGATAATTTTTATTGGTGTTTACATTACATTTGTTAGGTCAAATGATTACATGAATCATTGTTATAGTAGACTCAGTCACGTAAGAGATAATTGATTTTAAGGCCGCGGACACATTGGATTTTTCTGTATACTGTTAATGCTGCGTTTTTTTTCGTTTGTATAATCTTCTCATTTAATCTTCGTCTTGTTGTTATTATATCAATAACAATCTACTGCACGTGAAAACATGCATGTGAAATAGTACATTTTGATACAAGTGGGAAAACTTTGTTATTGCAGCTGAGGCAGAATTAACACCCGAGCCGAAGGCAAAGTTTATGAGGAATCGAGAACTGCAGTGACAAATGCCCACGTGTATCAAACGATTATTTATTTTTCAATTCACTTATGGGCTCGACTGCGATGACAAAGTTTGCCTCACAAATTCGTTCCTAGTCACTCAGCTATACGTTCTGTACCTATTTTAGTGTAAATAAAACCAATGCTGGACACACGCTAAGCGCAACAAATCTTAAATTACTAAATAAATCTTTTATAAATTACAGTATTGTTGAGGTAGGTAAGTAACTCACTTATCTTAGTTAATAACACTCTTAACACAATTTTAAATATAGTTGATATTTGTATGAGCTGCGTTTCCAAGTAAGTCGAGATTTATTTTCAACAAAAACTTAACACAATAAGTAATAAAGGAAATGTTAGATTTTTCATGTTTATTTCAATGCGCAGAATATTTATGTCTTACCTAATACAATAAAGCAGGTATTGTATTGTATTAACGGTTATAAAAAACTGTGTAACTAGCTGTCGAGTATTCAGATCTAAGTAGCTTAGATACTATCTACAGAATCTACAGTACGTACTGTAGACAGCTATCTAGGATACCTAGTTAGTAGTGCCAGGCATTTCAATATCAGAATACTTAAGAATTGGAATGTGAAGATAAAAACTTAAGATGGAAATATAATTTTTTCCCGATAGGAATTTTACTGATAGTTAAAAAACTCCGGTCATTGTTTTGCGATCTTTTACCTATTTTCTTGTCGTGATAGGTTGATAATTATTTATTACGAAAATAATTGTGGTAGAAATCAGCTCTGTTTTTTTTTATTTTTTCCCGAAAATGCACATTGAGATGATTTTCCAAACTAGAAAGACAGTAAACAAAATATACGCATCCCACAAATGTATCTGGTATCTATGTGCCTTCTACAAAATAACGATACAAAAAAGCAAAACAATACCTAACCCAACCAGACTCAATTTATTTATTCTAAGCCCATTTTTATGAGCATTTCAATTGTATCCTTAAAATCTTTGTACTGAGGTCTATAATTATTATTTAGTCTTCTCAGGTACATCAACATAACCTCTCACGTTACACGATAAAACGCAGTACCCTATTCATACCTTATTTTTAATTACTTGGCCTAAACACAACCCAAATTCAGAGCTCAGAGCTAACTAAACACAACCCACAGTATCATAAGCATAACCTTCCCTCCATAAACCTGAGGACGCCATCTTGAATTTCAAGACCCTTTTGTAATAACAAAGTCCAAACAATCATTTTATAGACGTCGATAAGGGCAGGACGTCAAAACTAACAGGTTAAAGTACTTATAATTGGGTCAGGGGACCGGTACACGAGACTTGGCTCCGTGTAACGATGTTGCCAGCCACAAAATAAAGGCGGCCATGATACGGAGGATTTACTACAAAGTTTTGGATAAGTTTTTGTTTTGTAAAGGTTATGTAGGAAAGTACCTATGTATTTGGGTAGAAATCTACTATGTACTACTATATTATATAAGTCAACTGTCTGTAGATTTTGGAGCAAACTCCGAGTCGATCTTATATCGAAGATTATCACACTAAGCAAGTCTGAAACTACGTATCACAATTTAAGTGCATCAGGTTTTTTTTTATACCCATTATTGTTTAATGTCGACTCAAACAGGTTTATTTGTATTGCTTTGGACAGTTATTAACATAGAAAATAATATTTTAGGAGTAATAATTTCCTTCATTATCTTTCCAATTTAATGTGACATCTCATACAATCTCCTACTTTGTCACGCCATCGTACGCGTCTAATTTCATGAAATAATTATAAATTCAACGTCTGTGGGCATGATGCCAGACTTCGGTATCCAATTTGGTCTTCTCTAATACTGCTTTAAGACAACGCATACCGATGCGTTCAAAACTCATGTTTTTATTTCACAATTGATTAGGCAGACGCATTACTCTAACATACAATTCCGTATTCAGTACTGCTTTCAAGATTTATAGTAAAAGAAAATATTCGTTAAAGGCTACAATTTTGCCTAGACCCAATGTCTAGCACACTTGGGACTCGCCTGCGAAGATAAGTAGCTGTTATATTTTATTCGCCCGTAGGAAAAGTTTGTTTTCACTAAAAGGGGAAAAAGTTTTACAGAAAAATCCTTTTGAGTTAAGACGTGGAAACATTTAGGTGTTTTTTATGTTCGTGTTTGGTTGAAATATTTTCTTTCTTGCAGAAGTTATTTTTTAAATGCCTCTTCATAAGGTGAGTCTTATTATTGTTATGATTAATGGCGCAATGACACTTGGTCGTTTGCCCGTATTCGGGTGATCTAATGACTTTACTCGAATTCAGGCACCCGATGCATTTATTACGCTTCGAGTACTTTGAATGAAGTTGCACCATGAAACCGAACAAGATTGCTCGAAGACGTTCTTTTACACTTTTTCGTTTGTCCGAATGCCAGAGGCAATCGAATTCGCCATTATTCTTATGAATAGGTGCCTGAAAGAACCTTCTTGCGATCCAATCATACGTAAATCTAAATAAAGATATAAAAAAATTTGATCCATTATTAGATTTTGATTTACATTCTCTATAACTTCTTTTGTTCAAAACAGGTTTTAGATATTAGAATTAAAAGCATTACTAATAAAATTAATACTTAGTAAAGCGTTTTATAATAAAGGGTTCATTACAAATAAGAATAGGTAAGAGGATCAATATCTTGTTTCTTTGATCAGAGAAAAGCCCATTAATATTTACCTTTAACAACATAATACCATAAAATGTTTTCCTTCTGAGGACATCCTTCTAAGATGGCAACACAATCTCAGAGGTCAAAAATCCTCAGGAGTCCGTACCCAAGATTATTAATTAATTAACCCTCCGAAACGAGCTCCTTAATAATAAATTAAGCATCCCTTCGGTGATAAGTACGAAAAATAAGGGTGGAATGTGAATCAGAATAACTTGAGTTCTCGAATGATTTCTATTGTGATAAATAAGATTAATTATTCTTTTTATTAATTTTGAATTCGATTGTTTTTTGAGGGTAGGATTTTTAAGGAAATAGGTACTCTAGCTACAATAAGGCCCGAAAATGACTTTTATCTTAATTTTATCAATTTATTTAAGAAGTTTGAAGTTGGTTTGTTTTTTTTTTTGTTTTTTATTAGGTTTTGACAATTATTTTGTACAAAAGCCGTAAACCTGCGGCACTTGTTAGATTTGAAAGTTATTTTATTTTAAATAACTAATTATTCGTTGCCGCACAATCGATTTTCTAAGTATTGAATGAGTTATAGTAACGTTTCAAATCCAGGGGCAAGACAACTGATGACCATCTCTCCACCACACAATTCCTAAAAATAACTGAAACACACCTTTTTTATTCCAAACCATTAACGTAACTGAAATATGAACACTCCAAAACCTCGATATATTATGTAAATGCTCATTTTGCGAACACCCTCACCCACGTCTTCCCCAAGTTATAAATACTTTGATTAATGGTCTCGATACTTCAGCAGCGGATTGAATAGGTCTCTTGTGAGACCTAAATGTGTGTCTGAAAGCGCTCTAGACTTGTGGGTATAAGGAGTACTCCACACATTTGTTTGGATCGAGCCTTAGGAGCCACTTTTTTGCTCAACTAATACTGTTAAACCAACACATTGAGCGATAATGGCCCTGACTAAGAGGTGAAGAGCATCGTGAGGAAATCGGCATTTCCTAGAACCAAAAAACAAAATCGAAGATATTATGTGACATCTACCAACCCGCATAGGGACGCATTGTGTCGCAGTCTCCCGGCGATGGATGGAATAGTATGGTATCTAATCTAAACATATGTATATAAAAGAGAAAGGTCACTCACTCACTCATCAAAAAATATCGAAAACCGCTTGACGTATAAAGATAAAATTTGGCTGGGAGGTAGTTTATAGTTACTAGAGGTCTGCTGATTTTGCGACAGGGACGGATTAAGGAGGTCTAAGAGCTCGCGCAAGTTTGTATGAAAGTCCTTCATTTTTTGTGCTATAAACTTGAAATTTGGGAGGTAGTTAATAGTTAGGAGACGTTCGCTAAGAACAGATTTGCGACAGGGCCGAATAAAAGAAGTTTGTACGAGTAGGTAGGTAGTATGTAGGAAAAAGTGCATTGCAACGCATATATATTATATTGTATTGCACATATACCACTGGAATCGGCTCGGCAAACTCCGTTCAACATCGACCATCAGTGAATCATGTTCGGATCACCCCCCATTTTGAGCAAATTCGAGCGGTTTCTTCCTAAACGTAGGTCGGTACGAATCATGCCGACCCGGTGATGTTGTGTATAGCATGCCTTATAACCTATCGCGAAAAGACTTTATATTTATAGGTACATTTATTATTATATTTGGTTTTTTTCTTAACAAAGGAACAAAGAAAAGGTTCTCTCGTAAAAGTCTGGGTATAAGTGCCTGTTTTGTTTCTATTCATTCACGTGAGTCCGTCCAGAGTGCTGCAAAAATGTATAGATAAATGAAAGTGGGCACTAAACTCATACACGTGAATTTATGATTATGTACCTAATATTTCATATTAGTAATACATAAAGTGGTATTGAGAGACGATAAAGTTGGCAGACGGTCACACCGTCTCGTAACTTTGGGGTTGTTTGTTTGATTTTCACTTTTGTCATGTTGTCAATATACTAGGCGTAATGCGACGTGATAAGTCATGTCATGCCGAGCAGTCGGTTTACAAAAAAGTCAGATTTTGTTAATTTCCTTAGTGTTTTCATAAGTTACCAATTAAAACCACCGGGCTTGGTAGGGTCCTCTGCACTATACGTACTTATTTCGTTTTATCCGACATAAAAAAGTCACGGATGGTTAGAATTGGAGACAAAGCAAACTTGGTGTGATAACAATGGGCTCGCCCCAATTACATGGAACTTAAACATAACTGGCGATTTTTGGGTGTACTATGAGGTACACCTCTGCCTCTCTTTGCCAACCCTTGGTAGATAATAGGCGTGGTCTGATTTATGTTGCAAAATAAACACCCAGACCATTATAATCTCCCCGACTAACATCCACAACTCACCATCTACGAAATTAATACTAAAACAATTTCCCAGAAAAATAATACCTAAAGAAGCCTACACAGTTTGTCCATCCATCAACGGTATAACAAAAACCTTCCCTTATTAGGCTAGCCTAGCTGTCAGCCGTCCGTCGTTCCGTTTTATTGGACTGTCAGCCTTATTGGAAGGTGGCGAAGGATAGGCCATTAATTTGTTACGGAATTACATGTACCAACGTGTGGGACGTAAATTGAAAGGGCCGCTTTGACGTTGATTGTTCGGTCCGTGAGTGCTTCGGTGTGTGAGGCGGCCGATTAGTTTTTTTGGGGGGAATTAGTTTGTTATTTTGATTTAGTCGATTTTTCATAGTTTTTGAGAAAAGAAATAATGTTTTAATGTTAGATTCATTTTCGCAACTATACTGGGGTCGGCTTCCAGTCTAACCGGATGCAGCTGAATATCACGTTTTAATGTTAGTATCCAAAAAAAGTATACAGGAGAAACAATTCTCTCTATACAACTAATATTTATTATCCCTTAAGAATCTGAAAACGACTTTTCTATAAAGATAGTTTTAGTGTGGGTAGACTTATAAGTAGGTCGCGTGTCGTCACCACCAGCGCACTTGCGATTCATTTTTTGTCCATACTAACGATCGGATCCGACAAATAAATACTTACTGACACAAAACTGTATCACCAATCACACGCTTTCGTTCATAAAAACAAAACACTGCAGCACTATAAAAAGCTATCAATATAAATAAATTGATTGTTCTCTATGTACGACAGATAACAGAATGGAATATTTATTCGATTCAGCCAGATGTTTCATACGTTGGACGAAAAAGTTTTTATTTGGCAGGCGTGGGTGGGTGTCGGGCTTGTCAACCCTAGCGATCACGAACAAAACGAACTTTGCTTAGACATTTTCATATTAGTATACTGATATTTTTAGGCTATGAGTCGCTCGTTTAAAATGGGCTTGCTAATTTTAATTATGTGACGATTGTGGAAGATTTCCAGAATGAAAGAACTTTAAAAATTTTGAGAAGGAGATTCTGTAATATATAAATAGAGTCAATTGACACTCATTATTTATTTTTTCAAACGCCTCCTAAAGAGTCGTAAGTATAATCGTTGGGGTTAGAAAAAAAAACGAATTCTTATTCGTTATTGCACACAACATTAAAAATAAAAATATACACGCAAAATTCCAAAAATAAGGCTTATGTACAACGGCGATTTTAACCCAGAACTGGGTTTCCACTAATAACAAGTAATACAATTTTTATATTTTTAAATGTTTTTTTTATATTTTTATTTATTTTAAGGAATATTTTAAAATGTACTTATAAGATTTGTATAGAAATAAGTAAAGGAAAGACACACATAAAAGAATCTATACTTTAACAGATGCGAAAATAATTCTGTGAAAGTAATATTCTGTTTGTTCAGGCCTTTACAACTGAATGGATATCGAAGATAAGTGGCACACAGGCAGACTGTGACCTAGATTAGGATATAAGATACTTTTTATCCTGATAATATATTCTCTCTGGATAATTTCCGACTGCACGTGGTTTCTCAGAAAAAATCCTTGCAAAACAAATTAACAAAAGTATTTTTTTTATTTACGAGACCAAAATGTCAAATATCTCAGCATAGTGGTCTCATTTTTTTTTTATGTCGCAGCGTTGGATACAGGGAAACTACTTTCGTGTACCTCTCTTAGCAATCTCTTTTAAAAATCTAGTTAGCTCCCGGATCGGTTCTAACGACGTTTTAGTTTTAAATCTGTAATCAGGTCATATGAGGAGTATTCTCGTATTTTGTTTTTATCGGTGTTGCAAGCCTTGGTTGAGAACTGCTACGGCTGAATTTCAGGGTAAGTAAAATTAGATGTTCATGACAAAATAATTTTCGGTAGGTACTTTTATCAGTCTTCCTTTCCGCAAAGCCTTAGTATCAAAGTAAACGGTCCTTATATCAAAACTTCCTATTTACATGAATCACGGCTAAAAACTAAATCAATTTTTGGCATTAAACAAATAACGCCTATTAAATAAATTGGTATTGTCAAATCTTCCTGCAGGTACCCTAGAGAGAGAAATTGTTTCTCCTTTATAGGTACCTAAATTTTGTTTTGGATACTAACATTAGAACGTGGTATTCAGCTGCATCCGGTTAGTTTGGAAGCCGACCCCAATATAGTTGGGCAAATGGTAACTAACATTATATTATTACAACTTGATGAATATCGATATCTTTAATTAATTGCATCTCATATCATTCGTTCTTTTGCAGCCGGTATCGTTATTCCTGGCTGGCTGGGTCCAGTAGCTTTATCCACGTTCAAATCTGTTGTTTAATATCTCATACATTACCGAAGAACTGTGTGTGGAATAATATGAAAGAAAGAGGAGTAAATGATAGCGTGACGGTTGACAGGGGACAATGGAAGAAAAAAACGTGTTACGCCGACCCCAAGTAACATGGGATAAGGGCAGGAAGCTGATGGTGATGAACGAAAACTAAAAACAACCAGATTTTCATCATCTTAATGTTTGTAGGTACTATTTTCAAAACAAGCTTCATTACATTACACAAACATAATTTCATTTACACCCACTTTATTATGAGGAATTAGCTTCTGAAAGTTATTTACACGAGCACTTACCTACCGTAATCTTTATGTAGCTATAATATAAATAAAATTGATTTATCAGTTATGTAGAGTTATAATTGAGTTATTTATGGAATTGTTGTTTTGTAACTATGGTAACATTTATAACCTAATACGAAGTACCAACCTACAAGTTTATTTTATGCCCGGCAAAAAACCACTGTTGAATTTGCAAAGCTCGGTTTAGCGTCGAGAGTTCAAAATGCAATACTGTGTTTGTTTTGGTATTAATTTAGGGGTCGATGTGAGCTGTTGCCTAGTATTATCAGTATATTTTTTATAAAAATTGTGCTATGTGCTAAATTTATAACTATTATGGGCAACCAATTCGTATCATAAGTCATTAGGCCTCGTGTGACCGTCGGACTGCCAAGTCATAGGTCTCGATTTTGAACCCAAGACACGCACCTCTGATTTTTCAGATTCATGTGCGTATTGTATAACTATCACTTTCTTCGGTGAAAAAATCGTGAAGAAACCAAACCAGTATGCCTGAGAGATATTTCTCGACGGCATGTAAAGTTAAGTCAGAGGCCCTTGAGGCGCATAATAACTTTCACCAGGTTAGGCACTAACCACACGAAAAAGAAGAAAAAAAGATAATTCAGAACCATTTTAAAATTTCAATATTCAATTTACAGCGTAATAAAAACCTCATAGAATTTAAATCCTATTAAATCGAAACGTAATCCACTTAAACCAACAATAACTGTCACTGCCAAATAAATCCGTAAAGGTGACTATATATAACAGAAAACAATTCGCGGTTCGCGGTTCGTCGTCATCCAACTGTAAGTGCAGCAAGTATCTATTTAAACTAATAAATAATACTGTTTTAAGTTTTCACGGTTTACAACTAAACTTATACTTTCACTTACGGGATATCTTCCGTGATTGTTCATTATTTTGATTTTTTTCGTCGAAATTTCGGGAGCTCGAAATAATGAACAATCACGGAAGATATCACGTAAGTGACAGTATAAGTTTAACAAATAAAAGTATCAAGGTTTTTTTATTTACATTCAAGCCAACGACTTCAAAACATCTACAATGAAAATGTTGAATAATTTAATACTACGAAACGAGCCGGGGTTGCTCGCGCGATTCTCAAATCCGGCTTCAAGGCAAAAATCCCTGTATTTTCTATTCGCTTGCCTTTATTCAACATTGAATAACCCGGCTGTGTCGCGGGTTCCATAGAAAATTCATACTTCCATTAAAGCATACAATATGTAGATACCTATTGAGAATTTCAATTTTGGTTAAGAATAAGACATGGAGCTCGTGTCTAAATAATAACAGTCACGCGGGCCGATCGATTTATCGTTCGATAGTTCGTTCGTTTGTTCGATTGTTCTATCGCATTGGATCGCAGATCTGTAATGGTAATTGTAGGTAAGATTTGTTTAAATAAATAAATAAGCTGTGTTGCGAACTGTGGGTTAGTGACCATCCGTATGATATTGAGTTCATTCCATGCCGTGGAAAGCACATTAAGCCGTTGGTCTCAGCCGCCATTTGTAGAAGCCCGAAAGTCTGACTACCAGTCTTACCAAGGGGTATCGTATTACGCAGTATAGTTACTGGAGATTCAGTTTATTCTGGAAATTGATATAAACATAGTTGAGAAAAAGGTTAAGCAGATGATAATGTTAAGGTTTAGACATTGAATTATCATTCATCGAACTTTTAGATACACCAAAATTTGAGTTTCACCAAATTAATAATGAATTAAATTAGATTTACAGTTAGTGCTTTTACTTGTTCAATGAATTAGATTATTTCTAAAGAAGCTGTAGGTACGAATAATTTGAATTAGATGTCTTTCTAAATAGATAATGTAAATGGTATGTAAAATGTACGCTTTCCAAAATAATCCATTACAAGTTTGTTGCCACGATTTTGGAGTAATTCAGGACCGAATTGATGGAAAATCCGATCAACAGGGGTTAAGTTGAGTGATACTGAATCCGAAGTTAACCCCGTTAAGGTAAATTGAGCGCACTAGCGTGAAAAACGATATAACAATAGTTTTATCCAGAAAAAAATCTGGTTTATTTCAGATAGTTCTGTATAGAAAAGATCTGTTGTTGAGAGCATTTAAAGGATGCTTTGAACTAGCTTTTTATAGGCAGTTAAAAAAGATAAAACAATACTTGTATTTAACCCCGTGATGTCCGAACTAGAAAGTCAGAGGAGAATACCCGATTATCGCGTTTATATGTCACTCTTTGAATTTTAAAGACGCGGCCTTCAAAATTCCTACCCTTTTTTTTCTGGGCGGAATGGAAGGGAGAGTCAGACTCGTACTGACTAAAACCCATCCATGTTCCTTCTTTGCCCTTTGTGTTCCAGAGCCGCGGTATCTCTTTCGAACAGTCCCGCAGCCCTGGCAGGCATCGGCCCTTGCCCCTTCTTTTTGCTGACATCTCTTTGAGGCACGCGTAGTACACGAACGCGCCAAAATTCCTACCCTCAAAGCATAAGTTCAAAGTACAACTAAAGCGCAAACAAAAGAAAAAATAAAGATTGTACCCATCTTTATACGGCGAAAAAAGTTCCAATAAAGAATCTTCAGCTTCACTTTAATATAAGACGCGCGTAGGAAAAGAATTCAAAAGAAAGATCAAAAGATTACCCTGAATGCATTGTGACGGGCTCCTAATTCAATGAGTCCCCTTCATTTCGAACAAATTGTTTCTCGTTACTGTCTTAAAGGCGTGTGCAGACTTCACGACTGTGACGTTGATTGATTGACGACGATACGCTGGGAAGTGGGCAGTCTCCTTTGTAACAGTAATTGCGATTCGGGTTACGATTGATAATGTGTGATACGGTTTTTTTTTAGTATAGGATAGGAAATTGAGGAAAACAGTTAGAATATTGTAAACTAGCTTTTATCGAACGTCCTGTTTTCAGCCCATAATAACATGGAGCTAATGTTAAGTTAAAGACTTTTTGAAATCAGATCAATAGTTCCGAATATCAGTAGTTCCGAAGATCAGTAGTTCTGAATATCAGTAGTTCCGAAGATCAGTAGTTCCGAAGATCCGTAGCTCCAAAGATCAGTAGTTCCGAAGATCAGTAGTTCCGGAGATCAGTAGTTCCGAAGATCAGTAGTTACCCTACCCTACATCCAAACTTTACCTCTTTATACATAAATCTTCTTATGTACTTAATGAGTATTTCAGTAAGTTCAACAAAATAATATAAAATATACGATATTCTTTAACATCTTCATTTTAGAAGGCAAGCTTCTTAAAAAATATTTGTCCTGGGCTATTTCGATCTGACGTGTTTTTAAGTCGGTCTATTTTGGTATGTGACTTAATTATTTTATTTACAATTTTAAGCTTGTTATTAATTCCCAAGCTTGAAAAAGCTTAACTAAATTACTAAGCTTGAAAATCAATATCCCGTAGGTTTATAAAAATTTTGCAAACCAATTCCATTAGAGCACCATAATAAATCATTTTCTCAATGTTTTATAAAAATAATAAATCATGTTCCATTTCTAAATTGGCTTCAACAAAAGGTTTTTAGGTATATCAAATGTTATGATGTACATTCCCCTTTTATATCATGAGGTATTACAGGTAATTTAAGTGAATGGGAAGTGTGATTATGGAAAATACTGGCATTCAGCTTCATCCGGTTAGACTGGAAGCCGACCCCAATATAGTTGGGAGAAGGCTAGGCAGATGATGATGATGGGAACTGTGATTATAGATCTACAGGCCATGTTTGGTGATATGAAATGTATCTTTGGGTCGCCCGTTTCTAGGTATCTCTGTAGAATTGACCTTGAAAAGTTTCCAGACATAGCAACTACTATATTTGCAACTGCAAATGATGCGCACGTCATCTGATGCATTGGTTTAAATGAAAATGAAAACTGGCAATAGTCCAACTTTTTTATTAGTAACCTATATTGTCCTTGTACTGCTCTCCCCATAACCTTCCATACTTTTTTCTGTGCGGTTTTCTCCGGACAATCTCTCAAAAACGCGCCTAGGTCGGTAATGTCGGCTACCTATTTAATAGGACCTAAAAACAACTGGCGGAAATTTGGGTGTTCTATTATGTTCCTGAACCGGACTAACCCTTATTATGAAAAGCGCGCCTATAAAATGCAATAACTAGACATTTTTCTTTGGTAACTGATGTGGATGAATGTATGCTTGATGCTTTTTTTTCATTATTTAGTGACGATTTTAATTACCGACGACAAACGCACAAAAATATCGTAGTACTCAACACCTTCCTGCCCTTGTCCCATTCTTTTTGGGGTCGGCGCAACTCGTTTTCTTCTTCCATTCTCCCCTGTCAGACGTCACGGCATCATTTACTCCTTTCTCATTCATATAATTCCTCACACAATCCATCCATCTTTTCTTTGGCTTTCCTCTCCCTCTCCATCCATCAACATTCATGTCCATCGCATTAATTAAATAATAAACAAATTAGATCAACCACGTTTCAGATTGTCAAAAGTACGCACATCTTTTATGGGGTACTGTGTAAAATGTTACAATAAAATACCACTTGACATTTTACAACTTAATGAGAAGAAATTTAAAAAATGCATAAAACAAACACTATGTAAGCGAGCATATTATAAGTTAGAAGAGTATATCGTAGATAAAAATGCTTGGCTCAATGCTGGTCCTGCTCCACTGCCACTTGGGCTCACATACTAAGATTTTAATGTTTGGAAGAGATGCTCCCCCTTTAGTTCTTTCATTATTTCTTTTATTTTTTTTCTCGTTTGGAAACTTAGTTACTTTGATAACTATTGTTTTATATAAATTAGAAGCATTATTTGAGTTTTTGTAAGTGTGAGTACCATGTAGACTTTCTATTATGGTTAGTAGGGCTTATCCTAATCTTTATGGTTTTAACTGTAGCTTTGTTTTATTTTCCTATCTCTACACTGTGCTCACATATAGAAGCAACAATATTGTACCCAGGACTATGTAATATATAACTTGATTTGAAAAGAGTGTCCATGGAGTTTCTTGCCCATTCTTCTCCATGAGATCTACTATTTTCGAATGGGCAACTACAGTCCATTCACAGTTATTATGCCTGTGGCGGGACTGTAGGTAGCTTATTTTTTGACTATGCAAAAGTGCCTGTCATGGGTCTATTTGAAATAAATGCTTTGAGTTTGAGTTTGAGTTTGAGAATTACAAGAATACTGCACTACTGAAAAAGAAAATTAAAAACTATATGCCCGCAATGTTCCCAAGTCTGGAGAAAACTTTAAAATAAACATTTTCTGTTCTGCTCTTTGGGAAGGTCCTTGTTTACTTAGAATAAATTACTTCGTCTGTAATGAACTCTTTTTAAAGAGACTGCTTTGCTTGTAATTAACTTGAACTTAAGATACTAAGAAAGAACAATGATCAAGGTTTGGTATTGACTTACTTTTCGCTTTTTGTTACAAATTAGATGGTAATGAAGTCTTCTTGTGGACTTTGAATGTTTAAAAAGAGGAAAATTCAATGACAGGTATTTTTTATTGCACCTTTTTTTCAAATTCTAGCGACTATCGCGAAATTCTTCGTGAACGTTATTTTCTTTTCATGTTTATCTAGCGAGAATCTGTAGCACTAGTTATCATCATCTGCCTAGCCTTTTCCCAACTATGTTGGGGTCGGCTTCCAGGCTAACCGGATGCAGCTGAATACCAGTATTTTACATGGAGTGACTGCCTATCTGACCGCCACAACCCAGTTGGTACTGGGTAATACAATACCCCTTGGTAAGACTGGTTGCCAGACTTTTTGGGCCACTGACCTGTAACGACTGCCAAAGATCTACAAATGACAGCCGGGACCAACGGCTTTACGTGATTTCCGAGGCTCAGAGGAAACTCGGTATGTAATGGGTGGTCACCCGTCCACAGACAAACCTAGGCAAGCACGGCTTAACCTAAAAATCGACCCGAGTGGCTGTTATTATTTAGCCACGAGCTCTGTAACACTAGTTATGTTACAGATTATTGTGATAGCCGAACAATTTGTGCCAAGTGGCATACCCAGTAACTGGGCTATGAAGGTCAGATAGGTAGTCCCTCCATGTAAAACCAGTAGCATTCAGCTGCATCGCGTTGGACCCACTGAAACCCGCCCCTAACATAGTTGGTAATAATCTAAACTATTAATAAATTGATCTAGCTTTCGCACTTAACCGATTAAAGCGAAAAATCTGGAAAGTTTGTGAAAAATGCACTCAGCATTTTAATCTAAGCGACACAAGCGGATCCTTAGTGAAAACTAGTATACTGTCGAACAAAGATAACAATAGTGGAACACCCCAAAATAACATTTTTGCCTTAAATCAATTCAATAGGTGCTCAATTTTATCAGGTCACCGCACTTCAAAGGTAATTTTTGTCCTAATTTCTGAACGCTTCTGAATAGATCGTAAATTATCGAATGACAATAGAGGTTAAAATAGATCAGTTATTTTGACAGTAAGTGTTAGGTTAGGTTAGGATCATTGTGATGTTATATTAACGTAAACCAACCCTAAGCGTAGAATAAATTCCCTTCATTCATTTAGAGACTTGACTAAGTACGTGACTTGTTCTGAATGTAGATAAAGTAACATAAACCGCTTACCTAGCTGGTTATTTTTTAATAATTTTAATACAGCGAAATACGATATCTTCAAATGATATTTTAAAGAAGCTTTAAATAGAGGATTGACATTTTTTTGTATTATTCTCAGAAAACCCTTTTAATTCATACTCGTATCATGCAGTTGCATAAAAAATAACTAGTCCGCCATATTTGGGAGTCCACCATATTGGTTTTAGAATGAAGACACTTAGCTAATCATGCATTGTCATCCAATCTAAACGTCAATACAAAATTTCAGGTCAATTGGATGGGCATAATCCTTTTAAAATTGAGTGGCAAGATTTGACCTATACAAACGAACAAACACACAAAAATTGCAAATTAAATAAAAGCTTGTAAAAAAGCTAGCGACTCGCTCCTGTTTTGCAACTTTTTTATAAAGCCTTTATAAAATATCGAGAATTCTGTTTTGCAAGTTTCATTAAACATATTATCTTCAGAACGAATTCTCGAAATGATGACAATCGCATAATAATCGGTTACGTAGCTTAAGAGAACAAAACGATCACACAGAGAAACTCTAATTTATACAATGTATAGATAACGTAATTACTTTGAAGAAAAAAATGTGATCACGAAAAGCTTTTCAACAGGTGGACCAAGAAAAACAATCACAATTCTAGAAAGTACAGCAACTACATATAAAACCACAATTTTATCTAGAACCAAGGTGACAGTGCAAATTGTGCTAACAGTTTCTTACGACAAAATAATACCGGTACGGTCCACATAAACACGACGTATTATGGCCCGAGAGGATAGCCATTACGAGGCGGACCGTCCCGAGGGTGTGACCGTCTGACTTGACTGCGGAAGTCTCTGAACTCTGACTAAACCTTTCTAATCTTCCGAGGAGTTTCCTTACTAAATAAATTATGGGAAAGGTGATGTCGGTGTTACTATTTAAAGGGCATAGAAAAAGTGGAGTTTTTTTTTCGTGTGCTTAAATGTATGAGCAACAACAATTATTAGATCGCAGGTGGCTGGTCTATACAGGGTGATTTTTTTAACGTTGGCAATATTTTAAGGGCGTGTAGTACTCATGAAAATGATCAACTTTTACTATGGGACTGACCATGAAATCGCGAAAAAAATAACGGTCTCATAGTGAGTACTATACACGCCCTTAAAGTATTGCCAACGTTTAAAAAATCACCCAGTATAATCTTGACATTGCCGTAAATTACTTGATGTTATCGAGACCTCATATTTAATCTCAATTGCCTAAAATTGCGCAATTAATTGGCCCTGTTACTTAAAAACTTTTTAATTTTACCTAACATTTTCTGTTTCTAGTTTACCTGTCGCACAATAACATACATTGTGTCGGAAAATCAATAGCAGTTTACCGTCTCAGCAGTTTAAATCCAAACCTCAGAAAAGTTGGCAGTTTAAAATCGAGCTTCGTACGACTGGTAGCAATACGTTTTTGGCATGCGTATTTGAAATTGAAGAATGTATTTTGGTTCAAAAATACTTCGAATTAATTTTCAAGGTAAACTGCATAAACATAGTGACATTATTTCATACCAATGACAGAAAACAAAAATGTATTGTATTGAAATAAAGTTCTGAAGGACTTTTTTTAATTCTAAATATGCTTGCGTCTGGCCGCAACTCGCCTGTTGTGAAGCGATGACGCGGCCTAGGGTAGAGCACGTTTACCTAGAAGAAAACGATTCAAACGAAGTTTAAACAGATTATAATGATCGGGAAACATAGGATCTCAATCCTGTTGAAAGTCTCACAAATAAGAATCCATTTGAAAGCGATTGTGACAGATTATATTCACTGTCGGTTGACCTAGTCAAGTACCTACGTTACAAGTATGACGTAGCAGGTAGGTACATTCGCTTACTTAAAACCATGCGAAACTTATAAATATGCAAGCGCGCCTGAAAAATACGTCACAATAACCCGCCAACCTTTGCGAACAAAAACAGAAAGACGTAACACAAATTGAATACAAAATAACACGGTAGCACAAAAAGAAAATGTTTCCACAATATAATTAAGAGGAAATATTAAAATAAAATCCATCTGTAACTTGTAGCTTTCCACGAACACAATTTCGCCTCGGGAAGTGAAACCCCAACATTGCCTGTGAACACCGAACACGGGCTTGTAAGTTTGTTTGTCGAAAAACGGCTGCATAACAACAGTGAAAGTTGTAGCCGCAATAGGAGCTTTATACGACAACAAGTTAGGAGTTTCAAACGCTCTATTACTGAACATCAAAACAGCTTACAGCTTACGTCTGTGACTTTGACCGCGTGGTTTTGCCTTTCATCTCTTTGTGCCATAGAGCTCGGAATTGTCAAAATTGGAATTGTAAAATAAAATAATATTGTCTATTCGTCTATTGACAAATAAACAATATTTTCTAATCATGTTCGCGGGGCAAACATGGCCAGAACTGCACAAAACATAGAGGTTTGGAAAGAGGAATGAGAGGCCTTTGCCCAGCTGTGGGATACAGTATAAGTTAATAAAAAAAATAAAGTGACAAGTAGTCTTAAGCGCGACTGCTGAGCAAGAGGTCCTGGCCTCGATCTCCAAGTCTGGAAAAGTGTGATTGGATTTTTTCATCAGGAATTTTACTGTAGTAGCCACGGAGTCTGAGGAAGACTCGTGCCCGGCTGTGGCTGATGGCAATAGGCTCGCCTCCTATCACTTGGGACTTAAACATAGCTGGCGAAATGTGAGTGTACCAATAAGAGTACACCTCTGCCTAACAATTGGGGGATTACAGGCGTGATATTATTCAAAATATAAGGTATAACTTTAAATAGGTATATATTGGTACTAATAAAATTTATGGGACCGACACAGAGGCACAATTCAAATTCAAAATTGTTTATTTAGTACAACATTTAGTTTGTGATTGGAGCCTTCTTTTAAGCAAACAATGCCTGGATTAGAAGTTTTTAGCTGCTAAGGCATTTTCAAAATTTACGAAAATTTATATTTAAAAACCGGCAGTTTCTATACATCATTAAAAAAACACGTCACGTCACGTCGTTTTGTTGTGTGTCATGTTTCGTTTGTAAGAAAATTGCTGCGATGCCCTCTCTAGCAGAGGCTTTCTCTCCGTGATCTGTGGTAGGTACTTCCACTTTTCGAATACTTATAGGTACTTAATGCTATTACAGTATCAAATATCTAAAGGGACTCTTGATGTGAACGGTAAAATGTCTCAATAAGTTTTAGAAATTCAGTTTCAGTTACTACTTTCTAAGGTTATGGTCTGTTTTGGAACTGCAAAAAGCATTTTGTAATAAGTTTGAAGCGTTGTACGCTGTTTTTGGGGTTCCGTACCTCAATTTGCAAAAACGGAACCTTAATAGGATCACTTTGTTGTCTGTCTGTCCGTCTCTCATAAACGTTCGTGTTCTCAAGGACGCGTGGAGGTATCAAGCTGAAATGATTATGAAATACTAAGAAAAAAACAGAAAACCGTAAATGTGTAGTTTAATAACAAAACACCTACAGTTTATACGTTTTGTTCGGGTTTTTACGGAATCTTCGGTGCGCGAGTCGCACTTGGCGGGTTTTTTTATTAGAAATATCTTCGATTGTTATACGTTGAAAAAGGATTAAAATACACGTTAACCTGGAACTTAGCTATTTATAGAAAATCGATCTGTATTTCAATAATACATATTGTTATGAAAATGGAAGCTTTCGGAAAACAGTAATTTTTTTATTGAAACTTTTAAAGTTTCAAGAATAAAATCGCAGGTAATTTAGAATTTTAAGGTTTCGTTTTAAGTCGACGTAGAAAAACGGAAAAGTATTTTGAGGAAAATTGGAATTGAAAATATAAAACGGAAATGTGTCCAGACCCGCTTTACCTCGTAGATTCAATTAGGATTCACTCTATTTGTAATGGACTCTAGAATCCATACGGTATTAAAGTAAACTCTATTAGGTAGTACAATACTGTTTTTGTTTTTTTTGCGTCTAGACTGTAAAACAAACAACGGAATAAAAACATAGCTATTTTAGGTCTTAAACTTAGGTAAGGTTTCTTAAAAATGTTTTCATCGTAATTGCTATTTGTTTATTGTTTTGTGGCATAAAAGCAACACAATCTATACTCATATTATAAAGCAAAATGTATGTTTGGTTGAACGCGTTAATCTCAGATACTACTGGTTCGAAATAATTTTAATGTTGGATAGCCCATTTACCGAGGAAGGTTATAGGCTTTATAACATCACGCTACGACCGATAGGAGCGCAGCATCAATGGAAAATGTGGCAAAGACGGCGAAAATTGTGTTTTATAATTATTTCACGCTGAAGAAGGTACCGGGCAACAACTAGTAATTACATAAAAAGTATGTTTGTATGTGCTTTTTGAGGAAAGTATCATTTCTACAGAGTAATTCTTTAAAGTCGGGTTTGTTTTCATAACAAACTCAAACTCAAAGCATTTATTTCAAATAGACCCGAGACAGGCACTTTTTCATAATCAAAAATAAGCTTCCTACAGTCCCGCCACAGTCATAATAACTATGAATTGACTGCTACTTTAACCAACTTTTGCTGCCCCGATTAGGTATGCCTAATCTTACGAGGATTACATGCGTGAAGTTATATTATTTACTACTTAAAAAATATACGACTAAAATCTACCTCATACATCCAAACCACAGCCTCAAAGTAAAGTAGAATATGTAAAATTTTAATAAAAAGCCGTATGTAAATGTACGATTGCATACTAAAATGTAATATGAAGAGAAATCGGCCCGGCAGACTTTATATTAGCAATTGAAATGGGCTGTGAGCTTTTCAAGATTCAGGCAGAAAACTGGAGAGCCTTCTGTTTTACCCAACCGTAATTTATATATTGATCGAGGGCGCCCTTCTTTTGTTTTTGCTTTTTTTAAGCTTTTATTCAACTTTCCTTGTTAGTTTGTTTGTAAGTACGTATGGGTCAAATCTTGCAACTGAATTTCAAACCAGTTCCCCCTAACCGATTGAGCTGAAACTTTGCACACAGCTTTGGTTCTTGTGACAATACTTTTCATGACATAACCTTGTAGCCAGGATCGCCTCCTCACGAGAGAACTCCTCAACAGTTAATAGCATGGACACGAAAATTTGTACACGCGTTAAATTATCATAGATTAACCTATTTTCCTTCTTTTCCTTTAATATAAGCTTGTTTTTTTTTACAAAATTTTAATTTATTAGGCACGCACAGTATAAAGAGGGAAAGTTATGTATTTTTATAACTTTGTATGTAGTGGGTAATTCCCGGAACCATAGATCCGATTTCAAAAATTCTTCCACTAATCGGAGCTACATTAGTCCATAGTGTCATATTTAAAACGTTCCTGTAGGAAAGTTTCCGAACCTAGCGCGAGCGAAGCCGCGGGCAGTAACTAGTTTATAATATTTTGGGTCGGCGTGCAGGTAGCTGCTACCTGCCTTATGAAAACCTTCATTTAGGTAGGTAAGAGCTGTCTTAAATAAGTAAGTGTTAGCTTACTTGTTAGAAAATTGCGTAGGTAGAAGAAATTAGGATGGGTAGGCTTTTGAAGTGGGGAGGTGGAAATGTATTGTGAAATTAAGAATTTTCTGACCAAGCTTAAATTTATCTTTATTTGTTCGTTTTTTTGGATAGAACCCGTCGAATAGACAGAATATCTGAAAAGTAATAATAAATCTAAATAGAGAAAGTAGAGTCTCGAAAAATACCTGAGGAGGCTGTCGATAGGCAGCTGGATCAAGGGCTTGATTTAGGAAGCGATTATCCTGAACCCTCCGATAACTTGAACCCTGTTCCCAATGGGCAAATAATTTTAATATTTTTAAGTTTTTTATTTAATATTGATTTTTTATAGGATTAATTAAAAATGTAACAAAAAAAGAAAAAAAAAATATAAACGAATAATCTAATGTTGTTTAAGTATAGAAAATTATATTCCTAATGTGGCTAGCCTGTTTCTAACTATATTGTAGTCGGCTTCCAGTCTAACCGGCTTCAGCTGAATACCACTAATGTACCTACATGGGAGTAACTGCCTGGTACCTATCTGACCTTCAGTTACTGGTTACAAGATAACCAACCGGTCGGATCAATAGCGCAAGCGTTAAGATGCCTCTTGAGCACGTCCTTATAGCGGAGATGTTAACCGCCGTGCTTCCGTTTGCCCTCTGCTATCTCAGAGTAGAAGACCACCGGTTGGGAGAGGCTCGCTTTGCATAGGTCGTCTTGGCGCTCTACTATCTATAAAAATGTAAAAACCTTCGAAAACCAGCGACTCGATACATTGAACGAAAAGCGCCAAATACAGAAAGAGAGACCTAAGCCCTCCTACACCTACACCTATAACTCTACCGGTCAACTCTTCTGCTTTAGTTGTGACCGGGTATTTAAGAGCAAATTCGGTCTGGCCAGTCACATAAGGTCACACGCAAGGAAATAGAATTAAAGGGTCGCCGTTACCGAAATTGGTAAGGAGGACTATAAATATATAAGATAACCATAGTAAGAATAGATTCAAGAATTTCGAGCTAAAAATAATAAAAGAGAAATCGACCAGGAGATTAACTAAGATAAGTTTCATCTTGTGAAGCAGACATCAAATGCCCGAAGTCTATCTCAGAAGAGTCAGGACCAACAAAGCTAACTCCTGATTTATATACAAATTGGGGATCCTATTTCATCAAACGTAAAAAAATAATATTCTTGTAATATAACGCTTTTGGCTTCTCGATTTGTAACTTCAGACGGACTTATCGAATTTCTGGAATCCTGTTAAGATAAGGAAAAATCATGCTGAAAAGATTTTTCGATTTAGAAACATACATGATGTATAAAGGATAAGAAAGCTGGTACCTTTGGCTATTTATAAAACCCATTCAACGCAGAATATTTTTTTTTCAACCATCAGAAGAATATTGTGCCTTGGAAATTCATGAGAGCATCAACGAATTAGATTTTAATATGTCATACGGTAAATATCAACATTCAGCACCGTATACTAACTTTAGTTTTTAAAAGTGACAAGGAAATGTCTATGAAAATGATTCATGTAACTATAAAATAAAAAAATAAAAACAAATTATAACGCCTGTTAAAATCATTTAAAATTGGAACGTAAAATGATAAACCAGATTCTCAGACACCAAAACTATTTTCTATGCAGCCAGTAATAAGTTAGGAACATATAATGTCACCGAATCTTAGTCTGAAATTCTCACTCCGCGAGTCTATGAATTATGCAAAACCATGTATTGAGAGTTGGGTATCGATATCTAACTGAATATTGTATATAGGTATCTATTGTTTCATCAAGAATTCGAGTTGATTATTGTATTGTCATTTGTGTATTAGAAATCAGTTTGTAATAATTGGGTTGGTTTTCCATTGAATAATTAAACTTTTTCTAACTGATCGTTGTTTATTCTGTTTTGTGCTATTTCTGTTTCTTCCTTCCTGCCCTTGTCCCATGTTGCTTGGGGTCGGCACTACAATTTTTTTTCTTCCTATTTCCACTGTCAACCGACACGCTAACGGCTAACATAATAAGATTTAGTGATCTGTAAAAAATTGTGAGGGTTGCAGGGGTTCCATAGAGATCTACGCTTTGGATTGGGCAACTACAGTCCTTTCAAAGTTTTATATTTTGTGGCTGGAGTGTAGCATCATTTTGTTGTTTTTGACAGTTCAAATGTGCCTGCATTTGAATCAAATGCCTTTATTTTGAGTTTGTTGAATCATAATATAGCGAGCGGAATCACTATTTATTTATTTAACACTCCAAGCACAAAGTACATAGGCGAGCTTAATGCCGTAGGCATTTTCTACCAGTCAACCTTTGGTTGATACAGAGACAAACAGTGGTTGGGGTTATCTAAAAATAATTTTAATTACGTAATACAACTTTTAGTCACCTCCTCATCACATCATATCCATACCAAGACAGACGACTAAACCAAATCACTAATATGTTTCACAAAACTTGATTTGACATCAAATAACCAACATAAAGTGCACGTAATGTCAATTTGCGGTATGTGTCAACTTAAACGCGTCGAGTCTCAAACTCAATTTTGCAACACATGTTAAATGCAACTTCGTTAAACGCTGTTTGCTATTTCTGTTTGCAGTTTGAATTTTAAATGCACGTAGGAAGTGTTTATAAAATTAACTGTTTTTTTCTTCTTTTTCAGGTAAGCAACGTCAACAAAATCTCCGAATCTGTTTTAAGGTATTTTTATATAAAAATTAAGACTAAAAGTACCTACATAAATATACAAAGATGATAATAGGACACATATGCGTCAAACTACTCCTCCGCATCGCTGTCATCCGGGAACGTGCCCAGAAGACTGGCAGCATTGCTACGTTGAATGGCAATTTTTTGGCATTGCTTTTTAAAATTATGTTTTTAAAAATTACAACCGATGAAAAGTAGTCATTGCCGCCTGGGATGGTGAACTCTTATTGACGTTGAATCAACAAGATGCAATCGACTCGGCTCGTTTCGGAAGATACGACTCGACACCGCCTCGGACTGTCCGACGTGTGTGTTAATGCATGGACATAACCTCTTCCTGTCCGGCTTAAGCCAATCCCGAGTAGAAAGTAGTCACTCCATTAATAATCCTTACGTCCGTATCTATAAAAAAGTCAAAGTAATTACTTGAGTAAAATTAATTATTTAAGATACGATTTTTATTCCGTAGTTTAGTAATTGCTTGAAGTTAGAACTGTCAGCAGTTGGAATCCTTAGCTTTACTTTCTTTGACGGTTCTTACTTCGTTTAAATTTTTGTCTATTGCATAATGTTTAATAAGTAATTACTTAAACTCAAGTAACTTAACTTGACTATAGATACAGGAGTTAGACAAAGATTTGTTACCATAGGCGATACTCACAAGACACCGGTCGTCCGCGCGGTTGGGCGGCGAAGTGGATCTCACATCGCGTTGTCTTGTATAAAATCCGTTGATGCTTAACACACGTACAGTCCCGAGCATCAGTATGTATGTACTTTCCTAAAAAAAGCAAATACATAAAAAGCATATACATATTTTTTTTAAAGCAATTTTCGAGAGAAATAACGATTGTAACTCGGAGATAGGATCTTTTTCATAAATACATTTATGAGTTCCAGAATACCATGTACGTAACAAAATGAAATTTTAATCAGAACAGTAGGAAAAAAACACTTTTAACAACAAACAACACACTTGTAAAGTGTTTACATATTGGTGCTCGTGACTGTTCACCGCCCGACCGCGCAGATGAGCGGCGCATCGCCACAAAATCCATTTTGCTGCCTCCGTACAACCGCGCGGACTAGCGGTCTCGTGTTAAACCGCCTTAAAGATAAGGTCAAAATGTCTAAAATCTCAGTACCACTAAAGTCCCAACTTTAGGTAGCTTTTAGATTCCAGCTGGCAACCCTCTTAACTTTATAAGTAGGAATGTAAACGATAGTTTAAATTAACTCAAACTAAAGTTAACGATCCCTGGTAACATTTCGAGATGATCTTTGAACTCAAACTACAACATACCTTAGGTTCTCCACGAAAAGGGTAAACTTGGATTAACATGTTCGCCCTAATGATTCTATATTCAAGATTAAGGGTTAATAGCTAATGAGGAAATTAATTGTATTAGGTACGAGCTGGGTTAATACCGTCACGGTTCGGATTAGATGCTAAATGCAGACATACACCACATGACGTTTACACGACACGTGTCGTATTTACTGGATATATGTAGTTACATGGACTGCTTCAAGGATTTTAGAAAATGGTTCTGTGAAATCTATTGAAAAAATAAGATGACGTGTATCAGTTCCGACTCCAAAAGATCACTGTACAGCTATAAATAGATATAAAAACTTCATTGCACATCAAAAATTGTGACACCGGACTTAAAAATAATTGTAACAAAAACCCGATTTTTCGTATTCTTCTTTCATTTGATACCCAGATATAGTAGGAATGCATAAAACGTAACTAGTCCGCTATCTTTGAGAATACGCCATATTGGATTTAGAATAACGTCATTTAGCTAACCATGCATTGTTATCCAAACTAAAAATGTAGGGGTTCCCGGTGAACAAATTTCAGCTCAATCGAAAACCGGGAAATGGGTCAAATACTTCTAAGTTATTTTTACAGAATTAGTTGGTTACACAAAAAATAACAAAAAAACAGAGAAAGCGGCATAACAACTCTGACACCAGGTTAGGCACTAACCACACGATAAAGAAAGAAGTTAGTTACAGATGAAGCTAATGAAAGCGTGCTAGAAATACGACGGGCTATGAAGAACCCATCAAGCACCTATCAACCATAGAATCTATCAAGCATAGAACATTGACTATCAATTAAAATTTTCAAGAGTTAACATTAAACGTCACGCTAGTAAAAAGAAGTAAAGTATCATGAAGTTTTTCAATTGAGTTCCCACATGTTTCACAAAGAGATTTCGACGCTGAACTGGCCATCTAAAAACAACACTCACTTTTCTACAGCCAACTGAGCTCTATCCGCATTGAACGATGAACCGAATGACCGAATGAACGTTTGAGCGAACGAACGTTTGAGCGGAATAAAACAGGAGAGCCACTCCTTTGTTCCAACTTCAATCTACTATTTTTACAGCTTCATCTGTCACCTATTTGACGAAACTAAGATATTAAAGGATCGGACTAACTCATCATCTGCCTAGCCTTTTCCCGGATCATTCTCACTAGTTCCACCAGCAATTAGTTCCATGGAACAACTACGGTGGAACTAGTGAGACGAGTTCGATTAAGTTTTGTTTAATTTGTTCCATAATCAAAATCCATGGAACTACTGAGAAAAAAAAATCTAACTAGTTCCATGTTGGGGTCGGCTTCTAGTCTTACCCAATTCAGCTGAATGAATACCAGTATATTACATGGAGCGATTGCCGATCTGACCTCCACAACCCAGTTAGTACTGAGTAATACGATATCCTTTGAAAAAACTGGTTATCAGACTTTCGGGCCATTGACTACCTGTAACAATTATAGCTGTCAAAAATATATGAATGATATTCGTAACCAACGGCTTAACGTGATTTTCAAAGGAAAATCGGTATGTAATGGGTGGTCACCCATCCGCGGAACAACCTAGGCAAGCGCAGCTTAACCTAAAGATCGACTCAAGCGGCTGTTATTATTTAGCCACGAGCTCTACGGATCGGATAAACTGATACTGAAAAATTACGGATGCTGCTCCGAAATAAATACCTACTACTGAAGTATCTGTCAGTGTCCGTAGTTTGGAAATATTTCGCAATCTGGACATACCAGTATCGGCTCTAAAGCAATGTTTTCTAATGGCAAATCACTCAAGCTTTTTTCAAACATTAACGGACTTTAATATTTCAATTTGCATAAAACATAATATTTTATGAATCCTTCACCCATCCTTTATCACACAAAAAGCCAAATGAATACCAGTATAATAAAAAAGAAAACATGTTTCAAGCATTAACCGCCTTTGTTAAAAAAAGAGGGGATTATTTCGTCGAAATTATTTTTCCATCCAGCCTGTATTTTCATTGCTTATTGGTTGTCCAATCGACGTGGGATTCGCAACAAAAACTCTTATCATAAACATATGAATATTAATAACCGTTTATTCAGACCCGATTTTCGGAATACGAATTCGATTCGACCAATCCGTATCGAAACACCAAATATGGACTGAATTAACAGCTTTTGATACAATATAAATAAAGTCATACAGTCAGTCGGTTTATTTGCAGACTGCTACGGCTGGAAATAAAATGGTTCATTTTAAAGCATTTCTCAATTCACTGCTCATAGTAAAGTTTGTAATTTCGAATCCTTGTGCAATGTTTTTTTAATAATTAAAAATAATATTTACGGCAAGGTTGTTGTTGATTGTTGTTAACTATGAATCATTATATCTACATCAACTCCTGGCCCAGGTACTCTCCGAGGGACGACGGATCGTCAGTAACATCAAGACGTTGCTGGCCTTTCTCGGGGAACTGCAGGCCTAGCCAAGTTACAACCGTTTCGTATCGATTCTCTTTCTACAATTGTTAACGCCGACATGTTAACGTAAGCGATTATAAAAAACGCTATCTTGGTAGCCAACTTGACACGACTGAGTCAATCGCTCGTTCTACAATGACCTTAGAGTGGATCAATTTTCTCACATGTACGCAAAATACGCACTTAGGGCGTGGAGTTGCAGACACCAGCCCATTATACAATACAATCCAATCAGCTTCTATCTTTTACATGAATTACGAAATTGCAACTGAATACAAAAAACTACGTCATAGTCTTTATTCGCTACCATTTTATACTCATGTATTCAAAGTAATAACACAGCAAAATCCCATAATGAAAGGACCAGCGCAGAATCTTTTTCATTCAGCAGAATTCTATCATGGACGTCAATAATACAAATTGTAAGTACAGTCTTCAGTACAAAATACGTTTTTGTCGTACAAAATACGTTTTTGTCGTACAAAATTACACTCTTAAATCCTGAAAGAGGTATTCAGAATTGTGCGAGAGTGCTAAGGATATTGTAATGAGACGGTACATTAAAATAATTGGGGCTCTTGACGCAAGTACGGTTAATTCTATAGCTGCGAAGGTTTTTGTTCAGGCACTAACGACGTATTTGGTCCTGGGAATTCTGGAAAATTATTTTTTGTTGAGATTAAATTCGTTACTGTCGAATAACTGAAAGTTAAAAGACGCAAATGTTTAAAAATAATAAGCTCTTAAACTGTAATGGTCACTAACATTATCATTAACTCCGGGATATTTACCATGTTTACTGTTTGGTTTGAGTTCAGTTTATCCGTGATCATGGTGCTTGCAACAGCGCCGAAATATCGGGAACTCAAACCAAACAGTAAACATGGTAAATATCCCGTATCTAGAGTTAATGATAATGTTTATAAACTGTACTCTTATTTTTTAATTGTACTCCTTTAAGGTTTAAGCACAGTTATAAGCTCTATACGTGATCAGCATCGCCTCAACTAGAGCCTTTCGGGACTCTGTCTATGACACTCCATACTGAAATGCATACTTATGAGCACCGCAACGGCATTGGGTCGCAGCTACTAAAAATGAGGCGAGGTGATGCCGGATACGGAGCAGTGCCATGAGCTTAATTCGCACAAGTAAAAAGTCGTGGTTTTCTCCTTCGACTCGAGGTCATTAAGAGTAGTCAGCTCCCTAAATCAAAGTCGTGCATAAGCGGCCATAAAAGCTACATAACTTGGCGCCATTCCCTTTTTGTTAAATTTGTTGAAAAGATTTTAGTTTTTCTGTGATTATGCTGTAACGATTATTACATTACTGGCCCTAAGAGGCAGAAAAGTTGGTCCTTCGGGAATGTTACTGGTACCTATACTACGGGTATTTGTCGACCATAGTAACGATTTTTTTTGGATAGTACTTACCGCGAGCGTTCGCTTTACGAATTTGTCTTGCACACATTCGTTGCAATTTAACTTTAGTTTCGCGTCAAACATAAATGTATCCGATGTGTACCGTCTGTTATAATATAGAGAACACAAGTTACTTTTTGTCTTAATGACGGTTTTAGATATGATTTTGTTCGCTTAAAACAGAATTATTTATCTGAAAAAAAAACAACACGAGGCTTGCGCCAGCGACTGCAGATTAAAAATAAATGACAGAAGTTGTTTAGTTGCCAAGCCTCAAGACGCTATTGACTGGCTGGGCGACATAAAAAAAAAACAAATCCCAAGTTGCATCAAAATGTGATGAGAATGAATATCACGCGACATAGTCACTTTGCGCACAACCCCTATTATAAGCAGTGATAGCAGTGGTGTGACCCGACTTGGAAGTCACAGGTCTCAAGATCGAACCCAAGACAAGCACCTCTGATTTTTCGGATTCATGTGCTTGTTGTAGTATTATCATTTGCTTCGGTGAAAGAAAACCTCATGAAGGGGGTCCTCATGCCTGAGAGATATTTCTCGACGGTATGTAAAGCCAAGTCAGAGGCCCATGGGTGGAATAAAAACTCTGACACCAGGTTAGGCACTAACCACACATTAAAGAAGACGTCCCCTAATATCCCTAAAACCAGTAGGCGTAGATAACGCCAATATTGATAACGATATCCCTTATCAGTTCAATTGGAACATCCTTATCAAATTGATTTAATTAATTTAATATTGGATGTGCAAGCTTAGTTATCTACGGCCTTGGTTCAAGTGCTTCATTTGAACAGTTTTGTACGGAAAAATATTTATACTGGGAAAGTGTGGCTACACTGGCTTTAGTGAGTTATTATTGTTTTTAATTTTGGTAGGCTGTGTACGTTGACTGGTTTATCTATCTATGATATATGGCGATAATAGTCACACACAGTTTTGATTGTCTAGCTGTTTCAGTTCAGCCGGTGAATCAAATTAGTTTTTTATGATTTGGCTAGTTATCAGAGTACTCGACAGAGGCCACTTATTTTTCAAGTGACATGAAGTCATCAATACTTCAGACAGTGTTATTATTAATCCTGTCATCATCTGCCTAGCCTTTTCCTAACAATATTGGGATCGGCTTCCAGTCTAACCGGATGCAGCTGAATACCAGTATTTTACGTGGAGCGACTGCCTATCTGACCTCCACAACACAGTTAGTACTGTGTAATACCATACCCCTTGGTAAGACTGGTTGTCAGACTTTTTCTGCCACTGACTACCTAACGACTGTCAAAGATCTACAAATGACACCCGGTACAAACGGCTTAACGTGCTTTCCGAGGCACGGAAGAAACTTGGTATGTAATGGGTGGTTACCAATCCACAGACCAAGCACGATTTAACCTAAAGATCGACCCGAGCGGCTGTGTTTTTTTAGCCACGAGCTCCTGGATATTATTAATCCTATACCTATTCAAATTAAGTTTATGAATATAGAAATAACATTTCTTCTACACACATAACGCAACTAGTTTCAACTTATTGACTAACTGACAGACTCCTTGATAATTTTAAAGTGCATGTAGTGTGGTTTACCTAATTAAAACAAATACTTTGAGTTCAGCAAAATGAAGTCATTGACATTGACTCATTATTAGTCAGTGACTGCCTCGTTGGTTGAGTGGTCGCATGCGCGATTGCTGAGCATGAGGTCTTTAGTTCGATGCCCGGTTCGAGAAAAGTGTTATTGGGTTT
The DNA here is from genome assembly GCA_905220335.1 of Noctua pronuba. Lineage (NCBI taxonomy): Eukaryota > Metazoa > Arthropoda > Insecta > Lepidoptera > Noctuidae > Noctua > Noctua pronuba. The sequence goes on along the minus strand of LR999915.1, from coordinate 6,664,280 downwards.
TTCCATCAGGAATTTCTCAGTAGCAGCCATGGAGTCCGTAATTGCGCTAAGTTGAAGGCAATAGGCTCGTCACCTACACACATGCCTGCATACATGGGGCTTAAACATAATTGGCGAAATATGGGTGTACTATTAGGTAGACCTGTACCTAACCCTTCGGGGATTACCGGCGTGAATACTCCAGACAGTGTTATTATTAATCCTGTACCTACTCAAATTAAGTTAATGCCTATAACAATAACATTTCTTCTACACACAACGCAACTAGCTTTAACTTATTGGCTAACTGACCATCAACATCGTACCCGTAACACCTACCCTTGTCCCACGTTACTTGGGGTCGACGCAACACTAACTGACCTACTTCTTGATAATACAAAATTGCATGTAGTAAGTATGTTTGAATTAAAATAAACAGTTTGAGTTTGAGTTTAGCAATAAGAAGTCATAAATCGATAGGAAGGAAAGTGTTTGAGCATACACCAGAAAACATAATCTGTCTCCCTCCATTTCCTATTCAAGCATCTTATTTTCCTAGCTGTTTTCCTCTATATTACAAGGCAGCCAGTCATCCATTGCTTGCAGACGTCGTCATACTAACCCCATTCCTCTTCCGTCCACTCCCACAGCGAGAACTCACGTGTAGTTCATTACTTACAATTTGTTTCACATTACACTATTATATTCAAGAAAAAAATTGACAGTGAAACATAACAATATAGAAACCAAAAGGACTAATAAAATGCACTGCTTTTAAATTATGGTTGGTTTCAAAAATATGCGAGTGCAAGCTTAAAACTTAAGACATTTATTTTATATTTTTCTCTAGCTAGCGAAGACTGTTAAAATTGTTAGTAGACGTTTTAGTATTAACTAGCTTCTGCCCGCGACTTCGTACGCGGATCCTGTTGCTTATGCCAGCGATAACGGGGTCGTCAAAATCGAAGATCTGAAAGGTCTGATGCCGAATTCTAAGAGCCCTGGGACGGGAAAACAACGGGATGCGCGAGACGATTCGAGACGTTCCATATCTTTCATTTTTGTAAGTCAGAAGTCGATGCGTAGATACGCTTGGAACTCAAGAGCAATTCTCTATCCGTGAACGTCTCCGACTCGCGAGACAATGCGTGACGCTCACGATCAGCGGTCAGGCGCGCATCACGTTCCCCACTTGTCTCTAGAGACCTAGAAGTCGACGCGTAGATACGCTTGGAACTCAAGCGTAATTTTCTATCCTTGAACGTCTCCGATTCGCGAGACAATGCATGGATTTGCACGATCAGCGGTCAGTCGTGCATCACGTTCCGCACTCGTCTCTAGATACCTCGAAGTCGATGTGTATACACGCTGAGAACTCAAGCGTAATTTTCTTTCCGTGAACGTCTCCGACTCGCGAGACAATGCATGACGTTCACGATCAGCGGTCGGTCGTGCATCATATTCTTCACAGTAGATGCGTAAATACCCTGAGAACGCAGGCGTGCTTCGCGATCCGAAGAGGTTTCCACGGATCGAGTTGCAGCCTGATGTTCCGAACAGCATCAAGTCTCTCCTGACGTTCTTCGGTAGATTCTTGGGATCTTATGATCCTCAATCTTTTAGCTCCTTTGAAACATTGGGAAAGATTTGACCTCTTTCTAGGCATGGTTATACTTTTATTGTGAAGATACCTGATCAATTAAAATCTAAGTGACTGTTCCCCTGCGTCACCGGGTAGGCTACCGTGTCACGAAGAAAAGTGGAAAAGGAAATTAAACACTCAAATAACATAAGCCCGAAGGCATATTTATTCGATAAAATAAAAAAATAAATGGGAGTTTTGTCCAGTAGAGTCAAATTTTCAATGACCGCCTTCACCGCGTGGAGGTACTCCCAGCTTATGTTATTTTATAATTATACAGTTAAATTAGTGTTAGCTTTGATTTCCACATCAGATGTTTCTGATCTTCGATTTTTATAAGTCAACAGGAAATGCCCAGCAGACCGAACAACTTTTGCTAAGACGTCATTCCTATATGTGTTATGGTGTAGCTGGGCTCTTGGAGTTCCACAACAGGTGTTCCAGATCTTTGATTTTTATAAATCAACAGAGAGTGCTCATCAGATTGAACAATTTTTGCTAAGACGTCATTCCTATATGTGTTATGGTGTAGCTGGGCTCTTGGAGTTCCACAACAGGTGTTCCAGATCTTCGATTTTTATAAATCAACAAAGAGTGCTCATAAGATTGAACAATTTTTGCTAAGACGTCATTCCTATATGTGTTATGGTGTAGCTGGGCTCTTGGAGTTCCACAACAGGTGTTCCAGATCTTCGATTTTTATAAATCAACAGAGAGTGCTCATCAGATTGAAAAATTCTTGCTAAGATGTTATTCCTATATGTGTTATGGTGTAGCTGGGCTCTTAGAGTTCCACAACAGGTGTTCCAGATCTTCGATTTTTATAAATCAACAGAGAGTGCTCATCAGATTGAAAAATTTTTGCTAAGACGTCATTCCTATATATGTTATAGTGTAGCTGGGCTCTTGGAGTTCCACATCAGGTGTTCCAGATCTTCAAATTTATTCTCTCAACAGAAAATGCTCTTCACGTGGAACAATTTTTGCTATGGTACTATTTTTGTATCTCTTATAGTTTAGCTGGTCTATTGCGGTTCTGCATCAGGTGTTCAAGTTTCCAAGATAAATTATAGCCTATATGTTGCCCAGACTCAATACCTATACAACAAAAAAAAGATCTTTCAAATCCGTCCAGTAGTTCCGAAGATTAGCGTGTACAAACAAACAGACAAACAGACAAACAGACAAACAGACAAACAGACAGAATTTTTTTTTTGGATTCGTGCTCTATTACTGTTTCTAAACCACACCCAATTTTTTTTTTTTTAATATCTTCAATGTACAGACACAGTTTTTTTACTGTTTTATTATATGTATAGATTTAACAAGTACCTAATACATAGAAAGAAAGAAAGAAAAAAAAAATATTTGTCGCAGGGACATGATGTCCATACAAACAAAATAAGATATACATAACAAAATCATAATCACAACAAATATTATAAATACAACAGGACAGAAACAAAAAACAAAAAAAAATGTTAACAGCTTGCACTTCGTTGCACATGCATAATTTTAATCACTAATATTAGTGAAAATGTCCTGAATCGACACAATTCACAAACAACGACTGACTGAAGACGTTCCGGAATCTTATTGTATTACCATGTGTCGGCTTACGAAAGGTAAACATGGTAAACAGTGAACTGTGATGCGACCAATATTTTTTCTTTTTTTACGATTTTTTTCAGTTAATTTAACGACTGTCTGGCAGTTAGAGTACTTTAAGCGACCTACCCAAATGTCTTTTCTTCAGTATTGTTCGTCGAGTCGTTGAGCTCCTTGAGTTATGAGTCGAGCTACACGATCATTGACAAATGCTTGCATTGACTGGACAAGTGGACAGGTCCACTCAAATCTGTGTGATTCTTTCTTCAAAAGACCATCTCAGACACTAATCTGCATAGTCCTCATACGATTTGAAATGTCTGTAAGTACTTAAAAAGAGACACTGACCTCTCAGTTTGTTTTCGTTGTTTCTTCTCAGAGTAATCGTTTTAAAACAACAAAATCTGACGTGTTTTAAACCAATTTACAGAAGTAAATATGAATTGGGTTTAAAGATAAAGGAGTAAATGATAGCGTGACAGTTGACAGAGGAGAATGGAAGAAAAAAACGTGTTGCGCCGACCCCAAGTAACATGGGACAAGGGCAGGAAGATGATGGGTTTAAAGATTCTTTATTTATTCTAAAAGAACAATAATTTGGTTCTTATCGAATAAATACATAACTAAGGTAAAGTGTAGTCCAGTAGTTAACAGTTTTGTTTTCTTAATGTAGGTACGTACTCGTACGATGTCGACAAATTATTGTTTATTATTCATTCTCTTACAAAACTATTCAAAATTAACCCACGCTGTATTTACTAATTAAACACCCTAGTCGACAATATGTGAGCACAATTTAAAAAGCTAAGAGCTTGTTATTTGTTCAGCAGGCCGGCTAACAAACCGGTGGTTTCATTAAAAAGTTATGGAAACCTCAGGAGTGCAGAATATTTTATTTCGCTGCCTGACCGTCCCCCGTTTAATTCTGGCATACGAGGCCTGGGTTTCCGACTAAATATGAGAATAGAGGCTGGTTGTATTTTTGTACTGCTAAATATTTAAAAGATTAAAATGATGCGCGGGTAGACCGTGTTGAGTGAGCTAAATGTAGTATTCATATTTTAAAAGGGTTGTAATTGCGGTTAGTAGGTACTCTAATTTAAATCTGGTTGGTTGTGGCGAAGGTGTTATGGAGTTATTTGGGAGAGCCTATTTTCTGCAGTGGACTGCAGTAAATTCTTTTGTTTGAATAAAATTCAGTTTTTTTCTCAACTATAAGTAATTTTCGAATGACATAATAATTATAGAAACATTAATTATTTGTTGACAAGAAAGCAACGATTATGACTTCCTGTGGTACCTATATAAGGTCCCATTAAAATAAATGGACAAACTTTAAGAAATCATTCAGACCACCAAAACAAGGTCATGGTAAAAAAAAAATAAGAAATACGCAATAGATACTTACAAGAAAAAAAAACAACGAAAATACAGTAAAAATGTTAGTCAACTGAAAGTTACTATGGTGATACCCAAAATTGATGTGTTTATGCTAGAGTGCCGGCAATTTATTATTTTAGGTCAAAATAAAATCACTTTTTATCAGTGTTTTTTTGGTTGGATATCTTTGGTTAGGCGTACTGAACGCTGTGTTGTTTGGGTAATCTGTCCATCTATTTTAATGGGACCTCATATTAAAGTAAGAAAGCAAATCATTCTGTATACGTTTTAAAACAAAAGAGGAAAGCAAAATATTAAAAGCATGCCATAGAGGCGAAACACGTTATTGCTCAGGGCGATTTCAATGGGTTTTCCTTTGAACCTCCTTTCGTTATGTCCTTTATCCCATAATATGTTACAAGAGATATCCGCCCCTGCTTCGCACGATTGTTTTAGGGTGTCGTACCCAAAGGGTCACCAACGGGAACCTATCACTAAGCCTCCGCTGTCCGACCGTCCGTCTGTCTGTCAGCGGGCTATATCTCATGATCCGTAATAGGTAGACAGTTGAAATTTTCACGGAATGTGTATTTCTGTTACCGCTCTATCAAAAAATAATAAAAATAATTGAAAATTAAAGGGGGCTCCCCTACTACGACAGGCGGGAGTCCGACTCGCAGATGGCCAGTTTTTTACTTTTAGTACCGCACTGTTTGTATTGGAAACAGTTTTGTGTGGTTTCCTGTTACAAATAGCCCACCCTTCCCATAGACATGGGCTTCGTAAAATATAGTTTTAGATTCGTTAGAACCTCTTTTAATAACCATAGATATCACATTCGTCCCCTCTTGTTGTCTGAACATTGTGCAGCATTTTTCGCATGACGTGTTGTAATAAAAAACTACAGCAATATGTATAGAGTTCCTTAGAAGGAATGTTGTAATTTTTCATTGTTTTCCTGTACCCTATTGTCGTGTCATCCGGGAAACTTGACGGCACGGTTGGCGCAGTGGCTGATCAGTTGGCTGCTGTGCTGCATGTCGCAAGTTCGATTCCCGCCCGGAACAAATATTTGTATGACGTACAGGTAGTTGTTCCGGGTCTGGCTGTATATGAGAAGAAGGAGGTGGATCTGTAAGTTTAAATGTTTGTAAACGTTCCCACGATATAGGAGAAAATAATAGACGACTGCTAGTGGAACCTCGTGCCAACCTTTTAAAAGAGGCGCTGCTGACGCGTGCACTCCGCAAGCTCAACCTCGTAGCGAGTGAGACGGACTTATTCTGTTGTTCTCTGAGTGAATTCACAAGGAAGGCTTTATTTGTAATTAGTTATAAGTAACAATTAAGTTAACTTAAGTATGTATTAAGGCACATTTGCCGCATTGGTTAGCTGTAATGGTAGATGTAAGTCGATAAATAAATAAATAGTGCGGGGCAACGTGAAAAAAAAACTGTACTTACACACGACACGACGAAAATGATAGTATCATTTTATGAAGACGAAGTCTCGGTAACTATAACAACGATACTATTAACAGTATCTTCCATAATCTCCAGATATAAATTACAGCGTTATTCTCCTTATACATTATCGTGATAAACCCTTTGAGACGGGAACTAGGACGGTAACAATGAGCCCGATCCACAATCCTTTGCTACCTTTAAGACTAAACTTGTCTGGAGCCTGCAGACTTGCTCAAAGGATTAACACTGGCTTATAATAGTGGTTTAGTGGTAGATAAGTATAAATAATGTATGGTTACAAACGATTAAGAGTGGATGTAGCCAAAAGAGCCGTATTCGATTGGTCTTTTTGAGTTTTCGTCCTTTACGTGCATTATCGGTCCTTTATGAGCATTATTGGTCCTTATAGTGGTCCAATAAGTGGTTTGACGCTGATGCTACAGGTTCAGTTCTGAAGGAGACCGCAACCGCAAACTGCAGTTAAACACGTCTGGTTTCTATTTTACACAAGGAAAACGGCAATAGACGGCAATAGATGGCAATAGAGCAAAATACAGAAATAGAAGACAATATCAGCCTACAGAACCGTTTTCTTAGAAATCAGTCGTATTGCTGTAATTTGTCGTTGCAGTTGGGTAGAGGTTATATTCGGAATTATATATTTAAGACTAAACCATCTTATTGATTGTAATTATTAGATCTATTGGGCTCTCCTCGATTATTTTTTAAACTTAGTCTTTTTTTTCAGCAATCATTTTACTTTAGAGATGTTGGAAAAAGAAAAGCGTCATTTCCATGCGTTATTATTGGTCTTTACTTGAAACAATAAATGAAAAAAATGGCTGGATTTTGTCAGGAATGATATAAAAGAAAATGGAGGGAAAGACACCGTGACGGGTGGCAGGGAAGAATGAAACAAGTTAACGTGTTGCGCCAATCCCAAGTAAAATAAAATAATAAAATGGGATTTACCATTTATGAGCAGATGTGTTTTTTTTTTGTGTCTAAGTTTCTAAACCTTCCAATTACTATTGTAATTACTAAATCTTTATAGAGGATTGGTTTTTTTACTTATTCCTAAAGGAGCAATTTTTTTCAAGCAATGGAAACCTTTTTGGTAGGCACATAACAGCCCGTTCAGGACAACGCAAAATAAAAATTCTCCGCCAGCAATAAAAACAATAATTTGGGCACAAAATGTGGACATTATGCGTTAGTCATAAATCTTTGGCCAAGATTTACATCCAAGTCCTGCCAACGCCCTTGTTGGTTGAACCATAACTTACGTTCATAACAAATAGATGGATATAAATTTATGCGTACACTATGGTTTGACCGCGGCATCACCCGTTTAGAGGTCGAAAATTAACACGGGTGAACAAATTGCCGTCGGGATTAAAAAGTATCTTCTTAAATCATAACCCAGCTCTACTTTTGTGCCAAGTTTCATCAGAAATCGTTCAGCTGTTAAGGTGTCCAATGACACTATCTTAACCCAGCTCTACTTTTGTGCCAAGTTTCATCGGAAATCGTTCAGATGTTAAGGGTTAAACGAAAAGGGTAACACACAGTTATTTTCGCATTTGTACGGACAGGTGAGAATTATTTATTTGTCTACACAAGTTGCTAAAACAGTACAAGCATTAATTTTGGCATCAATATGATCTTGTTCAATCATTTTGATTTAGGATAACGTCCTCGTTTATTATCCTGTATCCCATAATGTATGGTAATTATTCTATGATTTAGGGTGTCTGGATACTGTTTTGTATTCTCTTGTTTCCGCACGAGGTCATGTCGTGATACGATACGATACATTATGGAGGGGCTAAACTAAACTGCTGAACCTGATAGGATTGACCTAATTGAATCAATCAATAATAAATAGATAAAAAATTATAAAAATCTTTATTAACAAACGATTGTTCAACATCAATGTCGCCCTGGCTCTTGTACTAGGTTAGGGAAGTTAGTTAGTTAGGGTTGGGTAGGGATTTCCTGTATCACAAGAGCCGGACCTCTTAATTTACAGCGAACATATTAGAACCGATAGACAAAAAATAAGATGCATTATAAGTTATGTCATGCATTAAAAGTGTTTAGGTACAACAAACATAAAAGAGAGTAAAAAAACAATAAATTGAAAATAATATTATGGGAGTATACATACAATCAATCAACGCAGCTTGTCCATTGCTGGACATAGATAGGCGTCTTCCAAGCTCCGCCACGGATCTGATGCAAACACAAAATAGTCTAAGAAATGTCGTGCAATCGCCAGCACATCAAGTCACCACAAACTGTCAAATTACTCCAAATGATTTTAAACCATAAAATGTTGATGGTTCAGTTCAAAATTGAATGAGAAAATTTGATAGTTTGTAGTAACTTGATGTACTGGCGACTGTACAATAAGTTTTGAATTGCGTTGCCATGCACGTTCCCCCGGTATTTTTGTGACAGAGCTTAGATTCTAGGGCTCTTAGTGCTGAGATTCTGTTTTGCATAATTTGTCTTTCAATTTTCTAGGTAATCTAATGCAGATTTGCTCTAGATGGCAGCTACATGAATGTTTAAAGAAATGCTATGGAATTTTCAACGCTCAGCTCTGCGTTGAGAATAGAAATTCCAACAGTGCAAATACGAGGTGTAAACAGACCCTTCACGAAGCCATCAACCAAGCATTCTGTACATCAAACTAAGTCACCCTACACAAAAATTATTGCTGAGAAACGATTTTTTTTGGGGTGAAAAATAACCTTTTACGGTATAACTCAATGTAACGCATTCAAAACATTGTGCTTACGGATGCATTGAATAGTAAACGGGTCATGGAGGTATTTAAAGTAAAGTTATAACCTTAAAAAATTGTATTTGAAAAAAAACTTGTGAAAAAGTTAGAACTTTGACCCCCAATAACTCCGTAACTAGAAGGTTCCCAGGTATGGTCTAGATCAAAAAAATTATCGCAATAACCGAGAGAACAAATATCTTTCGGCGTCGTTAAGGGTCTATTTACACCCTTTATATTAAGACTGTTCTTTAGGTGACGCTTAGTATTTGTGAAAGCGGGCATAAAGGCCTTCTAAGTGAAACACCTAACAAAGGATGACGTAAATTGCCTCTGCTTCTAAATCTATGAATAAATTCAGCCGTGCAGATCCAAGGTGACCTTGTCATATTACGCCCAATTTCACCCTTTTTGGCGTCTCCGTAAACCTTGTAATTTTCGTAAAACGAGTCTTTGAATTCCGGATCGAACGTTGTTCCCTTTCATTAGCTAAATTATTCCGTGACCCGCTCATCAAAGCTTCAAATTCGACACAACCCATTACCGGGACGGCTAAAATAAACCGACACCTGTGTACCTACTACCTAGGTACTAGGGATTGTAATAACTTTGGGACCTTAATTATCCTCTATCCGACCCAACATTTAAGCAACGTGTGGCTTTAAAGCCGGTTGTACTTATGAATAAACGAAGCGTTCTTGGTCTTGACTACATAATATCAGCCGCAAGAGTCTATATTCAAGGTTAAACAGCTGTTGCCAATGTTGGTCTGTGGATGGGTGACCATCAATTTCATGACGAGTTTCCTCCGTGTCTCGGAAAGCACGTGAAGCCGTTGGTCCCGGCTGTCAGAATTCTTGTATTATCCAGTAGTAACTGTGTTGTGGGGGCAGTCGATCTATGTAAATTGCAGGTATTCAGGTGCATCCGGTTAGGCTGGGAGCCGACTCCAACATCATTGGGAAAAAGAAATTTAGATGATGGTGGATTATTAGTTAGCTGGTAATGTCGAGAAACTGATTATACCAGCGGACTACTGATAAATAAAATATCAAGTTACCATCGAGAAGAAGGGCCAAACTGCTTCACATTCGAACAATTATAAAATCTGAAGATTCTTTTACATTTATTCATTTGTGGTCGTTAATACTGTCATATTGAAGGGTTTTTTGGCTAGATTATCTCTCATCTGCGTTTCTAAAAGTGAAAACAATCATATCATACATTCAACAGTCAGTAGCTTACGGGAGCCGAGGATTAATCCTTCATTCCGACGTTATGACCGACCCAACCGTAATCCGGGCCGGCTCCACATTATTCATATAAAGCATGCCCCTAATTCTATATTCACTTTCCATTTTTGCGTGTAAAACAATGAAGATTTAGAATGTAGGGAAAATGTACTGGACGAAACGGAATGTGCGTCATTCCAGCTTAAAAAGTAACTTTTGAATAAACATTTTGAAGAGTTTTAACGTTTTGTTGTGAATTAATCTTGGTTTTATGTGAAGTCTTCAGAGAGTCGTATTAATCGCAATCTTTGCTTTTGCCCGCTTTTTTTTACTGTTGTGTATGTCTATATAAATGTAACATAAATAATTTCGAAACCGTATTTCGGTTTTATAAGAGGAACCGTGGATATCGTACCAGCTCTACTCTATCCTTTTCTTTTTTTATTTATTCATAACTCTTTGGAGCTGATTAAACACGAAAGCATAGAGAGCCTAGACAAAAATGTATCGAATTGACATTTAAACTACTGAAAAGCCTGTTAAACCCGTTAAAAATAACATATCATCACGCCTGTAATCCCCGAAGAGTTAGGCAGAGGTGTACCTAATAGTACACCCACATTTCGCCATTTTACGTTTAAGTCCCATGTAATAGGAGGCTAGCCTATTACCATCAACCAGGCACGAATCCAAACTCCATGGCTGCTACTGAAAAAATCCTGATGGAAAAACCCAATTACAATTTGCCCGACCCGGGAATCGATCCCGGAACCTCAAGCAGTCGACAAACAAGGCAGTCACAATTTTCTTATAATACCTAAAATATGTATATTTTTACCACACCTACTTTGTAACGAACACCATATAGGTAAGATACTTATGTAGAAGTAATCTCTTGTTACATACAAAATGGCAATATTTATGTTACGGCCATTTTCCGTGCCGGTGAGAGAGCGTTTTAGTGAAGTCTCGTTAAGTGGGCCGGCTCTTATATGCTTCATATCTTTTAACTAAGGCTTGCTCGTATAAGCAAAGGAATTCATATTTTTTAACTTGAATTAATTTTCTCTCCCGTGGTACAAAACAAAGCTTTTCGTCTCTGTTTGTTGGTGTCTTTAGTTCTCAAATTTACTAAGAGAATTTATTCTGGACGGTTTTTATGTATTATACAGTAATATTAATGTTACGGCTAAAAGCCGAAGTAAGGTTACACCTAGTTCTAGCCGGCTATACCTAGGTGCGTGTAACAATTTTTTTTTTTTAATCTGATGTTCCTGTAAAAGTGTAATACCGACACGCTCAAAATGTTTGGAACGGGAGAGTTTTTTCCGATGGGTAGAATGATTGTGTATCCCTTCCACCCTATATACCTCAGTAGACGACTTCCAGCTGCAATAATGAAATCAGTTGTCTATTCCTTAACAGGAACAAAACATAAATACAAAAATAAACTATAATACCATGCAAACTTTTTAATAATTTAATAATTTTATAAATAGAACACCCAAATACAATTTAAACCTTTTCCATTTCACCCCAAAAGTTAAAGCCAAACCTAAATATTTAATCAATAAATAAATCTCTCAAACTACAAAACACAAGCGAAACCTAATTAGCCCAAACTAATGCCCTTTTTAATTATTCATGAAGGTACAAAGGGTGAGGTGGACAGCAGGCTTTAGGGTATAAGTGTATAAAGAAAACAGCTGATACGGGTTTGACACGAGGGGAGTGTGGCGGACACGTCAACGATAAATCATAAAGAATGCCCTTCAGACGTGCCCTTTTTGAACGGACATGGACAACACGCCTTCCACCTTAATATGGATGTGGACGTTTGATGTCACAGATTGTTAAGAAGCTAAGTTACAATTTTTTGTTGACGTTAGATGTTTTAGTAATGATATGTCGTGTTCTTGGGAGCTCGTGGCTAAATAATAACAGCCGCTCGGGTCGATCTTCAGGTTATGCCGTGCTTGCCTAGGTTGGTCTGTGGATGGTTGACCACCCATTACATAACGAGTTCTTCCGTGCCTAGAAAAGCACGTTAAGCCGTTGGTCCCGGGTGTCATTTGTAGATCTTTGACAATCGTTAGGTAGTCAGTGGCCCAAAAAGTCTGACAACCAGTCTTACCAAGGGGTATCGTATTACCGGGTACTAACTGGGTAGTGGAGGTAAGATAGGTAGTCGTTCCATGTAAAATACTGGTATTCAGCTGCATCCGGTTAGACTGGAAGCCGACCCCAATATAGTTGGGAAAAAGCTAGGCAGATGATGATGATGTCGTGTTCTTGGGAGTAAAGTTTTTATTTTTGATGAAAAGAAAATGATTGCCTCGTTCGTCTAGTGGTTGTAAGAGTGCTGAACATGGGGTCCCGGTTTCGATTCCCAGGTGGGGCAAAGTGTTATTGGGTTTTTCCATCAGGAATTTCTCTCGTCTGGATTTTCGCCCGGTTGATGGCAATGTCGACAACAACAGGGCTAGTGAAGCAAAAAAACAGCTGTGGCTCCTACGATATCCCAGCCCCTCCGACACACTATATTGATGTTGCGGAAAGAATCCCACCGGGACACCTGCTGCCATGGCCCACCTGGAAGACCCTAAACCGATTGCGAAGCCAGGTGGGGCGCTGCAGATACAACCTGGTCCGGTGGGGGTATTCCGATGAAGCCATGTGTGACTGCGGTGCCTCAGAGCAAACTATGGCTCACCTTCTATCATGCACTATGTGTGGTTCCACGTGCACTTTGAGGGACCTGTCCGAGGCCACCACCAACGCCTTCGAGGTGGCAGAGTTTTGGATAAAACAAATTTAATTAAAGGGGAAATCATCGACACGACGAAGAAGAAGATGGCAATAGCATCGCCTCCTATTACATGGGACTTAAAAAACGTAACTGGCGAAATGTGGTTGTACTATTAGATACACTTCTGCCTAACCCTTCGGGGATTAGAGGCTTGATGTTATGTTATGTTAAAAAATAATCTTTTCTGTTCGTTCTTGTCAAAAACGCAACGAATTTTAATGCTTTTTTTGTTTTCAAGAATTGATTCTGAAAGGTTTATTGTAGATTAATATTAAACTTACTTTAAAAAAAAAAATCTGCATGTTTTTAAAACCGTAAGAAGTCAATGAATTACTGTGGATTTGTCTGCTTATATATTCGGATTGGTGTCAAACTATTTAGTCTAAATAAGGTTAATACCTTCTTTAGTTAACAGGTAACCATATACAAAGAAAAAGAAAAAAAAAAAAATTACAAAAATTGCTATAGAGATTTATAAATCCTTATCCTTACTAATATTATAAATGCGAAAGTAAGTTTGTTTGTTACCTTTTCACGCCTAAACCACTGAACCGATCAACCTGAAAATTTTCATATAATATACGTTATCAGGTGTACAGAAACGGACATAGGGTACCTTTCATCCCGATAAAAAGGACTGTTCTCGAGGAAAACAACAACAACGTTCTTTTGATAATAGATGGCACCACGTGTCTTTCGAATCATGATTGAATTACAATATTACAAGCAGAATACAACCCGAATTGATTGTCAAATTCTAAATTAACGCAAGCGAAGCTGCGGACAAAAGCTAGTATCCTTATAACACCAGCAAACAGCCCTAAATAAGCACTAAATAATAATTAAACCAAAATAGTTGTAACCGACTCTAAATCTCGCACCCTAGAGCATAGACCTAGAGATATCGTAGAACTAAACTTAGCTCACCCTTATAAACTAACCGAGCTAATCATCCTCTTAAATAATCTATGACATATCTCACTGGTCCTAGGAGACTGGCTTAAGCAGTGCTCTACTTAGGACCATTTATTATTCAGTAAACGAAGTAACATCGGAAACTCGATGAGGAAAATCAATTACCAATAATGGTGGAGTATTTCTTGATGAAATGAGAAAGTTTGGATAGTTATATACTGAAAGTTTTGTTACTGGCTGAAAGTATTTTATTAGATTTGAATTAGGCTTAGAACTACTATACAGGGTGCCTGGTAATTAGTGATCGATACTTAAACACGTGATTGTAGTCATGATAACAAACAACTTTCCCAAAGATACATTTTTAATACACAGACTTTTATCACAATAACACAATAGTCGTATGAAATTCGCACGCGCGCGCCTGTGCTGTGACCTATCAACTGTTAGCCGTTTAAAAAAATGTTTCTTTTCTTTTCACGTGGTCACTAATTACCAGTCACCCTATATACTAATTAGGTACCTAGTGTTAAAAGGACCAAATAACTACTTTGTACTGACATCACTGGACTTTGCTGGAAAAATTACTTGAAGAAATTAATACGTAACTTTATTTGTCCGATTAACTTTTGTGTATCTTTTCACGCCAACGGCTGAACGAACAGAGGCCCTAACACGAGTTTTGACGTTTTTGTAAATACGTGGATTTTAATATTTAAAAAATACTCTTTTCACAAATTATTTATATTTTCATAGTTTTAAGAACGTACTGTACTGATTGCTTGCTGTTTGTTGTAAACAATTTAACTAAAAAATGAATAAAAACAATCTAACTATTTACGCTACGTTTACACCGCGCGCTCGTGGATGTCAATGTGGTACACAGGTGGGCCATGGCCTATATATTTATTTATTGTCTAATATATTTTCAATCTCCAAAAGTACGTTCCCGTGGGAAAATAACAATCATATGTAAACTCAAACTCAAAACCAAAAGCATTTATTTCAATTAGATTATTACAGGCACTTTTGAATGTCAAAACAACAAAAAAAAGCGAAGAAGAACAGTAACAGACACAAGGCATAATAACTTGAGAAAGTTCTTCAATTGCAAATTCCAATGCGTAGATCTCTATGGAGAAGAATGAGCAAGAAACTTCATATATAAAAGCTAGTTTCAAATGAAAAAATAAAATTTCATACGACAGGTAACCTCAGAAAACCTGTAAAGTAAACACAGCGTTTCATCCATAAATAAATAATATTCAATGCCAACGCTCTCTATTTACATACCTATCAAGAATTCTAGACCAACGGAATTTAATAACATACCAATCGATCTTTCAAGACCTTTCAAGTTTGTATTGTAGGTATATATGTACCCTCCTACTAGTATTATAAATGCGAAAGTTTGTGAGGATGCATGGACGTCTGGATGTTTGTTAGTCTTCCATGCAAAAACTACTGACGGATTTGGATGAAATATGCCACATAGATAGTTTATAACCTGGATTAACACATGGGATAATTTTTATAGTAGTTTATAGTAGTCCGTCAATTAGATTATCAAAAAAAAATTAGACAAGTATTTTTTCTTTTGTCATGTAAACGAAAAATGACCACGATATAGCGCGTTGAAATCTCGAGTGACGTCACAATTTGTTGCTTTATACTGTATACAATGACGTCACAAGCCCCCTCTCTTGAACTTTGATGCGCTGTATCGTCATCATTGCTTGTGTCAAAAGAAAAAATAAGTGTCCAACATTTTTTGGTGATTTAACTGACGGACTAAATATTATTTTTTTATGTTTTCAAATAGCCTATTATCGTACTACACGCGGGTGAAGCCGCAGGCATAAGCTAGTCATAAATACACACTACGGAGAAATGGCGATACGTCTTTAGAAACTCTTTGAAGTCTTATAATAATGCGACGATAAAGTTGTGATAGATGACATCGCACATGTAATGAAAAATGTTTATCGCGTTCCTTAAAAATCCATATAGTCAGACTTCACTGAAAATTAGTCTAGATTTTTCCCTCGCAGACATTGTGGATTAGTAGAACATTTGGACTGAACTAGATAATAGCCTTTTGCTCTGGTTTCTGTATTTGTAAATGTATAAAATAAAATAAAATAAAAATAGCCTTTTTTCCCTATAATTTACAATTATATAATTTTTAAAACTTAACCTATTAAGTTGTCCATCTCTAGATGAAGGCCTCCTCCATCTGTTTCCATCTGTACCTATCTTGGGCGGTTCTGGTCCACTCTATCCCTGCCAGTGCGACGATATCGTCTCACCATCGTTGCAATGGTCTATCGCGGCGTCTGTTTCCGTTTCGTGGATACCAGTGCAGGACGCACTCGCTCCACCTATTGTCTGTGGTCCTCGCAATGTGGCCTGCCCAATTCCACTTCAGTTTCTCGACCATATACAAAGCATAAATAACTTTGGTCTTCGCTTGTACAATGTATGGGTACTATAAGAAACAGCTGTTCCTCGCAAAAGTGCAATACTACACGATCAAAATGTTGAAATAGCTGATTTATTTTCATATTTGAGAGTCGGTCTTTGGTAATGTTATAAATACACTCTTCGGAGAAATGGCGATACATCATTAGGAACTCTCTTAAGTCCTGGTATTACTGCGAAGCAAGTTGTGATAAATGACATCTCACAAGGAATGAAAAATGTGTCCCTAGGTCTTTACAAATCTACACTAATATTATAAAGAGGAAAACTTTGTTTGTTTGTTTGTTTGTAATGAATAGGCTCAAAAACTACTGGACCGATTTTAAAAATTCTTTCACCATTCGAAAGCTACATTATCCACGAGTAACATAGGCTAAATTTTATTTTGGAAAAAAATAGGGTTCCGTAAGATATTTGGGTTTTTCGGACACAAGGTGTAAAAAATCAACCAGAAAAGTTACTTATTTTGCGTACGCTGCCTAAACTATAAAAGATAGAACCATACAATGTTCTAATTAATTGTAGATCTTATAAATATCTACAAAAAAGTCCGCGACACACTATACCTATCTATGTTGAGTGAGGCACAACAACCATTTTTTTATCTTGAATTTTTTTTGGACTACAAACTACTGTGCCGATTTCAAAAATTCTTCCACCATTAGAATGCTACATTATCTCTGAGTAACATAGGCTATATTTATTACTAGAAAAAAATAGGGGGAGGGGGTTAGGGGAAAATAAATGTCCACCCGTGCGAAGCCGGGACGTGCCGCTAGTCCATATATCAAGTACGTAGTAATTACAGAAAATAAATCTTCTTTTTTTCTAGAACAAAATGTGAAACATGAGCCGCGCTTGCCTAGGTTAGTCCGGGTATGGGTGACCGTCCATTACTTACCGAATTTCTTCCGTACCTCGTAAAGCACGTCAAGCCGTAATTGGTCCCGGCTGTTAAATGTAGATCTTTGACAGTCGTTACAGGTAGTCAGTGCCGCGAAATTCTGACAACCAGTCTTACCAAGGCGTATCGTATTACCCAGTATTAACTGGGTTATGGAGGTCAGACAGGCAGTTGCTCAAACAGAATTCGCTTAGACTGGAATTCGACCCTAACATAGTTGGGAAGCAGCTAGGCAGATGATGATGCCCTGGTTTAGCATCATCATCCATAACCCGATTCCACCCATTGCTGTGC
The DNA here is from genome assembly GCA_905220335.1 of Noctua pronuba. Classification (NCBI taxonomy): domain Eukaryota; kingdom Metazoa; phylum Arthropoda; class Insecta; order Lepidoptera; family Noctuidae; genus Noctua; species Noctua pronuba. The sequence goes on along the minus strand of LR999915.1, from coordinate 6,646,779 downwards.
CAATCTCCACGCTCCTATCCCAGTCTCATTCGGGTTTTACCCACGATGGCAAAAATAGCGTCTGCCAACACTTCTCTTATAATTCTTCGGTCACAGCTTTCATGTGCGTATAGTATAATTTCATGTGCGTATAGTATAATTATCACTTGCTTTTCGGTGAAGGAAAACATCATGAAGAAACCAGCATGCCTGAGAGATATTTCTTGACGGCATGTAAAGCCAAGTCAGAGGCAATGGGCGGCATAAAAACTCTGACACCAGGTTACGAACTAACCACACGATAAAGAAAGACAGCTTTACTCGTCCTGCTAATAGTTAAGTTTCAGTTTCAATTTATTTTGAAGCCGGAGTTTTGTTTGGCTAGACGGCACACTTTAGTATCCAAAAGGTTCCTCACCTTCTTTGACCTTTAGTTGGCCTAGTCTATTATGTTCAATAAGAGGCCAGCTTTTACAAGTGACGAAATTCTCGGGCTTTCCCGATTAATCATGCAAGAAAATATTAACCATGATTGATTTCATGATTTCTTTTTTTTGTCAAATCGATGATAATACCACACTTAATTACTTTCTAGATTACTTTAGCCCAATATATATAACATAATAAATAGGAAAACATTTCAAACTTTAGTCTTTTTTTTTTCGGGATAGGAAATCATCAAATGACCGCTCTGGGCGGAGTGGACGGGAGTGTCAGACTCGTACTGACTAAAATCCATCCATGTTCCTTCTTTGTCTTTTGTGTTCCAGGGCTGCGGTATCTCTTTCGAACAGTCCCGCAGCCCCGGTAGGCATCGGCCGTTGCGGACCCCTTCCTGGTTGCTGACATCTCTTTGATCATCCCCCATCACTTAAATAAGAACACGACATGTACTATATTATGCGCCTAAACATAAAAAAGCATAAAAATACAACATAATGAAAACAACAGGAAAAAATATCAAGAATCAGACCAAACAGGCTACATTTCGTTCTTATTAATTAAATTAGAATATAAGGTCGATGCTCCCTTAACATAAAAACATAAGAGCTATCAACAAGACAATCAGCACTTCATTAACAAAGTTCTTTGATCTACTCTCAACGCTTGGTATGTGTTGAAAAACATTCCTCTCGTTGATTGAGTAATATTTTGTAACAAGTTGCTTTACGCAATTCCTAAAAGAATGTTCTGGTAATATAAATAACCACATCAATACGTATGGTGTTATTTATTAACGCGACGTAAAAACGCTGCGCTGTAAACGGAACGAGTGTTACTTTTTCAAGGTAGAAAATGCACCGTCGTGCGTCGCGTCGCCAACGTATGCGCAACGCGCCTGTCGCATTTTTGAAACACCGTCGGTTGGTATTATATAGGCCCTAAAGGACTAAGAATAATTATCACTTGCTTCGGCGAAGAAAAACATCGTGAGGAAACCAGCAAGCCTGAGAGATATTTCTCGACGACATGTAAAGGGCGGCATAAAAACTCTGACACCGGGTTAGGCACTATTTTCGTAACGGTCGAATGGCTCGCGGTCCATTCGCTTTGGGCCGTTCAGACTAAATACCCTAACCACACGATAAAGAAAGAAAAGACTAATGAACCACAAAATACATTTCAAAAGAGTCGAAAGTGTTTTAAGCCAGAAATTTAAAGCCACATGTTATCTAGCACCTATGACTTACCCCATAAACCAAGAGCCTAAATATAGCCATCTAATAGACGTATACTCCTAAATTCCTTTTACTATCTCTATCTTATTTGGCACCATGAGTGTCGCAAACGTGACATGACGCATTTTCTTCGTTTCAGAGATAATTCAGATGCTGTCGCTCCTAAAAACGGACCGGACATAACATGTCAACTGTCACTTCAGTTGGTGGTACGTTGAACATTAACGCACAGTCCTTTTTCCTGTAAAAAAGTAAGGGTTGGCACACACCTTTTCGAACTCGCCGATTCGATGTGGGAGTATTTGATGAGCAGTAAAATTGACCTGAAGCAAAATACTATAGACGACAGATATGAGGTTCGTGCTTTTTGGAAAACTCCGTTCGGAATCTACCATTCCAGAATCATGTTCAGGCTCATTACAAACTAAGCCATATGAGCAGCCTTTTCGCAACGTATCTTCATTGTAGTATACTCGATTAAGTTACCAGGCTTGGCCCAATCATGTCCTCCGGAAAATTTGTGTAGCAACCCTAAGAAAATGTCGCAGGTATAGAGAAAAACGTTTTTTTTTTGTAACGTCTCATTCAGACAAACATAAGATAAAAATAATTGCGTTTTTGCGTCCATATTACGATGAAATTACGGCGTGTGTTACGGAAACGTGTGGTTTGTTGTGTTGGTATTACTGTGTGGGAATGTTTTCGAATTTGGAACGCGACATTGCATTGTCATTTTTGCCAACCACACATTAAACACTGTTTTAAGCTTTCACGGTTTTCAACTAGACTTATCCTGTCACTTACGGGATATCTTCCATGATTGTTAAACCCCCCCAACCCCCCCAAACACTAAATAATGAACAATCACGGAAGATTTATTTGTTTATTTTAGGTATCCCGTAAGTGATAGTATAAGTTTACTCTCACATTATTCTTGCACAAATAACTAACTGTATTTAAAAATCTAATTATTGATTGTCTAAATGTCTGTATTTCAACATTTTTGTTAGTCTTATATGGGAACCTCTGTGGCAAATGCGTCCCCTTCTTCCTTCCTAGCGCCCCGTATAATATTTCGCTTCATCCACTTAAAAGGAGTAAATATGTACATAGAAAGCAGGTACTTACCGACATTACAGCTATAGATTCAGTCTAGACAAAAAATCTCCCTAAAATAGGTAGACATAAATCACTCTAGATTTTTCTGTATATCTTGGCGAATCTATCACAAAAATTATAATAAGTTTTCCACTAGAATATTTTTCAGTTTGATAGGAACCTCCAAACGGTCTAGTTTCAATAAAGGAAAAAGTAAAAGAAAAATCTAGTTTGTTTAATAAAACAATTTTAAAAGAAAACCTTTCGGCTACTGGCAACACTAGCTAAGTGGTCACCCAGAAAATGAATTAACCTTTTTCGAACATCCATTGTTTAAAAAATACAATGGCTTTTATGTGCAGACAAAAACTGAGGGTGATAAATCAGGTCCCAATATAATGGAACCAATTGACAATGATCCACACTAGGGAAAAGAAAAAGTTGTAAATACTCCCGAGTCCACTGAGGGCCTGCCGCTTTTCATCCTTATGCCCTAAGTAATAAGGTTGAAAGTGGTCGGCCGTCAGTGAAGTCGGTAGTACGTATAGAACAGGGATGGGAAACCTTTTAGCGAGTGTGTTGGTGTCAGATTCTTTTTAGGATTATTGAACAGGATCAATTTGAAGTAAATTATAGTATAGCTCTCTTTACTTTGTTCATTCAAGTTGAAATAAGAATAATTTAATATGAATATTTACATATATTATGTTTCATTTATTCATTTTTAAACATATCATTTACATTTTTAAATATTTCCGTGCAAAATAATATAAACAAACATTTAAAAATACAAAAAATAGTAGCCCACCAACATCGGGAACAGGGTCCGAGCTACCGGTGGTCAGGGCTCTTGAGAGAGAAACCTCCTAACGATACGCGCCGTGTTCAGAAGTACTGCTTTCTGAACCAAGCCCTTGATCCAGCTGCCAAGCGGGAGCCTCCTCAGATGTTGGTCGAGGCTATTGGCTATTAAGCCATTGGCCGACACGACTATCGGCACAATGACTGATGTACTATAATAAATATATAATATAATATGTATGTATGCTGTGATGGCCCAGAGGTTAAGGCCTCGCCTCTAATGCATGAGGTTGTGGGTTCACATTCGGGCAAGTACCAATGTGACTTTTTCAATTCATATGTACTTTCTAAGTTTATCTTGGACATCACAGACATCGGTGAAGGAAAACATCGTGAGGAAACCTGCACCTATAATTAATATAAGTCTGAAATCGCCAACCCGTCTTGAGCAAGCGTGGTGATCAATGCTCGTGCCTTCTCTGTGTGAGAAGAGGCCTTTGCCCAGCAGTGGGACAGTAACAGGCTGGTATTATTATTATTATTTAATATAATATATACAAAATATATTATATTATATTTACATTATTTACAAACTACAAAACCTATTATCTACTATTATCTACATTGATGATTTAATACTTCAATAAATACTTAGCTATACCATAGTTTGACAGTTAATTAAACAGTAAACTGATTCAACAATTTGATGGTGCTGACGCTTGGTTTGTGAAAACATTTTCAAATTAATCGGATGTCAGTCCTTACTCGTGTTTATCAGTTATAATAATATGTATAACTTTTATGTATGAAGTTTAACATTTTGTTGATATTAGAGCCGCGTTGATTACGCGTTAGATTTTGTGGTAAAAACGAAAACTCTATCTTGAAATATATTTAGTCTTTTATATTTAGTCTTGCTTGCTAACCATGAGGTCCTGGGTTTGATTCCCAGATCGGACAAAGTGTTATTGGGTTTTTCCATCAGGGATTTCTCAGTAGCAACCACGGAGTCTGGACCCGGTTGATGGCAATAGGCTCGCCCCCCTTTTACATGGGACTTAAACATAACTGACAAAACGAGGGTGTACTATTAGGTAAACCTCTGCCTTGCCCTTCGGGAATTGAAGACTAAAGTCTTTCCATTCATAGTAAAGTCTACCTTTAAAGGCAGACCCAATCGTAAATCGTTAGGGCAGCTACAAATCACCGTTCAGGTACAAAATAACTACATAATGTATGAATGAGATGTTTCAGTAATAAATACGGTTCACATATCTTTTCGTACGGAACGTTTTAATTTCAGTAATTTATAGACAATTTGTATCAATTTTGTTTTATTTATTGGTATGAATTGCGTATGTGATAGATTTAGAAGTTATTTATGTTTATTTAGGTGCGTTTCATATTAATTTGTTGTTTAGTAAGTACGTAATCAATTTTTGAACGTAAATTTTGTTAATGAAGAGTTTGGTTAAATACGTATTTCAACGCAATCGCAACTTTACGCAAATTATTCTTGAAAGCGCCACCATGATGAAAAATATCGTTAATAAATCCATCATAGCCATCTCTATTGTTCATCATGGTTGCGCTTCGAGGAATAATTTAGTTGCGCTTCGTTGGTTGCGCTTAAAAATACAGTTGCGCTTTGAGGAATACCCCCTTTATTTTACTGCCAAAAAGATTCATTAGAAGGCCGCTCCATTGCTGTATTTGCTTGATATTCAAGCTCTTTTTGTTTACAAAAATCCACCACCAAATCTGGAGACCATTATTATACCACATTAACCAACCATTTTTGGTCGTAAAAATAATAATTAAAATGGCGTACTAAGCCGTAATTACGTCACTATACCCATTAAAGGAGCATGTACCTATATCACTGCTAACTCCTTCTGATGACTATCGTCCAGGTTAATTGTTTACTATCCATATGGGTCGTAATGGGCCATTTGTATGGGTACGACATGCCGTTTGTCATTTGTTTTAGATAGGATTAGCGTGAAGGTAATCCAGGGACACATTTGTGATGTTACTTCTGATAGGATTTATTAGTTTTTATTGTGTCATAAATCTTCAGAGTTGAGTCTCATTTACGACGGAACTATTGATGTAGATAACTTGAGATTAATCTAGCTTCATTTAGATTGTAATTTCCACGTATTTATTAGGTTGTTATTGTAGATCTTACTTCTCACTACTATACTTGCGAAAGTTTGGATGGATGGATGTTTGTTACTTAATCACGCCACAACGGCTGAACGGATATGGATGAAATTTGGCACAGAGATAGATTATAGTCTGGAATAGCACAATAGCACATAGTAACGTATTATCCCGGAAGTACAATTCCGTGAATAAATTCCCGAGCTCCACACAGGCCAAGCGGCGGGCATAAGCTAATAAACCGGGCTTAGCTAGTAGCTAAGTAAAAGTCGCTCACACATGTTTTATTAAGTTTTCTAATGCTCAGCTCCAACGACAATAAAAACGAAAGCTAATAAAAGCTTACTTTTACAACTAGCACCACGCAAGTTTGAACTTTAACCATCTCAAGAACCAGAGAGTTCCCACGTATGGACCTGAGATCTTGACCATTCAATACAAAAATAAAACAAAGACCGGGCCAACAAGTGACTTTTAGCTTCTATAGGGTACTCTTTGTGTGATGTACCTATCTTGGAGGAGCTCGTGCCGAACAGGTCGATCTTCAAGGTTAAGCCATTCTTGCCGAGGTTGAACCGTGGATGGGGGACCGTCATTACATACCGAGTTTCCTCTGTGCCTCGGAAAGTACGTTAAGCAATTGGTCCCGGGTGTCATTTGTAGATCTTTGGCAGTCGTTAAATAGTCAGTGACCCAAAAAGTCTGACAACCAGTTTTACCAAAGGGTATCGAATTACCCAGTTTGTGGAGGTCAGATAGGCAGTCGCTCCATGTAAAATACTGATTTTATTAAGCTGCATCCTAAGTACTATTTCATTCAGCTGCATCCGGTTAGAATGGACATTATTGCTACTCACAAACAATCTGAGAACTTCAAACACAAAGTATCAAGCTAATCATTCAATAGTTGAACTGATTCCCTAATCAATTTTTTTTTCACCTAAAAACTAAGGATGTAGTAGAATACTACAGAATCACAAACAAACCAAAAGCAAAAAAATAACAAGCGCTTGAATCTTATAATGACTTAGTAATAAGAACCACTTGCCACTACAATTAAAACCTGATCAATATTCCCGTTCATCAATATCCTCTTCTACTGATTAAATTTAAAGCATAACGAGCAATATCCAATTTTTCGATAATAATTGAGAAGACATTGTTCACTTCACGAATAACACGATATTAAAATTTATCAAATTGTATAGTAATTTTGCCATTTAAAGTGTAGAGCAGCTCATCAACTCATGAATTCAAAATTAATGGTTTGAATTGTTTAAAATGACGAACGGCTTTTGGGCATTCATTGTTTTATGATTTTACATGCATACGTACATAACCTCGTATCCTCCTCCCGTGGGGGAGGGGAGGCGGGAGGTTAGCAGAAGCTATACAGGGTGTTAGGACAGCCCTCCATAAACAGATGGGGTGAATTCAGTATATCATGTGAGATGATTGGTGCAAGAAATGATTTCAGGAATGTTATGGGAATCCAATAAATTTGATTTGTTTTATTTCCTCAAACGTAATGTATCGTTACCGTGGCAAAACGCTCGTAGTGAACGGCAAGCGCGACGACAAGTTCGATGATTTCACGCGTTGCTCGTTAGAATATTTCAACTTCCATTGTTGGATTTTTGGTTTTAGCCGTATTATTTACATAAATGGAGTGCTGCATACAGGGAATGTAATATTCCATTGAAATAAAGGAAAAGCAACTGAAAAAAAAATGGAAAAAAAAAACTTTCCGGAGAAAAAATCCGGCGGAATATGATTCAAAATAAGGAGCTGAATGCACCCTGTCAGTTTGTGGAGAGCTGTCCCTTACACCCTGTATAGCACCTGCTACAAATGTAGGTTTTGCAAACTGAGCGCATACATTATTATGTAGAGAAAATAGTCCCTTACAGTACCCCATACATTCCAAAGCATTTACCAAACCTCAAAGTAACGAGTTGGTTATAAAAAGACCAAAACACTCGTAACGATACATTTTATTCAGTCAAAAACATTAATTATCATCCCAACCATATACGTATAAAACAAAACAAAATTTCAAAACCAACTAACGAAAACAAACGAAACATCGCTTTACAATCACAAAGCGGCATAAAATGATCATATTCATAATTCTATAAAGCAAAATGTGGGCTATAATTTCCCCTGTAAAATAGCTTTACCCGATCCCCACATTGTTTGAGTAATATACGCTTCGCAACACATGAGTAAATACATATCAGAGACCGAACTTTTAAAGCCTTTTGTTTACGAGTATAACATCATTTGAATGTTCTTTTTTACAGATCTATCAAACTGATGTTGTTAGGTACACGATTTTCATAAAGCTACATTTTCAGTACGTAACAAAAACAACAGTTACACTCGGTCTTTGGAGTGAAAATCAACTCAAAAATGAGCAAAATACTTTAATGCGTGTACCTAATCTGTTGTCAACAGCCAATCGTATCAGTTGATTTGACTTTGATAATGCCAAAGAAAGTTTTTATTCCAAAATATCTAATTTCAGTGAAGTACCTTCGGAAAACCAGGCGCGAAACGTTTTTTTGTAATAGGTATAAATCAATCGCAGTGGTTGGTGGTAAGCTCAGGCCCGCTTTTACCAAAAGTGACTTTAAACTTATTTAAAACAACGTTCTATTTAAGTCAATCGTTCTAAAATTACAAAGATAAAATACGTTTAGTATTTAAAACATCATTTTCATCTTTGTAATTTTGAAACGTGCTACGTGTGCGATGTGTATGTGTTTTGTGGTGCAAACAGGCTTAAGTCTCTGTGGATTCTATACTCTTGACCCAATATGAAACCGTGACGCGGCGCTTCAGTTAATGGGTTTCAGTTAAAATGTGCTGTTTCACGCCGGAACGACAATTAAGCTTGAGGCATGGCTATTATATTGATATCTGTACGTACTGTGCACGTCGAGTTTCACACAATGTGAGGGATGATTTATTTATGATTTTGTAGGACCTAGACCGTATTGTTAGGAGTGTAAATGGTCTTGATTTCTCGCTAACTCTTTTACTAAACTTATACTGTCACTTACGGGATATCGTCCGTGATTGTTAATTATTTCGAGCTCCCGATATTTCGACGCTGTTGCAAGCGCCATGATTGCGGGTTGACCATGGAAGATATCCCGTATAAGTTTAGTTGTAAACCGTGAAAGCTTAAAACAGAAGACTTTCACTTTTTCTCGTTTGACCATTTTTTTCCTCTAAGGTTTGATTAAACCAGTAGAAGGTTCAGGTGCATAGCACTAGCAACAGGCGTGCGAGTATGACCAGATGAATGAACGTGGACGAGACGAAAGGAATATGTGAGGATCACAGCAAGTGGCGTTCTATAGTTTCTTCCTACCCGACAAAAAAAAAGGCGAGATTTTATGTAGGTATGAACCAGTACCATATTTTTAACGCCGCATCAGACATGGACACCCCCACACAAATACTGTTGAAATATCTATCAGTGTTCGCATGTCCGCAGCCGGTTCGCAATCGGTCCGTTCCCGTATGACTGGTTGTTTTGCCAGTGTTGAGCTTTTTGTCACTAAGTCGATTTACCCGTTTGCCAGAAACGTTGTTGATTTAGAGCCAAACTGCAGTCCAACTGTAAGTACTAACGCGCTCACTGACGGTCGACTACTTCGCACCCTTATGCCCTGAGTAATAAGATTAAAAAATGGTAGACCGTCAGTGAGCGCGGTTGTACTTTTTTGTCATGTACATTTTTGCCATGATAATATTGTAATACCCAATGATTTAAAAATAGTAACCATGGAGTTTCTTGCCGGTTCTTCTCCATAGAAATCGACCAACCCGAACCGTGCACCTTTTTGTCGACGTTTTATAAGTGCCCATCTAGGCCTATGTGAAATAAAATATTTTGATTTTTTATTTTGTCCCTCCTGAATGATTAGATACCAAACTACACGCACCATCGCGTCGTTGTAAATACCAGTGTGTCGCGGTCTGAATTGAAACTCTGATACGCAAGTCGCCAAATTCCTTGATTTATATGCATGTATTATTACATCTTGTCACTGTAGTACCTGACAGGCCTACTGAAGTCTTATATTAGCTTCAATTTTTGCGGAGTATTTTTCCATCATGGCTGACACCTCATTTGCTTGTAATAATGTTCTTACCGAAAATAGCTACTCTGGCGTAATATGTAACTTACTAAAATTAAATACTTTTTTCTTCTCGAATCGTTTACTCAGATTTTGTTCGTTCAGTACGTAGCGACCTGGACAACACTATTATTTGCCTCATTTAAATCCTGGAGAGTGCAATTAGTTGTGCACGGCGGCGACGGGCAAGAGAGAAGGTGTCGCATATCCGGTGTTAGGGCTCCACACTCGCAATTATTAAATACTGAAATCGATGAAGAAATATGTAGAAAAAACTACATTTTGTCGGTTTTTTTTAGCAATTTCAGGTTTGGTCCTACAGCAAAAGCTGTTCATATCAACCCCTAAGAAGGTTTTCACACCTAAATGTAATCTATGATCGTATCAATATATGTGATATAAAAATAAATAAATACGAATATATCTGCTCCCGAAATATAATAACATGTATCAGAATAAATATCAACGTCAATCTAATATACGAAATCAAACGGTTCATGTTTATTTACTTCGTATATTGCCACTTTCATCTTCAGCTAGTGAAGTCCCGGATTCTTCTAATAAATATTTAAATGAGAAATAGTTAAATAAAGATAGTCCGGGTATCATCGCATTCAATTCGGGTTATTCCCAAGAGTAATAATATAATGCTCAAACATGGATAAATATTTATGTGTTTTTGTCCAAAATCTTGCTGATATTATTCATAGGACGGTATTATGATCTGCCAAGTCGACTATCATACAAAATAAAAGCTGTAAGGTAAAGCAAAACTGTCGAGTTTTATAAAAAAACCCTTCAAATCTGTTTCTTTTCTTTTCAGATCGGAAATTTTCTTCACCAATCAACGGCACTAATGAAGCAATCCGCAGACGGGATATTGGAGTAGCAGCCGTTCGCGCCACCTTCCTCGCGCAATAAAACAACATACCCCTGCTGACGACGCCAAAGAATCCACTCAAACAAAAACAAACCCTATCACAACGGCACAGAGATCACAGTGCCCCAACATCCCGCAGTCAAATGGCTCTGCTCCGAATTGAAAACACAATCCAAGCAATATGTCAATTAAAGCCTATTCTCAATTGTAATCAAGCGCGCCATTCTAAGACCAAAAAGCTACGCGACGAGGTCGTATTTCAGACTTGATTCTTTCACGCAATTTAGGCATCGTAGCTAAACAAAGGGGGAAACACAACCAATGTATGGTTACGTCAGGATAACGAACAAATTAATCGTCACCCACACCAGGGATTCGTATGGCGACTCAAAGTCATAACTCCTACTGTTCACTGCCTAGCTTTGTTGCTTTACCTTCGTGTCTTCTCGTACTGGCGTCTATTCTGTTGCAACCGGCGCTAGCCTCGGTTGAACTAGAATCAGTCCTAAGTCCAGAGTTCAACGTAAGCAATCCAAACTCTACGGTCAACTGGACGTTTCTAGACGACAACTCCACACTCTTGATGCACGGTCACATAAAGCATTCAAAATATTCCATACCTACCACTATTTTCTTGGTCACAGTATTTATGATAGTCATAGTCGGTACTATAATAGGAAACGTGCTAGTTTGTGTTGCAGTGCGATTAGTTAGAAAGTTAAGACGGCCTAGTAACTACTTGATTGTGTCGCTGGCAGTGAGCGATTTGTGCGTGGCATTAATAGTGATGCCGGTAGCCACGGTGTACGACATTATGGGGACGTGGCCTTTCGGGCCGATCATATGCGACTTTTGGGTATCGAGCGATGTTTTATCGTGTACTGCTAGCATCCTCAACTTATGTATGATCTCCGTGGATCGATATTATGCCATAACGAAACCTCTAGAGTACGGTGTGAAAAGGACGCCTCGAAGGATGCTCTTCTGTGTATTCATCGTATGGGTTAGCGCAGCATTCATATCCCTCCCGCCGGTCCTAATCCTAGGTAATGAGAAGTCTGAAACCTCGTGTTCTGTGTCTCAGAACCAGGCGTACCAAATCTATGCGACTTTTGGTTCTTTCTACATCCCATTGACTGTAATGATCGTGGTCTATTATAAGATATTTAGAGCTGCTAGGAAGATTGTAAAAGACGAGAAACGTGCTCAATCGCATTTGGAGACGCACTGTTACTTGGAGATAAATGTGAAGAATGGTGGAGCGGCGGAAGCGAAGCTCTTGGGCAACCAGCCGGCGCAGCCTCCTCCCAGGGGATCCACAGCTAGTACCAATACTACGGTGAGCCTGTTGTTATAATTTTTTTTTTTCTTTTTCTTCTAGTGCCACTACAATCACTGAGTGTTGACTATCTCTGAACCTTTCTTATTGTCCTTGTCTTTCTATACATCCTCAGTGGTAAATAAATACTTAAATAAGAATCCCGCCAGAGCTTTGCAGCAGTCTTATACTGATTGTAATTTAAGTATGCATTGTTCGAGCAACATCCGGAACGTTTGAAAGAAGAAGGCTTTTGACACATAACTACGGAAGTTGTCTTGGTGATTGAAGTACGAATTGTTTTCTTATTTTAATCACTTTATCCACACAATTATCTTAGGAATACGGTTCATCCTTTTTGTAACAAAAAGACTGAAAAATGATTTTATTGACCTTGATTTTTCAATTTTTTTTGTACTCATTTGTTCGACCAACTTTCTATAACCAAGGCTTCCAAATTTCTTTGAATTGTTAACAATGTTTCCCCGAAAGAAAGCTCATGTTGTCTTTGAACGTAATAATTTACAATTTGTAACCGATCTATTTTTGTTACAGTGTAGCGTAGACAAAACAGAAAGCACAATCGGGAGGTGCTTCAGCGGCCAAAGAAAGTCGAACGAGTCCCAGTGTCCCATGCTGCAACAACCAAAGACTCCTACGAAGCCCATACACACTATAAACCGGTCGCCAACACAGCTGGTGCCCGGGAAACTAGCAGTTAAGGAGAGGCAAAGACAACCCTCAGAGAGTAGTCAGAAGACCACGACGAACAGGATCCGATCGTCGCTCTCAAATTTTGCTCATAAAAGCCATATCGCCAAAGACTTACTGCATCCACAGAACGCAGTCCATCAGAAGAAGCTGCGGTTCCAACTAGCCAAAGAGCGCAAAGCGTCCACAACCCTGGGTATAATCATGTCAGCATTCGTTATTTGCTGGCTTCCATTCTTCGTGCTAGCCCTGCTCCGACCGTTCGTCGCAGAAGACGCGATCCCTGACGCGATGAGCGCACTCTTTCTCTGGCTGGGCTACCTCAACAGTTTGCTCAACCCGGTCATATACGCGACCCTGAATCGAGACTTCAGAAAGCCGTTCCAAGAGATCCTCTTCTTCAGATGTGGCAATCTGAACCATATGATGCGTGAGGAGTTCTACCACAGTCAGTACGGGGATCCCGATCAACATTACTGTGTGAATAATACTACCAAAATGCATAATTATGACGAGGGTGTTGAAATAGTTTCTGCCATCGATAGAGAGGAGACGCGGGCTTCTGAGAGTTTTCTATGATTGTCAATGCCAGAGGTCGACACCAGAGACCTAGATACTGTGATCTAATTAAGACTTTTTTTATATAGAACCGCGGTCTAACAGTGTTGAGTTTGTCGATTTCATTCGTTTTAATAACTTGTGTATTATAAAAGGCTGTTTCTACCCAACTAGTCGTTACTTATGTATATGTACTCGAGGTTTCGTTTGATGATGTAAAATACATAGTAGTAAGCCATTTTATATCTGCAATCAGAGAGTGTGACACTTGTATTAGATAAAATAGTAGCTATTGTAAATATTAATAATTATTTAATAATGCGATGACAGTGACGTTTCGTTGTGTCATTATTGTTATCTGTCAAGAGTAAGTTTATTGTATATTGCGTATGTTTCGATTTGTTGTTCCAAAAACATTTTCTCTTTGCAAATATAAATGGACTTCAAGTAAGTTGTACGATTTTATTATTAAGTAGGTATTGTAAGTCACATGGTACATTACATCACTTTATAAAATAAATAGAATATTGTTGGGATGTGAATGTATTATTATTGAATAATTTTGGAATGACCAAAGAGGTATAATATTAATTTGAAACGCGAGGTTTTATAAGTATAAGATGTTGTGAATTTGATAAACTTTAATAATAGGAAGTGTATTATATTGTTAAAATAATAAATGATGTATATGACATTAAGTTAGTCAGAAGTATTAATCCATGTGATAGTAGATATAGAATTCTATTCTTGGTTAGGTTACATAACCTTATTATTTGTTTTGTATAAATCTTATATTTTTATTTATTTATCAGATATCTTTTCATATAATGCAATTATAAAGGGTGTAAACAGACCCTTAACGAAGCCGAAAGGTATTTATTCGCCCCATCACCGGAACCTTCTAGTTACGGAGATATTGGGGGTCAACGTTCCAACTTTTTCACAAGTTTTTTTTAAAATACAAGGTTTTAATGTTGTAACTTAACTTTCAACACCTCCACGACCCCCGTTCTATTCAATTCATCTATCAGCACAATGCTTTGAGTGTGTTATTTTGAGTTTTACCGTAGAACGTGATTTTTCACCCCAAAAAAAAAAATAGTTTCTCATCAAAAATTTTTGCGTAAGGTTACTTAGTTTGATGTACAGAATGCTTGGTTGACGGCTTCGCGAAGGGTCTGTTTACACCCTGTATGTATCATGTATAATTTAATGTAAATATAAAGAAGCTAAGCATCTTTCAGAACTACATGTGGTTGAAGTTAAAAATAGGCACTGCCAGGTTAATAATAATTAACAATAAAATAAAGTGTAATAGCCATAGAATTGTAGAATGTACATTTGCTTTACATCTTCAATGCATACTGAGCTAGACTAGCTGTCAGTCTATCTTATGTTATTATTAACTTTATCTATTTGCGAATAGAGCTCATAACGCCTTGTAAAACTTTGACAGAAACTGTGGTTCAGAGTTGCCTTCCTATGATATTCGTTTTCTTCTTCATAATTTATTAAAGGTTACTATTCTACTATTATATGTGTTATAAAAATATATATTCGTTAATACGTAATTATATTTAATTTAATTCACTTCTGTTTTCAAATTAGATTAACTTAGAACAAAAATCAGTGTTGTAAATATTGTTAATAATACTAATGACATTACGAGTAATAATTAAACGGTTAATAAGCATAAATAATAAGTGAATATATTGCAGAAACCGTGTGGGGAAACTACGCTTGGAAAAAAATAATTTGACAGTTCAATTGATGTTTTATTAATAACGTACATACTAAAAATTTCTTTGGTGTAGTTTCTTTCCATTTGTGAATATTGTGGTTGTTATAAAATAGATATAATATTAATAATAAATAATCGACCACAACTTTCTCAGTACTTCTAGGTCTAAAATTCATTTTGTAAATCTTATAGTTAGGATTAATGCCATATTCTGCCATCAAAATATATATATTTTAAATATCTATGTTGTTTAAAACTTATATTTTGTTTGTTACAAAACGATAAGTAATAAAGTTGTAGTGAATTTGTATTTAGTAGTGTATTTTTTCTATACGTGAAGAAAACATTATTTAATTCTTACTTAATATCTTCAACGTAGCTGGAATAGTTAAGTCATTCAAGATATTTGACTAACTTTCGTATGTTTTTTAGGTTCTTATTCGTAGATACAAATGTCTTCTAAATTAATCAACTTGTGTCCGCATTCTAACACTGCATTCACGCATTGCATTAACGCAATGTACTTTTAATTTAATGAACTCAGCGTATCGCAGTTTCACCATACTGCAGGCATGTCCAGAGATGGACCTATCCCAAGCTGTGCCACAACAACCTATCCGTCTGTTCCAAACACCTTTTTAAGGTCGTCATTCCGTCTACTAGTTGAAGGGTGTCCCACGCTTCGCTTGCCGCAGTCTCCAGTCCAGAACCAGTTTGCTCCATCGTCACTTGGTCAAGAAAAATTTGTGAACAGTAAATTGGTTGGTAGACGAAAAAAAAACGTCTACTTCTAGAAAAATGAGTCAGATTTGAGACAAGGCTTTCATGAATCGGAGGATATAATGTTACAATCAGGTCAAGAGGTCTGGCACCTATAAAGATAAAGGAGCCCCGCGGGCGGGGATCTTTTATTGTCCCCTGATTCTACACTTCCTCCTTAGGCTTTATTTTTATCTTAAGCCAAGTTGTTGTTAAGGTTCTGAGTTCAGCGTAGGTAGAAAATGAAAATTTCGGATTATGGCGAAGCTAGCTCAGCCTAACATGCGCTGGACGCACTCAAATACCGTCATTCATGGGAGCCTTTTAAAATAACCTTAAAGTTTACAACATTACCCACAGGAACGTCTTTAATGTTCATACAATTGCACTTTTATTGGGGACTTAATGAACGGTATTGTATTCTTCTTCTTTGTCGTGTGGATAGTGCCAAACCTGGTATCAGAGTTTTATGCCTCTCATGGGCCTCTGGCTTGGCTTTACAAGCCGTCAAGAAATATCAGGCATGCTGGTTTTCTCACGATGTTTTCCTTCACCAACGAAATTGAATTGTTTTGTAGTACTGTTACTTTCATGGGTACAGATTGATTTGTCACCAACTTTTCCATTACTATTTTATGACATAATTATGAATGACTTGACATCCAGCTTTTAATTACAGTTGTTTACCATATTCCAAAGTTCATGATTACCTCCATAAATTGTAAATAATTAAAAGTTTAATTTAAATAGAGCTCTTTAAGTACAAAACACCGTTACGTTTGTTAATTCAAGAATTATTTGTGTTCCTTATTTTTATTTATATTAATATAATGTATTTATTCTGTCAATAATTAGTCTATTGTGAGGTAGAGGTTACAATATCGGATGTATACAATTAAATGTGTAAATAAGCCTATGCATTCGTTCTTGTAACCTTAATAGTTAATGTACACATTTGTAAATATCGGCAATATTCCTGTATATTTAAAGATTACCAGTAACTTTTTATGTAAGCTTAGCTCTTCTAGTTCTTTCAAAGTGATCTTCTTAAGGAAGCAACATCAGCAAAGCAATTGACAACTATAACTTGTTAATGGTTGTAACTTCATCCATCTGCATAACATCAATTGTGGGAGGTTTTAAAATAACTTCTATATTTGATGTATCCGAAAAAATAAGCAATATCTGATAGCTTTCATTGCATTAAAATATAGAGGGCGTTAGCAATGATGGTATGCCACAAGGGTCTATTTTCGGTCCGCTACTGTGTTCCTTGCTTTACTTAAATTGTTAGTAAGTTCTAAAAAATATTCCTAATTTCAATACATATATGTAAAACTTGTCTTTTTCACAAATGTGTACATTTTTAGCATTGACGTCGTGTTACGTAAGTAACAATGTACATTATTAATGTATGGAAAACTTTCATAGTAGCGAAACGAATGGAATTCTTATCTTTTGGCATTGTTGTATTTTTCTTATGTAGGGGTCCTAAAAGCGACGAAATAAAAATTAGATTCGATGTTGTTTGTTTTATTTAAAAAACCTATACGAACAGTAAATATGGACAAAATAGATCAGGTAGTGTTATTAGGCTTTTCCATCACGATATTCTGAGTGGCAGCCACGGAGCCTGGATATATGTCCGGTTGATAGCAATAGAACTACTGCAAAATATGGCCGTATGTGGCAGTGTCCATACAAATCTCTATGGATTAACAGTGATTGCCACTTTTTTGCAGCTATTTGGTAATTTTTTTTATGTATTATGAACTTGATATTAGTTATGATAGAGCAGCTTCTTACCATTAGTGGTAAATATAAAAAAATGGCGGTAAATTTTCAAATTAGAAGGCAGCAAGAGTTTAGCAACGACATCATCGTCTAAAATGGGTAAATAATACAGGCTTGCGTCATTAACTCATTAATTATCATAAACAACAAACCTTTGGCAATGACTTTTCGAACTTTACCTACGTTTATTTTTCAATATTCATACGAGACAGAGTTCATCGACCTGAGCAAGATACTTAATTTTAGTCATTAGTACACATTTACATGTAAATAGCAATGAGCAATTCTAACACCTAAAGTTGACGACTCTTGTCAAACTATTAATAGAAATTCGAATCAACGTTGACAAAATATGGTTGTCATAATCTCATAATGACCTATCATTAAAAATAGCAGATTCTTCTTCTCCTTTCGTGTGATTACTGCCTAACCTGGTGTCAGAGATTTTATACCCCCCATAGGCCTCTGACAAATATTTGCTAGTGGAACCGCGTGCTCGGACCAACCTTTTAAAAGAGGCGCCGCTGACGCTTGCACTCCGCACGCTGAACCTCATAGCGAGTGAGACGGACTTATTCTGTTGTTCTCTGAGTGAATCCACAAGGAATGCTTTATTTGTAATTCGTTATAAGTAACAATTAAGTAACTTAAGTATGTATTAAGGCACATTTACCGCATTGGTTAGCTGTAATGGTAGATGTAAGTCGATAAATAAATTTGTCAGGCATGCTGGTTTGGTTTTCTCACGATGTTTTCATTCACCGAAGCAAGTGATACAATACGCACATGAATTCGAAAAATCAGAGGTGCGTGTTTCGAGTTCAAGTTCGTGATCTCGTGATCGTGAAATCGTGATTGTCACAACACTAGACTATCATTGCTAATGCAAAAGAATAGGTACTTTGAACAACTCAGTTAAATATTCCGCTCGAATAAAAGACAACTATAGACATATATCTATGACATAAAATCTGTGTTGATATTGATATTTTATAGGCAGCCATAAAATATTGATAGTAATATCATATAACTGAATGTTACCTACATACAGATAGGAATCAAATTGCCGATTGTTTTTGTTTTACCTTTCTATTCCAAAAGTTCATTCAACTTTTCTGAGATAGATTCAATGAAGAGCCCTACTAGTGTCATTTCTGTAGTAGATACTACCAAAAGATAATATTATTATGCCTTCTGAATTCCTGTCAGCATTTCTTCATTTATCGACGAAGCCGTCAATATAATATGGGTATGTCAACTAAGTTAATACTACTTCATGTGCTTCCAAAGTTCTGATGGTTTAAGTACCTACTTACAGAAATTTCAATGATATAATATGTCTTATTGGCGAACTCATGACTTGAATAATCTTTCTCCCCTCTACCCCCTTATTTTCAATCGCAAATAACTCTAAGATAAAGAAAAGCTCGTGGCTAAATAATAACAGCCTTTCCGGTCGATCTTCAGGTTAAGCCGCGCTTGCCTTGTTTGGTCCGTGGATGGGTGACCATCCATTACATACCGAGATCCTTCCGAGCTTCGGAAAGCACGTTAAGCCGTTGGTCCCGGCTGTCATTTATAGATCTTTGACAGTCGTTACACGTAGTCAGTGGCCCGAAAGTCTGACAACCAGTCTTACCAAGGGCTATCGTATTACCCAAATGGGTTATGGAGGTCAGATGGGCAGTCGCTCTATGTTAAATACTGGTATTTAGCTGCATCCGGTTAGACCGGAAGCCAATCCCAATATTTGGCATAAGGCTAGGCAGATGAAAACCGTAGACAAAAAGAAAAGAAAGTGGAAGAGTTGGGAGTCTGAAAATCCAGACTATTAATATAAATCCTCCTTCATTTAAAAAAAAAGTGATTACTACATTAATAAGATTGTCCACGCATCGTCGCTTGCTATGTCTAAAAATAAAATAGCGAAAAATTTCAATGACACTGACGAGTTTTACCTTGAGTTTTTCTATCGCATGATGTCATTAGTAAAGGGAAATTAGAAGACGACCGAAATAGAAAATCGCTGAAGCGAAAATATTTTTAATGTACCTACAAAGTGTAAACGAACCCTTCACGAAGTTGTCAACCAAGCATTCTGTACATCAAACTAAGTAACTCTACGCAGAAATGATTGCTGGGAAACGACTTTTTTGGGAAGGAAATCACGTTGTACGGTAGGACTGACTCAATGTAACACACTCAAAACATTGTGCTGAAGGATACATTGAATAGTACAGGGGTTCAGGTATTTAAAGTAAACTTATAAACATTAAAAACTAAACTTGTATTTTAAAAAAGTTTTAACGTGCTCAACGTCAATATCTCCGTAATTGGAAAGTTTCTAGGTATGATCTAATGACGGGCAGAACAAATACCTTTCGGTTTCTTTAAGAATCTTTCTGAACATGTTAAGATGGAAACATCAGGGTAGTCCGTGCGAAAAACGTAAGAAAAAATGAAGTTTCCGGGCTACCCCGACGCGCAGTTTTCATAAAAAATTCTTTCCCACATAGCAAGCGTGAGTTACTTTTCAAATGTCAGCAATAAGCAGTCGGTAAAACTATAAAACGCAAGTAAAAAAAACAGTGAAGAAAGGCAAGTCATACTCAGATCCGTTTGTAGAATTTGCCAAGTCAATTTGGGTGAACGAAAAGGGCATCGTACACAGGGCGACACATCAAACTATACATTTCCAGTATAACATGGCCTCGCTTTGTATAGATTTCCCGTACAATGAGAGATCCGCATAAACTGGTTATGTATGGCTTGATTGGTCGACGTGCGTACATTCAAAACCACCTTTATCCAGTTTTTTATACACTGCGCAATATAGTATCCAAGTTGATCAATCAAACCAAATATCTATTTTAAAAATTATCATATTTAAAATAATTTTCAGACTACCCACATAATTTCACAAAAATAAAAAAACCTCACAAACTCGAATTATTTCCTCATTTTTCGATTAAATACGTATTATGTCTCCAGCTCATTGACGCTCATGCACCACTGAGGGCCGTCCGCGTTAAGCGCCCTCCGGCCCCATGGATAACCCCTGGAGTTAGGATGGCAATGAGACGGCGTGACAGGGCTTTCAGAAAATATAGACGGGATCGCAGTGAGGAGAACTGGAACCTGTACAAGTTGGCTAGAAACCGCTGCAACCAGATGGTAAGGGCATCTAAACGCCGATACATTTGTGAAAATGTCCACAATTCTTCACCGGCTGATATTTGGAAGTTTCTCAAATCACTAGGCATAACAAAGTCCCCCTCTAGTATTTTACCATCTAATCTGTCCTTGAATGCTCTAAATAAACATTTTGCAACGTCAGCTACGCTTTCAGTTGATATTAAGAATAAAACTATTCATGACATAACTTCCAAGCCAATGTTACCTCCTGACTCTTTCTCTTTCTCCCCCGTGACTAACCTTGAGGTCCTTAAATTTTTTACCTCGATTAAATCTAGGGCTTTGGGCTGTGATGGGATCAGCAGAGTTATGTTATCTTTTATGACTGATAACGTAATTCCTATTGTTACTCACATCATAAACTTTTCTCTATATACTGGTGTGTTTCCAGCTTTGTGGCGTAAGGCCTACATTATCCCTCTTCCAAAAATTTCCAGTCCCAGTATGCCAATTCACTACAGACCCATATCCATTCTCCCTTTCCTTTCCAAGATCCTTGAAGCAGCTGCTCTTGGGCAAATATCTTCTTACGTTCTCAAGAATAACCTGTTGTCCAAATTCCAATCTGGTTTTCGGCCCGGCCACAGCACAGCCACAGCCCTGCTTAAGGTTACTGAAGACATTAGGGATGGCTTGGAGAATTCGAGGGTTACGGTGTTGGTTTTAATCGATTTTTCCAACGCTTTTAACACCGTGGACCACGATATTCTCTTAGCCATACTATCTCAAATTGGGGTTTCCTCGTTGTCACGTGATTGGTTTTCTTCATATCTTCGTGGTCGCCAGCAGGCGGTGCGTGCTGATCAGGATTACTCCGTTTGGTGCGACCTGGCAACTGGTGTTCCACAAGGCGGTATACTCTCTCCTCTCTTATTTTCGTTATTTATAAACTCTATTACTACTATCCTCAAGTGCTCTTACCATCTATACGCTGATGACCTGCAACTTTACGCTCAATCCGACATTGCTAACCTTAATAATTGCATCTCATTACTTAATGTAGATCTTCAAACTATCGGACAATGGTCGGCTAAATTCGGCGTTGCTGTCAACGTAGGGAAATGCCAGGCCATCCTCATAGGTAGTTCGTACTATCTGAGAAATCTGGATACTAGCCAGCTAATGCCGCTTGTGTTCGACAACTCTGTGATCTCCCTCTCACCACACGTAAAAGACTTGGGCCTGCACATTGACGAGACACTTAGTTGGAATAAGCAGGTGGCTCAGGTTTGCCAGAAAGTCACTTACTCACTGCGGTCTCTCTATAGATTCAAACATTTTCTCCCATCTAGCACTAAATTAACTTTGGTCCAGTCACTTGTGGTTCCCATTATCGACTATGCTGATGTTTGTTACTCTGATCTATCCCAAGAACTTTTAAACAAATTGGATCGTCTTCTCAATAATTGTATTCGCTTTGTTTTTGGCCTTCGCAAGTACGATCATATCTCTTCATATCGTTCTCAGCTTAAGTGGCTGCCTATCCGACTCAGGAGGTCCCTCAGATCTCTCTGTATGCTCTTCTCTATTATGACGGATCCTCGTGCTCCCGATTACCTAAAAGAATATTTCAAAGTTTTGGGCAGTTCACACAATCGTAACCTTCGAGCTTCTAAAAACATTCTCCTTGAAATTCCCTCACATCGTACTGGTTTTATGTCCAATTCTTACGCTGTCTCAACAATAAAGCTCTGGAACGCGCTACCCCTTGGTATTAAAAAAGCTGAAAGCAAAATGGCTTTCAAAAGAACAGTACGGAAGTACTATTTGAAATCAGACTAAATTGCTCATAAGTTTGTCATTAGTAGTCATAGTAATTATTAGAATGTTTCTCGTATTTTGGACTATTTGTATGTATTATAATATATATTAGTTTATTTCATTTTATTTGTATATATATGTATTAGTATGTGCCTATTTATGTATTTCAATTTATGTTAACATAATGATATTTTTCTTATTTATTTTTTTTGTACTCTATCACTATGCTGTCCTATTTGACCCCAAGGTTGACTGGTAGAGAATGCCTTGTGGCATTAAGTCCGCCTATGTACCACTTTTGTACATGAAGTTTAAATAAATAAATAAATAAATAAATTATGCTCAAATATCTGCTGGTAAACACTCATGCTCATTCGAGCATGCTCATCCCGATAAACGGGTTTCGGTATTTTGTTTCGTGTGAGCACGGTAATATTATAATACAGTAGTGTAACTCGGCCGCATGATAGAAATAAATGCCTACAGCCGCGCGGTACGTAAACATGCGTTAGGGCTGACCGTCCCCAGCATTTTAATTACATTTGCCTACTTTCTGTTTCTATTTAGTTTTGTGATTGTAAATATCCTTTTTATATAAATAAATGAAATACTTTGTATATTGAATAGGAAGTGTTCAATAAAAATGCGTTGTTTTTTGATTGGTAGATTTAATTAAAAAAACATGT
Source organism: Noctua pronuba (assembly GCA_905220335.1). NCBI lineage: Eukaryota > Metazoa > Arthropoda > Insecta > Lepidoptera > Noctuidae > Noctua > Noctua pronuba. Next base: position 6,623,502 of record LR999915.1, on the reverse strand, counting down.
TTTTGTTTAAAAAACAAATCGGGCTTATAAATTTGCGACCGAAAAATATTTACGCCTCGACTGAGTCGTACGAAATGCTTTATTGTTAAATTTTAAGGTATAATAAATCCGCATTCTTATATAAAGCTTAATTAAAAATTGTTTTGGGAAACATGGACAAGGTGGAGAAAATGGAATATCTTTTACTTGGTTATAGATACCTGCAGCTACTTTACAATTTACATGTTTGGTTTTAAGTGAATTTCGGAATATTTCCTCCATTTTTTCTATATATTCCACAAAATCATCGTGGGGTACAATCAAAAAGCGTTATTGGCGAATCCATACAACCAAAAACAGCACAATATTTCCTACTCGTCATATTAACTGATTTTTAGAGAAAACATCGCGCAACAATAATGTTAAAAAAACAACACACCGTCCGTTCGACACTGCGGTACAGCCGTGACTGTCTGCACCGCGAGCGCACCCCACGATCGAGGCGCGTAGGTATAGCTCGCGTTTCGTCCGTTTGTATGAAGTTGGAGTACTGTATTATAATATTACCGTGGTGTGAGGTAGCGAGTCTCCTAGTATCCCAAGTAAAAGAAAATTAAATAAAAATAAGAAAGAAAATCGCTGTGTTGAAGATAATCTTATCCTGCGATTTGAGACCACGTGTCGTAATGGATGGATTATATTAAAATTACAGCTAAGGGTTTTTTTGGTGCCGAAACAGGATTGGTAACCCAGTTTTCTTTTCACAGATTTTCAGTAATCAGCATTATTTGATGTGATTAGGATGCGATTTAAAGCAACATGAACCAACATTTATAGGAAGCAGAATGGAAAGTATGACCATTTTATTCGTGAGGATGTTTCTTGAATAAAATGCTGTGGTGACAATCATCATCTGCCTAGCCTTTTCCCAACTATGTTGGGGTGGGCTTCTAGTCTAACCGGATGCAGCTGAATACCAGTATTTTACATGGAGCGACTGCCTATCTGACCTCTACAACCCAGTTAGTACTGGGTAATACGATACCCCTTGGTAAGACTGGTTGTCAGACTTATCAGACTTTTCGCCACTGACTACCTGTAACGACTGTCAAAGATCTACAAATGACAGCCGGGACCAACGGCTTAACGTGCTTTCCGAGGCACGGAGGAAACTCGGTATGTAATTGGTGGTCACCTATCCACAGACCAACCTAGGCAAGCACGGCTTAACCTAAAGATCGACCTGAGCGACTGTTATTATTTAGCCACGAGCTCTTTTTGCTGTTTTTTTCGACTGGAAGATTGAAATTCGAACCAAGTTTAAAGCACCATTTTGTTATTCAATAATTTGATAAAATAAGTACAAATTAATGACAAATGTGAATTTACAAATCTCTTATGGTAATACAAATCCCCGTACTTTGCATGTCAATAAGAAATTAACACGTCAACAAATTCAAGAGTAATTTCTGTAGAATCGGTAACTGCACTACAGTTAACCGCAGATCCTTTGACCAAACGTCAAAGCTTGGCAGTTATGCAGGCGACATTCAAAGGAATAACTCAGTGTGAACTTGTTGCATTAGTATCTACCTAGTAGGGGTATTAATTTATAAATCTTTATACAGTTTCAATGAATACCAGAACGTAGAATTACAGATTGTATGAAAACTTTCTTTCTCTCTTTGTATTTTATTGTTTTAATATTATACAGGTTGTAACAAAATTGCCTCGGAAAGCACGTTAAGCTGTTGGCCCCGGCTGTCATTTGTAGATCTTTGTAGGTAGTCAGTGGCCCAAACAAGTCTGACAACCTGTCTTAACAAGGGGTATCGTATTACCTAATACTAACTGGGTTGTGGAGGTCAGATAAGTATTCGCTCCACGTAAAATATTGGTATGCAGCTGCATCCGGTTAGACTGGAAGCCGCCCCTAACATAGTTGGGAAAAGGCTAGGCAGATGATGCTTGGCACTGACTTTTATCATCAGCCTACAGCAGTCTACTGCTAGACATAGATCTTTTTAATTGCACGCAACATAGCTCGATTCTTGACAACTCTCATCCAGTTTCTACCAGCCACCCTACGGAGATCGCCGCTCCACCTAGCCTGAGGGCCATCCCACCTTACGCTTGCCGATTCGCGGTGTTCATTCAAGAACACCCACTTAGACAGAACCACCAAACAATAATTAAGGAATGTCTTTACCTAGCAGTCTTTGCCCATTCCCGTACAACGAGATTCGCTATCGCTCACACCTTTGCCCACATTACTATCCTTTTTGTACCGCTGCCAGATCACATATAACTATAATGATTTTTAAACTAGCTTTCATCGTTTCGCTATTGGCAAATTGGTATCAAATGACCATGACCTCAACGCGCTGGTTTAGGGAAGGCTATGAGAGTACCTATGTCACCTTGTCTGGAGAAATACTACTCTGTCAAGAAAGTACCGGAAAACGATCAATAATACACAAAATGTTAGTTATTCATCCAAAGTTATTTTATTACCTTCAAAGTATGTATGCTCCTTCGGAAACGATACACTTACGCCAACGAATAATCCAATCATCAAAACATTTTTAAACGCTTTTCCGAAATTGAGTTCAGTTCTCGACGCAAATTCTCCTTTATTCCTTCTATCGAATGAAAACGGGTGCCAAGAAGTGGTAATTTGAGTTTAGGAAAAGTAAAAAAGTCGGCTGGAGCCTTATCTGGTGAATGAGGTGGTTGCTCGATGGTATTTGTTGAGTTTTCGGTTAAAAATTCGTTCACTATTATAGCCTTGTGCGAAGGCGCATTATCGTGGTGCAAAATCCAAGAATTAAAAATTAAAAAAATTAAAAAAATTAATTAATTAACTATAAACAAATCATCCATTCCCCAAGTAACACAAACAAAATCCATCAAATGGCAAAAATTAAGCTGTGCGACTTTGGTCATAATTTTACCTTGATACTTTAGTATATTTGAGCCAAATATAAACATAGGTATACAAACATAATTATGAAATATAAATTATATCTCTACTAGAACAAAGTTGTTTTCATGCAAACGTCATAGTCTAAAATTAGTTTTTTCACGTCACCTGCACATCGATAAAAATAATCACTTTAACTTGTTGACATCTTATTGTTACCTTGTCGGAATATCTTCAGATAAAGTCACCCTGGAACACTGACGTCAACCATTACCTTTAAAAAATATTACAGACGGCCTACAATGATGACAATGGGGGCTATCGCGCATGAATTCGCCGCTAGAGGCGTTCGTGTAGAGTAAGGTCTTCAAAAATGTCAGATGTCATAAACTCGTATTGTTAGTAATATTCACGATAGTGGTCAAGATTGAGCCATTCCTCATTAGGCATTATGAATTGAAGATTTTAAGTAGCAAGTTAGGATCCGATTTGTTAGTACTTGAATATCGATTTTTAAATGTTTCATGCTTGCTAGTTTTAGGGACAATATTGTATATATAAATCTGAAGTTTGCATCATACGTAATTTTAAAAAAACTTTTGGTGATGTTATTGGTACAGACGCCAGCAAGTCAAGCTACCCGAAACTGTCAAATTTTCCCAATCAACCTTGAACCTAATACTTTAGCGATAAAGTTGAAAATATATATATTAAAGAAATTTGACTGATCTGGCGTATGTACTTTAAAGCATAAAATAGAAATAACGACAGGACCTTACTCACCGGCAGTTGGGCTATCCGGTGAGATCTAGACAAAGTTACATTTGATTACATGGAAAAGTCAAAAATGTATTGATTTGACATTTTCCACCGTAGGTAAAGCTTCTCGTAGGAAAGCGCAGTAGAAATACGATACCCTTTGAAAGCGATTGCCATTTCAACTAAGCCTTAAAATGTCATAGATTACAATAGGTAACCTATAACAGTTTTCAGTAGCACTAAGCGGACGTACCTAAATGTTTTGTCTAATGCCTCGCACTTGGCCCTTTTTTTAACTGGTCAAGTGCGAGCTGGATTCGCGCACCGAGGGTTACGTATAAACTCTTAGGTATTTTGTTAATGAACTACATATTTACGGTTTTCATATTTTTTCCTTTACGTGTGCTGTAAGACATAGCTTCTTGCCAAATTTCATGATTCTAGGTCAACGGTAAGTACCCTATAGGTTTTGATTCCCTTGTGAAATCGCAAAATGTGCGACATAAACGGTCATATCTTTTCATCGCGTTGACTTATAAATGTGTTTTTTTTTACTGCTCCAACGGGTAGCAGATTTAGTATTTGATTTTAATTTCAGCTTAATACCTCCACGCGTTCCTGAGAAAAATAGTATTGACAGACGGACAACAAAGTGATCCTATAAGGGTTCCATAGTTGCCGACTGAGGTACGGAACCCCAAAAAAGGGCACAGTTGGATTTGCAACTCTCAACACTGACCCGAGTGTTGAAAATCCCGTAGCACTTTTATTCTTTCTAAGTTCTAAGGTCACACATAACACACGCACAACCTACCACCATTACCGAAGTCGTCTTGTCATGCGATGACGTACACGCCTGTGAACGCACCATAGCAATCTGTGATCATTTCCATAACGATTCTGTTATGCTAAACCTTGCTATTATAAATAAATAAGGCGTGCTATGACGTTCGTGATGACTAAGGTGTTCTTTTGTTTAGATAAAGAGATTTATTTTGTGTAAATGGAACATTAGTGCTCTGCTTGTAGGTCAATGATCTGTACAATATTTTACTTTATAATTTTGTCTGCCAACGAGCTATGGAGCGAAGTATACTGGGTGTCAAACTTACGGACCGCATCAGAAACTCCATACTTCGCTCCAAAACTCAAATAGCTGATGCTGGCCTTACAGCTGCTAGGTTGAAGTGGAACTGGGCTGGTCACGTCTGCCGCATGTCGGAAGAGCAATGGGCAAAAATTACCACTCAGTGGATACCAAATAGCAGGAAACGACAACACGGCAGGCCCAGAAAGAGGTGGCGGGATGAGCTGGACTCTTTTGCAAAGGATTGGCCTACAATCGCACTAGATCGCGAAATGTGGAAGGAGGGAAGGGAGGCCTTTGCCCTGCAGTGGGACAATATAGGCTTATAATAACAATAATTTTGAATCCTCGCCGCAAGCATGGTGATCACTGGTCAATGATGTATCTTGTCTTCTCCTTGTGAGAAGAGGCCCTGCTATTATGAGGCAGGTCAGGTTCAGATCTTAAGAATCTGAAGGACTCTGAAATTTGGCAACGTCCCAATTATCTGTCGAATATTTCGAGTGAAAATAAAACTAATTGAAATTAATACTAATGAAGAAGATGGCATTTTATTCAGCAATTTTCGAAAATAAATAATTAAGTCTATGGAATACAATCAAGAATAAATAAAAGCATTTAAGAAATATCAAAAAAACCGTTCTAAAACATTGATTTTGAATTTCACTTAATGAGTTTTCACTATATGTTTTTTCTATAACTGCCAACGAACAATAAAACAATTAAAACAATACCCCTACTGTAACACCGAACCCTTATCCCAGATAGTCCTTGAAAGTTTGACGTGACACACAAGTTTCGAATGTCCTGTGTCGTGATAGTATATCTGGGACTGGCATTGTGTTTAACTAGCGTCGGGCAATAGCTGCTCGGCAGTTTGCTGCTGGGCCTATTCGGCGCAGCCATGAGACACACAATATTATCTTTCTTTTTTTCTGTTAAGTTTTAAGTTTTTTATTGTGTAGATTTCAGTTTATTTTATTTTATTTGTTTGTTGTGTGCATCTGTGGCATGTGCTGAATAAATATGTTTTCTTTCTTTCTTTCTTTAAGTGTTTTGCTTTACCACCAATTTAAAAAATAAATATCTATTATTATCATTAACCTACTACTGCAGAATACAATTAATTATTTGATACATCATTCACTGAAAGTACTTTTATAATTCACGGTCATGACCATCGTTACCTCCTCGTAACCAAATCATGGTCTTACCATACGATTTTTTTCAATAAGTACCTTTTTTTTCGGATGGGAAATCATCAAATGACCCCCCCCCCCCCCCCCGCTCTGGGCGGAGTGGAAGGGAGTGTCAGACTCTTACTGACTAAAGCCCATCCATGTTCCTTCTTTGCCCTTTGTGTTCCAGGGTCGCGGTATCTCTCAATAAGTATATTATCATCGTATTCCTGCCCTTGTCTCATTCTACTTAGGGTCGGCGCAACAAGTTTCCTTCTTCCACTCTCCCCTGTCAGACGTCACGGCATTATTTACTCCTTTCTCTTTCATATCACACAATCCATCCATCTTTTCATTGGCCATCCTCTCTTTCTTAATAAGTACCTATTTACGAACAATAAATCAGTTAAAACAATACTTCCACTATTACACTGGACCCTTAACAAAGTTCCAAATAGATAGTCCTTGGAAGTTTGAAGTGTCACAAGTTTCAAGCGTCGTCGTGATAGTACCTCTGGGACTGACGGTATGTAGTTATAAGTGTGACGTATTGAGGGACTGACCCGCATATATTGTGAACTCCGGTGTTAATTTATTGATGTAGAAAGTCATGTTGTTGTTTTGATTGACTTGGGGCTGGAGGTTGATAAAATAACATAATTTATGCGCTTTATGGGCCAGAAGAGGGATGTAGACATTAATAATACATAACATTTTGAGTTTCCTGATTAAAAATACTGAAATACGAACCCTGAAGGATTACTTTTTGTGTCTGTTACAAATAATAGAAAAAAAAGAACCGGTTAAGAGATAATGAAAATTTTTTGGAAACATTTTCTTGTCACGTGTGTGTAATAAGGAAGTAACTATTTGTTATTAATAGTGATTATTTGTAAAAATGAAATAATGTCCTAATTTTGGAAAAGGCCTTACAAAAGTAACATCCAGTATTTAAAAAAAAAAACTATAATTTATATATAATATATAAATATAATTTTACCAGTATAATTATGATTTTCTTAAATAAGGTTTTCTGAAACTAAACCGTAAGGCTGCCACCTAAATATTCCGCTTTTAGATATTAGTACCCAAAAACATCTTCGTTACAAAAGAACATAAACGCGTAGAAAAAAAATACAAGCCTTTATTGTGGTAAGTTGGGTAGCGACGAAAGAAAGTAAATAATTGCCTTTCCGTTGAAACCGTTTATTACTCGCTGTGACGAAAATACTACGATGGTAAAGCCTTTTCACACAAAAGTAAAGATAATATTGTTTTTACTTTCAAATATATTTCTTTTTCATTAGAATTTAATAATTGAAACATTGTTAACTTATAATTTGTTAAACTGATTACATTTATATGTAACTTTTGTGCAATCATCATATTGATACATGCGGTGTGGTCCCCAAATTAGGCTACGCCTGTGTACTTCTTAAAATCCATGAAATTATACTTATAATTATTATTTAATCAAGTTCTACAAGCCATTCCAATTTTAATAATTCATCATCAGCTTATAGCAGTCAAATTCTGGACATTCTCCTTTTGTAAGTTTGTGTGTGGAGGATAATCTTGGGAACTACTGATCCTATTCTGAAAATTATTTCTCTAACAGGTAGCGACATTCTCCCCGAATGTCATTGGCTACATTTAAAACGTTCCTGTGGGTTAATTTCCGTACATAACGGCAGCGAAGCCGCGAGCAAAAACGCTAGTATTAATACTGTACCGTTAGACATCATCATCTACCTAGCCTTTTCCCAACTATATTGGGGTCGGCTTCCAGTCTAACCGGATGCAGCTGAATACCAGTATTTTACATGGAGCGACTGCCTATCTGACCTCCACAACCCCGTTAGTACTGGGTTATACGATACCCCTTGGTAAGACTTGTAGTACCGTTAGACATAGGCCTCTCAAATATCGCTCAACTGCTGATCATGGGCTTCTAAAATTACCACCCCCTGCTAGATATGAAAATACCATCATCCTAACCATCAGACCATTTGACATAGGCTCCTCCAACCGCGTGCCTCCAATCTTGATCTTCAGCCAACCTGATAGAGCCACTTCATCGATGATTAATTTATGCAATTAATTCTTTAACCCAGGTGACCCAATTGCTGGCAGCCTTTTTAGGTCACCGTTCACCGTAACACGGGTCAATCAAGGGAATTATTTTAACCGTCCTTCATACATTTCAATATTTATTACCTCAAGTGATTTAAAAGTATAATACGTAATTATGTAATTTTCTATACCTACTTAATATTATAAAGAGGTAATGTATGTAAGTTTGGACGTAGGAGGTAATCTTCGGAACTTGAACTGTTCCGATTCCAATCATTATTTTACTAATGGAGAGCTGCATCATCCCTAAGTGTCAGGCTTTAATACCTATTTAAAACATTCCCGTGGGATAATATTGCCGACCAGGACGCAAGCGTAGTCGCGGGCAAAAGTTAGTCTTTTATAAAGGGTGTAACAAGACCCTTAACGAAGCCGAAAGGCACTTGTTTTCACCGTCAATGCGATATTTTTTTTGTTGTAGACCATACCTGGGAACCTTCTAGTTACGGAGACATTCCCCAATGTCAAAGTTCCAAATTTTCACAAGTTTTTTTACATACTTGTTTTTAATGGAAGACGCCTCGATGACCCCCACAATGTTTTGAGTAGGTACATTACATTGAGTCCTACCGTAAAACGTGATTTTTCACCCCAAAAAAAAAGTCATTTCCCAGCAACAATTTTTGCGTAAAGATACTTAGTATAATGTACAGAATGCTTGGTTGAGGGCTTCGTGAAGGGTCCGTTTACACCCTGTATAAATATGTAGGAACTACATCTTACAACTCCTACAATAAGACTGTCTGTAAATTAAACATGAATTGTCAGCTTGCAGAAATATTTTTCACAAAACGGCGAGGCGGGGCGGAACATACTTTTTATCCCAGAAATGAGCAAAATAGCCACAGCAAACACTCTTTCAAAATTACTTCTGTCTTGTTTTATTTTCATATTTTATAAAATAAAATTTTGAGATAATTTGCAAGCTTTTCAATGCTCTGCTCTAGTAAGACTGCTTGTCAAACTTTCGGGCCACTGACTATCTGTAATATCTGTCCAAGATATACAAATGACAGCCGGGACGAGACGCGGAGGAAACTCGGTTTGGAATGGGCGGGTACCCATCCACGGACCAACCTAGACAAGCACAGCTTAACCGAAAGATCGACCCGAGTGGCTGTTTTAGCCACGAGTTCCTCTTCTTTTACCGTCTACACCTCTAAAATATAACTTCTCTTTACTTGTTTTTGTATGAAAGGCTGTTATGCAAATAAGCGTATACCTCGCTAACGACGGTCGCGTGGACAGTCCTAACTTTAGCTTTGACTCATTTTTTTGGTCTAGTCTACTTTGTCAATAGCGTTCAGACATGCACTAAACCTTTCGTGGTAACTCCACATTAAGCACGACAAGAATATTTGGTGAATTATTGTCGTTGTTGTTTTTGTTGCTTCATGGCTTTATTTTGGGACGTACTTACTGAGGAATGGATTAGGAATAAAAATTATAATGTTTTAAACCTACTGAAATTGTCTCATTTGTTTACGTCATCTTTGTTATTTTGAGAGATTTTAAGACACATGTAGTTGTCTTCAACACCAATTTGTCAGTTTGACTTTAGTTTCAATTATAATGAAAAAATTCGTCCACATTGCTCTAAATAGGAAAAATGCCCAGAAGAATAGCAGCATTGTCAGTCAATATGGCAGTGCCATGCTGTCAATTGACTGGCAACGCTAATTCTTTGGTCAAAAATAAGGCCACGTGAAGAGACCACCTACCGCTTGTAGACGAATTTTTTGACGCGCTGTAATTCTTTTCCCATTTTGATACTTTTACATATTTTTATTATTAGTTTAGATCTATTTTTAGATTTCAAATAACGACATACAGAATTCAAATCGCTGACTCTAAGTAATACGAGACAAAGGCTGGAAGACAATGAGCCTTTTTCAAAATTAGTAAAGCAATTTCGAAGTCGACTATACACAAATGAACCTACACAGTGGTAATGCAACAGGGATACCAGGAAAATAGATGTATTCGTACTCCCTGTTCCAAACACGAGGGTACTTACATACGTTTTCGGATCAAAAACAAGAGCTATCAGGCATCAACAGCACTCGACTGGTATTACTGCCAGAGGGCTGCTGTTTACAAATACGTGCGTACTGCAACGAATTTGTAAACAACGACAGCCCGTTGGCAGTTTTCAGTATGTAGATACTGCATCTGCAAAATGATTCTACTATTTTTTAAGTCTAAGGAGATACGATTACTCATTTTAATTTTCAGCCTTTGAAGACAAAACAAGTGACAATAGTTTTCTATTTTTTTTTTTTTAATCTGATGTCAACTTCAGCGCTTCCGTCAATGCCCAGGATATATTGTTTAACACACACTTCTATTATAAAAATAACTGAAACTTGAAAATGGTCATTGAACTCATCATTACAAACAAACTAACGGAACAACGCAGAAATCGCGAAAGAAATATAAGCCGCTTCATATATTTTGTCGAGTTTATGTGAACACAATTATAAATGTAATGGATTACCAGATTATTTTTCGTGATTTCCTTGTTGCTTAGAATCCTAAAATTAACTTAGAAAGCACATTTATAATCTCATATCCAAGAAACGAAAAACAACATAAATTAAGACAACTTTAATTGATGTTATTATTGTTTCGTAGAAATTATGACTTCGCCATAAAAAGTCCGGACTACTGAAGAAAAAAATATCTAAAACGAATTAGGCGTAAAATATTAAACGAGCAAGCCTAAAATAACAGTTATTATTTCGGTGAATTATAGCGTTTATAAATAGCCGAAAATTTAACGACAAAAATAACAATTTCCGTCCTTTAATAACAAGAAAAGAAAGAGAGAGGAGAGAGGAGCTCGTGGCTAAGAATAACAGCCACTCGGGTCGACCTTTTGGTTAAGCCGCACTTGCCTAGGTTGGTCTGTGGATGGGTGGCCATCCATTATATACCGAGTTTCCTCCGTGCCTCGGAAAGCACGTTAGCCGTTGGTTGGTCCCGGCTGTCATTTGTAGATCTTTGACAGTCGTTAGGTAATCAGTGGCCCAAAAAGTCTGACAACCAGTCTTACCAAGGGGTATCGTATTACCTAGTACTAACTGGGTTGTGGAGGTAAGATAGGCAGTCGCTCCATGTAAAATATAGCATACAGTTACTACAACTCCATCCGGATAGACTGGAAGCCGACCCCGACATAGTTGGGAAAAGGCTAGGCAGATGATGATTTCATGCTTGTGCTATGATTGGTCAACATCATTTTTGAAAAGGAATGAAAACAAAACCTTAATTTGTAATGAACAGATTACACTCCATGGCAATTTTTTTTTTATATTGTAAACCTTTGCCCTTCATTTGGATTTTTTCCTGTTTCATGGGCGCATTTACAAACATTTTTATTCACTTACACAATCGGAACCCGGAAAAACTACCTGCAGGCCAAATGACAGCCGGGACCAACGGCTTAACGTGCTTTCCGAGGCACGGAGGAAACTCGGTATGTAATGGGTGGTCACCCATCCACAGACCAACCTAGGCAAGCACGGTTTAACCTAAAGATCGACCCGAGCGGCTGTTATTATTTAGCCGAGCTCCTCCACACAAGCACGCATGAAACAAAACAATAAAATTCTAAAACATTTTCATGCAAAAATTATACCATAATCAATTTCAGTCTTGGAGTAACACTCGTCTAACTTATGAGTTCCCTAACACGAACTGCGTACTTGCTCACTTAACATTACTTCTCAAAGTAATTTCCTTTATGTAAGGCTAACTTAGCCTAAGTGATGAAGCTAACTGAGTTAAACATTTAAATGTTATTGGGTTTATTATGACGAAGTGAACGATTTGCGAGGCGTACGATAGTGAATATTTTGTTTGCGAATGAAAACCAGCGACATGGAGAAGATGAAGAAGAAGATGAAAAATATACAGGGTGTAAACGGACCCTTCAAGAAGCCGCCAACCAAGCATTCTGTACATCAAACTAAGTAGTAAGTAACCCTACGCAAAAATTATTGCTGGGAAACGTCTTTTTTTTGGGGTGAAAAATCACGTTTTACAGTAAAACTCAATGTAACGCACTTAAAACTTGGTGCTGATGGATGCTTTGAATAGTAAACGGGTCATGCAGGTAATTGAAGTAAAGTTAAAACCTTAAAAAGTAGTATTTAAAAAAAAACTTGTGAAAAAATTTGACCTTTGACCTCCAATATCTCCGTAACTAGAAGGTTCCCAGGTATGGTCCAGAATAAAAAAATAATTGCAATGACGGGGAGAACAAGTGCCTTTCGGCTTCGTTAAGGGTCTTTTTACACCCTTTATTATAGGTCCTGTTGACACCTATGATTGGAAAATAAAAACATTGACTTTGTGTGGTGTACATATAAAGTTACAGGTGACAAACAACAATGAAACACTTCTACATAATAAAATACAATGTATTCAGCTCACAATGTAAATTAATGACATATAGTATGCCTCATAATCCCAAAGGAGGCGGGTGCACAGAACATTTATATACTCCAGCGAGGGCGGGTGTATCTAATGGAACACCCTGATATAGACTATTATGTTTAAATCCCATGTATATAATAGGGGGCGAGCCAGCAACCGGACACAAATCCAGGCTCTGCGGCTGCTACAGCGAAATTCCTGTTGGAAAACCTCAATAAAATATTAAAATTAAAATATTTAAGCAATATTTAATTATGCTAACAATTTGTTGTATGTTAAAAATATTTTATAATAATAAAATAAGAATTCGTTTGTAGTATTTAACAGCAAAATTTTGTTTTGTGTTGAGTGAATTAAATTTTCGAAATATTCGACTTTATTTAGTTACCGACCCAATTTAATGTTTGTGTTTATTAATATTTGCATGCTATTTTTATGGCGAAATATTTCATTGCACTACATGTTATTTTTACCACCTTTTGTACCACATTTACCGCAAATAAATAATATTAACTGAATAACATTTGCCCAACCTGGGAATCGAACCCAGGTAGGACCTGATGCTGGCAAGTGACTTGAGGGTTCATAACAGCCCTTCTGGCTATTTTTGAGAGACTAGCCATTAGCCATTGAAGTAGGAAACATAGCACTGCAATGTTTTCTCGTTCGTGAGCAAACCGTAATAGGTATTATAAACTGTACGAAAATAGGCCATTCCGTGATAAAATATTCAGCTGCCAGCAATTTCGCTGATTGACTGGCCTTGGTGTCTTAGACTAAAATTAATAAACCTTATAGCACATAGGTAATAGCCAATCGGTATTTGTACAATCCACAATTGTACAATGACCCAAAATATGCTATTTTTGCTCAAAAAAGTTTTGACTCCTCAGGCCCCCCTCCGGCTCACTACGCTGAGCCTGCAGAAAAGCTCCCAGCGGGCAACTGCTATAGCCCACCTGGAAGACTCCAAACCGACTTTGAAACCAGGTGTACCGCTGCAGGTACAACTTGGTCCGGTAGTGGTATTCTGATAAATTTTAATTTGAGTGCAACTGTGGAGTGTCATCCCAAACCATGGCCCATATCCTGACCTGCTCTTTGTGCAACTCTAATATTTGGGATATTATTATGTGATCCTCAAAAATCTAATTGATTGATGATGATGTAAATGAACATTTTTTTAAATTAAAAAATATCAAAATATTAGATATTTAATGCTCATTTCTCTTAGTTTTGGGGCCCAACAAGTAATTATCAGACGTAATTTCTACGTCTCAAACATTTTTTGCGTAGTTCTAAAATATCGATTGATTTGATTTATTTTATGTCTCAAAGAAAAAGGATAAATCTTTAAATAAAAGACCGTTTAAAGCTTTTTGCTTACTGATTTTGCTTAATTAAAACGATCACTTAAGTACATGCCATTACAAATCTCATGAAAGATGTGACCAAAAAAGTGTGGAAAATAATTCTACATTCGTTTATTACGAGCGATTTGAAAATCAACCACTGTATTTATGAACTCATGCACGTAATTCAGAAGTTATTGAAACTACTAACAATTGTAGGTTTCTCGAGTTCCAATAGTAATTATAACAATGGGTTCACATTCGTTTGAGTTTTCATTTGAAATTCGAATCAGGCTAAGTATTAATTTTGTAGAACGTATTACGTTTTGTTCTGAAATTGCAATTATATAAAGGAGCCTAGAGGTTCGCTGTTAATAATATTGCCTAGCTTTAATGACGTGTACGGGTGAAATGATTCAATCAGACGATTTAGAATAGAATAGAATTTATTTGTGCATTTTAGATACAGTACACCAGTAGTAAACTTTAAAAATTAGCTATAACTAAGGTACTTACATAGTTTCTAAGTTCTTAATGTACACTCACTAAGTTTATAAGATACACTTTCACAAAATAAGTACTTACACAGTAGGATCAAAAATCGTTGTCTATGTAACGATTATTAAGTAAAGCAAAATGCCATTATAACTATGTAAATAAACGTACATTACTAATAGCATAAAACGATTGATAATGTCCATTGACGGTATACATAAAAAAAGTTCTTTACCTTCCGCGCTAGTTAAAACTGTGTTACGGCAAGGTAAGATTTTAGCTTTATACTGTCATCAAAAAACCTATCTATCATCTAATTAATTTCGAATTTGAAAACTTGAATTTCTCTGCCTAAACCGTAAAAGATAAATGAATTGTACTGAGACAGTTTAATGTTGTGATATATTCTATGCAAGCAACATGTAATATTGTGAGCACTTTTTTTTCTCTCGATCCTGGAGTACAGCAGACTCGTTTCTACAAAAGTCCCGGAAATCAAAATGAACCAAAATCAATAGTAACCTTACCTTGGGGTGAGTTACGGGGAGAGACTATTCTGCAGGCTGAGCATATGTAGTCAGCTGGAGAATGCTTGAGAAGCCACAGTTTTGTTGGTGCTGCACTAGGGCTACTGTCATTTAGTGGGATGAACGACTTGAAAAAACTGGTACGGCTCTATAGTCTGCTCCACGATTTCAAACGTCGAAAGTAGATAGCATTTGTCTTTTTCCTGCTTCAGCTTTTCAGTACCACATACAAATTCCCTTCGTACCGTACCGTAGTTCGAGGGGGGGGGGGGGGCTATTCCTGCGAGTGCATTGCTGGGCAAAGACTCGGTTCTTTCTATCCTGGATTAATATGGCCCACTGCTCTTTGGTTTTGTCCAGCTCGTCCCGTCATCTTCTACGATGACTGCCGCAACGCCTTCTGGCTGAGTTAGGGTTTCACATAGTGGCTTCTTCGACACACAGCTCATTGGGCATACTTTAAAAATAAACATAACATCACGTTTGATATCCCTGAAGGGTTAGGCAGAGATGTACTAGTACACCGGCATTTCGCCAGTTATGATTAAGTCCCATGTAATAAGGAGTCATCCACTGGACCATATTACCATCAACCGGGCACAAGTCCAAATTTGGAAACCAAACTGAGCATTTCCTGGTGGAAAAATCCAATAACACTTTGCTCGACCTGGGAATCGAACCCAGGACCTCATGCTGAGCAGTCGCGGAAACGCCTAACACGAAAGTAGTAATAGTATAGGTTGCAAGTCTTGTAGATACCCATCTTCTCTATTATGTTCAATCACGGGTAATCGATGAAGCCAATAAACATGTCGTGTCCAAACGCAATATACGTCTAAGTGTGACGTCATAACCGTTACCGGGAATCGACCGACATGTCGTGCGGAGTCGGTGACCTGTTCTCGGAACTGATAGGTGTTGACTTCGAACCTATATTGATAACCTTGTATAACCCTGCATCGATTGTTTTGCTGGGGAAATGTTGGCACTCTGTAATATAGTGTGAGAGAGACATGAATTTAGAATAGACCCAAGAGACCCATGCATAATCAGCCTGTAATGTTCCCACTGCTGGTACACACGGCCTCCTCTCTATGAGAGGGAATCTGCTATAATCCACCACGCGGGCCCAGTGCGGGTTGGTAGATGTCACATGTCATCGAATTTGGTACTAGGTCGTGCCGGTTTCCTAACGGTGTTTTCCTTCACCGTATTGAGAGCAGCACCCACCCAAACCAATGACCATGATCCATATAGTTGCAAAAATTAAAGAGTATTGCTTAGAATCTAAGCATACCCTTTTAAATTTTGGTTACATTTTTTTTTTGTTGAGGTTGAGGATTGAATAGTACGGGAGTCGTGGAGGTGTTTAAAGTAAAAATCCTACTCTAAGAACATGTATTTAAAAAAAACTTGTGAAAAAGTTGGAACTTAGACCCCCAATATCTCCGTAACTAGAAGGTTCCCAGGTATGGTCTAGAACAAAAAAATTATCGCAATGACGGGGAGAACAAGTGGCTTTCGGCTTCGTTAAGGGTCTTTTTACACCCTTTATGTATGTATAGACCCATCAGCGAAGAAGTTTTCACCGCTTAAAAATTATTTTTTTGTAGTAAAATGTCTAAAATGTTAAAGTGCTATCTAAGCAGAAGTGCATGCTTGGTGCATGAAAAAAACCTCCCCAAGCGACGTACCCTAATACGTACTGATACGTCCGGCGCACCCTGGGCAACCGATTTCTGTCGATTGACTAATCCTTTCACCGCGATAGCAAATATAAGTAGAAGGAAAAATACAAGATATTATCGATAAAGTTCATGTTAAAATTCTTCTTTTTGTCTTCATGCCTCTGTAACAGGTAAAATACCAGTGAAAGCGCCAAAACTGATATTTTTCACGTCGATTATTTCATCACATTTATCACAGTTGAATTTATTCAATTAACACGGTGTAAAAACGTAATTGCTTAATTTGTTCAGAAACTGTTAAAACAGACCGCAAATTAATATTAATATACACCCATTGTTACAAAACGCAGGGGTGTCATTACAAAATTAACATGCCATAATTCTCTTTGACCATTTCGCTAACATTTTTGCAACTTATTCATGATTCTGAAAAGACTCCGGACGCGGTTTTTTTGTTTAAAATTCAACGATTTTTTATCCGCACCTCAAAATTTCTAAGCCTGCATAAATGAATGGTAAACAGATTTCATTTATATTCATTTTTGGTGTTACTTGTGCCTACATTTTTAATTAAATAAGGCAGCTGTTAAGCAAGTTAAAAATATGTTTGAACTTTTTATTACGTATATATATTATAGTCTGCCTAACCTTTTCCCAACTGTGGTGGTGTCGGCACCCAAAAGTTCCAAAGTTCCAGTCTAAACGGATGCAGCGGAATCATTATTATGGCGTAGGTATATGAAACTCACAATTATTTCATAATATTGGTATTTCAAATGAGAGTGTACACAAAGTGGGAAATAACTTCTAGAAATCAATCAAACCACTTATTTTGCACACAACTTATCAGTCTCAGAGCATCATCAAAATAATGTCTTAAAATGTACGTTCAGTTTTACAAAAGCTAGTGCTATTCAAATAACAACATTAAACTTAAACACTAACACGCACAAAAAATTTCAATATGGGGGGGTCACATAATTTTTTTTATCAAAAATTACCAATGAAAAATTTCTATATGGCTCCCCACGTAGAAATTGTTTAGAATGATGCTCTGAATGCTGTGAATACGTGTTTACCGTTTATGCGCCGGTGTTACTTCCACCCTGTATAATTAAACGACTGACGAAAAATAAGAATAATAGAAAAGCAATTATCAAAACGAAAAAAAGAAAGTTTGTGCCTATGCCGAGTCACACGGACTTATTTACAACATAAAAGAAAGTCAGTACATAGTCTTTAAGGCTTTAGTGTCCTGAATCTGTTCCACCCATTACTTTAAATGGTGCTGACTTAGATAGGGTGTCGCAGTTTAAGTACCTTGGACATTACCTTACCGACGACCTTAAAGATGATGTCGACATAGAGAGGGAGCGCAGTGCTCTGCCAGTCCGTGGCAACATGCTGGCTCGTAGATTCGCCCGCTGTACGGACCAAGTCAAGATCACGCTATTTGTCAGGGTCTGTGCACGGTTAGTTATAGCAAAAATCTCTGGACACTCAGCGCGTCCAATAAAATTACATTTTCAGGATGATGTTGGGACTTCCGCAGTGCATCCGAGATGTTCGCGCAGGCTCACACTGACGATTTTCATGTCTTCATTAGGAAAAAAGAGAGAGAGGGTGCGGGAGAATCACAATAGCATCCTGAAAACTGTGGCTGAAGATGTACGTGCACCTGTATTGAGGCATTTCGTTCGTCTGGTGATTTATAGGGAGGTATATCCCTATTGGTTATCTTGACGGGGCGGGATGACACAGTACAGGAGCATTCTGGTGAGTAGAATTAGATGTTTATATTATGATGAGTGTTGTCCTTTGTAATTATATTTAATTACTTACTAACAATAGTTTTCTAAGTTTTTGTGCACTAACCTTTGGTTCTAGTTGTCCCAAAATAAATACATTTGAATTTGAAACCAGAATAGGTGCCTACAAGAAAACGAAATCCATAATTTAGAAAAAGACAAGTGCCAACAACTTCCTTATGTCCACCACAAGAACACAATCAGTCCATAAATAGCCGTAAACTGTCCATTACAGCCATTGTAGGCCATTGTCGGCCATTTCTACGCACCTCCCGCCTGAATGATTCCATTCTGCGTTACACACGTTGATTAATGGTGAATCCCTTTCGCGCCATTAGGCACGATCAATCATCGGTGATAAGCTTTTGGAGTTTTGTCTCATGTGGCTGCCATATTTTTTATTTTAAAGATTTTATTTTTAAATTCAATTCGGGCTAAATTCTGGTCAGGTGCGTAGTACTGGCAACAGGCGTGCGTATATGATCAGATGTATGAATGTAAACAAGGCAAAGGGAGTATGTAAGGATCGTAGCAGGTGGCGTTCTGTGGTTCCTGCCTACACACATGGGAAAAAGGCGTGAGTTTATGTTAATTCGGGCTAAATTCTGTCTACGATTTTGCACGCGTGGAAATGGTTAGTTTTGAGATAAAATATCCTAACCCAGGTCATGGTTTATCCTTATGTCAAATTTCATCGCAATCTGTTCAGCTGTTAAGGCGTAAAGGCGTGAACACAAACAACAAATAATCAAACTCACTTTAAAATTTTATAATATTTTTAGGATAAGGATAGATTAACAAGGTAAATACAGGTGCAAAAAGATGCATACAGCAAATCTACTAATGATGAGAGATAAATCTGTAGTACACAATAACGCCTTTACAAACAATCTTCTGTCGCTAATATGACATCAATGTTTGTCTGCCTGCTGTACTTACATTCACTTGACATAATTACTTACCCGCCCCTTACGATACCCACGGGAGAAACGGGGTGCCCTACTAACTGTCAGGGAGGATAGTTGGAACCGATGGCATGACGTCCCCATTCTTTTGTTTAAATAACTGCTGAGAGGTTCAACTTACACTTCACTTACGGGATATCTTCCGTGATTTTCAATTATTGTGAACTCCCGAGATTTCAACGTTGTCGCAAGCGTCATGATCGCGGAATAACAATATTGGGAGCTCACAATAATTGAAAATCACGGAAGATATCCCGTAAGTGACAGTGTGAGTTTAATTTCTTAGCAGTTATTTAAACAAAAGAATGGGGACGAAAGAAGAAGAAAAAGAAAAGAAAGAAGAAGAAAAATGTATAAGATGTTCCGTAATTTAATATTTGCGTAACACACTTGACATAATCTTCTTTAAACGAATATTTTTAAGCCATGAAAATTATTTACCTAATATAATTTTTGATTCGCCGAATGTTAATATGTCCGAATTTACGAGTACAATATAGCATACTTTTAAGATGGCAGAATTTTATTTGGCATAATTACCTTTGGCAGAGTTAAAATTCCGCATAATTTCGTTTCGCATAACGTTTTTAGAGCGACGATTATTTGGTAGAATTTCAATTTCATTTATGCCTAACAAAATTATGAGTTTTGAATGTATGATAAATGAGTGTCTGCCAAACGATTTTCTGCGAAATGAAGTTTATGCTATCAGCTGTTATGCAAAATAATATTATGACATAAAAAGTTCTACTATAAAGGGTAGACCCGTTGTAAATATCTAACCTTACTATATTATTATCCTACATAAACATCTACACATCCACGCATCCATTCGTTGAACATCCCGTTTTGATTTGTCCTACATCGCTCAGGAAATGACTTCGTACTACACGGAAACACGACGTTCATTCGTCTGCTGTTTGTCATGCCATCGCCCTTTTGTTTTTGTAGCCAGTATTAAATAAATATCATGGTTTTATCATCGCGGAAGATGATATTGTTTTCGTGATTGTGATAAATGTCGGAATAATAGGGATGTTAACACGGAAATGATAAGGATTATGAGAAAAAAGGAAAATGGTTGAATGATGATTTCGTGTGAATGGGGCTTGAGATTGTATTTTCTTTTACATTTGTTTTCTTATGTCACCCCCACCTTCATCTACAATTTTTTCAGGCAATTTGATACATTAGGATCGATCCAGGCATAAAAATGTAATCAATAAAAAGTGTTACCAATTTATAAAAAAATTGGATTAAGTATATAATACTCATTCCCACATTAAAAAAAAAATCGTTTGCTCTAAATAGCGATGTTTTAGAAATTGTTGCAGAAATAAGTTAAACAACTTTGGCTACGCCGTAGCATGTTGCAAGTTGCTACGAAATTCTCGTAGCAGATAAGTAAACCGAATTAATATTTTCTGTAATGTCCATTTATTCTCGCAACCGGCGCGCGTGTATGACCAGATGTATGAACGTGGATGAGCCAAAAAGAAGTATGTAAGGATCGTAGCAGAAACCACAGAATGCCACCAGCGTTCTATGGTTTCTGACTATCCCCATGGTAAAAAGCCGTGAGTTTATGTATGAATGTATACCTATCTATTTATATTTGCTTGCAATTCTTCACTCCCGGGACTCAAAAGGTAATATTTAAAGCACTTAGTTGCACCTATACAGTTGAGACACAACACGGGACATCGTAAATCAAGACCCTCCTATGAGACAATAAAGGATTCCCGCGCCTAATATATGCGCCAGACGTGCGAAATAACTTTTATTTAACTTCGTAAATAGTTGCAAACTTGCAAGTATCGTGTGTGCTTGAAGGAGAGCTTTGGGAAATAGTTTTTGATGTATGTTGTGCCCCAAGTAGGAGACATAGTAAATAAAATAGAATAGAAAAATTTAATTTCAGACCGGAGTCCATAGGGTTAGTAACAATTTTAATTAACTTCTAGTGTTAGTAGGTTTCAGACACAGATGAAAATATACAATTAAAGTAAAATAACTACATCTCAATAAGAAGTAGCTTTCTTTTCTTTCACTTTAGGGCCCCAACGTAACATCACGCCTTGTAATCCCCGAGGGTTAGGCAGAGGTGTACCTAGCAGTACACCTACATTTCGCCAGTTATGTTTTTTTTTTTGAAAGGTTGGAATCGCACCACAACATCAAACTTAAGTCGTTCGTGGTACGAGTTCCAACTCACCATGTACAGACCTTCATGAAAGAGGACTTTTGGCCGAAAAGTGAGGTATACCGACGATTTCGAGGACAGTTACGCGACACCACGGAGCAAAACACGATGCCGTCACCGATTCGTGTCTAGTTTTAGTTAAATAAGGTTTTTTTATATGTGTTACTTTATTATTGTATAAAATTATTTTGTGTGTATCTATGGGCCTCAATTGCCTGCCAATAAAATGATTTATTGATTTCGGCCTTATATTTAAGTTATTTAAGTCCCATGTAATAAGGGGCGAGGCTTTTGTCATCAGTCCCTAGTCAGGGCCTAGAGAAAGTGTCATTTATCAGCAAGAACTGTAATATAAAGCTGCGCACTAAAGAACGGATTCCTCAAAATTCTTCCCCCAAAAGTGTTAAACAGAGGTTGAAAGTTTATATATAAGTAAGGAAGCGAAGTCCCACCGAGCGCACGACTTGTAAACTCATAAAAACCTTACCTAAATATTACTTACAGCCAACTAACATATTCAAGAGCGTTGGGATGCAAAATCACCTTAAGTAAAGTATTACGGAACTATTTCTTGCTACTTCGCACGGAGTTCAAGTTTCCCGAGGAAGCTCGTTTATGACATAGATAGCGAGTTTTCCATTACAAGTTTTCCTCGTTGTATTAAAAAATAGAACAACAAAATTGAGGGGCGTCCCGTCGCGCTTCTGTGTTATAAATGACGTCATTATGTCAAGTTATGCCAATGAAAGTGGCTGGTTTTAACATTAATTTTATTTGTGGGTTTTAGGCCTGTTTGCACCTTAAATCACTAAACACGTTTAACGGTTGTTTAGCGATTTGTGGTACAATAAGAATGATCTGCAACTTGGGATTGAAAATCGACCGAGTTTCCACCGTGCCTCGGAAAGCACGTTATTCGTTGGTCCCGGCTGTCATTTAATTTTGTAGATCTTTGACAGTCGTTATAGGTAGTCAATGGCCCAAATGTCTGACAACCAGTCTTACTAAGGGGTATCGTATTACCCAGTACGGGGTGGGTTGTGGAGGACAGATTAGCAATCGTTACATGTAAAATACTGCTCAGTTGCATCCGGTTAGACTGGAAGCCGACCCTAACAAAGTTGGAAAAAGGCTAGGCAGATGATAAACTCGGGATTGAAAAGCTTTGAAATTGATTATCAGTACCAAACAAATAGTTCATGAATGGATCATAGCAGGTAGCGATGACAGGTGTTCTGCCGTAGAAATTAGACGTGAGACTGGTGTAAGGCATGTTTTTTATAAATTTAATAAAGATGACCGTTGTTTGCTCACTATATTGCCAAATTCAGACTTACTGATTTCTTCACGACTTTTTCTTTTGCCTTTACCTACTTTATATTCCTATGATTTCAGTTACAACGAATATTTTCCCATTCGCAACGAAAATACAATAACAAAACCAATAACATATTCACGCGAAAATAAAACTTAACCAATAAAAGTTATCTGCCAATCTTTATTCGTGTTCATGCCGACAAAAGCCGAACATTGCCGAGCGACTCAACCACGCATAAAACCAACTGAGATTAACCACCTACGCGTAACGGAGTGAGGAGGAAGCTTTAGTTATCATAATGTTATTACAGGCAGTTGTAAAGCCACGGATTTAGGCCGTCTGCACACTTTCAAACTTGTTGCTAATGTTCCAAGGTTAGAGATTAGCGCTTTCGTGTGGAAAATATTAAGGCTTGATTTAAAATGTA
Organism: Noctua pronuba; assembly: GCA_905220335.1. Taxonomy (NCBI): domain Eukaryota; kingdom Metazoa; phylum Arthropoda; class Insecta; order Lepidoptera; family Noctuidae; genus Noctua; species Noctua pronuba. The sequence goes on along the minus strand of LR999915.1, from coordinate 6,600,220 downwards.
AATGGCGCTGTTTTGAAACCCTTTGTTATTTTTTGAGCTCTGGCCTTATTATAAATGTAATTTGGTATTTTTACTCTAATTAAATATTCGTAACATGTTACTAACTGAGTTTGTTTGAAATGAATTACTAATTGCGAAGTAGTTTAATATTTTTGTACCTGACGACGGTTTATATTTTACTTTAATATGTAACCAATGGTTACCAATTGTATATTTACTGATATAAGTAGAGAATGGTTATTAAAAAAATCTGTTGTTCCATACATTTTGACCGTGTTTTGTAGGAAACAGCTGTTTTTTTTTTATTACCGATGAAAACTTTCTATGTGGGGGGAGCTCAGAATGATGTACTGAATACGTGGTAATCGTTTTCGCGTCGGTGACCCTTCCAGCCCTTACCAACTCGGAAAAGAGCTTCACTTATGGCACATGGATACTTTATCCGTCATCGGCCTAGTCGTTGAGAGGATCCGGCAATTGGGTCTCGAGGTGGCCTTGCACAAGTCCGAGGCCATGAGCTTTCATAGGCCTCGGAATGCGCCACCGTCGGGATCCACGCTGACGGTAGGAGGGGTTCCCATCGGCGTCGAGTCTACTTTGAAGTACCTAGGACTCGTCCTCGACAGCCGGTGGAACTTCGTTGAGCACTTCCGACGTTTGGCTCCCAAACTGGAACGGGCCGGGGCTGCCTTCAAGCGGCTCTTGCCCAACCTGAGGGGTCCAAACGCCTCCTGCCGTAGGCTCTACGCGGGGGTCGTGCGGTCCATGGCCCTTTACGGGGCCCCGGTGTGGGCGCGTTCAATTAAGCGGCGTGCCGCGCACTACCTGAACGCGCCCCAAAAGGTCGTAGCCGTAAGGCTGATCCGGGGGTACCGCACGATCTCCCGCGAGGCGGCGAGCCTCCTAGCCGGATTGCCGCCATGGGATCTGGAGGCGATAGTCCTCGCGCGCCTGCATGAATGGCGCGCGGGGGCACTACGTCGGGGGGAAACTCCGCTGCCGCGGCAAATCACCGCTCAGCGGACAGACCTCCGACGCGATCTCATGGCGACATGGAGACAGCGACTGTCGCAACCCAGTGCAGGGCACGCCACAATAGTGGCGATAAGTCCCCTCTTTGAGGAGTGGCTAGAGAGGCGCCACGGCGCCCTCACCTTCCGCCTGACGCAGGTCCTCACCGGACACGGTTGTTTCGGGAGGTTCCTGCACCGAATCGGGCGGGAGGAAACGCCCGGGTGTTATCATTGTGAGGATCGTCCGGAGGACACGGTGGCGCACACCGTGGAGGTCTGCCCCGCTTGGGCGGAGCTCCGCCGTGTCCTCGTAGCGGCGATCGGCGGCGGCGACCTCTCGCTCCCGGCCCTGGTTCAGGCCATGGTCCGGAGCGAGAGGGAATGGGAAGCCGTCACCTCCTTCTGCGAAGCAGTCATGCTAGCGAAGGAGGTGGCGGGACGTGAGAGGGAGAGAATCTCACGTCCCAGCCGCCGCGGGCGAAGCACCGGGCGTCGGGGGCCACGTGGTGGCTCCCGGCCACCGTAGGCGCGGGCCTGTGGACGGTGAGTAATGGGTTAGCTCACCGTCCGTCCGTCTTATGACGACAGGCCGTGTCGACGGCGCGTTCGTGTTCCACGCGCGCCTCAAAGAGATGTCAGCAACCAAGAAGGGGCCCGCAAGGGCCGATGCCTGCCGGGGCTGCGGGACTGTTCGAAAGAGATACCGTGGCCCTGGAACACAAAGGGCAATGAAGGAACATGGATGGGTTTTAGTCAGTAAGAGTCTGACACTCCCTCCCACTCCACCCAGAGCGGGAGAAGTCATTTGATGATTTCCCATCCGTAAAAAAAAAAAAAAAAAAAAAAAAAAAAATCCGTCATCGGCTGCTCACTACTTAGAACCTTGTCATATTAAGCATCAACAATAAAGTTTAGCACGACATTGTCCAAAAAACCAGTCTTACCAAGGGGTATCGTATTACTCAGTACTAACTGGGTTGTGGAGGTCAGATAGGCAGTCGCTCCATGTAAAATGTAAAAGTATTCAGCTGCATCCGGTTAGACTGGAAGCCGACCCCAATATAGTTAGGAAAAGGCTAGGCAGATGATGATGATGACATTGTGCAAAAAATCACCATTATCATACGACAACCATACCCATTTATTTCAATATTGTCGTACTAAGTTTTCCCTTCCATTTCCATCACAAGACAAGTTAAAAGCTAAAGAAATTCCGAAAATAAATCAGGCAATCAATACGTCAGCCCCAGGTTTAGTTCACTAATTGTGGCTGATAAAATATGGATGGGACTGCACTTTGTAATGACAGGTTACGGGGAGTTGCGGAGGGTTAGCCACGTAGGGTTGACAGCAAAAGTAAAACTAGTATCGCCTCCTTACTCAACTGTCTGCTTTAACGGTATTTGATCCAAGTTGATTTTTGAGTGATAATTTAAATTTTCAAAAACTTCATGAAAGTACTGTCGACAAAAAAAAACGCCTGTTAAGGGGTTTTTGTTGACACATGAACAACTTACAATAAAGTTAACAAGAACATAGAAACATAGTGCCTATCAGTAGCGAAGGGACAATTTTTGTAACAGGTAAGCATGAGTATATATCTTTAATGTGAATATATTATTTGTCTATAGAATACTGACTGTGCCCTTTTCAAAGGGAAGCCGGTAGGAATCGAGTTGTATGGAACCTTCGCCACTGGTGTCTATGTAGTACTCTAAGAAATACAAACAGGCTTCCAGAGTCGTATTTTTGTGCCCGTATGACAGATTGACACTCAAGACTCAAGCTTTACTGAAAACTGATTCCAGCCATTTGATTGGTTGAAATTGAAATTAATTTTAAGTAATGCTTGAGTCTTGAATAACGTTCTGTATAAAACAGGCCTAAGAATGACAAAAAACTAACTCAATTTACTTGCTATTTAAAAGCTCGTGTATATGATCATGTATTGCCAACATTCATCAACTTAAATTATTTGTATAATCAAATCACAACTTAAGGAACGAGTATATTAGAGGAAGATTAAAAGATGCGCCAGTTAAAAAAAAATGAGAGGGAATCGACTGTCTTGTTACGGACATATGATGAGGAGGGACGAATCGCATGTAGAGTGATGAATATAAACGTTGATGGATGGAGAGGGCGAGGAAGACCAAAGAAACGATGGATGGATTGTGTGAGGAATGATATGAAAGATAAAGGAGTAAATGATAGCGTGACGGTTGACAGAGGAGAATGGAAGAAAAAAACGTGTTGCCGACCCCAAGTAACATGGGACAAGGGCAGGAAGATGATGATTCAAATCACAACTTTTTAGGTTTACTGCAACATACATAAATGTGGACGCGGCATCAAACACCAAACACCACAGATATAGATATACCTAGATAACGCAAGTATCACGATCCGTGTGAAAACCAAGCTTGCCATTTTCTGACTACCTACTATGACGTCATTAACACTACCTATTTAGTTACTATACAAACAAGTTACTATACAAAATAGACTACGTTTTTGTTCTTTAATTGTCTAGAATTAAGTTCTTGAGTATCTTCGTTCCAACGAATAATCAAATTAGATAAGCATAAAATGCTCAAGCAGGGCACGTGAAGTAGGTGCTCTTGCCTTATCTAGGTATATCTACATTTGGGCCGATCTCCGACAAATCGGTGTCGAAGTATTCTTCAGCATCTAGCGTCCGCAGCCAGGACTTAATTTGTCCGCACAGGTTTGATCGATCGAACCTTTATTCGAATGAAGTGGTTGTACCAATTAACGTACCAACGGCGATCTGCCAAACAATACATTTCCGTGACAGTACAGTCCTCGGCCTCTAATCGACTTACAGCCATCAGGTACTAGCTGTCTAATAGCTGGACAGTAATTGGAACCTCTCAGGCACCTGCCTTAATTGGTCCAGATTAGCAACGGTTACTCACTATAAGGTCCGGACTCCACCAAAGCGGAGACGAGTGGAGATGTGCGAAGTAGAGAGGAGAGGAGGTGCGTAAGAGCTAGGGTGTATCTACCGAAGCTGTGCAGAGATGTGCAAAGCGGAGAGGAGCGGAGATCTTCTTCTGAGCATGTGTGGCAATCTTAATAGTATCAGCCCAGAACTGAGCAACTAGTTTGGCGCTTTCGGTAGTGTCTATCAGTTCCTATAGTGAACAAACAACAGGACACGTAGGACACGATATTAAGTGCCCCATCGTTTGTAGAACAGCACCACATTTACACTCCAGGGCAGAGTCATTAATGGAGATTCATTAATGACTCTGCCCTGGGCGGGTTTTCTTTGCTGCGACCCACTTGGGTCCGGAGTATATTTAAAGACTTCCAGGTCAGCCTTGGCAACTCATGTCCAGTCGGGAGATTTTCAAAAGGTGGAACGAAGGAGAGGAGATGTTGTCACCACACGGCGCTCACAGCACACCGCTCGCAGCACGCCGCTCACGTCTCTTCTAGTCGCCGCTGTCCACCTAGTGCGGAGGCTGGCCTAAACAATTACGAGACATCTCCTCTCCTCTCAGCTCAACCGTTTCCACTAAAGCTAAGCGGAGACATCATCATCTGCCTAGCCTTTTCCCAACTATGTTGGGGTTGGCTTCCAGTCTACCTGGATGCAGCTGAATACCAGCATTTTACATGTACGTTACGACTGCCTATCTGCCCTCCACAACCCAGTTTGTACTGGGTAATCCGATACCCCTTGGTAAGACTGGTTGTCAGACTTTTTGGGCCACTGACTACCTATAAAAACTGTCAAAGATCTACAAATGACACCCGGGACCAACGGCTTAACGGCACGGAGGAAATTCGGTATGTAATGGCCACCCATTCACGGACCAACCTAAGCAAGCGCGGCTTAACCTTAAGATCGACTCAAGCGGCTGTTATTATTTAGCCACGAGCCAAAGCTAAGCGGAGACGAGAAGTGTAAATAACGAAATTCTATTGGTGGTTTACAACACATCTCCGCTCCTCTCGTCTCGTCTCCGCTTCGATGGAGTCCGGCCCTAAGACTCAACCAATCACTGCTTGAGTGGTATTGTTAAGGGATTTAGTGGACGACAGTACTGACCGGTGTAGGTTTCGATGTTAAAGACAACTATGTAGCTAGGTGTACTGACTCTTGAGACTGTTCTAGTCGCCGATAGAGTACCTGCTGAGCATGAGGTCCTGGGTTCTATTCGCTGGTTGTGCAAAGTTTTGTCTTTTCTATCTGGGATTTCTCAGTGGCAGGTAGCTAGTAAATGGTTCACCATAATCTACCTCCAGTATTGTCTTTTCTTCTCTCTTTAATCCACAAATTGCATTTAGCAGTAATACCGCTCTTTGCGTTACCCTATGTCAAATTTCTATATTAACCCATATGCGACCAGAACTGTTTTAGGATTCCGATTTTTGTTATTTTCAGATAGTTTATGTCGATTTACGATGCTTTTATGGCAGTACTACTTCTTTGTTTTGTTTTCGAATCAATGGGCATATAGGGTGACTGGTAATTAGTGACCGATACTTAAACCCGTGATTGTACTCACGATACCAAACAACTTTCCCAAAGTATTTTTTTTATACTCTTTCACTTTTATCACAATAACACAACAGCCTTATGAAACTCGCTCGCGCGCCTTTGACCTATCAGCTGTTAGCCGTGTGACGTCGTTCTGTCTCATTAGTATCGTAACCCCGCGCCCCCGCGGCTCGCAAGTCCGCTTCGTAAGTTTTATTGTGATAAAAGTGAAAAAAAAAATGTTTCTTTGGGAAAGTTGTTTGTTATCATGAGCACAATCACGTGTTTAAACACGTGATTGTGTATCAGTCACTAATTACCAGTCACTCTATACGGGGTGTAAACAGACCCTTCACCAAGCCGTCAACCAAGCATTCTGTACATCAAACTAAGTAACTTTACGCAAAAAAAATTGCTGGGAAACGAAATTTTTTTTTGGGGTAAAAAATCACATTTTACGGTAAAACTCAATATAATGCGCTCAAAACTTATTGCTGATGGATGCTGTGAATAGTAAACGGACCATGGAGGTAATCGGAGTAAAGTTAGAACCTTAAAAAGTAGTATTTAAAAAAAAACTTGTGAAAAAATTGGAACTTTGACCCCCAATATCTCTGTAACTAGAAGGTTCCCAGGTATGGTCCAGAACAAAAAAATGATCACAATGACGAGGAGAACAAGTGCCTTTCGGCTTCGTTAAGGGTCTTTTTACACCCTTTACATGGGATAATACCTGTAATTTGCAATCTAAAAAGTTATCTATCTAAATCTAACCTAAATGTAATCTGACTGAATATACTGCTGTAGGTACCTAATTACTATGCAACACGAAACTCCATTTCAATCTATAACTATTTCACGTAAACACAAACAGCCATTCTAGCACTTTCAATTCAAAATATTTCGACAGGCTCTAATCTAAGCAATTCTATTTAAAGCCAGTTACAAATTAAAGGTTAATTCCTGGGCCGGTCGGTTCGGTAAAATTTTAACAAAGGTACCGCCGGTAAAGAGGGTCAAAGAACTGTGTCAGTTTAGTTAAATGTATGTAGGTTCACGTAATTTAACTTCTAAGGGATTATAAGCACGGTCCCAGCTTACTCACTAGTTAACATAACAGAGGTATACCTAATAGTACACCCACATTTCGACAGACATGTTCCAGTTTCATGTAATAGGGGCCAGCCTATCATCATCTAGGCACAAATCCAGACTGTGTGGTTGCTACTGAGAAATTCAAGCTGGAAAAACCCAATAAGTAACAATATCCCATTTTCCTCTCGCAGGTCTGCTGGAAGAAATTTCTTATGAAATAAGCAGTACCTTTGTACTCTTCTATCTTAATGTAATGTCCTGTTAAGTATTTTGTGTGTACATAAATAAATAAGAATTTACCCGATTTTAAAATCGAACTCAAGATCTCACATTTAGCAGTCGCGCTTGCAACCAGTAGACTAACGAGACAGTACTATTCTCGTAAGACATAAACAAATTAAGAAAACAATTGTAGTTTTTTTTGAGAACCTCCAAAGTGAGCGGTTGGTTTCACTAAATATTGCTATGACAAATATAGATAGCCATTGTCGAAATCTGTCTCTACCAATAAAACAAAACAAGTTTGATTATAACAGACTTCTTTCCTTCTTCTTTATTGTGTGTTTAGTGCCTAAACTAGGGTCAGAGTTTTGACTTGGCTTTACATGCCGCCATGAAATATCTTTTAGGCATGCTGGTTTCCTCACGATGTTTTCCTTCACCGAAGCAAGTGATAATTATACAACACGCACATGAATCCGAAAAATCAGAGGCGCGTGCCTTGGGTTCGAACTCGAGACCTATGACTCGTCACACCACTAGGCTATCACTGCTGTTTTTTTTTAATAACAGGCACGTCACTTTCAATCACAAAATACACATTCAACTGTTTCACCGACAAATAGAAAAACAGTTGTTTTCCAGCAAACAAGGCATTTCTACACCAATTATCCGTGATCGCGTGCTCAAAAACTATAAAACAAATATATTTGTTACACAGAAGGGCGTAAGCTATATTTTTCTGTGTAAAGCAGTGTTATAAATATGTATTTTCATAACATTTGAAGTAAAGTTTTCATAAGCGGCCAATCCATACTAATTCCATACTGTCCCTATAGAAATGAATCCAGTGAGGGTGCGTTCATTTTCTTCGTCTCCTAAACGGTTTTACAGATTTCAATGTTTTTTTTTGTGCATGCGATCTCATTCCTCCGTGCCTCGGAAAGCATTTTAAGCCCTCGGTCCCGGCTGCCAATTGTAGATCTTGGACAGTCGTTACAGGTTGTCTGTGGCCCGAAAGTCTGAAAAACCAGACTTATCAAAGGGTATCGTATTACCCAGTACTAACTGGGTTGTGGAGGTCACATGTAAAATACTGGTATTCAGCTGCATCCGGTTAAACTGAAAGCCGAACCCACCATAGTTGGGAAAAGGCTCGGCAGATGATGATAAGGTATCTCTTGGATGCTTCTTAGCTATAGTTGAATCCGGTAGGTGGCGCTCTTGAAGACATCCAGTAAAGGATAGGATAACGTCTGTCGGGTCAACTGGTATACATAAGTATATCATTATAAATAGGAAAGCAAATGTGTCTGTCTGTTACATTTACACACTTTACCTGCTAAACGGATATTGACGAAAATTGGCAACCAGACAGTTTTTATTAATAGGATACTTTTTATTCCGATAGTACATAACATCATGACATACATAACATCATGCCTGTAATCCCTGAAGGGTTAGGCACACTTCGCTAGTTATGTTTAAGTCCCACGTAGTAGGGGGCAAGCCTATTGCCAGCAACCGAGCACAAATCCAAACTCCGTGACTGCTAGTGAGATATTCCTGATGAAATAACCCAGTAACACTTTACCCGACCCGGGAATCTAACCCAAAACCTCATTCTCAACAGTCGCGCTTGCCACCACTAGACCAACGAGATAGTCTGGTATGTACCTTCCTGTGAAATAATTTCCGACACCCATCCGAGCAAAGACACAGGCAAAAGCTAGTAGATACATATCTACGGCCAATCAGTCAAGCGTTTGACCCAGAACGTGGTAGAAACTAATATTGGTACGAATTAATTAACATTCGTATGAACCTCTGTGATAACATCGTAATACGGAACACGCTACCAACTGTATTTGTCGTTGCTTTTTTAGCCAGCTACGCATAAAAACTCGCCTTTTTTACATACAAATTAGTATTACCTAGGCTGTGTTCACACCAAGTGTTTAGACGGTCGACGACTGTAACAATGTATGAAAAACAAAGAACAGTTAGTCGGTGGCTGAAGTTGTTTTTTACAGAATTCTTTTCATACACATTTTACAGGATTCACAGCTGGAGACCGTGATACGCTTTGGTGCGAACGAGGTCTGAACATTTAAACTTGTATGAATAGTAAACTTATACTGTCACTTACGGGATATCTACCGTGATTGTTCATTCTCAGAGCTCCCGATATTTCGACGCTGGTGCAAGTGCCGTGATCGCTCGGATATCGGGAGCTCAAAATGAACAATCACGGAAGATATTATCCCGTAAGTGACAGTATAAGTTTAGTTGTAAACCGTGAAAGCTTAAAACAGTGTTTGTTCGGATAGTGTACCTATGACCATTTCCGGAGACAACAATTATGACGTCATATGCAAGAGAAGACAAATAATATTTACCTGCCCTTAGTGCTACTATCAGAAGCAATCTTTTTGACGTTCTAAAGAGTTTTCACAATACAAGCCGTATTGTGACATTGACGAACGTCATTTTTATAAACGCAATAAGGTACGTATTCAAAAAACAATTTTTTTAATCAATTTATAACCACAACTAGCCCGCGACCGGCATCCACGTGTTTTTTTTTATAGCCGATTTTGTGTCCCACTGCTATGCAATAGCCTCCCGTTTTCTCCTTCCAAACCTCTCTTTTTTTAAATTCTTATAAAAAAAATTCTTCCCTATTTGAACCGGATTTTGTAAACAATTTCAAGGGTTTTAGATTTTTTGTACGGAACTCTAATTATTTTTCTAAAATAAAAGTAGCCTAAGCACTCCTTATAACATCAGCTATCTTCCAGTAAAATCCCGTCAAAATCAGTCCTGCTGATTCTGAGATTAGCCGGAACAAACAGGCAGAAAAATACGCAAAAAATAAAAATATAGTTTTTCTGTTATAATTACCGTATCCGCTGGATGCGAGACCACGGGACAGGTCAATATACTTGGGGGAGGCCTATGTCCAGCAGGGGACTTCGTTCGGCTGAAATGATGATGATGATATTCTTTCCTATGCATTCAGTAAAAAGCTGTTATTTTGAAATTATAAACAGACACTTCTATTTGTATTTATTTCTATAGATGAATACCCTAAGCTATTATTTTCTAAAGGTCCAAGGTGCTGCCTGATTTGAAAATAGAACGAACACAATTAGATAGATCTACGATACTATTCCCAACGCTATGCAATGTTTGTTTATCTGTGGGCGTTTGTATTTGTCTCTGTCATCAAAGCGACCGTGCGGCAGCGAAAATACATTTTGAAACAGTTTTGTGTTTGATTATTTACCTATCTTTCGTTTAAAAACATTCACAGGTTTTTTCGTTTTTTTTTTTTCTAGTAGTTCATTATCGCTAGCCTTTGCTGCCATTAAAGAGATTTAAAAGAATTATAAAGTGGAAATTGGGAATATTTTCATTCAAAAATTTTGATCCCGAACATTTTCGATTTTGACACACGAATGCTACTTACTAAGAGATCGTAACTATATGACACTAGAAAGTTGTTAATTGTATCCGTATTGGATTACGATTTTCTTCGTCTTGTCCTTGCCTTTGTTGCTCCTAAATATTTAAATGGCTTCTGCTGCCACAGACCACCTTTTGGTCTGCCATCTAATACATACTTCAGTAATAAGAGACCGATCAGTATGATCATGTCATGATGTAATGTTCCCACTGATGAGACCCCTTTATGTAAGAAGGCCGTAATGACTACGCGGGACCAGTAAATAAACATAAAATAAACCTTTAATTCAGATATCACAAAATCCATATAAATAGGTACATTAATAATAATTATTCACGTTCACAAAATTTATTCAAAATGTTACTAACATTTTGAATAAATTTTGTGAAAAATATAGAGCTTAGTTATCTATGTTAGTACTTAAACTTAAATGTAGGTTGCTCCAAAGCTTATCTAACCGACTGTCCAGTCTATCACTAAACATCGCCAGAATGCTGTTAGGGCTGGCGCGGACTCTGCAGCGCCACAGCCCAGCGCTAGTGCGGGCTGGCGCGGACTCTGCAGCGCCACAGCCCAGCGCTAGTGCGGGCTGGCGCGGACTCTGCAGCGCCACAGCCCCGCGCCGGAGCGGGCTGGCGGGGACTATGCAGCCCAACGCCAGTGCGGGCTGGCGCGGGACTCAACAGCGCCACAGCCCAGCGCCAGTGCGGTTGGCTACTTGTCTTTGAATTATTATTATTCTAGGACATGCCTTGTTCCTCACCAATGTCTTCCCCACCATTTTCACAATAGACAATAGAAAGACGTAATAAATATATTAAGTCTCATAAACTCATAACTTAATGTAAGTAGTTAGGTATCAAATAATAGTCAGTAGTTGTTTCCCAAAGAACAACTTAAGCACTTAACTATCCTCTAAGAACTATTCCAATGAAATAGAACATTATTTTAGTGCCTTTCACTTAACACTACTGAAACATGATTTATTTTACCACAGTTTGTAAATTATTTTGACAATTCAGCTTCTAACACAAACCTAATTCAATAGTTTTCATTTTACAACTCAAAACGATAATAATATTAAACCAACGGTAACAATATTATGAAATATTTTCACGAAAACGTTTCCGATTATTCGAAACGCTTTTTGCATGTCAAGTACCTGTCGCTTAAAGTCGGCCCAACTTAATATTACCATTTTAACACCCCAGTCACAGACTTCAAAGAAATAAACATTGTTGTGTCAAATAAACAGAGCCTTTTGTCATTTTATTATGATAAATGGAATTCAGGTTTATAGGTCCGAGTGACCTCGAGCCATGGAATAGGAAAAAAATGGAGTGTTAAATTTTTTAATCCTAAAGTCGTTTAGCTTATTTTAGCTCGAGATAAAGACACAAATAGTGACTCGTAAAAAAAAAGTTTTCTTATATCTACAATTTATGAGTCAGTCAGATCAGAAGAGTAGTTCTCGTATTTTTAAAAACGTTTGTATTCGTAAGTCTCAAACTATCAAAAGAACAACATCGTCAAAAACTAAAGTTTTTATCACTGAGATGAGTTATTAGTTAGTATTGTTAAATAGTCGCATATTTGAACATTTTTAACTGGCCTTCTATTTACGTCGTGCATCCATTGCCGTTGTGTCCAATAGTAACTAGCCATTAGGCAGTGGAGCAAATATTTATTTCATCCGCGTAACAGCATATACTCCGGCTAAAGTCAACAGACGTCTACGATAGAGCAATCTAAACATACATTACACTAAAGTAGCCTGGTCCGTCAAAATCAGCTCGCTTCTCTCACACATTAGACCTCCATTTCTTCTCCTTTCCATGTTTCAAAAAGACAGTCATCTTCTGACGTCACACCCAAATTCCCTAGACATTGTCGATCTATTAAGGTTGGGAGGCACCTCAATTGGCTCCATAAAATTAATGGCCGCTCCTCGAACAATATTAAACGGTAGAATTGGAATAAATAAACTTGTCATCAATGGAGGACAATCAAATTCTTCCATTTAATTTGGAAGGAATATGGCGTCGCGTCGTGGAAGTTTAATCGTTAACGTACTGTCTGTCTAGACTTAAATTAGACACCTACAAATGACTTAAGTTGGTTAACAGTAGCTTGAACTTTGTGTTCATGAGTGAGCGTTCGGTTTATGAAAGCACCTACCTTTGTTCTTTCGAGCTGAAGATATGAATGAATGAATTATACAAACAAATATAACATCTCACTATGTTCCTATTCAAGTGCAATAATAACTAATTAAGTTTTTATAAAATGAAAATGAAAAAGAGTAGGTACCTGTATATGCAGGGTGTAAGGGACAGCCCTCCACAAACTGACAGGGTACATTCAGCTCCTTATTTTGAATCATATTCCACCGGAGTTTTTCTCCGGAAAATTTCCTTTTTTTTCAGTTACAATTTTTTATTTCAATGTAAAATTACATTCCCTGTACGCAGCACTCCATTTATGTAAATAATACGGCATAAAATCAAAAATCCAACAATGTATGTTGAAATACTCTAATGAAAGAACCGCGAAATCAGCTGTTCACTTCCTGCCTAGCTACAGTGTTCACCGAACTAGTCGTCGCGCTTGCGTTCGCTACGTGCGTTTTGCCACGGTTACGATACATTGCGTATGAGGAAATAAAAAAAAATCTAATTTATTGGATTCCCATAACATTCCTGAAATAATTTCCTGTACCGGTCTTCTTAGTATGATATACCGAATTCACCCCATCAGTTTGTGAAGGGCTCTGTAGTTATATCACCCATTTCGTTTCATTGTTATAAGCTTTTATTTTATGTTTCGTATAGTAATATTATGTAATGTGACATTTATGCACCATCTGTCCAACCATATTATGCGAATATTATTAATCATTTAATTTGATTTGATATAATATATCAACTCATAAAGATGTTACTGTTTTTTTTTTATAATTTTCCCATACTTGCTCCAATATTCACTTCGGGTCTAATTTTTAACATTACTTACTTTGCTTACGACAGGGTTATGAGGGCTAGTTTTAAGAATAAGTTCCAGTTAACTTATCTAGCAAATGATTTTCGCGTATTTTTAATTTTACTGGGGAAAAATCACCACCCAGAATTAAAAATAGATTTTTATTTGGGAACAAAACAAAGTTTTGCGACCTGCTTAACTCTTGATTTATGATAAACTAGCTTATGCCCGCGGCTTTTCCTGCGTGTAGTTCGGCAATCGTCCCACGGGATCGCACTATCGGGATAAAAAGTATTAAATAGTATTCTATGTGATAATCCAGAGTATAAACTTTCTGAGTGCCAAATTTGATCCAAATCCGGTCCGTAGTTTTTGCGTCAAAGAGTAATAAACATCCCATCCATCCTCACAATCTTTCACATTTATAATATTATATTATAAGTAGGAAGTAGGATGCGTATAACGCTAAACCTATTTTAAACGTAATTCTGTCAGACATCATTGAACAGCTGTCAGAAACAGAACGATCTTCTAAATACCTTCAACGCAGGCAACAGTTTCTGGATTTCACATACCTACCCGCTCACATAATGTTTTATTTATTTATTTAAACTTCATGTACAAAAGTGGTACATAGGCGGACTTAATGCCACAAGGCATTCTCTACCAGTCAACCTTTGGGTTAAATAGGACAGCATTGTGATAGAGTACAAAAAATTAATAAAAAAAATACCATTTTTTTAACATACTAAATACACATATATACAAATAAAATGAAATAAACTAATTTATATTATAATACATACAAATAGTCCAAAATACGAGAAACCTTATAATAATTACTATGACTACTAATGACTAGCGTGTTAGCACCATCATCTGCCTAGCCTTTTCCCAACTATGTTAGGGTCGGCTTCCAGTCTAACCTGATGCAGCTGAATACCAGTATTTTACATGGGGCGACTGCCTATCTGACCTCCACAACCCAGTTGGTACTGGGTAATACGATACCCTTTGGTAAGACTGATTGTCAGACTTTTTGGGCCACTGACTACCTAACGACTGTCAAAGATCTACAAATGACACCCGGGACCAACGGCTTAACGTGCTTTCCGAGGCACGGAGGAAACTCGGTATGTGATGGGTGGTCACGCATCCACAGACCAATCTAGGCAAGCACGGCTTAACCTAAAGATCGACCCGAGCGGCTGTAATTATTTAGCCACGAGCTCCTCATATCGTTTTAATCCCACCAAATGCAATAAATGTCAAAATAAACTTCTATTTGCAGTCTAAGTTTCCATTTTCGCCGCAACAGTCCAGTCTATTTTAATACCACTATCTCCATGACGAACTGAATGTCAACAACCTTGAACCCTCGCCTTTGTGGTTCGTTCAAGGCTCTTCTCTTTGACAAATGATTCATGAGAAACAAAAGACGGAGGAAATGTTTTCAGCTTTCGTCATCACGAATGTGTGCTCTGTGGATGTGTAGACAGTGACTATCTTCCTTTGTATGAGTGCGTGACTGTGTCTTAGCTTTTGGGTATGGATAAGACAAGGATACAAAGTGATATTCTGTCAGCGAAAGCTATAACGAAAATGCTAAAATTATATTATATTGACATATAAGCTAGTGGTAAGCTATCATTACATTGTTGCAAGAGCCATTATCACGGATAATTAAGTTTATCTGTGATTATGGCGCTTGCAACAGTGCCGAAATATCGGAAACTCAAACAAATAATAACCATGGTAAATATAACACGTTTTCGTGTTTATGTCAGTGACCATGTCAGTTTAAAAACTTATAGTGATAAGGTTATGTCAAATAGGTTAGAAGTCGTTCTTGACATACAAAATGCTATAAAAGTAACTTCTGATTGTCTAGGCTCTAAGCTGAAGAGAATGGGTGAATTTGGTTTTATTTTTAGATGCTAAATATACTCGGAGCTAGGTATTGGTTAATTCAGAACCATTTACTAATTTAAATACGCATTGTAGCGTCACCAGCACTCAAATATTGACATAAGTACTTTTTTTAGGGCCGATTTTGAAACAGACAAGAACTTGTAAATGTTATTTATTTATTAACATTTTAAATAATTCCTACGATAAAACAAAATATGACACGGAGACCTTCTCTCATTCGTACTCAAAGATCATGACTGTCGTTCCTTAAAACGTTTTTGCTGAGTAATCGATGAGCGGCGGTTGTAATTTGACATTTGTGTCTTGTACATATACTTATAACTATGGCGAGGGTTAGTAACTTAACTCGTAACACTTAAATCGATTGGTTTCCATGTTAAACCTTTTTTCCATGGCAATTTTTTCCCATGGGACAGTTCTATACAAGCTTAGTTTTTTTTATCCTAAACATTTTCAAGGGGTCATTGTATTGATGGTACTCTGTCCCATACATTCCGTTTCATATATATCATCAATAAGTAGAGAACAGATTTTTTTTTGCGATTTTCTAAGATTCTCATAATTGTCGTGGTGAAGAAAGATTTGAGTATGAGTGTGGATAGGTATATGAGTAGAGGAAGACCAAAGAAACTATGGATGGACTGTGTAAAGAATGATATGGCAAGAAAGGAGGTGTCTGATGAGATGACGAGTAATAGAGAAGTATGGAAGAAGAAGACATGCTGCGCCGACCCCAAATGAAATGGGATAAGGGCAAGAGACTGATGATGCTAATAATGAAGATACAATAACCCCTTAAGATGTTAAGGGTGAAAACTAAGGTTGTATGATTGTACTAAATATATTGTATACGGGGTGGAAGGGACACCGACGCGAAACCGGTTACCATGTATTCAGTACATCATTCTGAGCACATGGAAATTCTCAATTGGTAATTTATAAAAATCTGCAAATACAGACTGGGCATGATCATCATCTGCCTAGCCTTTTTCCAACTATGTTGGGGGCTTCCAGTCTAACCAAATGCAGCGGAATACCAATATTTTACATGAAATGACTGCCTATATGACCTACACAACCCAGTTAGTACTAGGTAATACGATACCCCTTGATAAGACTGGTTGTCAGAGTTTCGGACTACTGACCACCTGTAACGACTGTCAAAGATCTCCAAATGGCAGCCGTGGGACCAACGGTTTAACGTGTTTTCCAAGGCACGGAGGAAACTCGGTATGAAATGGTCACCCATCCACAGACCAACCCAGGCAAGCGCGGCTTAACCTAGAGATCGACCCGAGCGGCTGTTATTATTAAGCTATGAACTGCTCTACAAAGATAGGCAAGATCATTAGACCAATATTACTTACATGATGACAGCAGCCTCTGACTTACAAACTTCATCGCTATTGGCAGGTATCATCCCAAAAGTTTAGATTTTCGATCTAAATAATCGATTATCGAAGTAATTTTACGTACACACACTAACAGGAACTGCTATATACAACGTTAGGGCTGCCACAAACGAATTAATGCTCAACGACCCCTATGCCTAACTTTCTTAACGAGAGACCGTCCTTCACTTAGGGCCCGTGCCGTACATCCTCGGGCGTTGCATCTTGCGACAAGACTTGCGCACGTCATTTGCGCTCAGTGGTGGCCTAGCAAAAATGGCACACGCTCAGTGGTGGCCTAGCAAAATTTGCAGTGACTTACGAGTTATCGCAGGTTCTAAACCAAACAGGCACTTTCTTTGCGTAAATTATTTCATCACCACTGCTCTCAAAATAGAGATCTTTGACTTTCCTCAGAACCAAATATTCGAAGATATCATGACTGCCCCGCCTGTTTCTAATTTTTAAAATTTAAAATATGCTTGTTTTTTGCTTTTCAGTTTTTTCAGTCGGGTTTTTTAGATTTTTCAATTACTTTTATTTTTTCAGAAGTCGTCGTTATTTCAACACTTATATCGATTGAGCGCGTAGTTCGTGGCCAAGAACTTAGAGTCATCAACTCCGTAAGAAACTTGTTACTCAAGTTTGTCGACCTAAATGGCAGTGTGGTAGCCCTAGAGACATATTATACGTATATCTTAGTATCTCATTCGTTAAGGAAAGTGATACTTGAGAGACATTGAAGCCGCTAGATAAATTGGTATAGTAGAAAGTAATATGAGACACTTGTCCATTAGTAGATAAAGTATTTTACGAAGGAATCCTTTTACCGAATTACGTTGACAAACAACTCAATCTATCGTTGTGATGGATGTCGTAGGCTTGTCATATCTTGTTTCGTTTCTTCGTACCGATCTAGCTTAAGGTTTAGATGGAGGTAGCTATCGGGTTTACAAAAGAAAAAATGTGAAAAATTGGGTGAGAAAAAGCTTCGTTCATTTTAGTATTTTTCCTTCTTTAGGCAAGAATATGAAAAATATTGAATTTATTTATCAGTTAGTAAATCCAGAATTATTAAAATATTTTCCTGCAACACAAAATCATATTAAAGTATTTTATTTCCTAACTAGGTTTTTCTAGCTTCGCTCGGGTTATGATTGGTAATAATATCCCACGGGTAAATCCTGTTCCTATGACACTCGGGTATAATATAGCTTCCCATTCATCATCATCATCATCATCATTTCAGCCGAAAGACGTCCACTGCTGGATACAGGCCTCCCCCAGTCTCGCATCCAGCGGATCCCCGCAACCTTCACCACACCATCGGTCCACCTAGTGGAAGGCCTTCAAACGCAACGTCTTCTGGTTCGCAGTCGCCACTCCAGAACTTTTTCACCCCATCTGCCATCCGTTCTGAAAGCAAATTGCCCTGCCCACTAAAGAAAAAAGGATTTACCTTTTTTCTTTAGTGGGCAGGGCAATTAGCTTCCCATTAGTGAAAAAAAATCTGGAAGGAGATCAGTTAAATTCCAAAGATTACACCCTACGTCCAATCTTAGTTACGTCTTTATTTACTTTCTATGCTGAGCTGGACTCCCATTTGGTGCAACCTTGAGACGCACACCGCACCTTGTATATGTATACTCGTTATTTGATTTGAAGTATGTCATGGTGTTACTATACTTCTTTCGTAAATATGTTTTTCTTTTTGTATATAGGCACCTTGTTTTATATAGTCGTGTATTTTTTATTATTTAATTGTGCTTCTGTGTGTTGTGCTATGTCTTCTGTGTGCACTAAAGAAATGATTTGTCTATCTATCTATCTTTATAACATTGTAGTTGAATACCGATCCCAACATTATCAGAACTCCCCGAACCTTACAGGACCCCAGACAACGTCACCCATAAAATTAACGATCTCTCCTCAGCGGTCAGTCGTCAGGGTGTCAGCGCGCCACGATAAGTCCTATTGTTTTCCGGAATCATTTGTCAGTGACAGTCCCAGGGACCTCCGAACTGCTGATAATGGCGAGTCTTTGGTTTAATCGAGGCTGTTCTGTCATAGCCATTGAGCTTGTCACTTGTGAGGAGGCAGGCAGTTTGTCTGTGACGGTGTTGGGTCTTAGTTGTACCATAAATAGCTATAGATAATGACGATAACTGTAGATCCTTTCTGGATATAATAATTATAATCTACTAGCTTTATGTGTTATTGGGTTTTTAAATCGGGAATTTCTCAGTAGCAGCCACTGAGTCTAGATTTTTTGATGGCAATATGCTCGCCCCCTATTACATGGGGCTTAGAACATCACTGGTGAAATGTGTGTGTACTACTAGATACACATCTGCCTAACCCTTCGGGGCTTACAGGGGTGATGTTATGTATGTACAGGGTGACCCTTCACGAAGCCGTCAACCAAGCATTATGTTCATCATACTAAGTAACTTTACGCAAAAAATATTGCTGGGAAACGACTTTTTTTTTGGAGGTGAAAAATCACGTTTTACGGAAGGATACAATATAACGCACTCAAAACATTGTGCTGATGGATGGATTGAATAGTACGGTGTGGAGGTGTGAGAAGTAAAAATCTTACATTAAAAACACGTATTTAAAAAAAAACTTGTGAAAAAGTTGGAACTTTGACCCCCAATATATCCGTAACTAGAAGGTATGGTCTAGAGCAAAAAAATATCGCAATGACATGAAGAACGGCTTCGTTTAGGGTCTTTTTACATCCTTAATATAGTAAGCAGCTACAAAAAATCCTCTACTCACAGTTCACGCACCAAGTACTATACTTAGACAAATATCACTACCTTTTTGCAAAGCCAGACCAGCAAGTTTTATTCCTCATGACATTTAACGTTATTATCAGCTTCCAGCACATTTTGGTGGACATAATTTTCTCTTCCTACGTCGGACGATCTTTTTAAAAAGAAAACTCTTTGGAACAGGCAAACTAGGTTGACTTTGTAGTGTGTCCTACTTTCCTGTCGGCAAAGAAACGTTTATCATGCAAATACATTAACGCCTTCGCGGGCATTTTGTGAAAAGGTTTTTTTTTTAATTACAGTTTTTTTTTCTGAGCCTATGTTTTTTCTGAATGTTTCTTAGGTAAAATGATGATGATAATCAGTGATCGGAGTAGGTAGATTGAACTAGGGTCATTGATCCGAAACGTATATATTACTATGGACATTCCTCCGGAATTGGTGGATTATTGGTGTGATTGTTTTTATTATTCAACAGATAAATAATGAATTAATTTAGTTTTGATACCTTCCTTTAAATTTTGAATTGAGTAGTAATAATATCACTACCAACATTAACAATATTTTATTGAATCAGGAAATACCGGAATTACTTTCCGGAAAAATGGCTTATCCATGTTATTCTTTCTGTGTGCATTTATGATACAAGTACCAAAAATCAATCTACCTACTCCGATCACTGATGATAATAGAACATCAGAATCAGAACTTTATTTGCTTTGAAAGTAGGTACAGGTATAAGATTTTGTGTATTAATTAATGAGATCGGCTACAGTCTACCTCACGGCGTGCAAGTTATTCCGTAAATTTAGTATGAATACAAACAAAATAATGTCAACAAAACATAACAGAAATTAAAATGATTAATATTGCAGTCTGGTACATAAGTCTTACACGGTCAAATTTGCAATTAATTATTACAACAATCATACTCTGGATAAATTGGTATCGTTTCGAAGAGAGCACGTAACTACTTGTAATAATTAAAAATACACTTTTCTTCGTACCATCTTTTTATTTCTTAATAAGCCACACCAATTTTCTGCTATTTTGGCCCACCGTTTGTTCGGCATGCGGCAGATATGTCCGTCCGGCACAGTGAACCGCACACAGGTTCCGTCAGAACTGGAAGGACAACGCGCGAGTTCGCTAGCAATGGAAAGAGGGGAGGGAGGCCTTTGCCCAGGAGTGGAACAGAGCAGGCTAGGAAAAAAAATAAGCCACACATCAATATTCAATAAAGGACATTTGTTTGTTTTATATGACACTAGCTGTTCCCCGCGACCTTCGTCCGCGTAAAATCCCGTCCCGTTTTTGCAACATCATGCATTGCTGCTCCGCTCCTATTAGTTGTAGCGTGATGTTTATAGCCTATAGCCTTCCTCGATTAATGGACTACCCAACACTGAAAGAATCATCCAAATCGGACCAGTAGTTCTCGAGATTAGCGCGTTCAAACAAACAAACAAACAAACAAACACTGCAGCTTTATAATATTATATATAGTATAGATATGCCACAAGGATGTACCAAATGTTAAAACAGTATTCTTTTAAATATATATAACAGTATTCTGACAATGGAATATTGAGAGCTATATAATGAAGCTTACTATTTGTTTGTATATGGCTGTCAATATTCCTGCTAACAATTTCTCATTAATATTTTTATTTATTTTATTTTTAATCATTTTAAATGCAATTGCAATTGTAAATATTTGTAGTAATTATTAAAATTTCTGAAATCCATTCAATTCAAATATGTAATTTTTGAAATTTGCTTTCATATAATAGGATCTTGCTTGAAATAAATGTTTTTTTTTTTACTGTTTAAACTATTGTTCTATTTTCGAAGACATTCTACATTAAAAGCTTTCAGTAATCTTTCATTCCAAACTAATTTACTTACAGCAAAACTGAATTTATACTAATCAGAACTTGACAATATTGTAGAACCTTCAAAATTTGTAGTCACGTACTTCATACAACTCGTTCATATTGTAATTGAAATCGTTCTGTCCCTTTCTTACACCCTAGTTGGAGAGAGACGGAATGTAGCTTTAAGTAAATTAAAATTGGATTAGTAAAGTAACGAGTTTTGATTACTTTGAGTAAGTTACGATTAAGTAACAGTTTGTATAGGGATAATGTTTTGTGAATTTGTGGAAACTGATCCTTGAGTAGATTAGACTAACGAAAAAGTTATTTTAACAATATTTGAAAACCTTTTTCCTGACTTTGATTTTTTCTTCATCCTTTCCGTCGTTTCAATGATGATAATGTGCTATGACCAGACATCTGCCACCTCGACAGCGTTAGTACTGGGATCGGACAGGCCAGCTATTATTGTCGGCTTCGTAAAGGGTATGTTTACACCTTGTATAATGGGTGTAAAAGTACCCTGAACTAAGTCGAAAGGCACTTCTTCTCCCCGTCAGTGCGATCATTTTTTTGTTCTGGACTATACCTGGGAACCTTCTAGTTACGGAAGTATTGGGGGTCTAAGTTACGACTTTTTCACAAGTTTTTTTTTAAGTACATGTTTTTAATGTAAGATTTTTACTTTAAACACCTCCACGACCCCCGTACTATTCAATCCATCCATCAGCAAAATGTTCTGAGTGCCTTATATTGAGTTCTACCGTCAAACGTGATTTTTGACCCCAAAAAAAAAAGTCATTTCCCAGCAAAATTTTTTGCGTAAAGTTACTTAGTTTGATGTACAGAATGCTTGGTTGACGGCTTGGTGAAGGGTCTGTTTACACCCTGTATGTAACTTTACTTGTAACTTCTACATTCCTATTTTGGGTTTTATAGAATAAATGAAAATATAAACAGGACATCCTATCCCACTTACCTTATTTTGCTCCTGAAATTCAGACATTTTTTTATACACTTTAGTATAAACAACATTTTTGTGAATCATTTTTTTTTTGATTTGGCTTGATTTTATTCTTGTATATCAGTATAATCGCTATGGTTACGTAAAATTTAATCCTAGTACACCTATATTTCGCCAGTTATGCTTAAATCTCATGTAATAGGCTAGGGCAAGTCATCAATTGTTTCACACCGGGCGACTCCCTACTTACAAATTCCTCTACAATAAAAATAAATTATTTTAGCACCCCTAATGTACTCCTAAAGTACACATTGAAGAAGAAATTTCTCTGACAAAAATAGTAAAGTATCCAGCTCGTCTATGACGCAGGCACTACATTATCATAATGACACTTTGTGATATTTGGCGCTTACGTCAAATTGTGTGGAAGTTATGACGCATCGCTACATTGAAGACTGAAGGTGTCTTCTAAGACTTTGTATGTACTAAGTAAAGTGCTGACGATAGTCTTGCCTTATATAAAGTAATTTAGGTATATAGTTTGATACAAATAATGTGTTGGTTCAAAATCAAAATATTTTATTTTGGGCACTTATAAAACGTCGACAAAACGATGCACGGTTCGGGTTGGTCATTTCCTATGGAGAAGAAACGACAACAAACTCCATGGTTACTCTTTTCAAATAATTTGGTATCACAATATTATCATGGTTACACTTACAGCATTTGTACCTAAGTATAGGGGCTCGGCTCCCATACCTATATGTAATAGACTGTTTTGTTTATTATAATTACCTTGCCGTCTGTGCATTTGTAAGTCCTTTTGACTGCATCTGCAAGCGAAGCGTAGCTACATTTTGGACCAAACATATTTGAACTTTTTGCCATCGATACGCCAAAAGAAGGTCATAATATCACGCCCGTACAATCAGTACAATTTAGTATCTTTCTATCTTTTTCGTGTAGTTAGTGCCTAACCTGGTGTCAGCGTTTTTAGCCATGGGCCTTTGACTTATTTACATGCCGCGTCGAGAAATATCTCTCAGGCATGCTGGTTTCCTCACGATGTTTTCCTTCACCGAAGCAAGTGATAATTGTACTATACGCCATGAATCCGAAAAATTAGAGGTGTCATGGCTTGGAACTTGAGACCTATGACTTGACAATTTAGCATATCACACCTAAACGCCAGTTTCGTTAAGTCCCATGTCGTGGCATGCACTAGTTCAGTCTTTTTTATTCTACTGGAAAAATTCTTAAATGAAAACATATTATTATCTTATCCTGTCTGGAGGATGAAAATAATAAAAACATGCGTTTTTTGGAGAAAATGACAGTTTCATTAAAGAACTTTCAACTCTTCGAAAATACTTAACAAAGTGAAACGGCTCAACAAAACAGTTTTCAAACTTTACCCACGAATGGCTGTCGCGTTGAATATTGTCATGAATTTATTATAAAAATTGTTAAACAATATTAATTTCCCCTGAGATGGTTATCCTATGAATGTAAGAAACAATTTTAAATAATAACTAAGTAATCTTGTTTCTTCTGAGTAGACTTTGAATTTTAAAGTTAAAGCATTAAAAAGAATGTTCGAACTCGTACCCAAGGGTGTCACGAAAACTTGAAAATAATTTAAATTACGTAACGGCTGGTTTTGCGGTCACCAAATTGATTGGTCAGTGTCACAAGAGTTCTCGAATAGTAGTTCTCCTTTTTTAAAACGGATTTAGGAATTTTGTATTTAGGGATTTCAATTTTATGGCATGTTATATTAAGTTCGGGAAAGCTATCATTCGGACAAATGATGATTAGGACAAAAAAAATATGGAACTTTACACTATGGATAAAAAAGTTAGGGAACACAATAGAGAACCGTAGCTAACCTTCCCTCAATCGATAAAAGGAGGATACCCAATATCGGCGAAATGTTTATTTCTCAGCGTTTTCGGACTATCAGCGGGTGGGCACTGAACACTGATTGGCTGATAATACCCAACGATCTAACATTGGCCCTATATTCGGATTGTAACGTATCATTCCTATCGTCGTTTTAGGTCTAAGTTTAAAGCGAGTCTCGCGATCTTATTTTTGGAGGAAATATTAAATTACTATGAGGTTATTTTTGTTTTTTTACCTTTCATTTTAAAGGAATGTTGACGGTAGCCAAGTAAATAGCAAAATAAGCAACTATCCTAAACCTAAATTGCTTTGCCACCTTTGACGAAACCGAGAATATTGAAACAATGACGGGTTTGAAAAAATTTAAGTTCTGATACATTGGTCGGCAATCAAAAAAAGACCTTGATGTTTTATGACACCAAAGTCTCATTCAAACTTTTTCACTTCTAATCTCAGGGTGATTTGCTCTGAAGTCAAGAAATCAGAGTCGTTTTATATTTTACTAGCGGCCCGTCCCGGCTTTGTAGTTTTTGAGTTTATTCATTACAAACATACACACACACACACACACACACACAAATACAAATCTTTCCTCTTTATAATATTAGTAAGATAAGTAAATAGCAGTTTGTCTCTTTCTTGTCGATTTTTTTAGCAATATTCTTCTACATCACCACCTCTTCTAACTTGCACCAACCCCAAAGGTACGAGGAAACAGTAGTAACAGATAACACGTGAGCTATTCCGTCGGCACGTGTCGATCCGTCGATGCCTCCACCAAGACCTCTCCACAGAAGATATCCGGCTCGAAGGACATTCATACGGTTCACATTCATACGTGTGTAGCTTGAGGAATCCCAGTACTGTGACGGATAATTGAATAGCATTGTTGTTGGGAATAAGGTTGATTTTCGTTCGTTCGTTTTAAAACTAAAAATAGGATCATGTGAAAAGTTAAGCCATGTTAAACAGCCAATCTGCAAAGGAGTAATGGGACTGATTGCCGCAAGAGCGAAAAAAGTAACATGATGAAAAATTATGTACCTATGTAATGTAAGTAAATAAAAGATGATGTTAATATTTTGCATATCAAAAGTATAATTATAATGGTATATTTAGGTTAAAGAGCTAAGTATGAAACTATCTGACTGCTGAATAATAGCTAATATCAAATGTAGTTGTTAGGCACGTCTGTGGGGCAAATGGGCGCTACTTAAATTAAATTGTTTTGTTTTTATCCCACGCAGTTTTGTGTAAGTTGTCTAATGTCTACTTATCTTTTTAATAAATCTTCTAGAAAATCTTTGTTTCACCTCAAAAATATGATAACAATTTATTTTCCTAACTATCCAACTAGTCACTCAAAATTATGCGCCTCATAGCTTATAAAATAAGCCAAAAAACAAACAAAGGCGATACCCTAGACACACCTAATAAAATATTTGTATAAACTTGCACATGTTCTCAATTCATCATACCACATTGCGACTGTCAACATATTTGCAAAGCTCTGGCTGACGTGTATATTATATGAAGTAAACTCAGACAATTTACTCCTAATAAATTACACGAGTACTCCATTTAATTAGGATTCAATAAAGATAATTAATAGCTTCAGGCTTGCAATCAACGAGAATTAATTATACTTACAGTTAATTGATCATATCATAATTATACAAATTAGTAATCCGCACTTTGCCCACGTGGTGTTGGTGGGATTATGGGCCACTCACACTCACAGGGAGGAGGACTGTGTCCCAGCGTGCAGCGGTGGGAACCTTATAGGCTGATTAATCATCTGCCTAGCCTTTTCCCAACTATGTTGGGGTTGGCTTCCAGTTTAACCGGATGCAGCTGAATACCAGTATCTTACATGGAGCGACTGCCTATATGACCTCCACAGCACGGTTAGTACTGGGTAATACGATACTTCTTGGTAAGTCTGGTTGTCAGACTTTTAGGCCACTGACTACCTGTAACGACTTTCAAAGATCTACAAACGATAGCCGGGGCCAACTTCTTAACGTGCTTTCTGAAGCATGGAGGAAACTCGGTATGTAATGGGCAGCCATCCACGGACCAACCATCCATTGTGACCGACGAAAAAAATTATATTTGGTGGGTTTCGGAATGATGTAAGTACTGAATAAGTGGTGACCGTTTGTGCATCGGTGTCCCTCCACGTTGTATAGAAACTATTCGTTTTCATGCAACGTTTGGCTAGCTTCGTCGCTGCGGTTTGCGGTCTACAGTCGCCTTCCGAATTGCATCTAAACCCTTTATAAGGCAGGGAAAACTGGAAGTGGTAGGAAAACGAAATATATATTTGTTAATAAGAATATTTTTATGAGATTTTTAAGATTAAAAATCAAAAAAAAATTGAAACAGACATAAATACTTAATTTTTTTTTTTATCGCTGGAAAATATGGTGGCAGTATATGTGCCACTGCCCATACTAAAGTGGTGATATTTCTGTATGAAAAACAATTTTGTTGGTGGCACGTATACCGGCTCTACCTTAAAAATGGTTAATAGGTCCTCGCTTCCTTAAGCAAAGTTCTCAATGAAATACCTCAAAACTAAATAAACCCGCCTTCAACCTAGAATAAATTCCCTTTTCGTCATCGCAACTACATTAAAAGCTTACAAATCGTTTCGTTTATCCTATACAGCGTAATGCGGTGGACAGTCGACCGCGGCTAATCCTACCGGTGACGTCACAGGCCGGCCCGCCAAATTGCCCAGAAAACCGGCCGACCACAGGCGCACATGCCCGATGTTTTCGTTTATAGACATTGTATTGTGAATTTATTGGTTTTGTCGTTTGTGTGTAACTTTGTTTTGTTTTAACAAACTGGTGGGAAATTGTTAGAATAGAATAGAATAGAAATAGAATAGAAAGAATTTATTTGCATTGAATGTAGGTACATACATGAGTTGTTACAGTAGTAATTATTTGTTACTGGTACATTCTACCATTAGGCATGCAAAAATGTATACTTATAAACAATAAAACATACAACTTCAATTTAAAAACTTTCACAACAATTCAACAAATTATCTTGTAATAAAAAATCAGATCAAAATAAAGTAGCAGAAGCATAAAGTAATACAGCTATAATTTATCTGTTAGGAAGTCTGATACAGAATAATAACATTTTTGTATTAATATCGATGTAAGCTGTTTTTCTCAAAGGTTGCACCTTGATGCTATTTGGAACCTTATTATAGATTATAGGCGCCATGCCTAAAATACTTTTTTTTAATAAAGATGTTTTGTGAGCACCGGTACATAGCTTATATTTATATTGAGACCTGATAGTTGTACTTCGGTTTGTTGTGTCCTTTAAAGTAGGGAATAAGTAACTATTACTTTTAACAAAAATGGAAAGCTCTAATATGTAAAGGCAGGGAAAAGTAAGTAGTTTATTGTCAATGAAAACGGTTTTACAGCTGTCTGTAACTTTTAATTTAAATATTGATCTTAGACAGCGTTTTTGGGCTTTAAAGATATTTTCTCGTTCACAACAATTGCCACAAAATATGACACCATGTTGTTTTTGTTTTAGATCGTTTTGTGCGACTGATCGTAGTTCACAGGTCGATTCTGATAGTATCAGTGGGGAACCAGCATTGTGATCTTCCTCAATACACACAAACACCTCAAATACAAATACCTCTGTATAATATTATAATAATTATAATATATTATACATTCAATTTAAACAGTCGAATGGACGTAAAATCATTCATCCGCGCAATAGTAGGTACTTACAAGTTCAGCAATCAATTCAGTGTGTATTGCAGCGTTATATTTGATAGGTATACAACAAAACGTATGGGATTAGCAGATAACGGTGCATTAGCCATTAACGCGTTGTCAGCTCAAAGCTAAATGGGAATATTACAAGCCATTTCCATTTAGTTTACATATAGATTGGATTCGCGAAGCTTATTATTGTGAACTTGTAGCCTTGTATTGGCATTGTTCGTTCATGTAGCATAATTATTCTGTATGAAAAAGAAATCTGTTTTTTTGTGTGAAATCCCGACATATTGTTCCCAGCCAGTACAACTTTGTGTGATCATATAAGGTTTATATAGGCTGACTGGTAATTAGACTTACCGATAGGTTCGATACCGAGCTGTGCGTGACGCCGTTCTGTCTCATTACTATCATACCGTGCAACAGTGGGTAGGCTGAGTCACGCGGCTAACAGCCAATAGTCACAGGCGCGCGCGCGCGAATTTCATACGGCTGTTGGTTATTGTATGTATACTCATTCAATATGTATATATTGAATGAGTATAAAAAAATGTGTCTTTGGGAAAGTTGTTTGTTATCATGAGTACAATCACATGTTCAAGTATCAGTCACTAATTACCAGTCACCATATATATCCTGAGTCCCATATATGTTCTAAGTTTGTCGGAAAGTACGTAAAACCGTTGGTCATGGTTCTCATTCGTAGATCTTTGAGAGTCATAACGGGTAGTCGAAGGCCTGAAAGCCTGATAATCAATGTTATCAAGTATTTCGTATTCTGGCCTTATAGGTCTGATCGGTCGTATCGATATATATAGGTGAGATAAACAGTTGCTGCATTAAAATCATGGTATTATGTTGTTAAACTGGAAGACAATATCGAATTACTGATGTAGTTGGGAAAGGCTAGACAGACTACGATGATGAAGGATTCTTGCAGTGTACAATCATTTAGAACAGCCAATAACATAACTATTTCTTTATTTTAATTTACATCCCTAATTTAAAAATAAAGGTAAAATGAAAAAGTACAGCACTCAATATCAAAGCCCCAAAGAAAAAAAAATATCTTTGTACCTTTTCTACACAAAACATTTATACATGGCCAGTAACAACCTCGGGGCTATAAACCCACAAAGGGTCGCAACCGGCCTGCATGTCACATGTCATTTCTGTTCGTATTTCAAACATAAAGTAACTGGCCGCTCCTGATTATGTCACGCCGTAAAATATTATGGAATTTTGTAATATTTTTTGTGAGAATTTGTTTTTGTGCTGTTAGAGATAAAATTAAGTGTGATCACATTGAGACATTTTGTTAAATTGCTGTGTTATAACTGTTTGATGCAAATATCAATGAATAGCAGTTGTGATTCGAATTTACGGACAATTTAATTTGGTAGTCAATTAAAATGGACCTACCGTTTATTCCGAGACATAGAGTTTGTTGATTCTAGCTGGTATGAACTTATCTTTTACTGATGTTTTTCGGTTCCAGTTTTTAAGTTAATGCACCCTTTTCGGTTTACACCAAAGACGACAGAAGTTTGAAAACTAATTCCAATCGGTACACAATGTAAGATCAACAAACCCGATATCAAGGCATTTCCTTTTCAATAATAAAGCGGAAGAAAAATACAACTAAATTACAACAGACCCAAAATAACCCATTCATAAATCAATATTTCTTTACCAAAACCCAAATGCTCATACAAAATAGGGTGAGCGTTCATAATACGACGTTTACAAGTTTTTGTGATGAAATTGTTCATAAAAACCCGCGTTTTGTCCGCCTACTGTTGGGTCTACCCCAATTTTCTATTAGTGCCCAGAATGGGCGAAAAACGTGTCAATTTTCCATATACCCTCTCGAAAAAGGGGAGAAATATACCACTGTTCATTTGGGAACAAATGTATTGGAAGTTGGACTTCAGTTATACAGAGTGAATTTTTCAAGTGGGCGTGGATAGCCAAATCCGAAACTTTAAGTAATAGCAAAAAATACTAAATAGATAAAATAATTATGATCATATTATTTAATTAAACGTTTTCATTAAGTTTACCGTAAGTCATTACTTACCAGAATTTAATACTTATTAGCGACACTGTCGAATGGTGTAATAATACAGTGTGTCTTTTTTTTCCAAAATCAACGATTTCGATTCCTGGCCAGGAATATAAATTTTTCAAAAATCGAATGTTGCAGTTCTAGTTTTCATCAAAATTGTCCTCGAGACACTTTTGAGTTTTTTCGCTATTCCTCATAGTTTCGGATTTGGCCATCCACGACAACTTGAAAAATTCACCCTGTATGAAACAATCAGTGTAGACAGGTTTAGGTTCTACTGAATGGAAGGATAAGTTTTTGAGTTATTAGAATGGGGTTATTTAATACAAGTTTATTTATTTTATTATGTGTATAACGAAATATTACACTGAAAAAATATTATGATTCGACAGTATTAATATTATTATTGGAGGGGCGACCGCGAACCGGAAGACGTTGCGTTGGAGGGCCTCCCCACTAGGTGGACCGATGACCTGGGGAAGATTGCTGGAATCCGCTGGATGCGAGACGCGTACGGGACCGGTCAATATGGCGACACTTGGGGGAGGCCTATGTCCAGCAGTGGACGTTTTTCGGTGATAATGTTTCAGCATTAAATAGTGTTAATCACCTACAACATGAAAACTAATAAACGTGAATTTAATTAAATTAAAAATTGCGAGAATTACTACTTATCGTCATCATCGTTCTCCTGCTATATACCAATTTATTTTAGATAGGCGCAGCATGTCTACTTCTTCCACACTTCTCGATCGTTAAAGCTGCTTTAGTAGTCACCCCCTTTTGAGCCATAATATCATGGCTCACACAGATAGAGCGAGAACAGTTCATAACCACAGATACAGATATCTGTGCTCATAACTAAGTAATAACAGCCGCACGTTTCAACCGAAGGTTCGCCGCAGCCTGTCCGTGGATGAGTGACCATCCATTACATACCGAGATCCCTCCGTTCCTCACAATGCACGCTAAGCCGTTAGTCCCCGGGCTCCCGTCCGGCGGCCATTCGTATAATAGATCTTTGACATTTGGACAGTCGTTACCTGTCTGCGCGCACGTAGGGATAGCAAATGCGAAAAAATAAGATGCAAGAAATTCCTTTGAGCATGCGACGCCGCTTGATATGAGGCCTCTCGCATCAGTAAGATTCGCCGACCAAGGCGTACTCTCGTCACTCCCGACGACGCTATCACCCTCCTCCAAGAGAGCAGTTTTGCTTTGCGGTCGTCAGTCGTCGCTAGACCGCAGCAGCAGACGGCACTGGCGATATCTACGGAAGCATTTTCATTCACTAATATATAAATCAGTAGTGATTTTGCCGTGAAAGCGGTTGCAGCTTTGAAGCTGCGGTTTGTGGTTAACTGTTTTCTTTGGAATTAAACCTTCAAGATTTTCCTAAGTCCCATAGTACCTACTCAAATACAAATCCGTCAACCTATCTCTCCCTAAGTGTCGTAGGACGTCACTAAGGGATTATTTCAGGTAAAGACAACGTTATCCACCTGACTGGCGTTCCTAATCCCTAAGGCATGGCCCTCACTGTACGGAGACGACAAACAGTCGTCCTGTCCGATTTAAGGATACAGATTAGTGGTAGATTTAAAGTAACTGTGTTTGGCTCACACCCCGTTGAAGCGACTCGCGACGGCGATTTGCGTGAAGCGACACACGCACGTGTGACTGGTTTCCTTGACGTGTCGCGTCGCGGTGAGTCGTGGCGTGCTCTTTTTTTGTGAATGGCATTTTGCAGGTTATGAAGGGTAATCGTCTTCTTAACCGGTCTATCATGTATTGAGTGTCAGGCTTCGAGCCAGAGGCTTAGAAACTAAGCGACTGCAAGCTAAGGGCACCCCCTGTGGGTACGAGCCTCGGCTTAGGGCGTCGCTGGGGGACAGGGACAGGCTGGATCGGAACAAAATCATTATTTAAGGAAGGATGGGCTGCAGGACTGTTCGAAAGAGATACCGCGGCGCAGGAACACAAAGGGCAAAGAAGGAACATGGATGGGTCAGTACGAGTCTGAGACTCCCTTCCAATCTGCCCAGAGCGGGAAGGGGTCATTTGATGATTTCCCATCCGAAAAAAAAAGGACGGATTTATAACTACAGGGTTAGTATCGCAGGGTGGCTCCTGCAAGGATCGGGGGAAGCAAGGACCGTCACGTTGCGACGAGCCACGACGGCTAGGACATTAGGACATTAGGACGGTGGTTTGCATCTATATTTACGGGTAGTGCTGGTTTCCCTATTGTCGTCATTGGCCGTCACTAACAGAGGAACAACACGTATTTAAAAAAAAATACTTTAGAAATTAAAAAAAAATTAAAACCAAAGAGATTTAAAAGACTTATAGAGCGGACATTGGGAATATTTTCACACGAAAATTTTGAGACCTAATATTTTCGATTTTGACATACGAATACTACCTGACAAGCGGGCGTGTGACGCTAGACAGAACGATTTGATACTAAGTAGTAACAAGTATTGGATTACGATTTTCTTCGTCTTGTCCCGTCTATCGCTCGTAAATATTTGAATGTCTTAGTGAAATTCGTGAAACTTCGAATTTTCAATAAATTCCAAAGCATTATGGACTTATTACACAACACTACAAGAACACACCCTCCTTTCTTCATTCTATAATAAAATGTCCATTTAAAAGCACTCCTCGAGCCATACATACAGAGCTATATACGATAGAGCAATATTTTCTCTCCGTACAACCGTCGCCTCGAACATATCGAGCCAACGACTGGAAAATGTTATTTCTTACCTCAAACCGAACTATCGTGTCACCGTGCTTAGTATTGTGGAAATATACGGGGGATTATGGAGCTTTCAGTATTTTATTAGAACAGAAAAAAGGTGGTATTTACAAGATACATCATCATCTTCTGGATAGCCTTTTCCCAACTATAACATAACATCGCGTCTGTAATCCCCGAAGGATTAGGCAGAGGTGTAGATAGATAGATAGATAGATAAATCATTTAATTTTATTTAGTGCACACAAAAGACATAGCACGACGCACAGAAGTACAATTAAATAATACAAATTACACGACTGTATAACTATATAAAAACAAAAGAAAAGTGTGGGTGTATCTAATTATACATCCACATTTCGCCAGTTATGTGTTAAATCCCATGTTACAGGGGGCGAGCCTATTGCCGTAAACCGGGTACAAATCCAGAATCCGTGGCCGCAAGTTCTCCGTAAAGACTGTCAAAGATCTAAGCCGCAACCCACAGCTTTACGTACTTTCGGTGCACGGAGGGATCTCAGTCTATTAAGAATGGTCACACCCATCCACAAACCGAGCTCGGCAAACCTTACCTTGAAGATCGACCCATACGGCTATCACCAGTAACCCCGTGAACTCCTCATAAACGCTGCACTTAAACAATTATATATCCTAAATACGGGTTAGTAGGTAGGTAGAATAGTCAGTCTTTTCCACCGACATGGACATCACAGCTTTATCATCTTCTGCGTAACAGTCCAATCTATCATCCCCTATATTTTCTTCAAATAATAAACAGTACATGCATAGATAACAACATATACATAGTCGGATAACGCCGTCTGCTCACTGTTTACAATCAATATTTACGTATGACTAGGTCGACGTGAACGCGACGAGTCGCTTCAACGTGAGGGGTGTTACACACACTCGTTCGGTTCGCATGATTCAGCATAGGATGGGCTGCAAACGAATACAGGTGTAAACGGACCCTGCACGAAGCCGTCAACCAAGCAAACTTAAACTCAAAACATTTATTTCAATTAGACCGTAACAGGCACTTTTGAATGTGAGAAAAACAAAGAAGGCGAAGCTACAGTCCCAGACTCTATGGAGAAGAATGGGCAAGAAACTCCATGGACACTCTTTTCAATCAAAATATTTTGACAAGATCTTGGTTACATCATTCATAATTATTGAGATAATACATTGTCGACGTGGTGCGTATTAAGCGCGTCCAGAGTAAAGAATTGAATTGACAATTTAAAAAGAAAGAACACCAATTTTTTTTGTTCCGCCCTGTTGTATTTATAAATATTTGTCATGCGTTGTATGTGTATTGTCAATTTTCTTATCTCTGCGACAAAAATTTTTTTTTCATCTTCTTTCTTTCAAACACGTGTGTAGCAACCCTTACAGCTCAAATGGTATTGATAACCAACTAGTGCTATAATACTTTTCAACGACTTTCAGCGAGAATGCAGTAACTTTTTACATATATTCGAGTCACTTGCAGTTTGCTTTTTCCGACGTAACTTCGTTTTGATTGAATGCACATTTTATGAAAATTTCGTAACACACAGGGTTATTATTTCACTTGTGTTAAAAATGTAGTTTTACTACATTATAGTTTGTATGTCACTTAGTGGCAGAGCAAATAGATGCCCACAACATAATTATGTAACACGTAATTTGTACTTGCTAGCATGAAGTCCTGGGTTCGATTCCCGGTTCTGGCAAAGGGTTGTTGGGTTTTGCCATCAGGAATTTCTCAGTAGCAGCCACGGAGTCTGGTCATGTGCCCCGTTGATGGCAATAGGCTCGGCCCTATTACATGGGACTTAAACATAACTGGCGAAAATGTGGGTGTACTTGTTAACCTAACCCTTCGGCGATTACTAAACGTGATGTTATATCATGTTATGTTACTTGTACCCGTGTACACAAACATAAGTATTTTATTTTATTTGGAACGAATCAAAGATCCAAAGTACAACCTACATAATATTATATCTACATATGTAAATTCAAGGTTGAATTTATTTGTTACTAGCTGTTGCCCGCGACTTCGTTCGCGTGAAAATTTTGGTATGTATGTGTAAGACTGCCTCGAGTGGTCGCAAGCGTGACTACTAAGTATGAGGTCCTGGGATCGATTCCCGGGTAGGGCAAAGTGTTAAAAAAAAGAATATATTATAAATAAAATATATATTTCAATTAGATAGTTATGACACACATGATTTGGAGATCACCTTTTAAGCAAGGAGAAGCTTGGGTTAGGGGGCGTCCATTAATTACGTGAGGCAATTTTGGCGATTTTTCAACCCCCCCCCCCCCTTCTCCCCTTGGTGAGATGTCGTGAGATTTTGCTTTTAATTTACAACATTAAGAGACTTTTTGCGAGAGCCCTTAGACCTCCTTAATCCAGCCCTGCCACAAAATCCGTTCTTAGCAGACTTTTACTGAGTATTTATTACCTCCCTGCCATATTTCAAGTTTGTAGCACAAAAAATGAAGGACTTTCATACAAACTTGCGAGAGCCCTTAGACCCCCTTAATCCGGCCCTGTTGCAAAATCCGTTCTTAGCGGACGTCTACTAACTATAAACTACCTCCCTGCCTAATTTTATCTTTTTACGTCAATCGGTTTCGATATTTCGTGATGAGTGAGTGACCTTTCGCTTTTATATATTTTTGCTTTTATTTTTTTAATATTTTGCTCTGAAGTTAAAATGCTTCTTCTTCTTCTTCTTTATCGTGTGGTTAGTTCGTAACCTGGTGTCAGAGTTTTTATGCCACCCATGGGCCTCTGACTTGGCTTTACATGCCGTCAAGAAATATCTCTCAGGCCTGCTGGTTTCCTCACGATGCAAAATGCTAGTGCAGCCACATCTAAACGTTAAAGACGTGCCGCGAGTGAAATAGTTATAATCTCAGTTATTAGTTATTTTCGTTATTTCTCTTCACTCCACAATTGTAAATAAAGCCTGCTTATTATAGAAAAAATGCCTAATACAGCCCCCCCCCCCCCAACTGTTCACCGAATGAAAAATATGTTGAATATACATTAAAAAAAACTAAAGTCATCACCAATAGCGTAAAAAGCAGGGTTGAGATAGATGGGCAAGAAATTCACTATAAAGTCGATGAGTACATTTGAGTTTGAGAGTTGCCGAGTCGAGAACGCCTGGAAGAGCTACTGGTCCATGAAGGGTGACCTACCTTTATCCCTGAAGCACAATCTCATCGACATGTGCATTCTGCCCATCCTAACCGGTCAGGGTCCAAGTTTGAGCACCGTAATGCTCAGACTTGGTCCCTGACCGAGTCGCAAAAGTCCAAACTCAAGGTTGGCCAAAGGGCGATGGAACGTAGCGTATTGGGTATTAAGCTCAGCGACAGAATTCGCAATACCACAATACGCTCAAAAACTGGAATCGCTGATGTGGGCGATAACATTGCTAGTTTGGAGTGGGATTGGGCGGGCCACGTCTGTAGAATGCAGCAGGACCGGTGGGCCAGAGTCGTCTGGCAGTGGGTGCCAGAAGACGGGCGTCGTCGCCGAGGGAGGTCTAGAAAACGCTGGTGTGACGACTTAGAAGCGTTTGTGACAGATTGGACGAAGAAAACCGCACGGAGAGAAGAATGGAAGGCAATGGGGGAGGTTTTTGCCCAGCAGTGGGACAATAAAGGCTAAAAAAAAAGATTACATAAAAATTATAACGAATGGGTTGCCTAATCATTAAGTCAAGAATATTTAAAACTGCGACAGACGCTAGGCTTGACCGCTTTTACTTATACAACGTTATACTTTCCAATCACATTTAAGCGTAAACTTGTCGACCTGTGTATCCTGCCTAACCTAACCTATGGTACCCAGACATGATCTTTGACGGAGGCTGAAAAGTCCAAACTCAAGGTTTGCCAAAGAGCGATGGATTTTAAACATCAAAATCACCGATTGAATACGCAACACCACAATGCGCTCCAAGACAGGCATCGCCGATGTTGGCGATAAGTGTAAGAGGTTCAAATGGGACTGAGCGGGTCACATTTCCAGAATGGGTCAGGACAGATGGGCCAGAATGGTCATACAGTAGGTATCTGAAGATTGTCATCGTCACCGAGGCAGACCCAACAAACGCTGATGTTACGATTTAGACTCGTTCCTGACTGATTGGCCAGGGAAGGCAAAACACCGGGAGAGTTGGAAAGGAAATGGGGAAAGCCTTTGTCCAGCAGTGGGACAGAATAGGCTAATTAAAAAAACAAAACGTTATACCATCGTGTTTGTTATAAAATTACCTATCTGTTTTTTAATACATATTTTAATGAGAAAACAGATGAGTGTATATAGTACCTAGTAGTACACCCACATTTTGTCAGTTATGTTTAACTCCCATGAAATATTTAGCGAGCCTATTGCCATTTTGTATAAAGAACAGGTTGTAAGGTTCTTCATCCCCCATAGAAAAGGGAGGATAGTCCGACCAGACGGGTGTAATGTCTGGTGGGCTATAACTGCCCAACAGTTGTTGTCGGGTACTTCTATATAGTTTTAAGTCGCAGATAACTTTATTTGGGCGATTTATTTGACCCAGGCAGAATTTAGACGTATTTCGATGTTTAGTTGATTACCTGCGTCATAGATGGCGCTGTAGTACTTTTTGTTATAATTGTTGCGTAGTACTTTTTATAGTGCCGATACACCATCAACCGGGCACAAAACCAGACTTCGTAGTTGCTACTGAGAATTTTCTGATAAAAAAACAACAAAACCTCCCTTGTTCTCCTGGGTGTCATAACGGGCAGAAACACTGAAAAGCCTGTTTTTATTAAAAAGTTCTAAACTCCAACGGCTAAAATTCTCGTGGAGTGCCTGACTCCATAAAATGTTTATTCAAACCACAAATTTTTGAATTTACTTTTTAAAGGCAGACGCTAAATTAACATACAGCCTCGCTTCGCAATATTTAGAATAAGCAAGTAAGAATATTATTTAACCGCACTGGATTACGCTTGAAGGTAATGTATGGCTTAATCTATTAAATTATGTAGATACATACGAGTACCTATGTATACACAGATATGTATACAGAGAGAGAGACTGCAGTTTTAAAAGCATACTTCTACGAACCATATTTATTAATTCCAGTCCTCGTATATCTTTATTCATCCACCGAGTCTTAATCTTTTTAGGGTTCCGTAGCCGAATGGCAAAAACGGAACCCTTATAGATTCGTCATGTCTATCTTTCTGTCTGTCCATTCGAATGTAACAGCCACTTTATTCCGAAACTATTAGGCAAAAAAAAAAGATTCATTAAAGTTATACGTGCGAGGTGTCTATAGATAGGTTTTTAAAAATGATATTGAAGTTCATAAAACCATTTTTTCTCAAAGTCAATCGTTTGAAAGATAGACACTTCCAAAGTAGTAAATTGTGTGCCCCCCCCCCCCCCCCCCGTCTAATTTCTAAAGTAAGAGGAGGAATATTCTGAAAATATATGTGATTGTAGAACGTAAAAAAAGCTTTCAACAAAAATTGGTTTGAATAAGATTTGATGTTTAGTTTTTGAGATATGGTTCTTTTTCTTCAAACTGCAGCAGTAACGTAGTGTTTCATTAAAATTCTATGAATAACAAATTTAGTTTTGCTGTTGAAAGTAATACAATACAATACAACATATATGAATAAACAAACTAAAACTCGTAACATATGAATGAGCCTTCAAAATACATTTCTTATACAGGGTGGGAAAAAAATCGTGGATCTAACGAAACAAGGCGTTAGTTAGGGTTATTTTCAGTAAAAAAAAATATCTTTGTGGCAGAGTCGATCTCCTTAAAAGTTAAGCCTACTTGAGAGTTTTTTGAAGAAAATACCATAGCTTTTACTAAATAGGCAATTAGTGGTGTTTAGTTGCTTCTAGGAAATGTATCATCACTACAAAAGTGCTTTTATAACAGTGTGTACCATGATATATGAGTATTGGCAGTTTATTCAATATATTTTAAGTCTCACGAAAAATTGTTTGTAACTTCAGAAACTCACTGAAAAAAAACCAACTTCCAAAAAATTACCCTGCTAACCCCAACTATCGCCCTGTTTCGTTCAAGCCATGATTTTTTAGCCGCTCTGTATTGTTCGGTGCTACGAACCTTGTGTGCGTGTAAGTACGACTCGCACTTGGCCGGTTTTTACAATAATACCTAGTTTTTTTTTTTAAATATATCAACAAAACGCCACCTATTCCGGATAGAATGTCTAACGGATAAGTAAAGAGTTGGGCACAATCCCGTAATCCGATTATTCCTTCCGGCAAACCCAACAAGATTTTTTGGTTTGTATAAAGGGTGTTAAAAGACCCTTAACGAAGCCGAAAGGTACTTGTTCTCCCCGTCGATGCGATCATTTTTTTGTTCTAGACCATACCTGCGAACCTTCTAGTTACAGAGATATTGGGGGTCAAAGTTCCAACTTTTTCACAAGTTTTTTTTTAAATACATGTTTCTAATGTAAGATTTTTACTTTAAACACCTTAACGACCCCCGTACTATTCAATCCATCCATCAGCACAGTGTTTTGAGTGCATTACATTGAGTTTTACCGTAAAACGTGATTTTTCACCCCAAAAAACAAAGTCGTTCCCAGCAATATTTTTTGCGTCAAGTTACTTAATTTGATGTACAGAATGCTTGGTTGACGGCTTCGTGAAGGGTCTGTTTACACCCTGTATAAATGTACTTTACGTAACTTGACTTAAACTACTGAACCGATTTGAAGAAAATTATGTAAGGATATTTATTGGGTCAGTTTCAGTCCCTGGTGCCTTTTTCTCGATAAATACGTATTGGAAATACTTGTAAAAGTTGAATGAAAAGTAGTGTCCCTTTTATTGGGGTCTGAGGCGTACGTAAATACGTCGATTTTAAAAATACTTGTTTCACATCATATTATACTCTCATAATTTTACGAATTTATTCATATCTATGGATGATACTGATTGGGCTTGTTGCAAACAATTTAACAAAAATGTTTTTGAATAATTGTATTTTCGATTCAAAAATCGACGTATTTATCTACGTTTACACCAATCCTGCTAGGGCCCTTGTTCTGTGTATCCTAGTATTTCGTGCTATTTGTCATTTTATTCACAAAGTATTTAAGGTTTTCAGATGCAGTATTGTTGTAAGCAGTGGCAATGGGCCGGTCATATTAGCCGTAGAACCGATGACCGTTAGGGTAGACGTGTTCTTGAGTGGAGACCGCGAATCGGTAAGGTGGGACTTCCTCAGGCTCGGTGGAGTGACGATCTTTGCAGGGTGATGGGATGAGAGTTGCTGAGAATCGAGATGAGTGGCGTGCGATTGAGGAGGCCTATGTCCAGCAGAGTACTGCTATAGGCTGATGATGATGATGATGATTGTTGTAATGTAAGTATTGTCTAATGGCCATAATAATATTTTCCTTGCCTACTGCGGATTTTCAATTCCGTTGGGTCATCCAAGAACCCGGAACGGTTGTGGTGGATGACACTTGTCTTATCTGCCTAACCTTTTCCTAACTATGTTGGGGTCGGCTTCCAGTCTAACCAGATGCACCTGAATAATATTACAGTATTTAACATGTAGCGACTGCTTATCTGACCTACTAAAACCAGTTAGTGGGTAATACGATACTCCTTGGTACGACTGAATTACCCTCTTAGCATTTAAAGAAGCCTAATAACGGATGACTTTACCAAGTACAGTCGCCAACACATCAAGTTACCACAACCTGTCAAATTGTCCATGATTTTAAATCATAAAATATGGATGGTTAAGTTCAAAATCGAATGAGAATATTTGACAGTTTGTGGTACTTTGATGAGTTGGCGACTGTTCCTTAAAAGCAACCTTCAGGTATCTGAAAGATGATGAAATGATTGATGGGTTGGAAAAAAATCGATGCTATTTCTCCATGCATATAAGGGGTGTAAAAAGACCCTTAACGGAGTCGAGACATACTTGTTCTTTCCGTCATTGCGATCTATTTTTTATCTATTTTTTGTTCTGGACCATACCTTTTAGTTATGGAGATTATTGGGGGTCAAAGTTCCAACTTTCTCGCATTTTTAAAAAGATACAAGTTCTCATTGTTATAACTCTACCTGAAATACCTCTAAGACCCCATCAGCACAATGTTTTGAGTGCATTATATTGATACCTACCGTAAAACGAGATTATTCACTCCAAAAAATTGTCGTTACCCAGCAATAATTTTTGAGTAGATTTACTTAGTTTGATATACAAAATGCTTGGTTGATGGCTTCGTGAAGGGTCTGTTTACACCTTGTATAATACAGACCAATTTTTCTCAATCAACAACGATTATAACATACAGTTTACTGTAATTTACACTCAGTTAATAACCATGGAAATTTCTAGAAAATCAAAACAGACCCTTTTCTCCTTAACAACAGAACATTTCAAACAATATGTATCCCATAGTAATTAAATCTTGTACAATAGCAGCAAACTATTATGACCCTTTTAGGGGTAATAATATAGCGTATTATTATCTACTCGTATACATACAAGGGTCGTTTGTGTTGTATAAAGGGCTCAACTTGTACTTACATAGTACGAGTATAAGTTCTTTAGCGTTATAATACGATTATTATTGATTATTATTTATCTGTGAGTATGTTTTGTCCATGTTAATATCCATTATCGTTAAAACAATTTTGCTTTGGCGACCATTTACCATTGGTTCAATTCAGTATTTAAAATGCACTGCTCGTGCAATTCCGGTTTAGGAATAATTTCACATTCTGCGGTTTGTGTTAAAACCATGGAACTTTAGATTCTAACTGGAATGATTACAAACAAAATGTTGATGTCAAAAATGACTTTATCTTAAACGTGTAGAGTTCGTATAACTTTACACTACAGGCGGGTCACACCACACGGTTTATAGTAACACGATGCTCTGCGGCCTCT
Source organism: Noctua pronuba (assembly GCA_905220335.1). NCBI lineage: Eukaryota > Metazoa > Arthropoda > Insecta > Lepidoptera > Noctuidae > Noctua > Noctua pronuba. The sequence continues at coordinate 6,558,521 of LR999915.1, read as the reverse complement.
GTGCCTCTCATTTGCGCTTAGCTTTATTCTATAAAATTCACTTTGAACCACATTTAAATAAATCGCACAGTATTCGAAAACGCACTACTTTGTTTTTAAAAGTAAATCACCGTGAATTTACACTTCCACACCATTCGAATTTCAAATTGATAACAAGAGTGAGACCTCTTTGTCCACACTCGTTTTTTTTTACCGGGAAAATCTATGGTTGGTTCATTGAGACGTAGTCGCCAGTGTTGTATGCATCACGGGCGGCAGGGTTAGGACTCGGCGCCGAGGCAGAGTGCCGGCATGCTCGTATACAAGTGTAGTGATCCATATTCGCACAACCCTGACACCGTATATTTCCACAAGAAAACAACGTGTGTTGACCAGCACACGTAGCATGACCACCGTAGAAACGGGTTTTGTTGACGGAAGAATCGACAAAATGACAGATTGTGTCGACAAAATGACAGATTTCTTTTCACAATCTGTCATTTTATCGATTCTTCTGTCAACTAAACCCGTTTCTACGGTGGTCATGCTACGCGTGCAGAGGACTGAGTAAAGTAGAGAGAGAGAGGAAGAGGGAAAGTAGAAGACAGTGAAGTGTGTGCAATAGTGATTAAGTGAGTGTGTAGGGTTTGAGCAAATATCACTCAATTCTTATGTCAATTACAATAGTCATACAATCGCTCATTGTACCAATCAGAAAGCTGTTTACCAAATGGATATGGTTGCCCTTTACATCCATGCCAGAATCTCCCAATCTAAACACAATATGGACCTCAACACATAATGTTATTAGTTGACAGGGAGGTTTAACCCATAATCTTGTGTAATCCCCTTCTCGCCTTATGGTTATGAAATTGATGAGAAACCCACTCGTGGCCGGAACCAGATTGTTTCCGCCTGATATATTGTCTTACAAATTAGAAACGAAATTTTTGAAAATCATTTGTAACCAGTAGGTTAGGCTTAGGTGTCCCTAAATATACACCCACATTTTCGCCATTTATGTTTAAGTCACATTTAATAGGAAAGAGCCTATTGCTATCAACCGGGCACAAATCCAGACTCCATGGTTGCTACTGAGAAATTCCTGATGGAAAGATTCGATAACACTTTGCCCGACCTGGGAATCGAACCTAGAACCTCATGCTCATTCGCACTTGTGACCACTCGACCAAAAAGTACATTGTTGGCCACTTTCTGCAATACTACAAAACCAGTTACTTGCACTACATAATAATCACCAAATGCATCCGAACATAATTACCTGAATATCATTCTGTCACTGTCATCTTCAAATGATTGACGGAAACGGAAGATGTTTTAAAGGTGTAAGCCCAAAGGTATCCCGCGATGTTCAAATTTTCTTAAGTTTTTTTGCAATTAGCAGGTCCAGTGTCAGGTTGTATGTTGATTAAAATATGATTCGCGACCGTAACATGTAAGTAGTTAGAGAATTATAATCACTAAAGTCATCAATACAAGCCTTTTTTTTTCTCGGATGGTAAATCAACAAATGACCCCCGCCCCCCCCGCTTTGGGCGGAGTGGAAGAGAGTGTCAGACTTTTACTGAGTAAAACCCATCCATGTTCCTTCTTTGCCCTTTGTGTTCCAGGGCCGCGGTATACAAGCCTCTAAGTTCATTTAACCCCATTGAATGAATTTTTCATGAAAAAGCTATTGAATGAGATTAAATGGACTTACTTTCGCGGGGGTAGCCCGCGAAAGTAAGTCGTTAAGCAATGATTTGAGGTGTGGCTAATATAATGAATAATCAGCGGAACTAACAATATTTTTCATCAAAAACAAATAGCTGATTCTTTTTTCTACTATTTAACAAAGCTTTAATGAACTGACAATTCAACAATAACAAAACCGATTTGTTCGACACGTTCGTTTGAAATTCGAATAAAACTGAAACCCGTTAAAATATTAAAATTCACAACAGTTCCATTCCATTCCAATTTCAAATAATCTACCTGTGTCGAATGCATTCGTAGTCACTTCCGCATATTTCCGTTGAAACAATTTTGCTTTGGATACCATTTACCATTTGTAACTGTATGAGCACACAGTAAGGGCTAACTAATCAACTCAACTTTCAATGCAGTATTTAAATTGCGCTGCTCATGTTATGCCGTTTCAGGAATAATTTCGCATTTTGCGGTTTGTGTTGAAACTGATAGTTTGCGTACGGACTCCTTTTGTTTCAAGTGAGTTTGGTGTATGTGAAGTGTAATATTGTAACTTATAATAAAAGGTGTAAACAGACCCTTCACGAAGCCGTCAACCAATCATTCTATACATCAAAATAAGTAACTCTACGCAAAAATTATTGCTGGGAAACGACTCTTTTTTTTTGGGGTGAAAAATCACGTTTTACGGTAAAAATCAATGTATCGCACTAAAAACTTAGTGCTGATGGATGCTTTGAATAGTAAACGGGTCATGGAGTTAATTAAAGTAAAGTTAAAACCTTTAAAAGTGGTATTTAAAAAAAAACTTGTGAAAAAATTGGAACTTTGACCTCCAATATCTCCGTAACTAGAAGGTATGGTTCAGAACAAAAAAAAATGATCGCAATGACGGGGAGAACCTTTCGGCTTCGTTAAGGGTCTTTTTACACTCTTTATGCTTGTTTGACAATGGTTCTTGGGTTTGATCATCTTATGCGTTTTGTCACAAACCAAAGACAGGTTTTCCAACTGTCTATCTTTTTTCGATTAAGTGTGGGTTTTTGTTTTTCAACACTTAAGCAAATAAGTCGTAAACTAGTTTGCGAACTGAATTAAAAAACTAAAATCAGTAATCTCCTACAAAAAATGGTTTCAGATTCGTACAGGAATAAATTCACAATTATTAAAAATCAACACAACAAAAAACTGTGCTGTACTGCCTATTTATCAAAATCGTTGTACCGTGAAGGATCCTTTTATTCGAAATAACAAATAAAATCAACAAATAAAAGTAAATATTTTTTTATTGTCCGTTGTTGACGCGAGTTTTACCGGAACGCGATACATTTTTTGTTTCAAATGAAGCTTATCGTGAATGTACTAGGTTTTATCAATGGCTTTGCTTGCATACTTAAAATCAAAAATTCAGCTATCTGTGAGAGGGAGTGTGTTGCTACGCGTGCCTAGTGCGGGTTGGTGATGGATGTCTTTGAATTTTTGGCACTAGAATATGTCTGTCTCCTTTTCCTTCACCGTTTTAAAAATTTCATCACCACTGCGCAGTGGTGATGAAATTTTCAAATACCTTTTTGCGTGAAGTCTTTGGTACCGGCTGTCATTTGTAGATCTTTGACCGTCGTCTCAGGTAGTCAGTGGCCCGAAAGTCTGACAAACAGTCTTACCGAGGGGTATCGTATTACCCAGTACTAACTGGGTTGAGGAGGTCAAATAAGCAGTCGCTCCATGTAAAATACTGGTATTCAGCTGCATCCGATTAAACTGGAAGCCGACCCCAACATACTCGGGAAAAGGCTAGGTAGATGATGATTAAGATGAAATTTTGACTAAGCCAAAGCTGAAAGTGAAGGAGTAGATTTCTAGTTACTTTTTTTTCGGATTGGGAATCATCAAATGACCCTGAGTGTAGCAGAGTGGAAGGGAGTGTCAAACTTTTACTGACTAAAACCCATCCATGTTCCTTCTTTGCCCTTTGTGTTCCAGGCCCGCGGTATCTCTTTCGAACAGCCCCGCAGCCCGGAGATTTCTAGTCCCTTGATTTCAATTAATAAACAATATAGAAAAAGGTAAATACAAATAAACAACACAATCAGAACTCATTGATTGTAACCTATACGTACATAAATATTATTCCTGCCTTGTGTTAATAATATACCTTGGGGACTTCAGTTTCACGAACGATTGGCTCGCTTGTTTTCGATGAGAATATGTTATTTATTTGTAATTTTCTCGAACAAAATACCTAGTTATTTTTCCAATCGAATGTTATTTTTCCGAACAAAATAAAAGATTTATTTTCTATGCGAATATTGTAGTGGCTTGGAGCTTAAATAAATAATACGTTTATAAGTCACCTGCTGGTTTTTTTTTTTAGTTGCCTGTTTTGTCCCACTGCTGGGCAAAGGCCTCCCTCAATTCCTTCCATGTGCTCTTTTCTTGTGAACCAGCCCTCGTGGTAAGCGTCCAGATCGTCTCGCCACCTCCTTCTGGACTGGCCTCGGCGGCGCCCTCCGTCTTTCGACAACCATCGCGTGGAGAAATATGGTATAAAATATGTAAAAAATATCCTGACGAAAGTTGTGTCTATGTACCTAAATGCAAGAAAAAACCTTATTGCCCAGATGACATGCCATATCTGAAATAAGTTAGATACTTCAAGCTAAAACAAAAAGCGAATTGAACAAAAACCGTTATTGACCGCTGTCACATATACGTGACTAGCGCGTGCCTTATACGCCAAACGACTCAAATATGTGACAAAATAGTAGGTGAAATTGTGCCTTGGCGTTCCAACGGTTAAAATTTACAATACGTTTCCCCAAAAAATAATAATTAATGAGGTATGCTACTTAACTTTCTCATTCCTCGACTGTACAGTGTACAGTACATGCTCCAAAAATAAAGGGTCCTAAACTCCGGACCTACATATAAAAATGTACGATAACGGGTACTTACATAATACATCCCACTGAATTGTAAAGGAGCGAACAGATTATATCTGGTACAGAAGCGGTCGGATATTATTCTGCCCCTGTAAACCAAAAAGAGGTAACTCAAGAATTACATGTTTTGAGAAAACAGGATATTGATTTATTTAATTATTTAAACTTCATGTACAAAAGTGGTACATAGTGGATATCATTCTCGTACAAATACTCACACCTTTTTCTCACTGATACTCCTTTCGCCTTTTCATATTCTCTTTGTATAACTCTTTTCTCTATAACTAGGAATATGTGGAAGAATGACATTACGGATGTTTCTCTGACAGGTCTTTTAAATGAGCCAATAAAGTTACGGTTACTTTCAGTTACGTTTATTTACAGTTATCAGAATACGAACGCTGTAACTTTTTTTAATGTCAGCACCAAGCTGAGATAGAGTGGCTTTTTGGCCCCGTACAGGACCAATTTCGTTTGTTTTTTTTTTTGTGGACGAATTTTTGATACTTGTACATATTTTTATTACTCTAATAGATTTCTAGATTGTAAATAATGTAAATATTCATAATAAATTATGTCTTTTAAATATAAACCTATTATTTTGTTAATTGGCATTTTTCGTTTTGTCCTGTGTGAGACAAATAAATACTTTTTCTTTCTTTCATTTTGATAAGTCCACCTGCAGTGACATTTTTCAGGTTCAGACTAAAAAAAAAACTAAATTTTCGATTTTCGGAGGTACGGTTTTTTGGCTTACGTGTCCTCGAGTATTGCTTGTAATACTTGCCTACTTGACCGGAAATTAGCTACCCTCCCACACAACGGGACACAAATTGACAGTAGGTAGGTTTATAATATCGTTTGTACAGTTATAATTTTCTATATTTTAATTATTTTGTAATGGGAATGTGATTAAGATATCACTTGCTTTCGGTATTTATTGTGAATAGAACGATGCATGTCAAAGAAAAATCAAATGGCGCGAAAACAAACCATGAAATGTTGGTGGTTAAGTTCAAAATCGAATGAGAAAATTTAATGGTTTCATGACTTTTTCCTTATCTATAGATGATGCAATAATTGTACTTTTCGCAATAATTTACACCAAACTACCGGTGTATCTTCAAAAAAAAAATCGTTTGAATTCCGTTACTTTTGTCGCATGTTCGTGTAAGGACCTCAGGATGTCAGGAAAGGAAGTTCTTTGAAAATAAGTTTTGAAATCGTTTTTTTTATGATGTAAGTTTTTATCGTATTACGTTTGAACTCTGACGTAAACTTATGGCAATAATTAAATGTCCTACTCACCAGTTACATTCGCCTTATATTTACCAAATGTACGGTTTGTCTAGTATACCTATTCTAAAAGTCCCTTCAAATTATGCAGGCTTGTGTATTTTTGTTTCATTTGCACCAAATTCAACAAATGAAACAAAAATACACAAGCCTGAAATTTTGAATTTGGAATGCCTAACCAAACTAGCCAGTTCGATAAAACGCCAATTTCATATAAGGGCCTAATATCAAACAGAATGCTAATAATTTGAAGGGACTTTTAGAATAGGTATACTAGACAAACTGTACATTTGGTAAATATAAGGCGAATGTAACTGGTGAGTAGGGCATTTAATTATTGCCATAAGTTTACGTCAGAGTTCAAAGTAACACACTAAAACTTACATCATAAAAAAAACGATTTCAAAACTTATTTTCAAAGAACTTCCTTTCCTGACATCCTGAGGTCCTTACTCACATGCGACAAAAGTAACGGAATTTAAACGAATGTTTTATCGAAAATACAACGATATTTTGGTGTAAATTATTGCGACAAGTACAATTGCATCAAACATAGATAAGGAAAAAGTTATGAAATCAGTAAATATCATCTGCGAAACGAGTAATTACAATTCTAAAATCGCTCGAATGTACAGTCGCTAGCGCATCACGTTACCACAAACTGTCAAATTTTCTCATTGGATTTTGAACTTAACCGCCAACATTTCATGGTTTAAAATTATTTGGAGAAATTTGACAGTTTGTGTTAACTTGATGCGCTGGCGACTGTATAGGTCCCGTCACGTAAAAAGAACGCTGACCGATCAAGTAAACATTATCTGTTTTTTGAATACCAAAAAACAGCCTATTCCCTAGTACTAAGTAGCTAGTAAAGTACCTATTATGATTCTACAATAAAACAATTACACTTGTATTATAAAACAATTAGCTTAGTACTACAGGATGCGACTACACAACCCGTGCGAAGACACATCCCCTGCACTATCGCTCAGCGTTCTTTTTACTTGACCGGACCTGTACATTACGTTTTCTTCGTGCTCGGCCCACAGATAAAAGAACTACCAAAATAAAATCAGGGACCATATCAACTGTCGATATCGTTACGATCGCGTGACTACCCTCACTTACAACTTGAGGTAACTGTGGCAGTAACCGTACGTAAACACGACAGTTTATCGCTACGTCGATTTGTACTAGGCAACGCATTCTGTGATACGCTTTGATAGTTAGGGGAAAGACAGTATCATTCATTAAACTTCGTGATTGGTCTAAGGTTACAATGTGCACTTAAATTCAACCAATTTTTCAATCCGAAATACAACTGATTTATAGTATTTCAGTCAAAGAGATTTAAAACACGTATAGAGCGGACATTAGCAATATTGTCCTGGATATTTTCGATTTTGACACACACGAATGCTACCTGACAAGCGGGCGTGTCAGTACGTAGACAGACCGACTTATTACTAAGTAGTAACAAGTTTTGGATTACGATTTTCTTCGCCTTGTCCTGTCTATCGCTCGGAAATATTTAAATGTCAGTATATTTTTTTTCTAAAAACACTGCTAGCCTGCCCTGTGCGACAAAGGCTTCTTCTCATATGTCATAGAGGGCATGATCATCAATCACCACACTTGATCAAACTCCAAGCGCATTGGCGATTTCAGAAATGAACGAAGTCTTCCAAATCAAGTAAATAATTATTAAGTGCGAGACAAATAATCTCAATTTTTATGATGATTTGAACGGGTATCCTGGTACCCAGTAACAAGGTGGAGGTCCGTTGGCTTACCATGACGACTTAATGCAGTATTGTTTTAATCTTATTCCAGAGTGGGAAAGAGATGGCGCTAGACGTCCTCTATAGCTCCGTCTCTTTCCCACACTGGAGACAATACCGCTTTAAGACGTCATGGTAGCCCCCCTGATGGGCACACGCTCCATGTAAAATACTGGTACTCAGCTACATCTGTTAACTCTGACAGCCAACCCAATCATAGTTGGAACAAGACTACTGAGATGGCGAACAATAGAATATAATCTTGATCCTACGATTTAATATCTCTCTGTTAGTCCTACCTGCAGAACCTTTGAATGTATAATGAGGGAACTGCGCCAACTCCCAATTACACTGCCGGCAAACTTTCCCTAGTCAAATATTAAAAAGGCAATTCAAAGTTACCAGTTAAAAGCATTTATGTCTGCGATTTGAAGCGAGAAGCGGGAATCACTGTCATAATCAGGTCATAAAGACGTCCATTTCAGATTATTGTCTAGACATAAAATTATGGTTATTGCACTGATACGCGAGTCTGGCAATAGTATTGTTTGAAGCCCGGACTAAAGCGGAGACGAGCGAAGATGCGCGAAGCAGGAGAGGATATGTGTAAGAGCTAGGGTGTACCCACCGGAGCTGTGCAGGCGTGTGCAAATCAGAGATGAGTGGAGATGTGCAAAGCGGCACGCCGCTCACAGCACACCGCACACGGTGAGTGTGCAAAGCGGCCGCCCGTCGCCACTTCATGGTGTCATATAATTATAAACAGTTCTTATTACGGAGCCGAGCCTAAAATCGCGAATACAAATAAAAACATCCTCTTCATGCTTCTCCGTTTTCTCATGTTATTAATTAAAAGTATGAATTACATAATAGTATGTTTTTACTTTATTTAGTACCAGCTGTTGCCCCCGAACTTTAGTGGCCAAAAAGTCTGTCAACCAGTCTTACCAAGGTGTATTTGAATCGGATTTTGTTAACATAGCATTTAATTTTGCACGGAACCCTAATCTTTTTTCTAAAATAAAAGTAGCTTTAGTTACTCCTTATAATATCAGCTATCTGCAAGTAAAAATCCCGTCAAAGTCGGTCCGGCCGTTTCTGAGATTGGCCGGAACAGACAGATAGTCAGACCTTCAGCCAGACAGACAAAAATTTAAAAAAAAAAAACAGTTTTTTTGAACAAACGCTTCAATTTTATTGTAATAAAGACTATTCTATCCATCTATCTATCTGATATAGATAGCCGATATCGCCTACACTGCCCTGTAGACAATTATTGTTCGCCATTGGCAGATATCCAGGCCATTCCTAAACGTTGAGTATGTTCGAAATGGAATTTATATGTCTAGAATACTGAAGCTATACTGAGCGTATTTCTAGAATACTTGACCGCCAATAATAATACCTATGCTTATGTGTTAAGGTGCGATTTTGAAATGGTTTCTTTTTTGTGTATTTTGTGCATAGTTTTTTTGTTAGAAGAGGTCATTACCTATTTCAATCCGTTAAGGACAAAAGTTTTGTTAATATAACTAGTCAATATTTGTTTGTGGAATGGATAAATTAAACTTATACTGTCACTTACGAGATATATTCCGTGATTGTTCATTCAAGGAACAAACAAGCAAGACAAGGGAGCTCAAAATAATGAACAATCACGGAAGATATCCCGTAAGTGACAGTATAAGTTTAGTTGTAAACCGTGAAAGCTTAAACCAGTGTATGGACGAATTAGTTAGTTGAACGTTTTGACAAGATCTAAAATTAAATTGATAATGGAAAAAGATAAGATTTTACTACTATTATAAATGCGAAAGGTTGTGAGGATGGATAGATTTATGTTTGTTACTCTTTCACGCAAAAACCACTGAACAGATTTGGATGTAATTTGGCACTCAGATTGTTTATAACCTTGATTAACACATAGGATACTTTTTACGGTAGTATAATCCTGTAGGACAATTACCGATGTGCTCGCGGGCGAAGCCGCGGGTATAAGCTAGTACTATTTACTAGTATAATTATACATTACTGCATACTATTGTTTATAATCAAGTTCTTTTAACACGTTATTTGTGGATCTTGTACAGCCGTTACAGGTAGTCAGAGGCCTGAAAGTCTGACTACCAGTCTTACCAAATGGTGTCGTATTACCTAGTACTAACTGGATTGTGGAGGTCAGATAGGCAGTCGTTCCAAGCCGTTAAAATACTGGTAGCTGCATCCGGTTAGACTGGAAGCCGACCTCAACATAGTTGGGAAAAGGCTAAGCAGATGATGATGATGTGTTGCTAGGGAGTTCGAGGAATTTCGATCCACTACTTCTTGTCTTCTTCTTTTTTTAGGTGTTTTGTGCGATGATGTAATGTATTTTTCACTTTAAAAAAGTGTTAATTCTCAGCCTACTTTACATAAAATATATTTTCGATTTAATTTTAAAAGTAAATTAAAGACGAACATTTTCTACCTAGCCTTTTCCCAACTATATTGGGGTCGGCTTCCAGTCTAACCGGATGCAGCTGAATACCAGTATTTTACATGGAGCGACTGCCTATCTGACCTCCACAACCCAGTTAGTACAGGGTAATACGATGCCCCTTGGTAAGACTGGTTGTCAGACTGTTTGGGCCACTGACTACCTAACGGCTGTCAAAGATCTACAAATGACACCCGGGACCAACGGCTTAACGTGCTTTCCGAGGCACTGAGGAAACTCGGTATATAATGGGTGGTCACCCATCCACAGACCAACCTAGGCAAGCACGGCTTAACCTAAAGATCGCCCCGAGCGGCTGTTATTATTTAGCCACGAGCTCCTCCTGTAAATTAAAGACAAACAAGAACAAAAAATTAAGCGCTATCAGCTTACGTTTATATTTAGTGACGCAAACTCAATGCAATTTTAAAAAACCACTTCATTTCAAATTCCAATTTCATTATGGTCGACGCCATCACCAGGAAACCTCCGTTAACACTTCTCTACACTAAATCGTAGATTAACGTGTCAACACCAATTCAATGCATTTAAATGTTCGCATTTGTACGCGTATGGGACGCTCGTAACCGTAAGTTAACCACGAGTTAAGCCTCTTTACCGAAATTGGGTTATCTGTTTACTAAGGCATATTGTAACAATGGGTTTATCCTGGGATGATTAGTACTGAATGTGTGATTAGGAGATTAAATAAAGACAATGTGTAACACATGTTGGTTACAGAAATAATCTAGATTTTACATTCACCTGCACTTTTGTATCGCAAAGCAAAGGATTTTCTAGGAAATTCATTTTCTTCATTTTGTTTGTATATTTCATCTACTCGACAGCGTAAAAGAAGTGCAAGTCGTACTCACACGCACACAGGGTTTCGTGGTAATATAATAAAAATATTTTGAAGGCTCATTCATATGTTGTAAATATAGTATTACATTCAACAGCCTAACTAAATTTGTTTTTCATAGTATGTTAATGAAAAACAAAGTTACTGCTGCAGTTTGATAAAAAAGTCCCATATCTCAACATCAAATCTTATCCAAACTAATTTCGTTGAAAGTTTTTTTTACGTTCTACAATCCTACATTTTTTCAGAATTTTCCTCCTCTTACTTTAGAAGTTAGAGGGGGGGACACATTTTACCACTTTGGAAGTGTCTATCTTTCTAACGATTGACTTTGAGAAAAAATGGTTTTAGGAACCTCGATATCATTTTTAAAGACCTATCTATAAACACCGCACGTATAGCTTTGATGATTTTTTTTAGTTTCAGTCTCATGTATGGAAGTGGGAAGATTAATGGTCGCATGTATGGGAGCCCCCTTTAATCTATTTTTTGTACAAAATTGTAAAGAGGTTCACAGAATACATCTATCTACCAAGTTTTAAACGTGTAGTCCTAATCGTTACGGAATAAAGTGGCTGTTACATTCGAACGGACAGACAGACAGACATGACGAATCTACAAGGGTTCAGTTTTTTGCCATTCGGCTACGGAACCCTAAAAACTTACCTTATAAATGTTATTGAATTGACAAAATGAATAGCATTTGAATTGTGAGTATTTAATCTAATAAACCTAAATTAATCTAAACTACTATTTTGGTTGCACTAGTTCAACCTAGATGTTTAAAATATGTAGTACCGAGTCCACTGAGGGCCTGCCAGTATTCACTCTTATGCCCTAAGTAATAAGATTGAAAAGTGGTCGACCGTCAGTGGATACTCAGCACATTGTCACGATTCATAGGTAGGTAGGGAGAACCTAAAAATAGAACGTTGGAGGTTGGTTTATCAATCTCTGTTCAATCAATGTTTAGTCAAATCAAAACTCAAATAAATTGGTATAAACACTTTGTGGAAAGCTTTTGAAACGAAAAAAATACCTAAATAGATCTGAGCCTGGTTGATGGCAATAGGCTCGCACGCTATTACATGGGACTTTACCATAACTGGCGAAATGTGGGTGTACTATTAGGTACACCTGTGCCTAAGCATTCGGGGATTTCAGGCGTGCCATGACTACCTGTAACGACTGTCAACGATTTACAAATGAGAACCGGGCTTTCCTAGACACAGAGGAAACTCAGTACGTAATGAATGGTTACCTATCTCTAGACACTTAATCATTTAGAGGAATTAAAAAATGAAATTATTATTTTCAGAAAAGTATACAGATAATATTAACTATCTACCTCTTGTATTTAAACAATACCCCACCTTCCACCGCAATACTTATCCAAATTACATATTCGACCTTCCTTTACAAATCTGCTAAAAATATCTTGAACTCGCTTAAAGCGAAAACAAGCGTCGTTTAATGTAAAAAGAGACCACTAACTTAGAAAATTCTCTTGTCCCGAAAATGTTGACTTTTAATTAAGATGATGGAATACAAGGAAAATGGGGCTTTATTATTATAAGCAGAGGTTTCATAGTAGAGTGTTAGGGGTTGTTTTCTTAACCGGCTTTCAAGGTTTGTATGAAGTGATCACGGAGATTATTCTCCTCTCAGCGGTTTGTGGCCGTCTTGTATACGAATGGAGGAAACGAATAGGGGTAGCCCTAACTACTGTATAAGACGGGTCGGTCATATTGGTGCGTCCCTTGAAATAAACATTGGTGTGCTATGCCAAATAATATTTTGGTTAACCTTTTGAGAGCCACGGTCGGATATAGCCGACAAATGAGAACGTACCCTAAACACCACAGTCGGCTCAAACCGACAAGAAAATGTCATTTTTTTTAAACGTTATAACTGCTGTTCAATGATGCCACTCGGGTCTCGATCTTTAGGTTAAGCCGTGCTTGTCTAGGTTGGTCAGTGGATGGGTGACCACTGATTTCATACCGAGTTTCCTCCGTGCCTCGGAAAGTAGATCTTTGACAGTCGTTGGGTAGTCAGTGGCCCAAAAAGTCTGACAACCAGTCTTACCAAGGGGTATCGTATTACCTAGTACTAAGTGGGTTGTGGAGGTCAGATAGGCAATCGCTCCATGTAAAATACTGGTATTCAGCTGCATCCGGTTAAGACTGCCAGCCGACCCCAATATAGTTGGGAAAAGGCTAGGCAGATGATAAATTGCTGTTTAATGATATTATAATACGAAATAGTGTCAAATAAAATAATTATGTTACGAGTAATATTTAAAATAAATACAACAAAACAATATCCTATGCTACAGATGAATTGAAAGAAAAATAAACTATCAAAATAGTCTCTAAGGGATCACAACTGTAGCCGTATGTAGGTGTGTATATAACAAGCTTAATATTGACCAGTTTAGGCCGAAAGGTTAAAGGGCCGAAACCAGGTCGTCCAATGTTCCGGCCGACGTTCCGCGTCAACAGTAAACAAATTACTGGATTGTTCGGCGCTGCACCAAAGTAATATCGGACGAAAGATATCGGATTTTTGTGATCAAACAGCTTCAGCCGGCGACTTCGCAGGGTTTTATTGTATTTGTTTGTAAATTGTGTTATTTAGAGGCGGAGGACATTAAATTAAAATAAATCACAGAAAAATGTTTTTAATATCCATGAAATTGGCTTTGTTTAACTGATAATTTTATGCCACTAATTTTTGAATATGATTTCAGGCCTCTAAAAAAAGCCTGTTTCGGGGCTGCGGGACTGATCGAAAGAGATACCGCGGCCCTGGAACACAAAGGGCAAAGAAGGAACATGGATGGGTTTTAGTCAGTAAAAGTCTGATACTCCCTTCCACTCCGCCCAGAGCGGGTCCGAAAAAAAAAGGCCTCTAAAAATATCACCCGTTACTTTATCGTCTACTTACTAACTGAAAAATTCCCGTCGAAACTATGATAAGGACTAAATCAATAGTTTCGACATAATATCAGTACACATAAGTTAGGTTGCCAATTAATTAGTAAGTTACAGATAAACTTATACTGTCACTTACGGGATAACTTTCGTGATTTTTCATTATTTTGAGCTCCCGATATTTCGACGCTGTTGCAAGCGCCATGATCGTGCACCATATCGGGAGCTCAAAATAATGAACAATCACGGAAGATATTCCGTAAGTGACCGTATAAGTTTAGTTGTAAACCATGAAAGCAGCTTAAAACAGTGTTTGAGTTACAAATAAGTTCTTCAAAATTCTTCAACTGATGACGTGCCTACTGGTGGGGCACAAACTACCTCTCTGTAAGACGAAATGTGCTGTAATCCACCATGCGGGTCCAGAGGGCTTGGGGCATCGGTTTAAGAGTAGATAGTGGTGATTGAATAAATTACACAAATTAAAGTTTGTTTGGGTCCAAACAAAAGACACATAAGCACTGGTCAACAGCCATTTATAATGGTAACAGTACAGGCTCAGGGTGTAACAAGACCCTTAACGAAGCCGTCAACCAATCATTATGTACATCAAACTAAGTAACTTTACGCAAAAATGATTGCTGGGAAACGACTTTTTTTTTTGGGGTGAAAAATCACGTTTTACGGTAGGACTCAATGTAACACACTCAAAACATTGTGTTTACGTTAAAAACATGTATTTAAAAAAAACTTGTGAAAAAGTTGGAACTTTGACCCCCAATATCCGTAACTAGAAGGTTCACAACAAAAAAAATATCGCAATAACGGGGAGAACAAAGATCGTGTGGCTTCGTTAAGGGTCTTGTTACACTCTTTATAATGTTATCAGTGGTGTTATTGTGTTATCCAATTTGTGCTCGAAGTTTTTCGGCCATACTAGGCACTGGACAGCACATGAAAGATCAGCACAGCAAACCTCTGAACAACCACTCTGGCCCTGAAAAGCCATCGATTACAGTCGCTGTGGCCGAAATCGCCACGATGATGATCATCATCATGATCATCATCTGCCTACTACATTTTTTTCCCAACTATATTGGGGTCGGCTTCCAGTCTTAACCGGATGCAGCTGAATACCAATATTTTACATGGAGCAACTGCCTATCTCACCTCCACAACCCAGTTAGTACTGGGTAATACGATACCAATTGGTAAGACTGGTTGTCAGACTTTTTGGGCCACTGAATACCTAATGACTGTCAAAGATCTACAAAATTAAATGACACCCGGGACCAACGGCTTAACGTGCTTTCCGAGGCACGGAGGAAACTCGGTATGTAATGGGTGGTCACCCATCCACAGACCAACCTAGGCAAGCACGGCTTAACCTAAAGATCGACCCGAGCGGCTGTTATTATTTAGCCACGAGCTCCTCAAGCCGAGCTGCCAAGATGGCATCATCATCATTTTTAACCGTTAATTTATCGACATTATTTTGAACACCCACAACTGGCAACTCTGGTTTTACGTTTCATTACACAAACCGTCCGTCAGAACAGCCAATATTCATGAAAAATTTATTCACGCAATTTCCCAATATCATGGTTGTTTCACACAAATTATTTTTGATATTAACGCGTGTAAAGTGTAAATATATACCTGCACCCTAATTGCGTAAATTGTGAAGCGAGTTCCTAATCCATAGCTTCATAGGCTTGATAATTTTATTTGCGCAACAACGAAAAATCTAATTGTAACAAAACCACATTTTTGTCTGTCCGCCTGTCGGTCTGTCCGTCTGTGTGTTCCGGCTAATCTCCAAAACAGCTGGAACGATTTTGACGGGACTTACTCACTGGCCGATAGCTGATGTAATAAGGAGTAACTTATGCTACTTTTATTTTAGAAAAATAATTAGAAATTGTAAAAAAAAATCCGTTTCAAATACGGAACTAATATTTTCATAATAATTTCACGCGAACGAAGGTTGGTCGGACAACAGCTAGTAATGCAATAAATTTAGTTTGAATCGAATTAATACATTATTTAGAACAGACTCCGGCTGCTATACATATAAACAAAATAACACTTTGCCCGATCTGAGAATCGAACCCAGGACCTCGTGCTTGCTTGCGGTTACGACCACTTGACCGAGGCAGTCAATTAACAAAAACGATGATAAAAAATAATTAGGACCGACGTAAACTACCGGATCCAAAAAACTAGTGCCAATTCTATAGCAAGTCGTTGTAAAACGATACTGTGTAGGGACAAATTCGAAACTCTTGCGCTGTGCCCTCATAACAAGAGTTTATAATATCAAAGATGAATTCAGATGAACGATTAAAAAAAAATCATCCCTTGATAGGAATAAAAGTTTTTTCATGAAAGACGTCATTTGTACCAATGGGGAATCCCATCGGTTAGTCGGTTTGCAGCATCACATTTCTGAAAGTGGTGCAAATCTTTTACGCTACGCCCTAAGCCACAATATCCTAATCTAGGAATTCAACCGTTATTTATTTATGAAAGAAACCAATATTTTTCGTATAAAAGATAGGATATATAGCTAAAGCCTGGCTTTCACATCAATTTCTTTTGACATAATGATTGATATTCTCATTCATTCGCCTAGTTTTCTTACCATTGGCTTATTCACAGCCCTATAATAATATTTTTTTAGTTCGAAAAGGATATTATTATTTATTACGTCTGATTTTGTTGACATAATACAATTTATTAAAGTTTTTAAACTGTCATTAACTTTAGAAACGGGATACAAACACCCACCCGCAACAACTTCAGTTTATCCGTGATCATGGTGCTTGCAACAGCGCCGAAATATCGGGAATTCAAACCAAAAAGTGAACATGGTAAATATCCCGTTTCTAAAGTTAATGATTATCAATTTATTGTTTGGTATAACCGTAGAGTTATACTTCCGAAGACGACCGAACTGCAGCGACAAGTTGCGCAATCGCAATGACGTAAGTACGTCAGTCTTCGGTTTAATATCGAGCTCACGCAACATCCAACACTTTGTAACCTTTTGTTACATTTTTTTTACAAAATTCTGAATCGCGCTATTAAAGTTATCCGCGACTTATGAACTTATAGAAAAACCCGCCAACAACTTGTGAGCCGTAGCTCACCAGACACAACACTGGTCTAAGGATCCTCCGTTTCTCATGGGGGATGAAGAATTTTACACTCTGATCTTCATATCATTTTAGTCTAAACACACAATTTCAGAAACGCTGTAATATTTTAGTTACGCAGCAGTATTTCCCGAAAGAAATAAATGAAAATCCATCGAAATACTACAACGTTAATTGATGCCGCGTATACTGTGGTTATTGACCCGTGTAAGCCCGGAGTGCAAAATTCAATCACAGCTAGGCACAAGGCCTTAACTCGATTGGTGTGTAAGCGAATTATTTTGCCTCACTCCTGGGTTTAAAATTCACAGGTAATTTTAAAACTGGTTGTAAAAATATCGTCGTATTTAAAAATTGGCAGTTAAGAATTTTTGGAAGTCATTTTGACACTTCTATATTGTTATCTACACTAATATAATAAAGAGGAAAGATTTGTATTTTTGTGTGTGATGTTTGTAATGAATAAACTCAAAAACTGCTGTGCCGATTTCAAAAATTTTTTCGCCATTAGAAAGCTACATTCACCCTGAGTAACATAGGCTATATTTATTACGAGAAAAACAAATTGGGGGGGAGAATTAGGGGAAAATAAATGTGCACCTGTGCAAAGCCGGGACGGGCCGCTAGTTGAAGATAAAATGAGAACATTGTATTCTACATTAAATTGCAAGAAATAACTCACAATTTCCTATTAAAGTATTTTTCATCAATTTTGTTCAATACCGGAACACCGTTTGACAGTTGACAGCTATAAATTGTCGTTTGTAACAAGAAAGCTTAGAAGGTTTGGCTTTTATATCTTTATCTTTTATACGATAAGTTATCGTTTACGTGGTTTTAAAGTGAATGTGCAGGGACATTATTGTTAGGTGCAAAAAGAAGATTATGATTTGCTTTCAAAATTCGGCCATCTTGTTTCTAATCAATCAGTGTGGCTGATTACAATTATTATTAATCAGTTTATTTCAGATCAAAATAGTCCATGCAATCACAAATTATACAAATACAGAGAAATAAATAATCGGGAATTAAATTAAATTATTATTATTAAATTATTACAATTATTATAGATCCTATTGTGTTAAAAAAATCTTAAAATATGCACTATGGTAGTCAACACCCATTACAATATGCATCCATTTTTTCTCGATAGCAAATAATAACAGCCATCGAAGAAATTGTATTCAGACTCTTAGTACCTACGTGTTCTTACAGACTACTCCAATAATCTGCTTTACGTCTATTGGGGCTAAGTTTGAATTACTTTAACTGTGTAAAATTTAACTGAAATGTAATAAAAAATTCCTTCTTCATTTATTTGTAAGACGCAAAATATGTCTGTCGGTTGAAGTCAGGACGCGGACGAATAGTACCTACTTAGATTATATATATAAAATAGTACTTACTTATATTATGCTACAAGGGGGCCTAAAATACCCGCTTGAGCAGAATTATAACTGGATAATATTAAGAATTACGTTACAATTCAAAAATGGTCACAAAGTCACCTTTCGTAATATGGCGTCGGTGTCTTTAAGAATTTTAACGTGATTCATATTATTATCCCGATATGTTATTTTATTCAGTCATACTTTTTGTAATGTGAAACTGGTAAATGGGGTGCAAGGGGTCCCATTATCATGTTGAAAAGATCCAAGCCAACCTCCCTTGCCCTGCTGACCAACGAACGAGGCTCTGGTGCAACGTCCAGCAACCCACATTAGACTAGCGCGGTGGACTAAAGTCCAAATCCCTCTTTTATAAACTTTGCAAGTTGCAGATGTTGAAGAAAAAACAGCCAAGCTGAAGTGGGAGTGGGCCGGCCACGAAAAACGAATGTGCCCAGAGAGATGGGCAACGATCGTCACCCACTGGACGCCTGTCGGAGGAAATCGCCGTCGAGGTAGACCGCGGCTAAGGTGGTGTGACGATTTGATCTCGTTGGCGGGGCGAACATGGCCAGATATCGCACAGGATAGAGAGTTTTGGAAGGATAAAGGGGAGGCCTTTGTTCAGCAGTGGGACAACCAAACAGGCTAACAAATGTCCCAATAAAGTTAAATAAAATAAAAATGATATTGCTAAAGCGGCCATTTTAGGCCCCAAGAACTCGCCTTACAGAATAATACTTTAATTTTCTCCTTCATGTAATTTGAGAACGAAATAGAAGACGACGCGACATTTTATTGAAAAAGTCGAAACTGAACGATAAGGATGTGACACAATGAGACATTAAGGGATGGATTTTCCAACGCGATAATACTTATCTTGTTTTACTTGTCGGCAGTTGTCCTATTAAAATTGAAGACAATTGGCGTTGTTAACATCAAAACCACAAAGCGTCATAATATAATTTTAAAAACTGAAATAAACACAAAACACTATAAAATAATAGCACGACGAGACGGTTCAAAAACTGCTCCACCTATAGAGAATTCTGAAGTGTAGGCTTTATGTGTAACCTGGCTGCCTTCTAAGCAAGAGTGAACAGGTATTTTCTAGGCACGCTCGTTCCATCATAGACCTCATCTACCGCTTTCCATCAGGCGTGATCGAGGTCAAGAGCAGGCCCATTAGGTACTAAAAAACAATGTACCGACTATCCATGTTCTTATTTAGAACATGTACATGTCCATTTTTTTTCTGTCTACATTTTCTTAGCTAGGTACCTATCTACAATTGCTTACGAATTATAAGTCACATAAATTGTCGTCTTCACTTCAGTCGTTTTACTTTTTAATTTTTTAATAGAAAAGGAATAGGACACACCCGTATCTATAAACAATTCAAAGTGATCGCTTGTGTAAAAGTAATAGCAGATTCGATTTTTATTCTTTAGTTTAGTAAATGCTTGAATTTAGAACTGTCAAAAGTAAGAATTCTAAGCTTCTTTTGTTCACATTCTTGTCTTTTGCATAAAAATTGGTG
This sequence comes from Noctua pronuba, assembly GCA_905220335.1. Classification (NCBI taxonomy): domain Eukaryota; kingdom Metazoa; phylum Arthropoda; class Insecta; order Lepidoptera; family Noctuidae; genus Noctua; species Noctua pronuba. Next base: position 6,538,453 of record LR999915.1, on the reverse strand, counting down.
GCATAAGTAAGTTCTTGAACTCAAGTAATTACTTTAACTTGACTATAGATACCAGGGTTACTCTCCTAGTGTGTCTCAAACATAACTCATTTCATTCACACCATTCGTCGCATTTATAATACCAGAATTATTTCTACTTACTGCCAAGACCCCCACTCACTTGATTAAAGTTCACAGTATCGGATCGTGGGCGATGGAAATATTGCCAGCGGAATCAAAAAGTTAATACAGGTAAATCCACAGGTTTTACCGACCGACGGGTACGGATTACTTTTGCTACTGGCACAATATTTATAGCGTACACAGAAGGTTGAATGTGTACACCGGACGAATATGCTCGTAAATATAAAACAGACTGGATTTTTGAGACGGGACAGTAGGTACAAAATAACATCACACATGTAATCCCTGAAGGATTAGGCAGAGGTGTACCAAATAGTAATAGGGGGCGAGCCTATTGTCATCAACCGGGCACAAATCCAGATTGCGTGGCTGTTACTGAGAAATTCCTGACGGAAAAATCAAATAACAATTTGCCCGGTCCGGGAATCGAACCTAGGACCTTATGCTCAGCAGTCGCGATTGCGGCCAATAGACCAACAAGGCCACTACGATCAGTAGGTACTACTTTGCCAAAACTTATAAAGGCAGTCAGCATGCACTCATAAAGTTTAAGTCAATCTCCTTGGTGCATTTTTCTGTAGCGGTTACGCATGCCCGCAGCTGCTCCTCAATTAGTCCGTATCCGTCAAACTGGTAAGGCCGAATTGACGCGGCTGCGGACATCAGACACTGACAGATACTTCAGTAGCATTTTATGGAAATGTCCGCGTCTGGAACCGCGTCCGTAATTTGTCCGCACCGGTTTGGCCGAAGCTTCAAGGCCTGCCCCGCCTCAAAGTATACACGCTTCGTACTAGCGATTAGTATTCGTTTGAGGTACATATGTACCTACGTGTCTAACACCCTCATCTATAAACAAGTCAAAGTGATTACTTGAGTAAAAGTAATTTCCTACCTAAGATACGATTTTTGTTCTGTAGTTTAATAATTGAAAGAAAGAAAAGTGAGTTTCACATGGCTCTTGTAATTTTCAATAAATTACCTAAAGAAATAAGGGCAATGAATACCGTCTTATTTAAGAGCGTTTACGACTTACGGCATTTCATACAAAATTTCAAGTCCCTTTTTTCGAAATGAATGAACCGATTTTAATGAAACTTCATACGCATAAGCAAGATAAAAGTTTATAGAGAACATTTTCGAAAAATAGTGTTACATCTAAATTAGACCGATTTTAAATTTTCCATAGAAACAGAAATTTCCAATTAGGTAACTTTTATTTGTAAGACATTTCGAAAATGTTCTCTGATAACTTTTTAGACCTTGACCTTAATTTCGTTCAAATTCTTGTCTTTTGCATAATAATGGTTGCATAAGTAATTACTTCAACTCAAGTACTTACTTTAACTTGACTATAGATACGGGTGTACGTGCGCCTGTTGCATATAACGCTCCTAGTATGGAACTAACCTTCTGTATCCATCCATTTTGTTCAACTCGGCACTCATTGCTTTCAGAATTGTACCTAGGTACATAATATAAATACTTTTCTATACGGATATGATTCTCCCTATTCATTCAGTCGTGATCTCGGCTTCTTGCAGAGGTCTGCATTGCTTATAGAAATGAGTCTTGCAAGAAGCGATTGCTTTTTTTACTTTTTTTTTTCGGATGGGAAATCATCCAATGACCACCGCTCTGTAGGGAGTGGAAGGGAGTGTCAGACTTTTACTAACTAAAACCCATCCATGTTCCTTGTTCCTTCTTTGCCCTTTGTGTTCCAGGGTCGCGGAATATCTGTCGAACAGTCCCGCAGCCCCGGCAGACATCGGCCCTTGCGGACTCCTTCCTGGTTGCTGACATCTCTTTGAGGAGCGCGTGGAACGCGCCATCGACACGGAGTGGTTGGTTCAATACAGACGCGACGGGTTCCAGATTGATTACGGATCTAATATAATTTTTATGAATAAATTGATTGTAGGAAGACTTAACACTGTGCACTTATTGCGTGACTTTACTTAATGTGACTTGGTTGACACCTGGAAAAAAGAATTAGACCACAGATTAACACGAGTAGGGGTAAATGCGTGTGACTTTTAAAATAAATTTCCATCTAATTCTCTGAAAGACAACATGCAAGGTGTAAACGGACAAGTCAACAAAGCATTATGTACTTGGACATCAAACTACGCTATCGGGGATTACGCAAAAATTATTGCTGCGAAATAAAAAAAAATTAAGCTCTACAGCGGCCAATCGCGTTCGGAAACAATTGAAATGACATTGATAATTATGATTTTTGTTATTATCAAGATATAATTATCAGATAAGACATGCAGCGCCAAACCCAAATAAATTGGAATATGCGCAAGAGAATGATGATGAATTATCAAGATAATTATCAATGATAGTAATTTTCACTTCGCACCCTGCTTATTAGGTCATAAGGTAAGTCATACTCATAAAATCAAAATCAATTTTATTCGTGTAACATAGGTAGTGAATACAGTTCTTAAATTAAAGAGCATAGGTCGCTATGTTATGCCAAGAGGCGTACAAATATATGGTTGCGTGCGAAAAAAAATATAAATGCGAGAGGTAAACATAAATTATTTGGTAGGTATGTCAAAATTAATAGAATGATGCTAAATAAATAAGAACAAAAATTATAAATGTCACAATATGGAGTAGTTTCTTCAGTCAATGCTTAAATAAATAATCATAAATAACAATTAGTCACATTATTCAATTAAAAATGGTTTATTGTGTGTATTCTCCAGTCGAATAAACTCAAACTCAAACTCAAAGCATTTATTTCAATTAGACCATTACAGGCACTTTTGAATGTCAGAAAAACACAGGCGAACAGAAGGCGAAGCTACAGTCCCAGACATAAGACATAATAACTTATGAAAGTACTGTAGTTGCCCATTCCAAGGCGTAGATCTCTATGGAGAAGAATGGGCAAGAAACTCCATGGACACTCTTTTCAATCAAACATTTTTACAATATCTTGGTTACATCATTCATGTTGAGATAATACATATATGTGAGAACGATGTAGACAGACGTGCACATTAAGAGCGTCCAGAGTAAAAGATTAGATAACAATTTAAAAACAAAGTAGTTAAAATAAACCGTGGCAGCTAAGAGATGACCAGTCCCAACTGACAGCGCCCGTTCACGAACATGACGCATGGATCAGCACCATTCAACTCAACCATTTTGAAGGGAACTAAATGATCCGTCACACCCGCCACCATCAGCGAGACATTTGAGTGAGCATGACATTCTCTCAACCGCCAGGGCAAATTCGAGTCAATGAATGATAACTAAATGCAAATGGTAGCTTTACAGTACATAGTACTCACACATGCGCTATGCAATTATATAATACTAAGTGATTGAATCTATACAATGCAAGGATATTTTTACAATCTTCTGCAGCTTCCACAATAACTTCACATGGTAATCAATTAGTTTGCCCCCTGTGGTTGTGGAGCAGGACCAGCATTGAGCCAAGCATTTCTATCATCAATGTAATCCCCCAACTTATAGTATGCTTGCCTACATAGTGTGCGTTTAATACAAGATTTAAATTTCGTCTCATTCAGTTGTAAAATGTGGGGAGGTATTTTATTGTAACATTTTAAACAGTACCCCATGAATAAATAAATAAGTCTACTAAGTCATAGTCATCCTATTCATAAATACTGAAAACAAAGACCGTAACTAGGATAAGTTATGTTAATCTAAAAAATACATCCCTTTTCTCGATCCAATAACAATACAATACTCAGAAACAAGTTTACAAGCGCCTTAAAATAAACAATTGCAAGCTACATTTTATGAATGTCAAAGAAAAACTTACGTTTCACGACGTCTCGCAACTGTAGCAAGCTCATTTAAATGTATACCTTGAATTCAAAGTAGCTTGGCACAATTTTAAAAAGCTTTGTTAGCACTGAAACGCGGGAACAAGCTGAAACTTTCAGTATGGGACTGCGAAACTGTATAAAATAAAATATAAAGTTTTCGTATATTCTTTTGAACTGTAACTGAATTTGAATAAGGTGCTTACTTGCTTAGCCACGGTGCGCGGTAGCGATTGGATTGAAATTGGAGGTAGTTTTATAACTGACTTCAGAAAGGAGGAGGTACTCAATCATTCTGTTTTTTAAGTTGTGGTACACTGTTTGAGTTTACGTACATTTTTTAGGGTTCCGTACCCGAAAGGTAACCAACGGAACTCTATTCTAAGCCTCCGCTGTCCGTCCGTCTGTCAGCAGGCTGTATCTCATGATCCGTAACAGGTAGATAGTTGAAGTTTTCACAGAATGTGTATATTTCTGTTACCACTATAACAACAATGAATAAAAATAAACAAAAAAATTAAAAGGGTCTTTCCTACTACGATAGTACGGAACCCGTCAAGTCCGGCTCGCACTTGACCGGTCTCGTATTAAACAAACAATATACAGTTCCGCTTTTTTCCCATAGGGGTACCTACGATTATAAAATACACGTTTTTGCGTCGTCCATTTTCATACATCTGGTCACACACGCACCCCGGTTGCGATTATTACGCACCAGACCTATCTGAAAAACATCGCCATTAAGGATATTACGCCTGTAATCCCCGAAGGGTTAGGCAGAGATGTACCCAAATAGTACGCCCACATTTCGCCAGTTATGTTTAAGTCCCAGGGAGCGAGCCTATTGCCATCAACCGGGCACACAGCCACAGTCCGTGACTGCCACTGAGAAATTTCTGAAGGAAAATCACGAAACATAGGTATTTTACACAAATATAACATACTCATCAAACCTGCAATCCCAAAAGGGTTATTAAGGCAGAGGTGCACACCCACATCTCGCTAGTTGTGTATGTAATGGTATACGTATTTTAATTGAGTTATTATCATTGGTCTAGTGATCTAATTAAGATATCTTTCATCCGAACTGGCTGCAATATTCCCAGTCTTAGCCAACTAGATTCTATTTTTAAAAATAAAAAAATAAGTCAAAGCATTTAGATCGAGACCGGGGTCACCAAACAACTTACCAAAGACATTTAAATGCAAAATGTTTATAATTTTCTTTGTTAATTTAGATTGAAAAAGTTTGTTGAAAGTTTGTTGATGGAGGACGCTAAACAGATAAACATTTACTTCAGGTCAGTTCCGATTATTTAGAACAACTTCTGAAGTTATTTGTCGCTTTAATAATTTGTTTACTTTCAGAAATGAGGGTTTCGAATCGGTTTGTGTTTTAAGTTATTTAATTAATTGGACGAATGTTTTTACAATAAATATCTTCATGTTTTAATGTTAATTGACAATATACGGTGACTGGTAATTACTGACCGATACTTAAACATGTGATTGTACTCATGATAACAAACAACTTTCCCAAAGTAACATTTTTTTAAACGGCTAGCAGCTGATAGGTCACCGGCGCGCGCGTGTGAATTTCATACAGCTGTTGTGTTATTGTGAGAAAAGTTTGTGTATAAAAAAAATGTTTCTTTGGGAAAGTTGTTTGTTATCATGACTACAATCACGTGTTTAAGTATCGATCACTAATTACCAATCACCCTACATAGTCCGAATAAATAGTAAGTACATGACCACGTAACTCGTACGCACCCGGAGAGGTGGGCAAAGATCGTCACTCACTGGGCGCCTGATTGAGGAAATCGCCGACGAAGGTGGTAGGAGTATTTAAACTTGTTGTGGGGCCAGAGATCGCACAAGGTAAAGGGTTTTGTATGGAGCCAAATCACACACATGTCTCAATCATATACATGTCTTATTCATAGCCACCGACGTTTAAAATCTGGTTGCGCTGGTGTATACATATGTGCACAAATGTTGACAAGCCCCACTAATGAATAGGTCGTTCAAAAGATGGCATAAGCACGAAACGAATTTAAATATGAAATATTCAACTTAAATATGAACAAAAACATAATATTATCTATCAATAATCACTAATATACAGGGTGGAATTTTTAATATCACCTGGAGAGAAAGTATTCTAAATACTGAAGATAGTGCTGTGGCGGACGTGGGTGTATTTTGCCCACGGTCCTTTTACTGAAATAAACATTCCTTTATTTTTTTAAAGAAACAAATCGGAAATATCGAAAATCCCACCCTGTATAACACATAACTATCTGCTATATTGAACCAAAACTAATCACGCAATTATGCAAAATAATGAGCACGTAACTGAAAAATTTTCTAGTAAAGTAAATGATTTAATATTGTTACAACAGCTGAAGCACTACTAAGACTTTGAATTTATCCATGGAACTTGAGTCACTCAATTAGTAAGACGACGTATTTTTTCGCTAATGACTCGATCCATTAATCGTGTCTGGAGAGTAAGAAAACTTTTTAATTCATTCTTTGAATATTAGCTTACACTGTTGTATGTAGCTTAGTAAATAATGTACCTACTTAATAAATATTTGAAATACATCTCCATTTTTTAATTCTTAAGGCCCTTCACTAAATGGGCTAGCTCGCTGTTCGTCCGTCTTGTGACGACAGGCCGTGTCGACGGCGTTCGTGTTCCTCAAACCAAGGGCCGATGCCTGCCGGGGCTGCGGGACTGTTCGAAAGAGATACCGCGGCCCTGGAACGCAAAGGGCAAAGAAGGAACATGGATAGGTTTTAGTCAGAAAAAGTCTGACACTCCCTTTCACTCCGCCCAGAGCGGAGGGAGTTATTTGATGATTTACCATCCGAAAAAAAATATAAAAAGGCCATTCTCTAACTTCTAAAATTTTCTTATGTTTTTGCAATTTGCAGGTCAGTTTCAGGTTGTATTTTGATTAAAACATGATTCGCGATCGTAACAAAGATGGCTTTACAGAGTTATAATCATTAAAATATCAATACAACCCACTAAATTAATTGAATCCCATTGAATGACTTTTTCAATGGACTTTTTTTTTTTTGATTGTATCGATGATTTTCATGATTATAATTATGTAACTACATACGTGTTACGGTTGCAAATGAGCTTTTACGTGCTTCCGAGGCACGGAGGAAACTCGGTATGTAATCGGTGGTCACCTATCCACAAAACAACCTAGGCAAGCACGACTTATCCTAAAGATCAACCCCAAGCGGCAGTTATTATAAAATTCATAAATAAATTCTCATTAATATTTAAAGCCCAGAATACTCCAAAGTAGTGCAATTCCTTCAGGAGATTTTCCTCTCTAGTGAACTGTTTAGCCGTTCCGCTCTAAGATCAAAATCGCCAAGTCTCTGAAACTAAAGGATTTTATCATAGAAAGTTGAACGACCTACTTACTTCTTCAAGAATGTTTCTCTTTAGAAATTGAAACTGGTTACTGGAACCAAAAAGAAAAAAAAACGGAAGTAAGAAAAAATAACGTAAACTTGAATGAACATAATAACAGCGTTAGTAGGAATTCTGTTTTTTTTCCTTCGTTTTGTTGTTTCTTTCAAATTGATGCGTGGTTTTGGGGTATTTCTCAAAGCGCAACTATTTTTAAGCGCAACCAACTAAGCGCAATTAAATAATTCCTCGAAGCGCAACCACGATGAAAAATAGAGATGGGTATGGTGGATTCATTAAGAATATTTTTCATCATGGTTGCGCTTTTTATTTTTCATCATCGTTGCGGTTTTTTGTTTCATGTTACAAAATCAAAACTTCAGTTTTTTCTGGAGAAATTAAATTTTACTCGACGCATGTTTTCAGTGATGGCAACTCGCACTAGGCCCACCGTTTGTTTTGTATTATGTACTTGTAGCGACGGTTGGATGGTTGTTATTGGTTCACACTAACGCTTATTGCCGTCCGCATCGCAAATACATTGAACATATATTTACACGCCATCGGGGACGCATGTTGGTTGTTATTTTACCGAGAATTAATAATCCCTGAAAACGAAACCATTGAAAACATTTTAAAGATACAGATGTAAAACTGGTATTTATTTTATTTAAAACTGAAATACGAAGAAATGAAAAACGTCAATAGCAAAAGCAAATCGGATGGAGTTCCGACAGTAAAATTTTTACGAGATAAAGGTAATTTAGTGGGACGATCCACGTATAACTGAGCGCGACGATCGCGCTACCGATCGGTTGGATTAGAACACGTGTTACCACTTGGTAAAGACATACATCTGTTAGTTATACATGCCACCAATGTGTGGGTGTCGTTAACAACGGAGATAACCTAAATTATACAAGGTGTTTTTTTTTGATATCCCATAACTCTAGGGTAGGGATGAAACCATATCAAAAAATCAACTGGCATATGAATTATTTTTCAATTATCTATTTATTTAATTTTTTCAATTTTCATACAAAATAATTCGACAAAATCACGATTATTAATGTAAAACACCCTTACGTGAATTATGACGCATTTTCTTAGCTTTAAATATGAATGATTGGTTTGAGCAAAAATGAATTACTTGTATTTATCAATTAAACTTAAATTAATTATGATTGATGATATCTTCGAAACTATGCATTTTTGGACCACTTAAATTTGTATTATTTTTACTTATAGAATATGAAAAAACAACCCAACAACCCCATCACCCATAACCCTAGACTTATGGGATATAAAAAACACGTTGTATAAGTCTCATCATACAATAAATGTGTTGTTTCAGAAACAATCACGCTAAGTATTTTCTTTTTAATATTTTTGTAAGAGAAGAATATTTTCGTGCAAAACCTTGGAATTTTCAAATTCACTAGGTATAACTTAAGTTATTGCCTACTTAGCTAAATCAAGAAAGTAACATAATTAATTAAGTACAGTGCACACGTCATAATTCAAGCCTAGGTACTTGATTAAACATGTTTTACTTAACATACGAGTACGCCTAACTCGAAAAATGAGGTAAAGGAAAATTTCATTTGAGATCGTAAAATGGCTCTTAATTTTATGTTAACAAAATGACGTCTTAATTACCAGATATTAACATGGCCCTCCGCGTTTTGAGGGGCAAATTGATGCGGCTAGAACGCAGCGGAGTTTGGTTATCAAAAATAGCTAGAAAATATTTTTTTTTAATTAATTTAACACGCAGTGGGTGCCAGAAGTCGGGCGTCGTCGCCGAGGGAGGCCTAGAAAACGATGGCGTGACGACCTTGACGCGTATATGAGAGATTGGCCAGAAAAAACCGCACGGAGAGACTTGAATGGAAGGCTATGGGGGAGGCCTTTGCCTTGCAGTGGGATAATAGTGGCAAAGGAAAAAAAAATTAATAAGTATGTTACAGCAGACTACAAATAAGTTTGTCTTGTATTCTTCATCTGCCTAGCCTTTTTCCAACTATCTTGGGGTCGGCTTCTCGTCCAACTGGATGCAGGTGAATACCAGTATTTTGCATGGAGCAACTGCCTATCTGACCTCCACAACCCAGTTAGTACAGGGTAGTAAGAACCCATTGGTAAGGCTGTTTGTCAGACTTTCAGACCACTGACTACTTGTAACGACTGTCAAAGATCTACAAATGACAGCCGGGACCAACAGCTTTTCGAGGCACGGAGGAAACTCAGTATATAATGAGACCTATCCACGGACCAACTTAGGCAAGCGCTGCTTAACTTAAAGATCGACCCCGAGTCCCCATCACCCCAGTCCTATATAAAACCATCACCACTCCTTACACGATAAATATTCAAACTCAAACTCAAAGAATTTATTTCAATTAGACCTTTTTTTTTTAGAGCACTTTTGAAAGTCACAGAAAAAAACAAAGAGCGAAGCTACTGTCACAGACACAAGGCATAATAACTTGTGAAAGTACTGTAGTTGCCCATTCCAAGGCGTAGATCTCTATGGAGAAGAATGGGCAAGAAACTCCATGGACACTCTTTTCTACTACTATTCATGAGTTCACAGCATGTAGACAAAGTGAGACCTTTCCCCATAGCCCGTCACTCCTCGTCCTCCTGCTTTTAATTTATTCAGGACATCGATCTACCTGCTCCTAACAAAGAAACACTTTTATACCAAGCTTTCAAGAGTAAACCGAGTCGGTGTCACTGAATAGGAACGCAGCAAAAGGTCAACTCTGACAAGACATTGAAATGGCAATCAAAACTTGAGTTTTGTTTCATCTATAAAGTTGTTCATGAAATGCTGCCTTTTTTTTCGGATGGGTAATCATCAAATGACTCCCCTCCCCCGCTCTAGGCGGAGTGGAAGGGAGTGTCAGACTTTTACTGACTAAAACCCGTCCATGTTCCTTCTTTGCCCTTTGTGTTCCAGGGCCGCAGTATCTCTTTTGAACAGTCCCGCAGCCCCAGCAGGCATCGGCCCTTGCGGAACCCTTCCTGTTTGCTGACATCTCTTTGAGGCGCGCGTGGAACACGAACGCGCCGTCGACACGGCCTGTCGTCATAAGACGGACGAACGGCGAGCTAGCCCATTACTCACCGGTTTCGGAACAACAACTATCGACGCATGAAGTATAAGTAGCTATTGCCCGCAACCTTCCTCCGCGTGAAATTGTAAAAAAAAAAACTCTTCCCTATTTTAATCGGATTTTGTTAACAATTTCATGGGTTCTATTTTTTTGCACGGAACCCTTATCCTTTTTCTATAATAAAAGTAGTTACTCCCTATAACATCAGCTTTCTGCCAGTGAAAGTCCTGTTAAAGTCGGTCCAGCAGTTTAGGATATTAGCCGGTACAGTCAGACAAAAATTTAAAAAAAAAGTTTTTGTTTTTCTGAGGGCCATAGTCGGGAGGCATGACAGCCCGTTGGTGAGGTCATTAGTCACCTGTACACTGTCTGTGTTTTTAGTTAAGTACTAACATAGGTTAAGAATATTGTTACTAACCCAATGGATCCTGGTTGTCTAAATAAATAAATGAATTATTATTATTATAAGTACCGTATATACTTTCATATGCATTCGGTAAAACGTTGTTATTTTGAAATAACAAACAGACACTTAATTACAGTCATTAATATGCTGCATCTTCAATTAATCAATCAATCAATAAGCCTTTAATCCTGAACCATTCAGTTTGTTGTTTACAATATGGTCTACTTAATAATATGGTTTACTCAAAGAATGTCTCCTCTCAGTTCAGTGTGCCTCCTGGCATAGGCCTCCTCTAACGTCTTCCACTGCTTCCTATCTCTAGCAACCCTTCTCCAGTTGGGACTTCCAGTTGGGACTTCCAGTTGGGTTATTTACGTAAATGGAGTGCTGCGTACAGGGAATGTAATTTTACATTGAAATAAAGGAACAGTAAAAAAAAATATTATAATAAAAATTCCGGAGAAAAATTCCGGTGGAATATGATTCAAAATAAGGAGCTGGATGCACCCTATCAGTTTGTGGAGGGCTGTCCCTTACATCCTGTATAAAAATGTCACATCGCTGATATTCTGATAACACGTCTACCTTATCAATCATCGGTGCTAAGTTTCAGCTTGCTTGCTCTGTGAGCAACTTTAATTCTCAAGGCAAGCATAATATGGCATTGGCAAAACGAGGCTGGTACAGCCTGAACGCAAAAAGCAGAAATTCCGTGTCTCGTAGTAGATAATTCTGTAGTTTTTTATACAGTGACTGTAATGTAACAATGTTGCCTGAAACGAGGAAAAACAGTGTGTTTTATGATCCTTATTACCGTTGGTAGCTGAGAACAATCAGACGAAATGTGTCCTCGCTGTAAGATGGGATACTTGCACGTACTCACTCTTAACACTTCGCGTTCCTGTCGCTGAGCATATTTTATGTTTATGTTTGGCTATAACTTATTTCGTTAAGGCATGATGGTGAACAGAAAAGGAGTGTTTTCGGCACTCGTATTTTTAAATACTGGTCTCATAGTTTCGCTTCGGCAATCATCGTCTATGTTCGGAAATACGCGAGATGATGAGAATTGATATTATTGAGCTGTTCCTCTTCATCTTCCGTGTCGATGGTACTTACGTTTTATAAAATTACTTACACCCAGTAAGTGGCCACGGTAATCACGGCGTCAGAAGAGTCCTTAAAAACGCAGGGGTAGGGACACTTTAAAAGAGCCGTGCATGCGCAATGAGCTGCTACAACCTTGGAAGTACATATTTGTTTCTTCATGGTTTAAGAATTTTAGATTTTTTTTTTAATTAGCACGTATTCTCCCATCCCTGGGTAAAGGCCTCCCCCCATTCCTAGAAGAATCTATGCCAGAAGAAGCTATGCCTCAGTGGGGGCTTACACTTGTAACGTATGTAACGTTACAAGTTAGTACCAAACATGACACAATATAAGGTTTATTAAAACATAAAACAAAAAAAAAACATAGATGATAGAAAAAGAAAACTTTAATTAGGTTATTAAGAATATTATATACAGACTACAAATAGAACTAAAATTATGATAAAAAGAAGACTAAAGGTAAGTACCTATATTATATATATATATGTTACAGTCAAAACTGTTAATAGGTCAAAACCACTTTTGACTGGTGTCAGTCAAAATCCTTATTATGTTAAAATGCGTTTTCTCCATTTAAAATATGTTTTTTCAGAACGTTGTAATCACCTAGTCCTAGAATTACTACTACATAATGTTTTGCAAAGAGTCACAAAAAACCTAACTACCTAATAAATTTCTAAGTACTTAAATGTTAGTTAGTGTTAAAATAGTTTTGACTGATTAACAGCGGTCAAAAGTAGTTTTGACTGATTAACAGTTTTGACTGAAACATATACAACGACGACAATAGGACATGGAAAGGATGAAAAAGTAAATCTTGACTTCGCGTGGCTCAGGACGCTCGGAGCCAGCAGCATAATGTCGTTTGCTACTGTCTAAGTAGAAGGCTCAGTGTCTATAGGCTATCGAGGCAACACGTTGTAGACGGCGCGGTGAGCACGCGTCACGCAATGGAAGTGAGCGGTGAGACCTTTAGTGCCCATTTACGGAGACGCGGCGCATCGGGCGGCGCGTTGCGCGGGGCGTCGGACGGCGCGGTGCGCGTTTTTTTCTGTTTACGGAGAGGCGGCGCGTGCAGCGGCCCGCGTTATCACACGCCCAAACACAAACATATGGCAATGTACGATGTTGTTTACGGAGACGCGGGGCGTGCACCGCCGCGGCGAACGCCACGGGCGACGCGGCGGTATCATCTGCCATATGTTCGTATTTGCGCGTTTTCGCGTGTGACGCCGCGTGCACCGCCGCGTTCACCGCCGCGTCCACCGCGGCGGTCTCAGCGCGGGAAACGCTGCATTTCAAGCAAACGCGCATAAAAACGCTTCTCCGTAAACGCTCTCATACATCGCCATATGTTTGAATTGAAAGCGGGCCGCGCCGCACAACGCGCCGCCCGACGCGCCGCGTCTCCGTAAATGACCACTTAGAGGCAGTTGGGAATACGAAGGGTCAGCGGGTCCGCTCAGCCTCGCCGGGCGTAGGCGATCGTGGAGCACGATGTAGATGACATGTAGAGTGCGCGTAACACGATGGAAGTGGGCTACGATGCGGGGACCCTCAGAGGCAGTGCCGCCTCCTTGATGTTCTTAAGTACAGCGGGGCTAGCGGTGCAAGGGGCGACTACACACAGTCGAGAGCGTCTATCGTACTCCTATTTTTTATATTACCCAAATGCACTACACACCACACCATCATAAAACAAAGCATTGTGGCAAGGATGCAAGAGCGAGCGAAGCGAGCTCGGGACTTTGGGTACCCTGACGAATGAGTATAAAAAAATTGTTTTTGGGAAAAGTTGTTTGTTGTCACGAGTTCACGTATCAAGACAAACAATATTAACTTTCAGGGCCCTGGATATATTATGAATTGCAATTATTTGGTTTCCTTCATTTACTTTCAGATTGCCATCGACAATAGCGTGTCGTGTAAATTGAGTTTCCCCAGACTTGACCACGAGTTGATATAAAATAGGTACTTAAACCCAAAAGTCGTACCAATCAGTTTTAGATGTACAAATCAGTTTTAATTTTAATAAATAGCTTGTCAGTTGATTATGTTGTAGAGGATGTTATGAATTTTTTAAATTGCATTTTCATATCTTATCGTTCCCATAAAATGCCAAAAGAAAACATGGTCACGTGAAAGAAGCCGCGGGCGCACCTAGCCACAAATAAAATAACCTATAGTTTTTCAAATAATACGTTATTCAAAAACGTTTAACTGGTAATTGTTTTCTCAAGCGAATTATTTGGCAAACTTGTTTATGTAATAATGATGAAATGACAAATCAATGATAATCGTACAGTGCTGGATATCCGGCCGGGAATATGTGACATCTTCCAAAGCCAACGATCCGCCAATACCCTGAAAATAATAATAATAACATAAATCATAAATCATGGGTATGTCGGAAGCGCTGGGCATCAATGTCGCTGACATGAAGCAATCGTTGAAGGAACGCTTCTTTGGCCGTCTGAAAAAAGTATTTAATAGTCTTTTATCAGGCGGAAATAAGGTGCGTGCCTTCAACGGTTGGGTCATGCCGGTTTTGATGTACTCTTTCGGCATACTTAAATGGACTCAAACAGAACTAGACGCCCTGGATAGGAGGGTCCGTACACTGTTGACGGCATATCGAATGCATCACCCGCGTTCTTCGGTTATGAGACTGTATATCCCGCGGAGGTGTGGGGGTCGAGGCTTTTTAAACGCTAAGACTCTCCACAATCGCGAGATATGCAGTCTTAGGGAATATTTCCTAGAAGCCGACGTGGGTATGCATCGAGATGTAGTCGCGGTGGACAAGGGCCTCACCCCTCTCTCCTTGGCTAAAGAGAACTGGCGCAAACCAGTAGTGCTTGATACTAACGACCGCAGGGAAGTATGGCAGAGTAAGGAGCTTCACGGACGCTTTTTCCGGGCCCTGCATGGGCCCGATGTAGACCTATCAGCGTCCGTAGCCTGGCTACGTTCCGGGGATCTCTTTGGAGAAACCGAAGGCTTTGTCTGTGCAATTATGGATGAAGTTATGATGACGAATAACTACCGGAGATTTATTGTGAAGGACGGTACGGTTGACATATGTCGGGCATGCCACCGTCCAGGCGAATCAATCCGTCACATTATCTCCGGGTGTTCTCGTCTGGCTAACGGAGAGTACTTGCATAGACACAACCTTGTAGCCAGGATTATTCATCAGCAACTTGCTCTGAAATACAACCTTGTGGAATCGGAAGTGCCGTACTATAAGTATGTGCCCGACCCAGTTCTCGAAAATGGCTGTGTCACATTGTACTGGGATCGATCCATCATCACTGACAGGACTATTGTTGCCAATAAGCCTGATATAGTGGTGGTGGATCGATCAGAGCGGCGCGCAATGATTGTTGACATAACGGTCCCACATGATGAGAACCTCGTGAAAGCCGAGAAAGATAAGCAAATCAAGTATCTTGATTTGGCTCACGAGGTTGTCGACTTGTGGGATGTGGACTCAGCGATCATTGTGCCGATAGTTGTATCAGCCCATGGCTTAATTGCCAAGAGCTTCGACCAACATCTGAGGAGGCTCTCGTTAGGCAGCTGGATCAAGGGCTTGATTCAGAAAGCGGTACTCCTGGACACGGCTCGTATTGTTAGGAGGTTCCTCTCTCTGGAGCCCTGACCGCTCCAGCGCTGGTCCAGTAGCTTGGACCCTGTTCCCGATACCGGTGGGCTACAATTTTTTATATTTTTAAATGTTTTTTATATTGTTTTTTCTAAGGAATATTTAAAAATGTAATTATATTTGTACAGAAATAAATAAAGGAAAGAGACATAAATCACATCGTTTTTTTTTCAAAGAAAAAGGAAAACTAAAGCCATAAAAGAAAAAAAAAGCCGTCTTGAATGGTACAGTCGTCAGCGCATGAAGATACTACAAACTGTGATCTCATTCGATTTTTAACTTAATTTTCAACATTTTATGGTTTAAAATCATTTAGAGACAAACAGTTTGTGGTAAGTTGATGTGCTGAAGACTGTACATCAAAGGATAAATAAAAAAATAAACCATTTCTGTTCAAACTACATTTTAATCAGTGGCCAGTACATGCGATTCTAGTTCATTAAAATGTTATTAAAAATATTTTTTCTTTTCCTATTAACAATGAATTACTTACGATATTTGATTCTGCAATTTTCAAAATATACCTCGCAAAATGAATTCACAACTTTGTAATGATGTGTGCTGTAAAATGCACAGACAGGCATTGGAGCAGTACTGTAAATATTAAAGAAAAGAACAAACTGTAAAAATATAATGCAAAATAGGTCTTGACAGACAGATGGACAGACGGACAGACAGACAGACGGACAGACAGACAGAGAGACAGACAGACATACCGACAGACGGACAACAAGCGATCCTGTAAGGGTTCCGTTTTTTTTCATAAAGGGTGTAAAAAGACCCTTAACGAAGCCGAAAGGCACTTGTTCTCCTCGTCATTGTGATCATTTTTTTGTTCTGGACCATACCTGGGAACCTTCTAGTTGCGGAGATATTGGAGGTCAAAGTTCCAATTTTTTCACAGTTTTTTTTTTAATACTACTTTTTAAGGTTCTTACTTTACTCCAATTACCTCCATGGTCCGTTTACTATTCAACGCATCCATCAGCAATAAGTTTTGAGCGCATTATATTGAGTTTTACCGTAAAATGTGATTTTTGACCCCAAAACAAATTTCGTTTCCCAGCAAAAATTTTTGCGTAAAGTTACTTAGTTTGATGTACAGAATGCTTGGTTGACGGCTTGGTGAAGGGTCTGTTTACACCCCGTATATGCACAGCTTGAAACCCAGTCGAAATCGCACGTACGCCTCGGTGACGGCAGTCCTCAGAGCGTTTACGCAATGTATCAAATCCTACTCGAATTCGAAAAACGGTGATGGTTGTACGAATCATCATCATCAGGGGCAGCCTTGTTCCACCCGTTGCTGAGTATAAAGGGTGTAAAAGACCCTTAACGAAGCCGAAAGGCACTTGTTCTCCCCGTCAATACAAAATTTTTTTTTTGTTCTAGACCATACCTGGGAACCTTCTCGTAACGGAGATATTGGGGGTCAAAGTTTTTAGTTTTTAAATACATGTTTTTAAGTAAGATTTTTACTTTAAACACCTCCTTGACCCCGGTACTATTCAATCCATCCATCAGCACAATGTTCTGAGTGCGTTACATTGAGTCCTACCGTAAAACGTGATTTTTCATCCTAAAAAAAGTCCTTTCCCAGCAAAATTCTTTGCGTAAAGTTACTTAGTTTGATATACAGAATGCTTGTTTGACGGTTTCGTTAAGGGTCCGTTTACACCCTGTATGCTTCCTCCCTTTGTGCCATTCTTTCCTGGTCTACGCGACAGCCAACCAGGTCTTACCCGCGATCTTCTGAATGGCATCACGTACTTAATTATGTTACGATTTTTTATGTTGCCTAACTTCAGCATGAGAAGGGTTACGGATAATGTGCGCAAGGCTACTACGACCACTTGAGACATATACGGGGTGTAAACAGACCCTTCATCAAGCCGTCAACCAAGCATTCTGTACATCAAACCAAGTAACTTTACGCAAAAAAAATTGCTGGGAAACGAAATTTTTTTTTGGGGTCAAAAATCACATTTTACGGTAAAACTCAATATAATGCGTTCAAAACTTATTGCTGATGGATGCTTTGAATAGTAAACGGACCATGGAGGTAATTGATGTAAAGTTAGAACCTTAAAAAGTAGTATTTAAAAAAAAACTTGTGAAAAAATTGGAACTTTGACCCCCAATATCTCCGTAACTAGAAGGTTCCCAGGTATGGTCCAGAACAAAAAAATGATCACAATGACGAGGAAAACAAGTGCCTTTCGGCTTCGTTAAGGGTCTTTTTACACCCTTTATTATTAGGGTTAGGTTCGATAGGAACCACAGCTTCGGTGTGTAGGTATGCTCCATTATTACACATACAAATTGATTGTCAAAATTTCACAAAAAAATCACTTTTGAATTTTGAGTAAGTGTAAGCCTGGCTACTGTTAAGTCTGCTGTTTTACGAGAACATTCTAGATTACATACGAGTCTATAATTTTCCACTATGGAACTGTCTAGAAGTTTCGAGAGTAATCCTAGAATGTTCCACGATGGAACTGTAAAGAAAGTTCCAGAAAGTTGGGAACTTTATTCAAGGATCACTCGGCATATGAATAGCCGTCGTCTTTGAGGGAGCAGTCAGTCTGATTTTGGCTACACAACGAAGCGAATCGAGGCGAACTAGAAGTGCGATATATAAGTACTAGTGTTTTTGTGAAGGAATTTTAAGTGTTTTGTGATTAATAAAGGCATTTGGTTTAATCGGTAGTGTTTAAACTTATTCCATACCCAGCTCGTAATAGTATTTATGTCCTTACTGTATATCTAAAGAGGTAAGATTTATGTTAGGATGTAGGGAGTAATTTCTACTAGGATGTAGAAATTACTCCCTACATCCTAACATCATACATAACATGTAGGGAGTAATTTCTACATCCTAACTCATAAAATTTACCTTTCACAGAAGTACTGACCCTATTTCGAAAACGCGCTGGTGGGATGCTACAGTATCTCTGTGTGTCATAGGCTAAGTCTGAACAGTTTCCGTTACATAATTTCAGACCATAACGCAAGCGAAGCCGCGGGCTCAACCTAATCCTAACTTCCTAACTAATATTATAAATGCGAATGTAAGTTTGTTTTTTACCATTTCACGCCTAAACCACTGAGCCGATCATCCTGAAATTTTGGATATACGTTGTAGAGAAAAATAACGTTCTTATGATAATAAATGACGCTATGTGTCTTTCGAATTATGATGTAATTATATTATTATAGAAACTTAAATAGTGTGTTAAGAGTTTAATTCTCAAATTCTACATTAACGCGAGCGAAACCGCGCTAGTACTTATATTTGTACCCTATTTACGGTATACTTACTGGCTCATTAGACATTTGATATAATCATCATAGCAATATTCGGATTCCTTATATTGCTTCATTTGGTTCACTTCATAATGAAAACCGACTGTGGTGTACGTTCCATGCTCTATATCTAGGACTTCGTTTACATCATACGTCGGCGGAGCCGTATCTGGCTCTGTTTCGAGAGTATCGGGGGCTGCAAAAAAAAATTATAAATCAAAACATCGAAGTTAAGGTTAAGTTACGTAAGGCACATAAACTCATTATTCTCTTCCTTTTCTCACACACTATTGTCTACATTTCTTTTTCATTTCTCCTTTTGCAGGTCTGCTGGCAGAAATTTCTTATGAAATAAGCAGTACCTATGTACTCATATATTATAATGTTATTTTCCTGTGTTGTCTACTGTGTGTACATAAATAGTAAAATAAATAAATAAATAAGTTTTAAATCATACAAATACACCGTGACTTTTTAGTCGTCTTACAACGGCAGCCCACTTCATGTATCCAATGACTACTAAGCATTCATTAAAAAAAATAGGTATTTACGAGATTTTAATAATTTCAAAATAAAAATATTATGACGCATGACGTAGTTAAAACACACTTTTGTGAGCGATGATCTACTGGACTCGAGCGCTGGGTAGGTATATTCTCCCGTTTCACACGTAAACATCATTTACAGGAAGTTTCATATTTTTTTCTAATATTTATTTATTTTTCTTTGTACCTAATACGGTAGGTAAAAAAAAAAAAACGCGCTTAGAACTATTTTATGTCGGGCACATTGAGTGGACCACCTTTTTTTTTTTTTTTTTTACGGATGGGAAATCATCAAATGACTTCTCTCGCTCTGGGTGGAGTGGAAGGGAGTGTCAGACTCTTACTGACTAAAGCCCATCCATGTTCCTTCATTGCCCTTTGTGTTCAAGGGCCACGGTATCTCTTTCGAACAGTCCCGCAGCCCCGGCAGGCATCGGCCCTTGCGGGCCCCTTCCTGGTTGCTGACATCTCTTTGAGGCGCGCGTGGAACACGAACGCGCCGTCGACACGGCCTGTCGTCATAAGACGGACGGACGGTGAGCTAACCCATTACTGACCGTCCACAAGCCCGCGCCTACGGTGGCCGGGAGCCACCACGTGGCCCCCGACGCCCGGTGCGTCGCCCGCGGCGGCTGGGACGTGAGATTCTCTCCCTCTCACGTCCCGCCACCTCCTTCGCTAGCATGACTGCTTCGCAGAAGGAGGTGACGGCTTCCCATTCCCTCTCGCTCCGGACCATGGCCTGAACCAGGGCCGGGCGCGAGAGGTCGCCGCCGCCTATCGCCGTTACGAGGACACGGCGGAGGAGTGGACCACCTTTGTAAGACGACTAAAAAGTCACGGTGTATAGGTTTTAAATTTCGTCAGTTATTTCAGACTTCAGTCTAGGTAAGGCGCCTATTGCCATCTATCGGCCTCAAATCCCGACGCCGTGGCTGCTACTGTGGAATTCGTAATGGCAAACCCTAAAAATACTTTCCGTCCAGAATTCGAACCCAGGACCAGCATTAGACCACCGAGGCAGTCTGACCTCTAAACGTAGTTATATAGATTAGGGTCAATAATCTGAGATGCATATGTTATGTGGAGATCTCTGCGGGGTTCCAGGATTTGAACACTTAAGATTTTTGCATCCAGGATAGTGAAATTATTATTAGTTTTTATCATTATTTATTTTATTGTAATAATAGTATTGTTATATGTTTTTTCTTTGTATTTATAAGTTTGTTAGTATATTGTTTTAAGAATACCATATAATTATGGTATATTATTTTTAAATAATTTTGTTTTATGTATTCAATTTTCTCTTCTTCTTTTACACACTATGTCTACATCTCTTTTTTTATAATCTCCTTTCGCAGGTATACTGGAAGAGATTTCTTTAGAAATAAGCATCACCTTTGTACTTTTTTCTGTTCCTTTCTTCTTTTCTGTATTTAGTGTGTACATAAATTGTTAAATAAATAAATAAAGTCAACAGAGTAGGTATAGCTAGTTTTTTAACTATTGAGATATCTTTAGTAACGAGGCTACTGACCAGGCTTCCATTTTCCCACCAATGCCTCCGATTACCAGAAAATCAAAAAGTGATCACACAATTAATAGTGAATGTGGTTCTTTAGGACGTAACGCCAAAACTCGTCTCCTATGAGACACTCGGGCGCATGTGGCGGTTTTTCCAAGGATACTTTGACAGCGGGCACCAGCTCCATGCACCCACTTCGTGCACCTGCTCCGTGCACCCCCTCCGTGCACCCACTCCGTGCACCCTTGCGAGTTTTAGAATAGCTCTTAAACATAGTTCGCGTATCAGTCAAACACTTACTAGTTTTCTCGTCCGTAGGAGCACAATTAACTTGCACAGTTAAAAGTAAACTACATAAAATATAAAATGCAAACTTAAATCGTTCTGACATTACTGATTCGATAGATTCTCTAATACAGTTTGAACTGAGAAATCAGCTCGAACATCACACCTTCTCTAAACCCCGTATGACTTAAAAAACCAATTAAAAAGTTACGAACTCGTCAATAATTAACACTGTAGTAGCGATAACTGTAATGATGTCTGAGTTATACGAGCAGTGATTTGCTTTTATGATTGATGTTCCGTCACTTTGACCTTCAGACTTGAAATTCATTATCAGCTTACATAGCTGTGGTAAGATTTACACCAACCGGGCCGCTCTGTTGCGCATCGCACTTTGTGCAGCAGGAAGCATACGCAAGCAACCGAACGGCTGCCGAGGCGTGCGTGCGATTTCGACTGGGTTTCAAGCTGTGCATATATGGAAAAAAACGGAACCCTTACAGGATCGCTTGTTGTCCGTCTGTTGGTCTGTCTGTCTATCTCTCTGTCTGTCTGTCCGTCTGTCTGTCCGTCTGTCCATCTGTCTGTCAAGACCCTTTATCTCGGGCACGCGTGGAGGCATCGAGTTGAAATTGAAACCATACAGTCAGACATTGTCAACATTGATAGAAAAAATGTTTACAGCTATCAAGGCACTTGTATAGACGAGCACATAAACTAAAACGATTATGGTAATAAAGTTATGTTGATTAAGCATTGTCTGTTTTTTAATCAACATAACTTTATAGCCATGTTCTCTTAATAAAATCATACAAAGTTTTAATGATTCCCGTTGATTGAAGTTATAACGAACTTGGTAACGGTTATCAAGTATTTTAGTCGTTTCAGTAATGTCTAATGTCTACGCTTAATTTTATGAGGTGTTGTTATTTTAAATCAAAGGACGTGATTACTGTGAATTTGTAATTTGATTCACTTAACGCTGACTATTTCTGAAAAAATAATAATAACAGTAGTGATTTTAAAAAGTATTTATTTAGAGTGTCATACTGAATTTCGACACGGTTTAATTTCGAAAAACAATAGTTCGACTACTACATTGCTTCGAAAGAACATATATTCGAGTAGCATTAGTCCGACAGAACATACAAAAGATTATTTCCTGGGTCAAATCGGTCCATACTAAAATAATAACTGTGAAATTAACTTTGTCCGTCTGGCTTGCTGGAAAATTTACACGTCTTAACGACTGAACGAATTACCATAATTTGGCTACACCACGATCTGGTTAGGACATAGGATATTAATTTTCCCAACAGTACGTTCCCGTGGGACAATTTTCGACCTCTTCGCGGACGAAGCTACTTAAGTAAATAGGTATTTGCACGTGAATTATCAGCAACTTTTGTCGCTATCTGTACGTCGTCGTTTCTTCAACATAAGAGGAAAGAGGTGCTTAAACGATAAATAAATCATAGAGCTTTTTACGGGAAAAGGGAAGTCATGTAAATATATGGGGAAAAGATAATTCAGAGCTGAAAGTCGAGATAAAGTGAAAAAGGCTAATTGCCAGTAAATATTTTATTTTCAATACACTGTCTCGAAAACTGGTCCTTATCGCTCTACGATTAGGTTCAACATACAATGTATTTCACACGCGTGGATTCTTAACATTTTTCCGCACACGTGCGGAAATGATAATTTCCACAGATAAAAGAAAAATTTATACCAAATGGGTTCAATGACTGCAGTCGGCGGTGTTTGTTTTTTTTAATCTCGCGCAAAAAGATATGCGTCTTTACGGCGTAAATATTTTATGAGTATTTAAATTGTGTTTATAAATAGAATGTAAAATAATGGTAATCAGCTGCTTCCGGTAAGACTGGAAGCCGACCCCAACATTGTTGAGAAAAGGCTAGGCAGATGATATATTCCTTCCACACAACCAAAATTATAATTGTGCCCAAAGGGTAAAATACCTGTACACTGTGACTTTTTAGTCGTTTTACAACGGCAGCCCACTTCATGTATCCAATGACTACTAAACATTCATAAAAAAATAGGTATAAATATAAGATTTTAATAATTAAAAAATAAAAATATCATTCAGGATTATCAAGCATGACGTAGTTAAAACAACCTGTTGCGAGCGATGATCTACTTGACTCGAGCGCTCGGTAGGTATGTTCTCTCGTTTGACCCGTAAACATTATTAACAGAATGTTTCATAATTTTATTGTAATGCACGGACGTATAAAAGGGGGGGGGTTTGGGGGTCCGGACCCCCCCCCCCCCATTTATATTCATCTTAGTTGTCCAAACAGAAAAAAATTACATGCAACGCGCCGATTGTAGAAAACGATATATCATTATTTTAGCCACACTCCCAGTGTCCACTGCAACCCCTGAAAGATCTTTCTCTACCTTAAAGAGGTTCAAAACTTACCAAAGAAATAAAATGGGCGATGAAAGACTTACTGGTCTGGCTTTAATGAGCGTACACCGCAACTTGATTCCGAAGAAATTATTAATCAGTTAGCAATAAAAAGTAAAAGACTAAATTTATTACTTTAAAGTTTCAACTTTCTTACTTTTGAATAAATATATATCGCAATACATACATTACATATAAGTTTTTATTTAAAGGCACCTACTTAGAGTAACCTAAGTTAAATATTATAGATTACCCGCGACTATACTTGCGTGTTATAGTCGCAGGCAATATTTAATTTGTAAATGATAGGTTTAATTGGCGTTGTACTCTGTTTTTTTTTACTTTGGGGACCCCCCCCTTGTCAAAGCTATAGCTACGTCCGTGTTGTAATGTATTATTTATTTTTCTTTGTACCTATTAGGGTAGTTAAAAAAAATCGTGCCTAGAGCTATTTTATATTGGGTATTCAGCTTCATCCAGTAAGACCCCAACATAGTTGGGGAAAGGCTCGGCAGATGATGACATGAGTGAATTTCAACAACTACGATTTTTACCTAATTTTGGTGTTTTTTTTCTGAATTTCTAAACAATATAAGGGTCAATCTCCAAAACGGGCATATTCGTGTGATCGCTCTGGTGCTTTTCAGATATTGATATTTAATGGTAATTACGTATTTCATTAAAAAGAATGATATTCAAAAGGTATATTTTTACTAGTGGCCTTCAATTTACACAAACAGTTATGGAAATATTTAAGTTCAAAAAATTTCGCGACCAGAGCAATCATAATTGGTGCCAGAGTGATCATAAATGGTGAAATCAGTGAAACAAAAAAATAAATATTGATAGCATATTAATTATTTAGCCGTTTTCAGTCATATTCAGTGTACGTGTACAAGATTATATGTAAGAGAAATGTATTATTGACTTAACAAGCCATTGTGCGTATAGATCTGGATTATTTTTAGCTTGGCTATTCTACGACGCTCAGCCTATTTCTTTCCAAGACGTTTTTCTTCAATAGATAATTTATTTTGGAGGCATGATTTCGATCTGCAACAATAGTTGCGATTAAATTTTAGAGAAGGGGTTACTGTTGTGGTAGCTAAATGCAAGGTATCATCAAGATAAAATACGTCAAAATCTGTTTACGGTTATCCGAAGAAACCCAGGAAAGGTTATAAATTAAAGGTTATATGCATAGTTCACTATGTCGATGAGTACATCTACTTGGGCCAGTGAGTTTCTTTCGAAAACAGGCAGGAAAAGGAAATCGATCGCCGAATCGACAACGCCTGGAAAAGCTACTGGTCCATGAAGACGCTAATGAAGGGAGATTTGCCGATGTCCCTGAAGCGCAAACTCATCGATATGTGTATCCTTTCCATCCTAACCTACGGTGCTCAGACCTGGTCACTCACCGAATCGCAAAAGTCTCGCCTTGGAGTCTGCCAAAGAGCAACAGGCCAAGGAGCGCAGCATTCTGGGTGTACAGACAGCAGATAAAATACGAAACACTACGCTGTGCTCAAAAACCGGAATTGCAGACGTAGGCAAAAAGGCTGCCAGGCTCAAATGGGATTGGGCGGGTCACGTGAGCCGCATGCATAACGACCGCTGGGCAAAGGTTTCAACACGATGGATGCCTGAAGATGGACGGCGCCGCCAAGGCCGGCCTAGAAAGAGGTGGCGAGATGATCTAGACGCGCATCACGAAGGCTGGTTTGAGGTGGCGCAGGAGAAGAGTACCTGGAAGAATATGGGGGAGGCCTTTGCCCAGCAGTGGGACATTCAAGGTTATGGAAAAAAAATGCATAGTTCATCGTTTGTCATTATTACAGTCCGGTATTACTACTTAAAATAGATTTATAACGTACAATTAATGCAAAATATCATCGCTCTGGTCTTTTTGGACAGAGCAATCAGAGCCATAGCGATCAGAAAAAGTCACAAAATCATAAATATAGCCGAATTTAAAAGCAGTAGAAAGTTGTGATTACGTCTCATAAAAAACATCATAACGATCACTTAATTCACATAACAAACACATTCGCAAGCTTACTATTGAATTTAAATAACGTGCCATAGCAATCATAAAATTCGAGAACCAAATCCAGAGCAATCATAAACTTACCTTCGTAATGCTGGAACGCGGGAACGTGGCACACAGGTATCCTCCTCGGAGGTTAGACCACTACCGACGCTGCCCCGCGGGAGGGGAATAGAGTGTCTATAATGCGTAACTATGGATGAGAGCGATGTTTTACCTCAGCGCAGAGCGATGAGATAAAATGCCCGGTCACGATTTTAAATTCAAATTGTGGCAAAAGTATTGTTAATACAACAAAAAAAAATTATTACTATGAAGATTAACTATTTGTTATGTAATCTAAATAAGTTGTTTCATAAGATCCTTCTCATTAAAAAGTTAAAGAATATTTTTTTCATTCAATCGGGAGTTGGGTCAAGCCAGAGCGATCAGGATTTTAGGGTTTAAGATTTGTTTTTAAATATTTATAATAAACTTATTCATAATATTAGCCTTGTACCACGTAGATTAGACACCGAAATGTCTATAAAAAAATATTTTGAAAACGTTTTTCGATTTTAAAATGGGTTTATCCCGTCCGACACGAAAAAAAATGCCTCTGGAGATCGACCCATAAGATGTTGGGACAAGAAAAACGTATTCAGTTGTATAAAATGTAAGAAAAAATTATTAAATCCTGAAAGCTTCTAATAATTATTGTCTACACCTGAATTGATAACACACCAAATTGATATCTGATACCAAAATTAGAAAGTCTTGTTTTTTTAAAAATATGATTTCCAACCGCGCCGCCTAAAAATGACGCTTGATAAAATCACTCACAGTCCTTAAAAAACAGTAAGCCTTGCAATGATCTGACCCCCCACATCACACCACATCCATAATTTACAATTTAACTTTAAATATCTTCACTTGTTCTTTTTTCCAAGATCTTTAACAAAAAATGTGGGCTTGTCGGTTAATTCTTAAGAGCTGTGGGGTGCGCTTTAGTGGCCACTACAGGGATTAAGGCGCCGTCGTGATTGATAACGGACACGGCGGATAGAAACGCAATGAGCCGCGCTGACCGCCCTTCATTTGTTTTACTCGGCTGCGGGTTTAGTGACAAGCGGGGAAGAGACAAAGATGACCCTTTCTGCCGTCCGCTTCAGGGTTCGCAACTAGTACGGACGAATTCGACAACTTTATCTGTCAAAGATCGATGTCCGTTCTTCATTCCACTCGGTTTCACATCTTTTACTATCCTAGTGGTGTGACCGTCGGACTGTCAAGTCATAGGACTAGAGTTCCAACCCAAGACCTCTGATTTTTCAGATTCATATTTATTGTAAGCATTGTTAGCAATTATCATTTGCTTCGGTGAAGGAAAAACATAGTGAAGAAACCAGCATGCCTGAGAGATATTTCTCGACGGCATGTAAAGCCATAAGTCAGAGGTCCACGGGTGGCATAAAAACTCTGACAGCAGGTTAGGCACGTACCACACGAAAAAGAAAGACTATCTGATTACACGGCCTGGCCATACCAGTTGGGCTGATCCTAAGCTCATATTATATAATAATAATAATAGTATATCCCGCGGAAGTGCGGGGGTCGTGGCTTCTTAAATGCTAAGACCCTGCACAACCGTGAGGTATGCAGTCTCAGAGAATACTTTCTAGAAGCCGACGTGGGGATGCACCGAGATGTGGTCTCAGTGGACAAGGGCCTTACCCCGCTCTCATTGGCTAACGAGAACTGGCGTAAACCTAGAGTATTAGACACTAATGATCGCAAGGAGGTATGGCAGGGCAAGGAGCTTCACGGACGCTTTTACCGGGCCCTACATGGGCCTGATGTAGACTTTTTAGCGTCCGTATCCTGGTTGCGTTTCGGTGACATCTTCGGGGAAACCGAAGGTTTTGTCTGTGCAATAATGGACGAAGTTATGATGACGAATAACTACCGGAAATACATTGTGAAGGATGGCACGGTTGACATATGTCGGGCATGCCACCGTCCGGGAGAATCGATCCGACACATTATTTCTGGGTGTTCTCGTCTGGCTAACGGAGAGTACTTGCATAGACACAACCTCGTTGCCAGGATTATCCACCAGCAACTTGCTTTGAAGTACAACCTTGTGGAATCAGAAGTGCCATACTATAAGTATGCGCCCGACCCAGTTCTCGATGATGGTAATATCACGTTGTATTGGGATCGATCTATCATCATTGACAGGACTAGACTGTAAGAATATATTTAATCCTGGAAGCTTGTAATAATTATAGTCTACACCAGAATTGATAAGATACCAAATTGATATCTGATAACAAAATTAGAAAGTCTTGTATTTTTTTAAGATATGATTTCCAACCGCGCCGCCTAAAAATGACGCTTGATAAAATCACTCACAGTCCTTAAAAAACAGTAGGCCTTGCAATGATCTGACCCCCCACATCACACCACATCCATAATTTACAATTTAACTTCACCTGTTTCTTTTTCCAAGATCTTTAACAAAAAATGTGGGCATGTTAGTTAATTCTTAAGAGCGGGGGGTGCGCTTTAGTGGCCACTACAGGGATTAAGGCGCCGTCGTGATTGATAACGGACACGGCGGATAGAAACGCAATGAGCCGCGCTGACCGCCCTTCATTTGTTTGACTCGGCTGCGGGTTTAGTGACAAGCGGGGAAGAGACAAAGATGACCCTTTCTGCTGTCCGCTTCAGGGTTCGCAACTAGTACGGATGAATTCGACAACTTTATCTGTCAAAGATCGATGTCCGTTCCTCATTCCACTCGGTTTCACAGCACATTTACGCATCTGTTACTATCCTAGGGGTGTGACCGTCGGACTGCCAAGTCATAGGACTAGAGTTCCAACCCAAGACCTCTGATTTTTCAGATTCATATGTATTGTAAGCATTGTTAGCAATTATCATTTGCTTCGGTGAAGGAAAAACATCGTGAAGAAACCAGCATGCCTGAGAGATATTTCTCGACGGCATGTAAAGCCATAAGTCAGAGGTCCACGGGTGGCATAAAAACTCTGACAGCAGGTTAGGCACGTACCACACGAAAAAGAAAGACTATCTGATTACACGGCCTGGCCATACCAGTTGGACTGATCCTAAGCTCATATTATATAATAATAATATTAGTCAGAAGCCCTAAACTCTGATAATCAGTCTTACCAAAGAGTATCGTGCTTCCTGGTTATGGGTTATGGACGTCAAATAGACAGTCAGTGTAAAATACTGGTATTCGATTAGATTAGAAGTCTTCGAACGTTTAGCTGGCTCCTGCCAGCTGCCAACCGACCGATTCAGTTGGGAAAAAATACACGCAGACAAAGAGATTTAAAAAACACTTACAGAGCGGACATTGGGAATATTTTCGTACAAAACTTTGATCCCGAACGTTTACGATTTTGACACATAAATGCTACCTGACAAGCGGGCGTATGACACTATACAGACCGACTTGTTACTAAGTAGTAACAACCATTGGATTAAAATTTTCTTCGTCTTGTCCCGTCTATCGGACATAAATATTTGAATGTCTTCGCACGCAGGTGATGGTAAATCGCTTTTTTCCAAGCTACATGTCCCTAGCCTTATATTCTAATGGATTATGTAGCGAGTGCTGTTGAAACACCAATACGTAGACCGTACGTATATGAGCCAAACCGACCGAACAGCCCGCTATGGAAATTGAGATAGATTTCACACGAAATTGCTTTAAAAATGGCTAATTTTAAACAACGGATGACAGAAGGGTTCGACTGATTGATTTTCGGGATATTTTTGTACAATTTATGTGTTCTGTTAATATTGGTTTCTGAGAGAAAATTGGGATATGGAAATATAATTTATTGAATCGGCCTCGTTCAGAATGTGTCAAATATGAGCGAGGTCCGAACCGATGAAATTGGTAAAATTGGCTTATTCATTCAATTCAGAATTGATAAAACATTATTTTGTGATTTTCCTTAAACAAAGATATTAAAATTCAGGATAATGTCATAGAAATATTTGTAATTTCGACTTGAATTTGTACATTGCTTCAGTACGACAATAGACTGGCTATCAGATTGATTTCTTTGAGTGAGGTCAAAGATGACGGGGCTGCGGCAACTGTTCGGAAGAGATACCGCGGCCCTGGAACACAAAGGGCGAAGAAGGAACATGTCAGTGTGGAGCCCCTCTGCAGGATATGCCCCACCTACCTTCTTGCCCATCCTGCACAACCACCTGCACTTTCCAGGATTTAAACGAAGCAAACGACAGAGCTGTGCAGGTGGCAATATACTAGTCGGGTATTATTTGAGTCTAGCGACACACAAAGAACAAGAAGAATAATTTTATATCTATAGATTGTGGTTGTTGCAAACAATTTAACTGAAGTGCTATAGGATAATTGTATGGTCGATTATAATTTCGACATTTATTTACGTTACGTTTACACTGCGCGCTCGTGCTAGGTAGGGCCGCAAAAATCACAATCAAAATATTTTATTTGGCATAGGCCCAGATGGGCACTTATAAAACGTCGACAAAAAGGTGCACGGTTCGGGTTGGTTGTTTCCTATGGAGAAGAACCGGCAAGTAATTCCATGGTTACTCTTTTCAAATCATTTGATATTACAATATTATCATGGCCTTTGTTTACTTTCGGTTTATTACGAAACAAATCGAAATTAACAAAACATAGGTTGTATTCCTCGAGACTTTACATCCAGACACCGCAAGAGGTCCAACTTTCACACTAAGGCAATTCAAAATTATCTCCTTTTCCAATTTTTACCCATTAAATGTAAAAATTACCCCTACAGAAATAACTACAAATAAGCACTATACAGTAAAACTATAATACCACTGTATATTGTTGTAGCGATCAGACCGAATCGATTGTGCAATCCGTTGTTCTTAAAATAGATTGCTCTGGTAACCTATTTCCAGTGATACCTTGGTATTGTCAGCGTTGATTTACTATGCCTTGTTAATACAGGGAAATTAATTATTAGCCTTTTGAACGCTGGACCATAACCGCACGCGCGTGCCCTCCAAACCAAGCCACAATTTCACCTACCATTTTGTTACATATTTGTGTCGTTGGGCGTACAGGGTACGTGCTTGCTTGTCACGTATATGTGACAATGGCTTTCAAAAGGTAATTTAAAGTCTTGATACAGAAAACAGTCCCAGATTATTTCTGAAATTGATGTATAGTCAAGAGCACCAATATGTATAAACTTTCCTGAATGTGAAAGCAATTTTCACGAGAAATAACGATTGTAACTTGGAGTTAAGATCTTTTTCATAAAATTATAAGTTCCAAAATTCTATGTTCGTAACGACATGAAATTTTAATCAGAACAGTAGGAGAAAAACCCTTTTTTTGTTAAGTGTTTACATATTGGTACTCGTGACGGTACACCACAAACGGCGTTGCACCTTAAACTTCCAGGTTTTTAAATATCATATTGAAGACCTGGAAAGGGGCAGAAGGGGGGCTGGGGGAGAAGGGGCGTACTCTGCGTATACGTAGTACTACGTAGTTTATTACCAACCCTGAAATCGTGAAAAAAAAACTCCTGTTCTGTATACTTTATTGAGTTATCCATACTTACTTACCTACTAATATTGTAAATGCGAAAGTAAACTTTGTTTGTTTGTTACCTTTTCACGCCTAAACCACTGAACCCATCATCTTCAAATTTTGCATATACAGCCAGTACAGTTTGTCAGATGTACAAAAACGGACATAGGTACACAACAGTAACTTTCTTATAACAATAGATGGCGCCACGTGTCTTTCGAATCAAGACTGAATTATATTATTATAGAAACTTTAGTAGTGTGTTAAGAGTTTAACTGCAAAATTCTAAATTAACGCGAGCGAAGCCGCGGGCAAATGCTAGTAGAGAATAAGTGTGTTCAGCAGCAGGGCCTTTGCGTGTCTCTGTTGACAGTTCATAGTTACGAGTTTTGATATAAAATGACCGTTCTTGTTGTTTTCAACTGACGCTACCCGTGCAGAACTGTCATTGTATTTCAAAACTCGTAACTATGAACTGTCAAAAGAGATACGCAATAGCCCTGTTGTTCTTTTGTTTAAAGTGTTCATACTGTACCTAAACAAGTAACATTTAATTAAAAGTGTCAAAAAACCCGACTATAAATTGTATTAAGTTTATTTGTAATCTCCTTCATTTGGATACCCTACTATCGAGTAGAGTATCAAAAAATTATTAAGAAAATTATAAAAAAAAAAATATTAAGACTTACAATTTAGCGCCAAAAATCCACCATTTTGTTTTTTTTAAAACACCTATCTACGGACACTTGGGTTTTTGGAAAGAATCTAATGATACCTTAATCGTCGAAATCCATCCAGACATTTGGAACATACGAGGTAATAAAGAAATTTACAAAGATATGAACATACAAGATACGCGCGAAAAACATAACCCTTCCTGTCGGGTAAAAAATATATTCCGTCTTCATTTAAAAATCCTATTTTCATTTAATCTTCAACACCTTATGTAAAGCCTGCACTAGACATCGCTACTTCGTGACGCTTAATACGAAATGCCTAGCTCTGCATGTGTGGGCCCCGCATCAGTCCCACTGTTCCACTGAATCTATTGAACTGAGGAGAAAAGGCCTCCATTACGAAGATGGGGTGTCATTTCTGAGAATGCTTTGAGCATGAAAATCTTTACGATTTTTTTGCCTGTACTCTTGTTCGTATACTAAAAGAATCTTACCTCTTATCGTGATAGATTCTACGCAATTGACAAATCATCTGCCTAGCCTTTTCCCAAAATTTATTGTGGTCGGCTACCATTCTTACCGGATGCAGATGAATACCAGTATTTTACATGGAGCAACTGCCTATCTGACCTCCACAAACCAGTTAGTACTGAATAATTCAGTACCCGTTTGTAAGACTGCTTGTCTGACTTTCGGGCCATTGACTACCTGTAACGACTGCCAAAGATCTATCAAATCCACCCATCCACGGACCAACCTAGGCAAGCACAGTTTAACCTGAAGATCGACCCGTGCGGCTGTTATTATTTAACCACGAGCTCCTCTGAGCTTGACGTTCTTATCTTAAGTATGTAAAGTGGGAACAGGCTAGTCACGCCTGCCGTATATGCAATGTACTGGGGGCAAACATAACCCAAGTAGAGCAGGCACTTCGACAAAGATGTCGCGACGGGCTGGATGGAACCAACCAAGTCCACATTAGTCCAAGATCAAAAGAACTGGAAATCATGGGGGGTGGTCTTTGCCCAGAAGTGCGATGATACGTCCAAGTAAGTAAAGTATTTCCTGCCCAAGTTTAGTGAGCGACACTTATCGTCATCTTTAATACACTTTAACGACACCACCTTCCAAAAAATTAAATTCTCAATACTGTACAAAACCTCGCTAGATCAAAAACAGCATGTTTTCCACTCTCCATCAAAGGTAAAAACGATGTGTCAGTTCAAGGTATATTTTCTCGGTGTTGTATCCCCACAAAAACACGTCACCCTCAAATTCTCTGTATGAATTCAGTTTAGGAATAAACAAAAACTAATCTCTTAATTCTAGCCACAGAGCAAGCCAAAGAGCAGAAGCGAGTTCAGGCTCTAAACGAATTTCCTTTATAAATCCTCCCAACCGAGTTCCGCTCACGGCAACCAATCTCAATGCAGATTATCCGTGTCCGCAGGAAATATTGTAGTTCACAAGTTGTGTGAGCAAATACAGGTGCACTCTCTGTTACTTTACTCCCATAGGACGACAATCTGACATGACCGGAGAGAGATCAGGCGGAACACTAATGGCTTAACGTGCTTTCCAAGGCACGAGGCTGACACATCAATATCCAAACTCCGGGCTGTTACCGACAAAATTCTCTCGACCTGTATAAGTGACTTTTGCTTAGTTTGGCCAATGTAACACCTTTTTGTAATATTTTTATCCATAAAGTTTTTGTATTTGTATTCTTCTTTATCGTGTGGTTAGTGCCTAACCTGGGTCAGTTTTTATGCCACCCATGGGCCTCCGACTTGGCTCATTTGTATTAGTAGCAGTGTACGCACAAAACCAAATACGATTCTAAACAATTTTTATTCTATGCTCCAGCCTAAAGTATCTTCACCGGAGACCTGTCACAAGCATGACAAATGCTTCCAAGTGATGCCACTTGACTAAGAGCAGACAGACCTTAGAAACTGTTACCAGCGCCCTCTACTCGCGATCCATCAATCATAGGAAATTACCACATTTTTTCACTAGGCACATTGTATCGGATATGTGTGACCTTTCATATTTTGAAAACACGGAGTTTTGTATAGTTAGGCACCTATTTTATATAAGGTTTTGCAAACATTACACTTGAATTTTTTGAAACTCGTTAAATGGCTGCGGGACTGTTACAAAGAGATACCGCGGCCCTGGAACACAAAGGGCAAAAAAGGAACATGAATGGGTTTTATTCAGTAAAAGTCTGACACTCCCTTCCACTCCGCCCAGAGCGTCATTAGATGATTTCCCACCCAAAAAAGTAAAAAAAACTCGTTAAATAAAAATTGTATGTTTTGCCATATTTGTGATAAGATGTCAAACGTGAAAAATCTACCAAATGTTGCTGCTTGATTGTGAAAACAGTTGCTGTCACATTCAAAATACGGGCGTAGTCATAAGGGTATTTTTTTGTCTGCATGCTCATTGCACGTAGAATAGGCTCTCCTTACTCAGCATTATACATAGTATTGTACTGTTAATACTACACAATAAAATACCAAATATATGGATAAATATAAACTGTGACACTAAATAGACTGATACTGTTATTTTACAAGAGAATATTCTACGTTTATTTGGCCGGGCCACTAAGAAGATGGTGTATAAATATAACTATACATATATTAACCTAGTAATTAAAAAAAATTGATAATCGGCTCAGTGCTACTACGATTTCTTTTTTTAAAGGAAAGAATTTCAAAACTGAAGAAGGTATAGAAGACTCGACTGTTATCATCTGCCTAGCCTTTTCCCAACTATATTAGGGTCGGCTTCCAGTCTAACCGGATGCAGCTGAATAGCAGTATTTTACATGGAGCGACTGCCTATCAGACCTCTACAACCCAGTTAGTACTGGGTAATACGATACCCCTTGGTAAGAACGGTTGTCAGACTTTTTGGGCCACTGACTACCTAACGACTGTCAAGGCTCTACAAAAGACACCGGGGACCAACGGCTTAACGTGCTTTCCGAGGCACGGAGGAAACTCGGTATGTAATGGGTGGTCCCTCATCCACAGACCAACCTAGGCAAGTACGGTTTAACTTAAAGATCGACCCGAGCGGCTGTTATTATTTAGCAACGAGCACCTCCTTTAGAAGACTTGACTGCACATGCCAAAATTCTCACCGAGTTATCAACCCAAACAAGCGGAAACTATCGTTAAGTTACTTAAGCCTTAAAACTGCTGAAGTTACTTAAAAGTAAGTAGGTCGTAATCGACAGAATGCACCTTTCTTTTGTAAGAAGTAGGAACCGATTCATTTTTCCTTTTCAACGGGAAATCTAAAAATAAAAAAAGTAAATGGAATCGACTGCTTATCGACTGGTGCTGGTCAACAAAAGAAAATGGATTACTTTGCTGCAGCTCTGAAAGATTGGCTCGAGTACTTTTACAATTAAACTAGTGCTACCGTTTTGAAGTCTTTTATTTCATTCTTTCTTTTTGTACTTTAGCAGCGATCCGCCTCTGCTTCGTTCGAGCTATCGGGTCCAAAACTATCCTATCTTTCAACCAACTTTTTCATAAGTTTTTTTTAAATACATGTTTTTATTTTTTTATTTTTTACTTTAAACTACTCCACGAGCCCCGTACTATTCAATCCATCAATCAGCACAATGTTTTTATTGCGTTACACTGAGTCATACCGTAAAGATTTTTCACCCAAAAAAATTGCCGTTTCCCAGCAATATTTTTTGGATATAGTTACTTAGTTTGATGTACAGAATGTTTGGGTAACGGCTTCGTGAAGGGTCCGTTTACACCCTGTATTATCTTGCATTTTAGTAGTGGGTTTGAATCTTGATTGGCAACTTGTTATAGGGATTATATTAGCAAAATTACATGCTCTAATTTCTATATATAATTATTACATATTACAAAGCAAGGAATGCTTTGAGCAGCATAATTACTTGGTAGTTTGAATATACAATATCAAGCTTACCAAAGTCTGCACACAAATATCTATTTATAGAATATGACGTATAAGTATTAAATATAATTACTTGTAACTTTTAACTAGCAACCCACCCTCTGTTTGCGTGGAATTTATAAACAACTAGCTGTTCCCGGCATGCGTTGCAATGCACCTTTTTCCTATCCTACCTACCTATCCTACCTACCCTACCTACCCTACCTACCTACTTACCTACCCTACCTACCCTACCTACCCTACCTACCCTACCTACCCTACCTACCCTACCTACCCTACCTACCCTACCTACCTACCCTACCTACCCTACCTACCCTACCTACCCTACCTACCCTACCTACCCTACCTACCCTACCTACCCTACCTACCCTACCTACCCTACCTACCCTACCTACCTACTTACCTACCCTACCTACCCTACCTACCCTACCTACCCTACCTACCCTACCTACCCTACCTACCCTACCTACCTACCCTACCTACCCTACCTATCCTACCTACCCTACCTACCCTACCTACCCTACCTACCCTACCTACCCTACCTATCCTACCTACCCTACCTACCCTACCTACCTACTTACCTACCCTACCTACCCTACCTACCCTACCTACTCTACCTACCCTACCTACCCTACCTATCCTACCTACCCTACCTACCCTACCTACCCTACTATAATTTGAGATTTAAACTATCCTATCTCTCAAGTTGAATCGAACTGCACATGGTGTGCGAATTTTATTATAATC
Organism: Noctua pronuba; assembly: GCA_905220335.1. Lineage (NCBI taxonomy): Eukaryota > Metazoa > Arthropoda > Insecta > Lepidoptera > Noctuidae > Noctua > Noctua pronuba. Next base: position 6,501,655 of record LR999915.1, on the reverse strand, counting down.
GGTTAAGTGGTTTAGGAGTCCATTGAGGACAAACATTGTGACACGAGATTTATATATATTAAGATAGATAGATAGCATATTCTTTATTATGTACACAATGCAAATTACGAGTACTTACATAATAGTTGTCATTTTACATAGGACGACCCAGTCTTATCACTAAAAGCAATCTTTCAAGACATTTTTTAGGTATTTATGGCTGTTATAGACTTAAATACGATTCCAATAAATTCGATTTGTGATTAGATATTTTACTTTTAGCTTATGTTTGGCCCATTCCATGTTAGCTTGACTGATTTTTGGGTTCGTTCGAACGTCGCCGATTTCTGTCAAATGACAAAATAAAATATCATCATTTGCCTAGCCTTTTTTCAACTATATTCGGGTCGGCTTCCAGTCTAACCGGATGCAGCTGAATACCAGTATTTTACATGGAGCGACTGCCTATCAGACCTCTACAACCCAGTTAGTACTGGGTAATACGATACCCCTTGGTAAGAACGGTTGTCAGACTTTTTGGGCCACTGACTACCTAACGACTGTCAAGGCTCTACAAAAGACACCGGGGACCAACGGCTTAACGTGCTTTCCGAGGCACGGAGGAAACTCGGTATGTAATGGGTGGTCCCTCATCCACAGACCAACCTAGGCAAGTACGGTTTAACTTAAAGATCGACCCGAGCGGCTGTTATTATTTAGCAACGAGCACCTCCTTTAGAAGACTTGACTGCACATGCCAAAATTCTCACCGAGTTATCAACCCAAACAAGCGGAAACTATCGTTAAGTTACTTAAGCCTTAAAACTGCTGAAGTTACTTAAAAGTAAGTAGGTCGTAATCGACAGAATGCACCTTTCTTTTGTAAGAAGTAGGCACCGATTCATTTTTCCTTTTCAACGGGAAAGCTAAAAATAAAAAAAGTAAATGGAATCGACTGCTTATCGACTGGTGCTGGTCAACAAAAGAAAATGGATTACTTTGCTGCAGCTCTGAAAGATTGGCTCGAGTACTTTTACAATTAAACTAGTGCTACCGTTTTGAAGTCTTTTATTTCATTCTTTCTTTTTGTACTTTAGCAGCGATCCGCCTCTGCTTCGTTCGAGCTATCGGGTCCAAAACTATCCTATCTTTCAACCAACTTTTTCATAAGTTTTTTTTAAATACATGTTTTTATTTTTTTATTTTTTACTTTAAACTACTCCACGAGCCCCGTACTATTCAATCCATCAATCAGCACAATGTTTTTATTGCGTTACACTGAGTCATACCGTAAAGATTTTTCACCCAAAAAAATTGCCGTTTCCCAGCAATATTTTTTGGATATAGTTACTTAGTTTGATGTACAGAATGTTTGGGTAACGGCTTCGTGAAGGGTCCGTTTACACCCTGTATTATCTTGCATTTTAGTAGTGGGTTTGAATCTTGATTGGCAACTTGTTATAGGGATTATATTAGCAAAATTACATGCTCTAATTTCTATATATAATTATTACATATTACAAAGCAAGGAATGCTTTGAGCAGCATAATTACTTGGTAGTTTGAATATACAATATCAAGCTTACCAAAGTCTGCACACAAATATCTATTTATAGAATATGACGTATAAGTATTAAATATAATTACTTGTAACTTTTAACTAGCAACCCACCCTCTGTTTGCGTGGAATTTATAAACAACTAGCTGTTCCCGGCATGCGTTGCAATGCACCTTTTTCCTATCCTACCTACCTATCCTACCTACCCTACCTACCCTACCTACCTACTTACCTACCCTACCTACCCTACCTACCCTACCTACCCTACCTACCCTACCTACCCTACCTACCCTACCTACCCTACCTACCCTACCTACCCTACCTACCTACCCTACCTACCCTACCTACCCTACCTACCCTACCTACCCTACCTACCCTACCTACCCTACCTACCCTACCTACCCTACCTACCTACTTACCTACCCTACCTACCCTACCTACCCTACCTACCCTACCTACCCTACCTACCCTACCTACCCTACCTACCCTACCTACCCTACCTACCCTACCTACCTACCCTACCTACCCTACCTATCCTACCTACCCTACCTACCCTACCTACCCTACCTACCCTACCTATCCTACCTACCCTACCTACCCTACCTACCTACTTACCTACCCTACCTACCCTACCTACCCTACCTACTCTACCTACCCTACCTACCCTACCTATCCTACCTACCCTACCTACCCTACCTACCCTACTATAATTTGAGATTTAAACTATCCTATCTCTCAAGTTGGATCGAACTGCACATGGTGTGCGAATTTTATTATAATCGGTTAAGTGGTTTAGGAGTCCATTGAGGACAAACATTGTGACACGAGATTTATATATATTAAGATAGATAGATAGCATATTCTTTATTATGTACACAATGCAAATTACGAGTACTTACATAATAGTTGTCATTTTACATAGGACGACCCAGTCTTATCACTAAAAGCAATCTTTCAAGACATTTTTTAGGTATTTATGGCTGTTATAGACTTAAATACGATTCCAATAAATTCGATTTGTGATTAGATATTTTACTTTTAGCTTATGTTTGGCCCATTCCATGTTAGCTTGACTGATTTTTGGGTTCGTTCGAACGTCGCCGATTTCTGTCAAATGACAAAATAAAATATCATCATTTGCCTAGCCTTTTTTCAACTATATTCGGGTCGGCTTCCAGTCTAACCGGATGCAGCTGAATACCAGTATTTTACATGGAGCGACTGCCTATCTGATCTCCATAACCCAGCTAGTACTGGGTAATACGACACCCCTTGGTAAGACTGGTTGTCAGACTTTTTGGCCACTGACTACCTAACGACTGTCAAAGATCTACAAATGGCACCCGGAAACTCGGTATGTAATAGGTGGTCACCCTTCAAAGACCAACCTAGGCAAGCACGGCTTAACCTAAAGATCGACGGCGAGCGGCTGTTATTATTAAGCCACGAGGTCTTCTAAAAATTTAAAAATAAAATAATGACCGTAAAAAAATACACTCCCATCTAAGGCGCGAATTACACAGAAACGGCGTAAGGTGACGGCGAAGGCGTGGAATTTATAAGGAAACGAAAGAACGGCGTGCCTGCGCCGCGCCGCTTGAGTTTAATTCACGACACGTCGCCTACGTAAATTTTGTATGAAAACATTTTGAAGCGGCATCATGCCTGCGCCGCGCCTTCACCTTACGCCGTTTCTGTGTATCGTGCCTTTTACTTCTGCAATCCGAGTAAATATTTAAGCAACACATTTCCGAATTATAATCAAAATTCCTTCCAAACAGTCTTAAGCAAAAAAAATCGCTTCAAATTAATCAAAGGGCCTTAAAAGCCGAAAAGGTTTTAAGAAACATTCAAAATCTTCTTGGAATCTATAAGGTTTTGGAACGACAAATCTGGGGTAAAATATCTGTCGTGTGGAGGCTTAAGACGGTCGGGATAAAGCACTCAGATTCAACGAGGACTATTTATAAAGATTACTGAACCAACCTATATCGACTTAAGACTAAATAAACTGGAAATTCGTTTAAAAAGGAACCTTTTTTTTTTTGAATGAAAGTTTAGGAGGGGTGGATTCCTATTTAGTCGACTAAGTTTAATTTTGGATGTTGAGTTCAAATAATCAAAACTAAGTTATTTTAATGGAATTGAATTAAGTAAAAAAAGGAGTTGTAACATTTTTTTTTATTTCCCGCTTTTTAGTTTAGTAACGTGCAAGAATTCGTTTACACGTTTACGTTTTTATTTACATTATTGGCGGGTTGAATCACCGGTTTAGACAGGCGATCATTTTCAAATCTTTGAAAGCAGTTCTAATTATTTTTTTAATCAAACTGAAGTCTTCTTTCGGTAATCTAAAGGTAACTACTTTCCTTCCGTGTGACATAGCTGTGGGACGGCCTGTATTAGATTTTCTAGTTTTTTATACGATTTGTCACTCCGAATTACTTTTAAACTTATAAGTTGTTTTTTTTGTGACCACCCTTTAAAACCCTTCATTTTGATACCCCACTCGATGGTATAGGAAGAATTTTTCATTTTTCTTTGGTTTTTCATTTCAATGTAACCAGTGACACTCGCGCCATCAAGCCAAATCTATCGACGTACAATTTATCCAAATCTGTTCATCCGTTTAGGTTGTAGTGTTACGAGGGAACATAGAAACAGACATACATACATACATACAGATCAAACACATAACCCTCCTTTTGGGCTTCGCCGAAGTCGGGTAAAAAAAGTTATTAATATTATTATCGTGAATTTTTAGTCGTGTTACAAAGGTGTTCCACTCAATGTACGACATAAAATAGCTCAAGGCGCGATTTTTTTTTACCTACCATAATAGGTACAAAGAAAAATAAATAATATATTAGAATAAAATTATGAAACATCCTGTTAATGATGTTTACGTGTCAAACGGGAGAACATACCTACCCAGCGCTCGAGTCCAGGAGATCATCGCTCGCAATAGGGTGTTTTAACTACATCATAATACTGAATAATTTTTAAATTATTAATTTAAAATCTCATAATTACCATTTTTTTATGAATGTTTAGTAGTCATTGGATACATGAAGTGAGCTGCCGTTGTAAGACTACTAAAAAATCCTCCTGACTATACCTTACAAACGCCAGCCAGATTAACTTGCTTTCCGAGGCATGGAGGAAACTCGGTACGTAATGGACGGTCACCCACCTACAGATCGACCTTGGCAAGCGCTGCCTTGAAGATCGACTCGTCTTACAACAGCAGACGATAAAAGTCACGGTGTGTAAAACACTTCAGTATATCTGAAGAGGTTTTTATATAGAGGTTTATTTTTATCCGAATTCGGCGAACCCAAAAGGAAGGGTTATGATTTCAGCAGTATGTATGTATGTATGTATTTACGTATGTTATTTCGTAGAGCCTAAACTATTCATCCGATTTTGATGAATAAGGTGTCAATCAATTCGTTATTATGGCTCGGGTGAAATATAACTGGCGAAATGTGAGTAGTGAGTTGAGTTAGTATAAGTACACCTCTGCCTGACCCTTCTGGGATTAATGGCGTGAAGTTATGTTATATGTTTAGATACATGTGTATCTGTATGTACATCTCCTTATCTTACTCTATATGTATGGAGTAAGATAAGATAAGATCCCATAACCATAACACATCTTGAGTATTCCAATTGTGTTGACTTGTATATAAGCCACCACAATCAAGTATTGATTACAACTAAATATAATTGAATTTAACTACGTTCTCGAGTTTACTGAGCCATGAATTTGATTGCGGGTTACTGAAGCTACCCAGTGTACACGAACAAACCAACCAGCAGTTTCAAACGTTTTAGACGAAATAGTTATGGAGACCAATTAGAATAATAATTCTGAGAAAAGTTTCTGGTTCATTGTAACCAATTATTGGCCTTACTGTTGGAACACTGGTCTCTTGTCTGTTAGGAGTGAGCTGTTATCCACCATACGAGTCCAGTGCAGATTTATAGACAATTTGTTTTTGCGTTTATTTAAAATTTGACAATCAATTCGGGTTGTACTCTGCTTGTAATAATATAATTCAATCATGATTTAAAAGAACATAGCGCCATCTATTATCATAAGAACGTTATTGTTGTTTACCTCGGGAATAGTCCTTTCTATCGGGGTGAAAGGTACCTTATGTCCGTTTTTGTACACCTAACAACGTATATGCAAATTTTCAGGATGATCGGTTTAGTGGTTTAGGCGTGAAAAGGTAACAAACAAACAAACTTACTTTCGCATTTATAATATTATATTTAATGTATATACTAAGTAAGGAGTAACGCACGTAGCCCGCGGATTCGGCCGTGAGGAGTTCGGTAATTATCCCACGGGATCGTACTACCGGGATAAAAAGTATCTTATGTGTTTATCTAGGTTATAAACTATATGCCGAATTTCATTCAAATCCGTTTAGTGGTTTTTGCGAAAGAGTAATTAACATTCATACATACACACATCCTCATAAACTTTCGTACTTATAATAGTAGAAAGATATTGGTTTGTATTCTAAGATCTGCTGGTTTTCTCCCGTTGTTTTTTCTCCACAGAAAGATTGATTACACAATATAAATTATTACTTGAATTTCCAGAAAATACCACTGATAAGTAGCGGCCGTACCACTGGCCTAACATTGCTCAGAGATTCCTAAATATTTTAACAATTCCCAAAAATATAATTCTGAAAATAACAGGATATTCTTTTGCTCTTTTTGTTTTCAAACGATAACAAACGTCTACCATCTAGACTTACACCATCAACATCATTCTCTTGCACTTATCCCAATTCATTTGCGGTCGGCGCAGCATATTGTCTTCTTCTCCCATACTTCTCTATTACTCGTCATCTCATCAGATACCTCCTTTCTTGCCATATCATTCTTTACACAGTCCATCCATCGTTTCTTTTGTCTTCCTCTACTCATATACCCATCTACATTCATCCTGAAAACTTTCCTCACGACCTTTTCCTCATTCTTCTGCATCACATACCCATACCACGACAACCAATTACCTGACAACTTTTCAACCATCTAGATTTACATACAGGGTGTAAACGAACCCTTTACAAAGCCGACAACCAAGCATTCTGTACATCAAACTAAGTAACCCTACGCAAAAAATATTGCTGGGAAACGACTTGTTTTTTTGGTGTGAAAAATCACGTTTTACGGTAAAACTCAATGTAGCATACTCAAAACATTGTGCTGATGGATGCTTTGAACAGTAAACAGATCATGGAGGTTAGTAAAGTTAAATTATTACCTTAAAAACTAGTATTTTTTTTAAAAACTTGTAAAATTTGGAATTTTGTCCTCCAATATCTCCGTAACCAGGAGGTTCTCAGGTATGGTGCAGTACAAAAAAAAATTCGCAATGACGAGGAGAACAAGTGCCTTTCGGCTTCGTTAAGGGTATTTTTACACCCTTTATTACTTATATATCTTTTACATGTCAGTACTCTTTACTTTTCTAATTTAAGGCTTTCTAATTTATGCTAAATTTCAGGATGATTGGTTCAGTGGTTTAGGCGTGAAAAGGTAACAAACAAACAAACTTACTTTCGCATTTACGTGTTCTTTTTTTTTTCACGGGTGACCACTGAAAACCAGCGCTGTGCTGTGGGCTCCCCATAGTACAGCACCATGCTGAGTGGTAACCTGCTTGTCGCAGTCAGGACGTGCAAGATGTTAACGTATTTCTTTTTTTTTTTTTGTCCCGTCCTGTTCAAATTATAAATATTTGTTATGCGTTGTACCTACCTATGTTTATTGTATTTTTTTTTTGTTATTTTGTATGATGCACGTCATGTCCCTGCGACAAATAAATGTTTTTTCTTTCTTTCTTTCTTCTTTCATTTATAATATTAGTAAGGATAAGGATTTTTATTCCGGTCGAAAAATTTCGTGGGACAATTACCGAACTCCAAACGGGTGAAGCTAGAAAATATTCTGCAAGTCCTAGAATTTCACTGTTCATACAGCTTCATGTTTCTGATGGACAGATGTCAAATACACACCAAAGGCTTTCAGATTTCTCTGTGTTCAGTCAAGTTCAGGTCAGGTCAGAACGATCCCTACTTTGTGTAGTTGATCCTTTGTGAGGTTGACAAACGTAACTACGACGTCAAATGGACGGTGATGTTTTTTGTTGGCATTATGCGAGAAGGTACACGTCCTCGTCAATGTGTTCTGTCCTGTTTAAAAAATTTAAGCAAAGTAAGAACCGTAAAAGAAAGTAAGAGAGAATTTTAACTTTTGACAGTTCTAACTTCAAGAAATTACTAAACTACAGAATACAAATCGTATCTTAAGTTCTTTTACTCAAGTAATCACTTTGACTTGTATGTACAAGGTGTAAACAGATCCTTAACGAAGCCGTCAACCAAGCATTCTGTACATCAAACTAAATAACTTTAAGCAAAAATTATTGCTGGTAAACAACTTTTTTTTTGGGGTGAAAAATCACGTTTTACGGTAGGACTCGATGTAACGCACTCATAAATGGATTGAATAGTACAGGGGTCATGGAGGTGTTTAAAGTACAAATCTTACAATAAAAATCTGTATTAAAAAAAACTTGTGAAAAAGTTGGAAATTTGGCCCCCAATATCTCCGTTACGAGAAGGTTCCCAGGTATGGTCTAGAACAAAAAAAATGTTTGTATTGACGGGGAGAACAAGTGCCTTTCGGCTTCGTTAAGGGTCTTTTACACCCTTTAGATACGGGTGTAAGTCACAAATTTTGTATTAAAAACTTACCTGACTCCGAGTTAAGCTTTGTATTTAGAACACAGTAAACGTCTTGACATTAACATTAGACGGCAGATCAGCAAGGATCGTTAAATCCTTGCGAGCCTTGCTTACATCGTAAAACCTTCGAAGGAGCGATGCATTCCTCAGGGATCTAAGGATAACGATCTTGAGTGATTTTATTACGTCACGTAGGTACCTTCGACACATTATCCATCTATAGATATACATAGATATTCATAGATAATGCAAGAACACCTACTTCGCGTGACCGACTTAAGCATTTTATGCTTAACGTGGCTACTGCAGCAAGCTAATTTGTTTAAAACAACAACGTTACAACTCAAGAACTTAATTCTAGACATTTAAAGAACAAAAACGTTGTCTATTTTGTAGAGTAACTTGTTTGTATAGTAACAAATAGTGCTCATAGGAGGTTTTAAAAAAATGGCACGCTTGGTTTTGATACCGATCGTGATACTTGCGTTTTCTGGGCATATCTATATCTGTGATTCCTACATTGCCTGTACAATTTGATCGCGCATTGTATTTAATTAAAGCTTTCTGTACCTACCATAAGAGGTCAGATTTAACTAAACGGGCACCTCCGATTTTTCGGATTCATGTGCATTTGGTTTAATTTTCACTTGCTTAGGTGAAGGAAAACATCGTGAGGAAACCAGCATGCCTTTCTTATTTTATTTTTTCCTGTTGGGAAATCATCAAATGAGGGTCTCCCTGTGGGCGGAGTGGAAGGGAGTGCCAGACTGACTAAAACCCACCCTTGTTCCTTCTTAGCCCTTTGTGTTCCAGAGCCGCGGTGTCTCTTTCGAACAGTCCCGCAGCCCCGGCAGGCATCGGCCCTTGCGGACCCCTTCTATTTTGCTGACATCTCTTTTAGAACACGAACACGAACGCGCCGTCGACACGGCAAAAACCGGCATGCCTGAGAGGTATTTCTCTCTCGGCATGTAAAGTCAAGTCAGAGGCCCATTTATGCGGCATGAAAACACTAACACCAAGTTAAGCACTAACCACAGGATAAAGAAAGAAAGATCCGGTCCGATATTTTGTATGTGTCCAATCCAAATTTTGTTTTTTCTTCGTCTTGAATTTCAAACTGTAACTTTTAATCGTTTGTCGTGGTATGGGCATGTGATGCGGAGGGATGAGGAAAATGTCGTGAGGAAAGTTTTGAGTATGAATGTGGATGGGTATATGAGTAGAGGAAGACCAAAGAAACGATGGATGGACTGTGTAAAAGATTATTTGGCAAGAAAGGAGGAGTCTGATGAGATGACGAGTAATAGAGAAGTATGGAAGAAGAAGACATGCTGCGCCGACCCCAAATGAATTGGGATATGGGCAAGAGGATGATGAACATTGTTATGAATCACATCCTAAGAGGTATTGCGCTTATTTTGTTACGCCCTGTAGGCTGTCGTACAGTAATTATCAACAACTTGTTAAGTAATTAGTCGTCACTTTAGCAGCTGTTTACACGCGTCGACTAACTTAATGTTACTTAGTTGTTTTAGTACACAGTTCCGACAAATACGAATTTTAGTTTCGAAACCTGCCCATAAATTGTAGTTAGCGCAATGTTCTATTCTATTGTTGTACTAACTAGGTTTAAGTAACATTAACTTAATTAGACTGTATGGTAGACTGCGGGTAAAGTTCGACGGGAGCAGTTAAACAGTAACTTGTACTAAAGTTATGATTATTCATAGGTATATTGTGTACGTCTCTGACTCCCGTATGTCTGTCGACTGCCTCCTTGGTCTTATACATAGAGGTAAGGTCAGGGTGGTATATTCCGTCTATGGGGCGTAACCGTCTAAAGTCTGTTTTTTAATCCCTGAGACTAAATTGACAAGTGAAAATGGCAATCCTATTGAAATCTATGTCAGTTTGCCATTTTCACTTGTCAATTTAGTCTCAGGGATTAAAAAACAGACTTTAGACGATTACGCCCCATAGACGGAATATACCACCCTGACCTTATGAGGAGCCGAGTATAAGTTTCGAAAAATGATCGAACATGACAAAGATGCCCGTTTCACTAAAACTAGAAATTACTTTACTTATACATAACATTACGCCTGTAATCCCCGATGGGTTAGGCACAGGTGTACCTCACCCACATTTCGCCAAATAGTTTTAAGTAATAGGGAGCGAGCCTATTGTCATCAACCGGGCACAAATCCGGACTCCGTGGATGCTACTGAAAAATTCCTAGTGAAAAACCCCAATAACACTTTACCTGATCCGGGAATCGAACCCAGGACCTCATGCACAGCAGTCTGCTTGACTTGACCAACGAAAAATGTGCAAAAGCAGACATTAACTATCAAATATAACATCTCTCTGAGCGAATAGCACAGACGCATCCAATTTACGCATCCAATTGCAACGGTCCGTCAAATTAGGCGAATAATGTACATCACTCTAAATGTTTACGAGATACTGTTCTAAGGGTGACGGCAGGCTTTTGCTGATTTTTAAATATTACCAAAAAAAAGGTTTATTTGGCACATGCCACAAGTGCACACTACATTTAAAAAAAAAAACTTTAACTTAAACACAAAACAAAAAGACAAATGCCTGCAGTTTCCAGTGATTTTTCGCGAACAAATATCAACAAATCAATTTGTGTTCGGTTTCCATGTATACAGTCACGAGCACCAATATGTATACACTTTCCTAAATTTAAAAGCAATTTTAGCCAGGACTAAATATATGAGTTCCAAAATACTATGTTCGTAACAACTTGACATTTCAATCAGAACAGTAGGAGAAAAACACTTTTTAAAGTTGTTAAGTGTTTACATATTGCTGCTTGTGACTCTACAGATGAAGAGTAAAAGAAACTTACGACAGTACTGTCGTAAGTTTCATAATAATTGACGTAACTTATTTTAAACTTTGTCTGTAGTAAGTAAATGTGGTAAAAATATACTCCCGACCTATTCTCCTTAAAATATGCCTGGCTCATCCTCCATCAGAGGACTGTAATAGGCCGAGTTGAATGCCCCATTTCACCAACAAATACAGCTCACAAAACCTAATCGGATGTCTGCACCCAGCCTAATATAGCTCTTGTGGTATTATGAACTATTTGCAATTGGTGCGTAGCTCACGATCGCACCACGGCTCCGCGGTAGCTAGTTGGGCTAAACTAATGATATTAACAATCAAAAGCCACAGTAGAACTATGCTAATGGAACTGCGGGCGTAGAATTTAGTAACAGAATAGATTCATAACTTTGGGATATATTTTGATCTAGTTTAACAGTAAAGCTGATACCGGCGCGACGGTGATATCATTTTCGTACATTTATCTAGAGTGAATAGTCACTCGCGTGAAGCGTCTGGTATTAGCTTAAAGAAAAGATGACAATAAGATATACGTACAACTTACCTAATTTATTCTTAGAAATTAATTTGTCAATAAAGATAAGAATCTAATCGTGTTATCATCTGCCTACCCTTTTCCTAACTATGTTAGGGTCCCGGATACGGCTGAATATCAGTTTTTTACATGGAGCGACTGCCTGTCTGACCTCCACAACCCAGTTAGTACTGGGTAATACGATACCCCTTGGTAAGACTACTTGTAACGACTGTCAAAGATCTACAAACGATAGCCGGGACCAACGGCTTAACGTGCTCTCCGAGGCACCGAGAAAACTCGGTATGTAATGGGCGGTCACCCACCCATGGACCAACCTAGGCAAGCACAGCTTAACATTAAAATCGACCCGAGCGGCTGTTATTATTTAGCCACGAGCTTCTCAAGAACCTAATCTTGTACTATTAATAAATGTGAAAGATCTGACTATTAGTTACGTTTTCACGGTTAAACAGTTGAAACCATTTTGAAGATTTTCTTTTTGAATACAGCTTAAAAACTAAAGAAGGAAAATAATGAACGAAAAAAATGTGTCCTCGAAATGGTTTTTATAGTTTGTACGTATAAGAAAATTCTAAATTCAAGCGGAAAAGTCAAAGATAAGTGTAAAAAGCAGCTTCTGAAATTATTAGCTAATGAACACACTGTAGCAGCTTTACGCCCCAAAAATATTTTTTTAATTAAAAAATAAACTGGTCAAAGTCATAAAAAGAGTATTAAATATCGCACAAATGGCTTTACGGACAAAATTGTTAAACAATATTTTTATGCCCACATAAAATACTGTTGCTTTGTTTATCCTGATTTTAGGATACTAGGAATGTTTTTATTTGCTAGAACAAAACTTTTATATTACTGTTTTAGTGTTGTAGCTTCATGCCAAAAAAGTCCGACAACCACTCTACCTAGGGGTATCGCATTGCCCAGTTATAACTGGAGGTCAGATAGGCAGCCGCTCCATGTAAAATACTGGTATTCAGCGGCATCCGGTTAGATTGGAAGCCGACCCCAACATAGTTGCAAAAACGCATGGCAGATGATGATGAGTGTTGTAATTTCATGAAAATGTATGGTCGCAAGTATCTCTATTATTTTATTCTGTCAAGATAATATACCTCTCTTCTATTCTCTTCTATAAAGGGTGTATACAACAGGGTGGGTACATACAACTTTTTTTTGGGGTGAAAAATCACGTTTTACGGTAGGGCGTAATGTAACGCACTCAAAACATTGTGCTGATAGACGGATTGAATAGAACGGGGGTCGTGGAAATGTTCAAAGTAAAAATCTTTTAGAAAAGATTTTTTTTGAAAAAGATTTTTACTTTGAACATTTCCACGACCCGGGTCGTGGAAATGTTCAAAGTAGAAATCTTACATTAAAAACATGTATTTAAAAAAAAAGTTGGAACTTTGACCCCAATATCTCCGTAACTGGAAGGTTCCCAGGTATGATCTAGAACAAAAAAAAATATCGTAATAACGGGGAGAACAAGTGACTTTCGGCTTCGTTAAGGGTATTTTTACACCCTTTATAGCCTACCTATACTAGAGATGTGCCGACTATGACTTTGGCCAACTGCCGACTAGCCGGCTAGTCGGTTGCAAAAAACCCGACTATTCGGCCAAGCCGGTCAGTACTTTCGGTGGCGCTCAGGGGACATCGGCAATTTCCATGGCTTAAAACAGCTAAGTCGCTCGCATTGAGTCCAAATCATACATCGCATTCGCTGTACCCACCGTGCGGTCATAGAAATTATAATATTTTTTTTGGTTTACTATTAAGTACACATCTGCGTAATCCTTCGGAGACTACTGGCGTGATGTTTTATTTCATCATTATTTAGAGCATCTATATACCCGAAAACCGTACCTAAAAATACAACATTAAAGTGACATAAACTTAATACAAAAATCTCGATGTTTTTACAAAGAATCGTCCAAAGCATGAGTAAACTAGAACATATAAGTCAAGCAAGCGTCACCAAAGAGTTCCGATAAAATTCTACTTTGTCATGTATTCATTGATCTTGTGAAAGGGTAAGGGGTCTAGAAAGAAAGTTTTACCACGAAACTTGCAAGTATATCTTTGACAGATCCCTTTGTATGCCCTCTTGACCCACAATCGAGAGGAATCAAATCTGATTACAGGAATTCCGAGTACAATCGTAAAAGGGATTATGTAGGGCAGACATTTTCATCTCTTGGGCATTGGGCACGTGCTCTACTGAGGGCCAGAACAGCCCTTTCAGCTATAACGATAACCGATGTCAAAAATTTATTGAACTGATAAGTGCTTTTCAGTAGCTTCGGAAAGTTGAAAGTAATTTTACAAATACCAATAGAACCTGCAACGTTTCAAATATTACAGTAAAAAAAAACACGCGTTCTCGTATTCTTCTGAGCAAACCCTGTCATTTGATACCCACACCATGGGAATGCATAAAAAATAACTAGTCCGCCATCTTTGGGAGTCCGCCATCTTGGATTTAGAATGACGGCACTTAGCTATCCATGCATTGTCATCCAAACTCCGGAAACAACCGGAACGGTAAAATTTAACTTCTAAGAAATTGTTGCGTGTTTACGCAAAAAAGAAAAACGAACAAGTCAAAAATAATACCTATATGTGTAGCCATCAAATTCGATCGAGTAACCCCAATGACGCAATATAAAACCCCTATATTTTAATTATAGAAATAGATGGATGGCTCTTTAACATTTGCTCGTTAAAATGGTGCTACAATGTCGCGGCGGGGTACCGCTGAACTAAATCAGACCCTTTATTCCATTTACTATCTAGTAATTTACTAGAATTGTAATTTTAATATTATTCTTCCTTTTTTCACACACATATTGTCTACATTTCTTTTTCATTTCTCCTTTTGCAGGTCTACTGGCAGAAATTTCTTTAGAAATAAGCAGTATCTATGTACTTATATATTATAATGTTATTTTCCTGTGTTGTCTACTGTGTGTACATAAATAGTAAAATATAATAAATAAATTATTTGTGACTTTTCTTTGTTTGTTTTGATAGAGATATTTTTATGTTTGTTTAGGTTATTATTACAGTAGTGTAGGATTTAATGAGGAGTAAGATTGCATAATCATAACGCATGTAGGCTTAACAATTTAACACCCAATGTACTTACTACAAGATTTGCAACATTTTTTTTTAGTTCAGCGTTATTTTATATTTGTAGAAAGTGATTTAACACGTCAAAAATATGTCGTTACCCTGCAATAATTTTGCTCAATGTTACTAAGTTTAATAAATGAAACGCTTAGGTGACAGCTTCGTGCTGGGTACTTTTACACCCTGTATAGGTATTGGGTATGTGATAATGCAAGGCTTTGAGAGCCGCCATCTTTATCGCGCCCGGAGACAAAGGAACCTCGCCGTGCAGCCTTATTGAAGATAGTCGCTACTCGTTAGCATCTCAGAGGAGAATTGTATATGACTGCAGCTCTTGTTAGTAATTGCAATAAGACGACGAGAATATCGTATTTATAGGGATTTTCAAGTGTGGGTATGAGGGTGTGATGTATGGTAAAATATTATGTTAGTACTACTGTGTCCCGGTATTTTCGTCCGCGTGAAATTAGTATTAAAAAGTACTTCACTATTTGAACCGTATTTTGTGATCAATTTCAAGGGTTTTAATTTTATTTGCACGGCACCCTAATCTGGTTTCTAAAATCAAAGTAGCCAAGGTGACCTAAGTTACTCAGCCTCCTCCTCTTATAACATCAGTTATCTGCTAGTAAAGTCGGTCCAGCCGTTTTGGAGATTAGCCGGAACAAATAGATAGACAACATTTTTAAAAACTTTGTTTTGTTATGAGTGCCGTATATACTTTCATGTGCATTCAGATTCAAATCCTGAAAGGTGAAGATGGCTGTGCAGGATGGGCAAGAAAGGAGGTGGGGCATATCCTGCAGAGGGGCTGTACAGTGGCATTGTATTTGGCCAGATTATTTATTCAGCAATTACAATGTAAGCCAGGGTCGTGTGAACCTTAAGCACCCCTATTTCCCAAATAATACCTCCAATAGGTATACGCTTGTAATTAGAAAACACGCATTGTTATCTATCTTTAATTATGGAACCTGCTATAACTCACCCTGCGGATAATAAGTGCTGTTTGTAATGTAATTTTGTAATTATTATTATTCAATGATGCATAAACTCACGCCTTTTTCCCATCGAGGTAGGCAGAAACTATTGTTGTGCGTGTTTTCTTTTAGGCCGGTTCCACACGTAGGTCCCAATGCCACTCGCCCAACGTGTGGATCTCGAAAATAGCATTGGCACCAACGTTGGGACGAGCGTTGGGAGTTGGCCGAGGCGTGTCAGTTTTATCAAAGGAATCTGCACCAACATTCGCGATGCGTCCACATGTTGGCGCTTTGCTCAGTCCTGAGTCCTGTTGCAACTCGCATCGAGAGCTAGCGAGGAGAGAGACTGTTATCTTCATCCTCAAAATCGCCACCCACATGGACAAATGAAAAAGTTATCGATTTTAGAAGTTTACCAGGCGCACCCAATAATATGGAGCAATTTAGATTTCTGTATCGGACATCTTCACGTTGGCTCTGACGGGTCAGAACTGGTATAATAGCCAATGTGAGGACGTCTCCCGGAAGTAACCGACCAGCGTTGGTACGAGCGTTGGCGGCAACGTGTGGCGCGCTTTAGGGTTCCGACGAAAGGAGGTGCGAATAAAGGTTGAATGTACTGATTACTTAATTTAATAGTTTGGTCGTGTTATTACCAAATGACACGATGTGGAAATAAATATACAAATAGACGTGGCTGGGCGGAGGTTCGTAAGCGACTGCAGAGCTGACCGCTGGAACTTAGTTGCAATATCATGTGTTAACGCCTAGCATGTGTGCGTTCACCAATGGCTCCCGCGCCCACGCGTACAACACCGACCATATCAGTCGCGAGCGATGATGTCGCGGCACTCGCCCAAAGATCGTTGAAACCGCCATAAGCTTACCTACATATTTATTTTGTAAAAATTTCTTGGTATTAAGCCAGTACCAAAATTCAAGTCCGCATCATTTCTTCCACCCCGTCATTTTCTACGTGAAGCTCAGTCAAAATGAAATCCAATTCAGCAATAGCATAAGGGTCGCTACAATATTTAGCGTCACTGCTGTGATCCTTGTATACAGTGTTTTTCTGATCTCTTCTTCTTCTCTTCTTTTCTGACAAATTATTTATTTGAATCTAAGACCTTTAACTTAAAGCATTATCACCCTATAACGATCCGACTACAGGAACACAAGCTTTCCTCTCACATGTCTTCTACTTTTCAGTTATTTTACGTGAAATCGTTGCCCAAAATTATAGATACTTTTATTTACGAAGTAGCTTTTGAAGTTTGTAGGTAAGTAGATAGATACTTTAGTGGTCGAGCCTAAACCAACAGTTCAATGTTTACTTTTAATTTAAGAGCCTTTAAACTTTCAAGTACCTACCTTAGTAGAATAAACTAAATAATAAAAACAAATTATCATCATCTGCCTAGCCTTTTCCCAACTATGTTGGGGTCGGCTTCCAGTCTAACCAGATGCCAGTATTTTACATGGAGCGACTGCCTATCTGACCTCCACAACCCAGTTAGTACTGGGTAATACGATACCCCTTGGTAAGACTGGTTGTCAGACTTTTTGGGCAACTGACTACCTGTAATGACTGTCAAATATCTACAAATGACAGCCGGGACCAACAGCTTAACTTGCTTTCAGCTTAGCTTGCTTGCGTTTTGAAACACGGTCAGTAATGGGTGGTCAACCATCTACAGACCAACCTAGGCAAGCACGGCTCAACTTATGATCGACCCGAGCGGCTGTTAGAATAAACTAAATAAGTAACAATTTTATCATTTTATAGACATCAGACTTTTGAGACAATTGAAACTTCACTAAAATTGAACTTAAAACTATCTAACATTCACATAGACCTAGTTGTTTTATAACTTACAAGCGACTTTCAACCTTAACAACAACGAGTGACAACAAAAGCAGTTACGAGGTCAACTACACTTACTCACTCTTCACGTTATATAAAACGAATTTTGAAATTAATACAGGGACAAGGCCTCATACGCAATGTATCGTTACCAAGGCAAAACGCACATAGCGAACGGCAAGCGCAACGACAAGTTAGAGTAAGAGGTAAGAAGGAATGTAATTTTACATTGAAATAAAGGAATAGTACATGAAAAAAAACCCGAAAAATATTCCGGTGGGGTTGAATGCACCCTGTCACTTTGTGGAGGGCTGTCCCTTTCACCCTGTATGTTATGGTGTAACTGTACTTTTAGATTTAATTTAAATCGTTAAATGTTAAAAGAACACAGAAATAGACTGCCCCTCACAAAGTGCCTATTGTGTAATTATTTGCAATCCACTCAAAATTAACTTTGCTCTGAAAACCACATACTGAAAGCCTTTGCCCACATCTGAGAGTTTCAAATAATCCTCTGTTTTTAACTTCTATGTTTTAAACAGCCACTAAAGTATATTTATATTATTTTGTGCACTTTTGCTTGTTATAGGTTTCATAACCCTTTTAAAAGTGACTAAAGAGCGTTTATACAGAAAGTGGTCAACGTCGCAAATAGCTGTCAAATATTTCACTGTTTTGATTAATTTATCAATATTACTGTATATAGGAAATAAGAAATGTGGCTAAGTAGTGAACTAAAATATTGATTATGAAATGCAATAGGTAATTAATATCGTGACACCGAATATTTAGTTTTAGATGTAAAAAAAGCCTTTTTTACACCTAAAACGGTTAACACCATCAAAATTAGTCATTGCAATTCATTAATAACATTCTAGTTCACTAGTTAGCCATATTTCATATTTCCATACAGTAATATTGCCAAATTAATTAAAACAGGTAAATATTTGACAGCTATTTGCGACGTTGCCAACTTTTTGGATGAAAGCTCTTAAACAAAACTTACGATAATGGGTGTACTATAACAATGACACTACAGGGGTGTAACCTACACCACTGCCTAGCTCTTCAAGGATCACAGACAGGCGTGGTGTCATATTATGAATACAGTAGATATGAAGATACTTGGGTATACAGTATTTAATTGAAAACACAACGAGAAAAGAATTACAGGACGTCAAAAAATTCGCTGTTAATAGGAAAAGTGTACAAAAGGCTGGCAGCATAGGGAAAGAACCTCATGTCCCAGCCCCTGCGGGAGATGCCCCGGTTATTGGTGGCCACGTGGTGGCTCCCGGCCACCGTTGGCGCGGGCCTGTGGACGGTTAGTAATGGGCTAGCTCGCCGTTCTCTGTCTCATGACGACAGGTCGTGTCGACGGCGCGTTCGTGTTTCACGCGCGCCTCAAAGAGATGTCAGCAACCAGAAAGGGGTCCGCAAGGGGCGATGCCTGCCGGGGCTGCGGGACTGTCCGAAGGAGATACCGTGACCCTGGAACACAAAGGGCACCGTTGCCACGTTGGATGGCAATACTGATTCTTTGACCAACACAATGCGATGTATTCAATTATTAGTGATTTCTGCTGCATGCGGGCCTAAATCATGTGAAGGCAATGTACGAATTTGTTTCCCTTTAAATTGTAAAACAACTAAAATAAAATACCGTTAAAATCAAACAGTAATAACGATATTACCCGTAAAACAGTTATGTTTAAATCCCACCAATATTATCTGAACAAAAACCTCCGTTGAAGCACTTACAATTTCGCACGCCTTCTTAAGTAAATATTTACGGAATATTACACCGTTCTCGATAAGAATCGAGTAATACTCAATAAAACGGTATCGATATTGGTAAAGCTTCATCGGACCAACACGAAAATATCGTTCCCATTAATATTTATGAATATAATGATCTTGAAAGGTATTGAATTGTTATTATAAGACTGAGTTGCTTGAATTTATAGTGAACTAGCTTATGCCTGCGGCTTCACCCGCGTTTAGTTCGGGAATTTCCCACGAGATCTTACTTCTGGAATAATAAGTAGTCTATGTATGTACAGTACATATATAGATTTACATGTACTTGCTTATTACTTGCAAATATTAGTTTATAGTAATATCAATTAAATTACATATGTGAAACTAAATCATCATCATCTGCCTAGCCTTTTCTGAACTATGTTGGGGTCGGCTTCCAGTTTAATTGGATGCAGCTGAATATCAGTATTTTACATGGAACGACTGCCTATTTGACCTCCACAACCCAGTTAGTACTGGGTAATACGATACCCCTTGGTAAGACTGGTTGTCAGACTTTTTGGGCCACTGACTACCTGTAACGACTGTCAAAGATCTACATAAGACAGCCGGGACCAACGGCTTAACGCGCTTTTCGAGGCACGGAGGAAACTCGTTTTGTAATTGGTGGTCACCCATCCACGGACCAACCCAGGTCCTTGTCCCATTATATTTGGAGTCGCGCAACACGTTTTCTTCTTCCATTCTCCCCGTCAGACGTCACGGCATCATTTACTCCTTTCTCTTTCATATCATTCCTCACACAACCCATCCATCTTTTCTTTGGTCTTCCTCTCCCTCGCCTTCCAACAACGTTTATATTCATCACTCTTTTAGTCACATGCGTTTCATCTCTCCTCATTACGTCTTATTCTATACATACATTTTGATAATTTTTTTGGTGTAAGCGGCCGAAACATGAATGGTGTTAGGTACGTCTGTGTATGCAAATATTATAAGATTCGGGATTGTTTAATTTCACCCTAACAGATAATCATTCTGAAGGCTTTGGCAAGTAGCGATTGCGATTATTATTATTTTTATTTCCAGAACGACTCTCAAAATGATTTATGTTAGATTTTTGGTAACTTATTTATTTATTTATTTGTTTGAGAAAACATGAGCATAACTGACAAATCCAAGCTTTTACACAGACAAAACACAGATTAAAAGAAACATGTTTACAATAAGGAATTATAAAAATATTAAGTAAAATACTCAAAAATAACAAGAAAAAGTAATCTTTCGTTCATCCTCTCACAGAAACTCAAACATCCACGACATCTTAATATAACGGTCCTTTACATTTTCGACTTTTATATTTTGGTTAACGCCGATAGAATTACACTTGTCTAGCCGAACAGCCCCTGAACAACATTTCTACCATCAACTTCGTTGGCTTTTGGGGCTACAAAATAAACAAATCACAAAAAGTATGGATAAACTTTCCAGTACATAACAACGTGTTACCAAACAATAATACCAACAAAATACTAAGAAATTATTTGTTGAAGAAAATCAACAATTTGCTTCATCAATTTACTCTAAAACTTCGAAGTTATATTTCAGATTATTGAATGCAGAATTCTAAGTCAAATAACATCTTTTATTTTATCTAAATTATTAAGTCAAATAAGATATTTTATCACAATCACATAATTATTTATGACATCGTTATGTTTCTGCCAATCGTTAGGAGACGACAGAGGCATAATTATGTTTTTAAATACATATGTTTATTTTAAATACATGACGTGTTTTTTTAAATACAAATGTGTGTTATGAGACTGCCTCGTTGGTCTAGTGGTCTGCTGAGCATAAGGTCCTGGGTTCGATTCCCGGGTCGGGAAAAGTGTTATTGGTTTTTCCATCAGGAATTTCTCAGTACGGTAGCAGCCACGGAGTCTGGATTTTCACCCGGTTGATGGCAATAGACTCGTTCCCTATTACCTAAAAGCGAAATGTGGGTGTACTCCACCTCTGCCTAAACCTTCGGGGATTACAGGCATGTTATGTTATGTAAATACATATGTATAAAACAAAACAAAATTAGTGATTTTTGGTGCTAGGGAGTCTTATTGTATTCAAAGAATATTTTATCTTAAGATCCATGTGCTAAAATATTGTTTAACTAATGCGAAGCTACGTTATTCCCGATTGATATTAGCTAAATTTAAAATAAAAAATAGGCCGTTCCCGTGATATAATTTAAAACTTTAACGCGAGCAAATGCTGGTAAGGTACAAAACAAGCATAATTTAATTCTTCTTAAATGTTCCTGAAAATGTTTAATGGCATTATTAATTTGACATTACTTAAGTACCTTCTCCCGAAATATAAATCAATAAGGAAAACAAACAACTAATTCCTTGGGAATACAATTTCGGAAAATAATTATTGTTTTCTTCGAAACGCTTCGTCTTTTTCGTTGAGATTTGAATAAACAAATAAACAAAATTAAATGTGGCATTTATTTCATAACTAAAGCTGTCATAACAGTAAAGTATCGTGAGGAAACAAGGCAAGGCAAATTCTAGAACAATAAAAACAATGCAAATTCTGAAATAAACATTTCAATTTTGAATCATCACAAAGCATTTTAGGCCAAAGCAACCATACTATCGGAGAGCAGCGTTGGCCCAGTGGTGGCGGCCCCGACGTACGAGCAGTAAGTCGTGGGTTCGAACCCAAGCAGGCGCATTTTTTCTTTTTCAGTAGCCTTGAATGTCCCACTGATAGGCAAAGGCCTCCCCCATACCCTTCCAGGTACTCCTGCGCCACCTCGAACCAGCCTTCGTGAGGCGCATTACTTTGTGTAATTTATTTCATCACCACTGCTCTCAAAAACGGTGAAGGAAAACATCGTGAGGAAACCGGCACGTCCTACAACCAAAAATTCGAAGACATGTGACATCTGCCAACCCGCACTGGACCCGGGTGGAGGATCATAGCCTATTCCCTCTCATAGAGAGGAGGTCTGTGGCCCAGCAGTGGGAACATTATAAGCTGATTATGTTTATGCAACCATAGGAGCTCGTGGCTAAATAATAACAGCCGCTCGGATCGGTCTTAAGGTTAAGCCGTGCTTGCGTATTGGTCTGTGGATGGGTGACCACCCATTACATACCGAGTTTCCTCCGTGGCTCGGAAAGCACGTTAAGCCGTTGGTCCCGGGTGTCATATGTAGATCTTTGACATTCGTTAGGTAGTCAGTGGCCAAAAAATCTGACAACCAGTTTTACCAAGTGGTATCGTATTACCTAGTATTAACTGGGTTGTGGAGGTCAGATAGGCAGTTGCTCCGTGTAAAATACTGGTATTCAGCTACATCCGGTTAGACTGGAAGCCGACCCCAACATGCAACCATAGCATTATTTCACATCCGAAAAACGATTCCATACAAATCCAGCTAACACCGAAATAGACTACACACTCTCCCAACAAGCTAAACGCATAATCTAAAATCAATCATAACTAAATTGTATCGGACAGTTATACATACAATCTACATAAGCATCTACATGGTGGCTGTACACTCTCGCCGAGACACTACAAGCCGGGGCGAGAGCGCTCCTACACATAATGTAAACGGACCATTCACGAAGCCGACAATCAAGCATTCTATACATTAAACTAAGTAACACTGCGCAAAAATTATTGCTGGGAAACATTTTTTTTTTGGTGTGAAAATCTAGGTTTACGGTGGCGCTCAATGTAACGCATTCAAAACATTATGCTGATAGATGCATTGTATAAAATGTATATATGTATACATTGTACAGAGGTCATGGATGTATTGAAAGTAAAGATTTAACATTAAAAACTTGTCTTTAAAAATAAATATATATATGTAGAGCGACCGCTTTAACGAGTCCTCTGCCTTACCACATAAAAGGCACATTAAGCGTCCACAAAGTCCTAACAATATCCCACAGGTTATTTGCTTTAAAATAACCATAATCCACGAAGGTATTACGATACTAATTGAACTAATACGTGATCAACCTTCAGAATATTCCATTTAAATTGATACCTTCGTGAGGACTCATTAAAGCGGTCGGTCTATAGAAGGTTTGACCCAGAACAAAAAAAAATTGCAATGACGGAAAGAACTATTCGGCATCGTTAACGGCAGCTGGAGTAGTCGCAACTATATCCTGAGAGCTGTGGCGAAGAGCTATACTCCAAATATACATTTTTGTTATTTGATTTTTATTTAAATTTTTTTTTTTTGGTAATTTTATATGTGTATATTATTGTCATTTTGTGCAGAAGTTGATTAGTTAGGAAACATGTTTTCCTGAGTGGTTGTTCTTTGTTTTAATTATAATATTTTATATCAATTTTACTAACATTAGAATATAAGCTGTTTGTAATACTAACTAAATATGGATCACTGTAGTCCGAAATAAATTAATTTTAATTTAATTTAAGGGTCTTTTTACACACACTCGCACTGCTTTTGAGTGTTTCGGCAAGAGTGTACAGTCACCTTAACTACGGACACAATACAGGGTCTCCCTCGTGACCTATAATGGACAAGTGCACGACAAGGCGATGTTAATAGGATTATCTTATTGAGGGTAGTTGTGACGTAAACTAGACGTCTAGAGGGTAGTTGTACAATGTTATTGTTGGTATTGATGAAGTTTGTAACTCGTTTGTTATTTGAGCCTTATTCTCAAGTGTATTCAAGGTTTGTAATTCAAGACTTGAGAACAATTTCAAATCCCCTAGAAACACAACTAATATTCTTGCAGATCATCATCTGCCTAGCCTTTTCCCAACTCTATTGGGGTTGGCTTCCAGTCTAACCGGATGCAGCTGAATACCAGTATTTTAAATGGAGCAACTGCCTATCTGACCTCCACAACCCAATTAGTACAGGGTAATACGATACGATACCCCTTGGTAAGACTGGTTGTACTGACTACCTAACGACTGTCAAAGATCTACAAATGATACCCGGGACGAACGGCTCA
The DNA here is from genome assembly GCA_905220335.1 of Noctua pronuba. Classification (NCBI taxonomy): domain Eukaryota; kingdom Metazoa; phylum Arthropoda; class Insecta; order Lepidoptera; family Noctuidae; genus Noctua; species Noctua pronuba. The sequence continues at coordinate 6,477,161 of LR999915.1, read as the reverse complement.
AAGTGCTCTCCGAGACACGGAGGAAACTCGGTGTGTAATGGGTAAAAAACCCATCCACAGACCAACCTAGGCAAGCGCGGCTTAACCTAAAGATTGACCCGAGCGGCTATTATTATGTAGCCACGAGCTCCTCCTAGAATTAATATTCTTGCAGATAACAAAGACAAAAGAATATAACCTTCTTTTTGAACTGCGATGCGGTAGGGCAAAACACACACACCTACAACACTAGAATCTCACTCCAAAAAAATATTTTATATAAAGGGTGTAAAAAAAAACCTTAACGAAGCCGAAAGGCACTTGTTCTCCTCATCATTGCGATATTTTTTTTTGCTCTGAACCTTACCTGAGAACCTTCTAGTTACGGAGATATTGGAAGTCAAAGTTCAAATTTTTTTAAATACCACTTTTAACGATTTTAATTTTACTTTAATTAACTCGATGACCCGTTTACTATTCAAAACATCTATCAGCACTAAGTTTTGAGTGCGTAACATTGAGTTTTACCGTAAAACGTGATTTTTCAGCCCAAAAAAAAAGTCGTTTCCCAGCAATTATTTTTGCGTAGAGTTGCATAGTTTGATGTACTGAATGCTTGGTTGACGGTTTCGTGAAAGGTCTGTTTACACCTTGGATATGACTTTTTCATGTGTCCTGATTTGAACAGATGTCTCATAATCACCAGCTACGTGAAACTTAGCTCTGATTCGTACTTTTCCGTACGAAATATTGATAACCGCATAAAAAACCACGCTCAAAACTTTTGGAGGAATCCACTCTAGTAACAGATCGAGAAACAGTTCTATAGTCAGCAACAGATTTTTAAATCAACTCTGTAACCTACGTTTGTATAAGCGATAACTATTGAATTATAGATTTTATTTGTCCCTACACATTATTTCAAAATAACAAAATATCACGACTGTAACCCCGAAGTGTTAGGCAGAGGTGCACCTGATAGTACACCCACATTTCGCCAGTTATGTTAAAGTCCTATGTAATATGGTGCGAGCCAAATGCCATCAACCGGCCACAGATCCAGGCTCCGTGGCTGCTACTGATAAATTCCTGATAGAAAAACCCAATAACACTTTGCCTAACCCGGGAATAGAACCCAGGACCTTTTGCTCGGCAGTCGTGCTTGCGACCAACGAGTCAGTCCAGTACACTATAAAGTTAAAAGACATTAAAAAATATATGGTTTACTGAAGTTTATCATTAGTTAACTTCAAACAACGTTTATAAATTAACCCTAAATGGTGCCAACAGAATTAATAACCAAAACCTATCTTTTACAATAATTATACCTATCTTTTACGTTATACCTATCTTTTACAATAATTCTGTAACAAACATCTAGTGCTACGTTCAATCAATGTTACTAATCGACTGAATCTATTGGCAATTTCCTACACGCAATGGGATTCGCGCCGTGTCCTGTCAACTTAGTTGCTGTTAACTCAGTGACTGAGTAGACTCAATGGCTCAATAGTTTCAGTGGCTCAGTAGGACAGTGATGCAGTTGATCGGTCATTGTTTAATAAACAATGTCGTCTTTGTTAGCCATCTTGATTAGGTGTTATTGTGCGTAGGCGCGTTGTGGACGGAAATTGAGATAATATTGTTGTATATTAATTAAATTTCCTATCCAAGGAAATTAATATCCAACAATTTAAAGAATTTAGTGATAAAATGGTTTGTAAAAATTATTCATTAGATGTAGGTACTTTATAGATCAAGACTGCCTTGTTGGTCTAGTGGTCGCAAGCGCGACTGCTGAGCATGAGGTCCTGGGTTCGATTCCCAGGTCGGGCAAAGTGTTATTGGGTTTCCCCTCAAACATTTCTCAGTAGCAGCCACAGCCTGAATTTGTGCCTGGTTAATGGCATTAGGCTCGGTCTTTATTACATGGGGACTTAAACATAACTGGCGAACTATCAGTGCACTATTAGCTCTATATAACCCTTCGGGGATTTTAGGTGTGTTCTTATAAACCACCGAATAAGAAAATAACCTACTAACGCGATGCCGTAACGATTTTATCTAGTATATTCGCATGTATCATAACTGAAAGTTTTAATTGCAATACCTACAGGAACAACTTTACTCACCTCGAGTATAAGTTTTTCAAGTTGCGTTGCTTCTTAAGTTGTTGACTGCCTCGTTGGTCGAGTGTTCGCAAGCGTGACTGCTGAGCGTGAGGTTCTGGGTTCGATTCCCGGCTTGGGCAAAGTGTTATTGGGATTTTCATCATGAATTTTTCTAATATAGTATGATAAAGAAAATATACATTTTATTTACTAGTTATTTTCCGCTGCAAAAGCCTCCAAAATTAACCTACTTTGGTGATACCGACCAATTTCGCTTCTAAGACATTCAGTTTGAAAACTGAACTAATTGGTGTGCAAGAGTGGTGCCATTTGAAACGGGTAGAAATAAAAACTCGGAAAAAAAAATATTAACTACTTTAAATAATAATTTTCGACAACTGAAAGGACAAAGAAACGACCGGCTCCTATTTCTGTGCAGGGTAAAGTAACCGGGCCGGAGTCGGGGTGCCCCAAGTCCCGAGCTCGCTTCGGTCGCTCTTGCATCCTAAGTTATAGAGCTAAAAAAACGATTATTTTAGCAGAAGAAGTTTTCGGAAACTTGGTATTATTTTTCGTAAACCTAGTATTATTATAATTGTAATTTGAATAAACTCATGTTTGTTATTATTAATACGGTTTTCCTTTGGAATGCGCTTCCTCAGAATATCAGGATGGCCACCAGTCGGTTCACATTCAAGGTACGAAAGCTCGCGAACACTTACGTAAGAAGTTGGCAGACTCGTCTCACAATTAATTTTGTTGATTTTTCTCATCTATGTATTTTTATATCTCTTTACTTTGTATATTTTGATTGTATGTATATATGTATTTATTATTATATATATTTTTTACTTTTTTTCGGAAATGTTCTGTACTATTCCACCTACTGTTTTGTCTCTGCATCACCCTAAGGTAGACTGGTTGAAAATGCCCAAGGCATTAAGTCCGCCTTTGTACATTATGTGCATAAAGTTTAATAAATAAATACAACATTATTTGTCGGTTTTTGTATAAATTTTTCAGTAATTCATTTTAACCAAGCTTAGTGTTACAATCAACCACAGATTGCTGGAAGTTAATTTGTTTTACGGAAGCTTTATTATTTCCCATTTTAAACCTTCACAACGGAACTTGTACAATGGGCGAAACGAGTCGTGAAACTCAACAATTCAAGTCTGTACAAGTTAGGCGACTAAAATGTAACACTGTCGGACTAATATGAGCGACAAATGTTGGCTCGAAATGGCTGTCGCATTATTTCGAGCCAACGCTTACGCACACAGTCTTATCTTGTTTCAGTACGATTTTCGCCACTTTTTGTCTCATCAAGTAATGTGACCCTGTCAGGCGACAAAATGCACTCCCTCACCGGAAGAAAGAAAAGAAAGAAAACATTTATTTGGCACATGCCACAGATGCACACAACAAACAAATAAATAAAAAACTGAAATCTACATAACAAAAAACTAAACAGAAAAAAAAGAAGGAGATTATATTGTGTGTCTCAAGGCTGCGCCAAATAGGCCCAGTTCAGCAAACTGCCGAGCAGCTAGTGCCCGACGCTGGTTTCCAACTGGACCTAAGATGGTGATGTAACGGACATAAAACAGTTTTGTTTATAATTAGGTATGTGTAGGTATGTATGAATAGATAATTCACTTGTAATGTAACAATCCAATCCACGCAGTTGTGCGCGGTAAAAGTATTCATACCGAGGAGAGTGAGATCACTCTTCCCTGTCATTGGCCAAACTCTAGTTAGACTTAAATCTAACAATCAAATATCGAAAGATTTAAACCTTTGTTGGTAACGAAACAAAATGAATGAATAATACAACGATTGCAGCCTGCTGTAGAAATAGCTGCGGTAGTCTGAGGCAGAAATAGCGATACAATAGCGATTGTATTCCAATCTCAGGTAGCTTGATCTAGATATAAACGGTACCTATTGGAAATGGTTTCCTTTTGTGGTAAGACAGCAATTTTTATTGAAGGAAATTCTCTGTTCATTACACTTAAGGTAGGAGGTATTGTGCGTAGGTATTCTTTAAAGATTGCAACCGATATTGAAAGAAGAAAAGAAAATAAATAATAAATATTTCGCAGGGACATAACTTGCATACAAACAAAATAAGTTAACAAAATCTTATTTGCGACCACATAATTATTTCTTTTGAGAGTGGATCCCACTCCACCCAGAGCGGGAGGTGTTATTTGATGATTTCCCATCCTTAAAAAAAAAGGGTGGATGTAAAAAAAAAACAGCTTTGTCTCTTAAATGTATTTGCGAACGAGTGAATTATTATAAAGATAAACATTACCTACTTAGTTTGTATGTCAAAGTTCATGTATAACTATATTTTTTAAGTTCCAAAAATGTTCTCAAGTAACCAAGTACCTGTAATTTCTTATTGAGAAATCAATTTCTTTAACCACAAATCATAAGCACAACAAACATTATAAATACAACACAACATACATATTGTTTTAGGTACTAAAATGAATTACACAAGTGGTGATTGGTGGTATTGGTAATTCGTCTTGAAAGTATAAAAACCTGCTACTGCTATAAAAAAAAAAATAGTAGGTGGCAACCTTCACCGATCCATGTGACAGTAGATATTTGGATAGAAACAAATAATAATTCCTTTGATTTATTTCTCTGATCTTCTATATAATACAAATAAATAAAATTGAAGTGTCTGTTTGTAATTTACAAAATGACAGCTTTTTACTGAATGCATAAGAAGGTATATACGGTTCTTATGACAAATAAAAACAGTGTTTTTTAAATTTTTGTAGGTCTGTCTGTCTGTGTACCTGTCTATTTGTACCGGCTAATCTCCGAAACGTCTGGATCGATTTTGACGGGATTTCACTAGCAGATGGCTGATGTTATAGGGAGTTACTTAGGTTGAAACTTTATTTTATAAAAAGGATTTTTGCACGGAACCCTACCGTGCAAAAAAATGAAAACCCTTGAAATTGTTGACAAAGTCGGATTCAAATAGGGAATATTTTTATAATAATAATTACACGCGAGCGAAGGTGGTGGGCAACAGCTAGTAATAAATATGTCGCTACGCAAGCATAACGACATTCAATGAATTTAGAAAATGTATTCGCTGTGCAATAAGTGAAAAAAAACATTAAAGAAAAATATTGTCAAAGTGAAATTACAAAAACTTTATGAAAAATTCTTTAAAAACAAATTCCAATTAAAATTAAACAGTCGAGAGACCTTTGATGACAAATATCAAATTCATAACAATATTAGTTTTTCGACTTTACAAAAATTTAATTTATGTCCATTTTACAAATTAGTTAAGTCAAAGCGATGAGTTATTGTAATTTCTTTGTTTGAATAGTAATTAAATTAGTCAGTACTTGTTTCACAGCTGGGCTAAGGCATTTTCTATTGAACTGAGTACATTAATCACACTTTATTGGCAACTAGCTTTTGCCCGCGGCTTCGCTCGCGTTAATTTAGAAGTTGACAATCAATTCGGGTTGTACTCTGCTTCTAATTCAATCATGATATGAAAGACACGAGATGGCGCCACATCTGTGAGCATAAGAACGTTATTGTTGTTTTTCTCGGGAACAGTATTTTTTTCGGATAAAAAGTACCCTATATCCGTTTCTGTAAACCTGACAACGTATATGCAAAATTTCAGGATGATCGGTTGTCGATAAAACCCCCAATAACAATAAAGAATTAAAAAACGAATAAAAATCTATCAAAAGCTGCGGAAACTTATTCGAAAAAGCGAAGATGTAAAAGGTTTTTTTTTATATTTTTTTATAAATCGTAGAAAAAAAAACGAACTGAAAAAGATACCTTCAACTTTATAGAAACCCATTGCTACCCTCCATAAGTTTCGAAACCCTCTCTAATACCTTATAATAAGCGTTATTATTCCGTGCCCGTCCAGAAGTTTGTATCTTCACGAGGCTACGCGGCCAGAAATATAATAAGTTTGTGTACGGAGACTTATTGTTAAGGTACACTTCACACGTGTGAATGGGAGGTGATAAAAAAATGGTTAAAGTATCAATGATCTTGGAGCGTTGCTTTAACATTATTTTTTATTTTTTAGCTGAAAATTTGTGATGTGTTCGTTTTACTTGGGTTATGTCACATTCAATTGAAGAGGCAATAAAAATATTAAACTGCCTCGCTGGTCTAGTTGTCGCAAGCGCGGTCAAGGGTTCGATTCCCAGGCCGGGCAAAGTGTTACAGGGTTTTCCCATTAGGAATTTCTCAATACCAGCCACGGAATCTAGATATTTTCCCGGTTGATGGCAATACGCTCGTCCCCTATTCCATGTGAGTTTAAAACATAACTGGCGAAATGTGGGTGTACTCTGCCCGACCCTTCGGGGATTACAGGCGTGATGTTATGTTATTTATGCAAATATTAAAGTATCTACGAGTACTAGAACGTTCCCAGACACTTGTAATGTTTGAGGTGCCAACCATTCTTTTAGATGAGCTTCCACCAGAACTCTGCCACTTCAACTTATCAAAGGCTTCGGACTGATCTCTCAAGACGCATGTCGGACAAAGAGCAGGACAGTACTTGGGACATTGTTTATGAGTACCCGCGGTCACACTTTGCTTCCTCGGAATACCCCCATCAGAATAAGTCGTACCAGCAGCGGCTCACCTGGCTGCTTAGTCGGTAAAGAGATTTTCAGGTGGACCATGGCAGTTGATGGCCTGCTGAGGCTCAAAGTAGTCACCTGGAGAAGGATGCTCGAGGGTTTAATTCTTGCTGTACAAGGCAATTAAGGTCTGTTTTCTAAAACGAAGCTGAAAAATGAATCTAGATTTTAAGCTATCAGATTTATTTTTTAATTTAAACAAAAAAATATACTGAGTAATGAAAACAACAAACTTAAAAGTAACTCCGCCGTCAAAAATCTTTGAAGATAACAATTTCATCTTACACGTGTCTTGATAACTTCTGATTCCATTTCCCTTGACTTTTCTATTCAGATAAAAACTTTCAAAAACTCGATAAAATCGACAATTGAGCACTAAATTTAGAGCAAAAGTTTTCAAAGTACACATCGCAAAATCGAGCAAAAAGAAAAAGGCTGTAAGTATGTGTTACAAAAGATAGCAAAAGTTTTTTCCAAGGCAGTTCTTATTCCACTCATGTCTTCAAATGGATTTCTGAAGGCGTATCATTTCATAAGTTTTTTCTTACTATCATAATATTTGAATTGATTTTGTCGCCGTCTTTTGTTTTTGCGAGCTGTGATTTAGGTTAGCTGTGGAGCTGTGTGTGTGAGCTGAGGAACTCGTGGCTAAATAATTACAGCCGCTCGGGTCGATCGTTAGGTTAAGCCGTGCTTGCCTAGGTTGGTCTGTGGATACATACCGAGTTTCCTCTGTGCCTCGGAAAGCACGTTAAGCCGTTGGTCCCGGCTATCATTTGTAGATCTTTGACAGTTGTTATAGGTAGTCAGTAGCCCAAAAAGTCTGACAACCAGTCTTACCAGGGGTTTCATATTACCCAGTACTAACAGGGTTGTAGAGGTCTGATAGGCAGTCGCTCCATGTAAAATACTAGTATTCAGCTGCATCCGGTTAGACTGGAAGCCGACCTCAATATAGTTGGGAAAAGTTAGGCAGATGATGTTTTAGGTTAGCTGTCGTGCGTTTGCGTGTAAATGTCCTGAAGATTTGATTATAATAATTATTTATTTATTGCCATTAATAAGCATTTTTCATGTGTGTGAATCACCAGCCTGCACCAGGTGAAACTTTCGTTTTGTGTGATTCAAAATAAAACTATTTTGAAAAAAAACACACAACTGACATGTTGTTGCTGATATACAGTATCTTTTAGATACAGTTTTCTATCAGTTGTAATTGTTGGGAAAACATTACCTTAAAATTAATAATTTTATTTCTGGTAGATTTTATTTTATTTTGTTTTGTGACAGGTCCACAACAAGTGGTTAGTAAAATGAATATCGTTATTTTTTTTAAAGATCTTTAATTTTTAAATCTTTTAATTTAAGAAGGTTATGGATATCGTTTTACACTGGTAAATTTATGTACCTTTTTAAAAACATTTCAGCCACAGTTTCATCACATATTTTGTCGCATTTAACTCAAAGATAATCAAGATCATGAATATCATTCTGAAGCTCGTCATTCAAATATTAAGATGTATGACTTCCTCTGCCATATCTCATCCATGCTAAGTTCAGGCTATATTCCTTGAGGAGGGTCCGGAGTGCCTTCCGGAGTGACTGGCCGCCGGCTCCTTTATTAATGGCTACTAGTTTTGACCCCGACCTCGTTTTACAAAGTTTATGACACTAAATACCTACTTATTTGTTTGATTATGGATTAGGGTCTATGTGTAGGTAGTTTCTGTTCGTGTTTTTTCTTGTTTAATTATAAGTTTATTACAGTTATAATTTTACCATTTTTAGACAAAATAAAAACTGTTTTATTCGGTCTTTTCCTTTCTAATAAAAATCTAATATATAAATATTAAGGTTTTTTTGTTCGTATTATATGTATAGACATAGTTCAATTATTTAAAAAAAATACACGGGAGAAACCGCGGGCGATAGCTGACATAAAATAAAATTAACTTATTTTTTTTAAAAATCCACATAGGTACTTATTTATTTGACACTTCAAACACGCAATGTCAAGAGGCAGACTTAACACAGTGGATATTTTATTCAAATCAACCTTTTGGTGATACAAAAACGAGTGGTAGGTGTAATTTCGAAAATAACATTTTTGCAACAAGACGATTTTTTAAATGTAAACTAACACATTATTTCATTAAATGAGTTTACCATTTCCGTTTCCCTCGCCAGTCTATTGGCACAGCACTCGGAGTGAAGTAAAGCGCTCTTCGTAAACGCTCTCTCGGTGTCCGGTTGCGTTTACAAAGACAGGCGCCAACCGTAAATGAGCACTAAGAACTGTACGATTGAAGGATACTTAGATTTCTTTGCAATAAAATAACGTTTTAGATTAATGGAAAGGTATAGCATTAATTCTAGGAAACCAGGATTAACATGAATATAAACTTAAAGGGGTAAAAACTGCAGTAAAGACCGAAAGCAAAGTAACCGTTAAAAAAGAAAGTAACCGATTCCGGAATAAAAACACAAACAACAAAAGAAAAACAAAGAAACAAAACAAACAAAGAAACAAAACACAAAGAAAAAACAAAGTCAAACAAATTATTGCAAATATTAATTGTTATTAGTTAAACGGTTATGTTCAGCTAACTTTGACTTTTAAGTTGTATATTTAGATTCAGCGATTGAAATACTATAGATTAGATATTGCACAATTTCATGTAAAAGGCAATTTTGATGTGGACCAGTATATTCAGCTGCATCTGGTTAGACTGGAAGCCGACCCCAACATAGTTGGGAAAAGGCTAGACAGGTCAGTTTAGGTTAGCCCTAATGTCAGTGGAAACGAGCATTAAACAACTAAACCCTAATATCAAAACAACATCTAAATTCCCTCCGATACCTCTAAATGAAACGTCCCCTAACTCCAACAGATAAGCCAGGAGATAACGCTAAACTCAAACAGCTGCGCAATGAAAACTAATAACTCTTGGGAAAAGACTTTACCTTCCATAGTCTGTCTGTATTGAAAGATAAAGTTTCTCGTGATGAAGAAATATCCGTGGCCATTGCCTTCGATAGACGCTTTGAGTATTAATAAGACAAGCAATGTCAAAAACATTGTGACATTTTTAAACTCAAACTCAAAGCATTTATTTCAATTAGACCATTTCAGGCACTTTTGAATGTCACAAAAAACAAAGAAAGCGAAGCTACAGTCACAGACACAAGGCATAATGACTTATGAAAGTACGTAGTTGCCCATTCCAAGGCGTACATCTCTATGGTGAAGAATGGGCAAGAAACTCCATGGACACTCTTTTCAATCAAAATCTTGGTTTCATCATTCATGTGGATAAAAACTCTATTATTGAATCTAGCCTTATATGATGAACTAGTTTTAAAAGGCGATTGTGCACAATTCTCGTATTAAATGTAATCATCACCATGTTTCTGCCCTTGCCACAAGTTACTTAGGGTCAGCACAAAATATTCTTCTGCCAAGCATCACGCTATTATTTACTGCTCCATTCGAGTTGAATGCAATTATTACATAACATAACATCACGCCTGTAAGCCCCGAAGGATTAGGCAGATTGGTACTTCTGCCACCCACATTTCGCCAGTTATGTTTAAGTCCCATATAATAGGGGGCGAAACTATTGCCATCAACCGGGCACAAATCCAGCCTCCGTGGCTGCTACTGAGAAATCCCTGATGAAATATCCAATAATATTTTCCCGACCCGGTACCTCATGCCCAGCAGTCACGATTGCAACTATTAGACCAACGCGGCAGTCAATGCAATTATTATAGTAGAAAAATGATAACTATGTTTTATCTATAATCTGGCTAAGATGTTGTTCTACTAAAGAAAATTGCTTTAACTCGTACTATTAATTTACCGAAAGTGTTAAAATGCCACATGATTAGGTTAGGACATTTTAACAACCGTTCAACGGGATTTCTTAGTTGCATAGAATTTACGGTAGATAAGTAAATTAATTGAATACATTTTTATTTTTTTGTCTCTGACGCTGACAGACTCACTTTGTCTAATGCCCTCAGGCAGGCAAGTATTAAAAAAAACTATTTGACATTGCATTAGCACTCTATGTCTAATTCATACTCTTAGGTTCTCCAGTACAATTACACAGCAGCTTCGAAACGGACAAGTGCTGCAGATTTGACGAACGGTTATAGGGTTTTGAACAAACTTTTTCTATTAAAGACTATCTGTTAATAAAAGTTATTAAACTGTTGATTAGTTTTTAGACATACATCACGCCTGTAATCTGCAAAGGGTTAGATAGAGGTGTACCTTGTAGTACACACACATTTTGCCAGTTATGTTTAAGTAAAATGTGCAATAAGGGGCAAGCTTCGAAGTCATTGGCAACATAAATTATAACTAATTCTAAAAACTCATCGATCCTGGGTTGTATTCCTGGGTCGGGCAAAGTGTTTTTGGGTTTTTCAATCAGGAATTTCTCAGTAGAAACCACGGAGTTTGGATTTATGCCCAGTTGATGCCAATAAGCACGCCCCCAACACATTGCCTAGATCCTCTTTGCATATAAGTTCTCTGTCTGTGTGTTTGACATTAACACATTCAACCCCTTATTCAGGCAATATGGTCGCCGCCAAACATAGCATCGTAGTAGCGTTTACATTTCACCAGCGCAATATAACTAAACCTGACATTAAGCCTGATGTACCGTGTAGGGCCTTGAAACTTACGAATACAATTTGTGATGAAATTTAGAAAGTAGAAAAACAGCGAAAGACAAAACATAGCAATGTACATCATCATTCTCTTGCCCCTATCCCAATTCATTTGGGGTCGGCGTAGCATGTCTTCTTCTTCCATACTTCTCTATTACTCGTCATCTCATCAGACACCTCCTTTTGTACCATATCATCCTTCACACAGTCCATCTACCGTTTCTTTGGTCTTCCTCTACTGTTATACCCATCCACATTTATACTCAAAACTTTTCTGATGACATTTTCCTCACAAAAGTCAAAGTAAAATTAGAAGTAAACAAGCTGCATGCTTGCTTTAACTTGCTTAACTTCTTTTAAACTGCGTTCTGAGTGCGCTAAGTTTTTTCATATTTCCTTTGAGTGCGACTTAATAATTGTATGAGGCTATTGCGTACATAAAACAATTGAAAATTGGCAGTTGCGGAAATATGTATATTTGTCTTCATGTAAACCAAACTCATTGACCTATTCTTATTCTTTATTGCACATCATCATCTGCCTAGCCTTTTTCCAACTATGTTGGGGTTGGCTTCCAGTCTAACCGGATGCAGCTGAATACCAGTATTTTACATGGAGCGACTGCCTATCTGACCTCCACAACCCAATTCGTACTGATTAATACGATGCCCCTTGGTACGACTGATTGTCAGAGTTTCGGGCCACTGACTACCTGTAACGACTGTCAAAATTCAACAAATGACAGCCGGGACCAACGGCTTAACATGCTTTCCGAGGCATGGAAGAAACTCGGTATGTAATAGGCGGTCACCCATCCACGGACCAACCTAGGCAAGCGCGGCTTACGACCCGAGCGGCTGTTACTATTTAGGCACGAGCTCCTCCTTCTTCTTCTATTCTTTATTGCACATTAAATTAAAAGATATACACACAAAATTACAGCATATAGCTTATGTACAAAGGCGAGCTTAACCCAGAATTGGGTTTTCTTACAGCAAACCTTACTTCGATTGCGAGATTTGCAGAACCTACCCACCTACCTACTTGGATTAGTCCTACTGTACGTAACTATGCCTTGCATAATTTCATCAATAAGAAATTAAGGTAAATTGTGTTTGTAGGACATGCCCGCTGGGACAGCATTTAGACAACTGTAATCATGTAGATAATAACGATAGATTATAATTTAACGTAAAAGACTGACCTCTCAACAAAAAACATTAACAATTTGAGTATTCAGAAAATCCTATCACTTAATTCACTACTAATACCGAAAACCTTCCAACACATTCTGTATTTAATTAATTATTATTTTATTTTTATAATTTAATTATTTCAATAAACAATTTCAATTTATAAGGAAGTAAACCAAAAAATATATAAATATTGCGTTACTCACAGTCACAATCCGAAGGAAATTCACTATCCATTGTTACGTACGAGTATGTTCAAAAATTTGCGCAATGAATAGCGTTGAATTCTCAGAATAAAAGGTATTGCCATTGTAAGAATGTTACGCAAATACGCTGCAGGACTCATCTGGGACAATCGGGAGTGACGCACAAACGTCAATGAAGAATTCTTTAGAAATATTTAGATGCGGAATCATAAAGTAAAAATCGCTGACTTAGTGGCCCTACAGAACACCATCTTCCCGCTTTCGCCATTTATTCTCATGCACCTGTTTTGTCCGTACCATTGCCTTGCAGAGATTGCACGAACGCCAAATATTTTTGCGATTGCGTATAAAATTGTGTGCAACTAAAAATCGCTTTGGCAACAATTTTAAATATTAAAATTAAATTGGAATATTCAAAGTGTAATAAGAATTGAAATTATTACGTAATAATTATTGAATATTTAAAAATATAAATAATATGTAAAGAAAAGAAATAAAGGAAATTGAAATTATTCATAATTTATCTAAAATGTTTTACTTTTATTTTGCTGGATATTATATGTGAAAGTTAATAAAGTAGTATTATAATAATGTAAAACGGCTCGTATTAAGTTTTGACTTCGAGTCTCCATATGGGTAATTGGGTAAGCTAATATAGCCGGACATACACAGTCATGCTACACCAATCCACATTAAACCCACGTTGTTGATTATGGCCCACTCCCTATTACAGGATGGAGATGGCATCATAGGTTAATTCTGCGCCATTTTCCTAATTTTGATTTTTTTCTTAATGACCTCTAAAAATATCTGAACTAGGTACCCACCAACCAACACCACCAACTGGAGTACGGTTTATTCCTCTCAAGACCTCATATAATATTTATATGTACTAATGAATTAACGAAGTAAACACAAAGAAAACATATTTACTTACAAGAGAAAATGTATTTTAATTATTTACTAAGACTGGAAATTAGTTATCAGAGTTTTGAACCCATTTGATTTTTTTTTTGAGTTTTGAGCCATTGCAAGACGCTCGTGAAATTTTTTCACAGATATTTTAAACAAAATACATGTTATAGATTTAATTATTTTTCGATCTAGGTGTACACTTAATAGATGAATCTACTCATCATATTGACAAGTTTCACTATGGAACTAAACCTAAAATCCAAAAAAAAAGTTTGCTACTTCACCCAGTTACTCTATTTCAGCCACTCTACAAAATTCGAAATTTTTTCGCGTTACAATTACACCTTCTAAAAGGAGGCTTAAGGCTACTGACATAATCTAAAATATAGAACAGACTTTACTCTGTACTTAAAACAGAATATTGCCACTCATCTACTATTAATTGAATCCTCCAATCTCATTAGAAACAGAGCAGTAGCTAATCCTTAGCCTTTTTAATCTAAGTTCAAACACTAACGAGTTAATTCTAAATGCTTTGTACTCACGTATTAACACCCGACCCCTAAGTAAATATGCTCAAAGCAAATATTAATCAAGATCCCACATTGCACTTAATAATCCCTCCGTAGCATTTAAGGTCTACGGCGTAGTAAGGCTGCTACGAGACCGCTACGAGACCGCTACGTCGTAGCCCGCGTAGCGAAATTCTGATGTTTTGTTAAAATAAGACCATTTATTTCGTGTAAGGGCTGTGTAGGTATGCTTCTATTCTAAGAATGCTTGAGTCACGTAATAGCATTGTTTTATTATAAGCAACATAATTATAATTTATGTGTTCATGTAAACTCAAACAACGTTTGACATGGCATTCTACGATTAACATTTTCATAAAATTAGTGTAAGAATTAATTATGTTTACCTTGTACTTTGAAATGTTTTTGTATTTGAATAAAAATTAATATAATATTTATGACCTATGATATAATTATCACCCTCATAAACAAAACAATTAAAAAAGTGCCAACCCGTTTAGCTACAGGCGGTTTCATAATTGCATAACAACCCTGTGACGTTTTGCACAAACGACTCGAAGTTGGTACGATTAATATTAGTATGAAAGTTGTCAGGAACAGCTGCGGTACTGATAATAATGATCAGGAGTTTCAGCATCCTTATCAGTGAGAGATAAGGGAACGGGAACATTTTTGATAACAGTTTGATGGGGGCCGGTGTGATGGCTATTTGATTTTGTGATTGTTGAGGTAGATTATTATCTTATCGGAAGGTTAACTGGAAGGCTTTTAACTGTAATTTTCGACTATAAATGACTTTACCAAGTTTAGTGGTCAGATAGGTAACGCACCTCATCAAGTTTTTGTAATATTTTCTCTTTTGGCGCGAAAAAACCAAATAACAGGATAAACATCATTTTTATATAAATATTTTTATTAAACATAGGGGTTTTGTTTCGATACCTACTTTACTGTTTTTTAATATTTTTTAACGCTAGACTTGAGTATTCGGGAACACTATAAGCTCGATTACGGAAAACTTGCTTACTAATTATCAAGCAAACATAAACTGTTCATTAAATTATCAACAGCCAATCGCAACATTAGTCTTGCGTGTTGTTTTGACGCGTCGGTTATTCTCGATTCAAAAACTGGGCATTAAGAGGTAAGGCTAGTGGCGCTTAGCCCATAAAAAAACGTATTCCCCTGTTCTCCCTGGAAAATAAAACAAGCGGAAATATTTTTATACTATACATGGTGGCGTACATCATACAGAAAATGCTGAAAATGAAAAATAATCTCCCGTGACTAAACTACTGGATATTTCAAATGATGTTTTGTATGCAGACTGGGAACGTCAAGAGGTATTCGCAGTTTAATTTACTGTCGTACTGTCGGAACACCCTGTATAATCTATATCCATCGCTACCAAGCCTCTATGTTAAGTTTATTCCCGTATTTTTATTTATTAAATAATAATTTTATGCCGTTAGCCAATCCACTTAAATCTCCCAAAATCGCCTTTAACAATAATACCAACTAATACCTACCTTCTGACCGGTATCGATAAGTATTGGTCCTATCTAACGGCTTTTAAGCCATGACCGTTGCGCGACCCCTGTCAAGGGACCAGGTTATTAATGTGGGCCCAGTTTGTGTTGCGATTATCGAATTGACATTATTTAGTCGAAGTAAATTGTGGTTTATGACCCCTGTGGGTCCTGGATAGATCGAGTTTAAGAGATTCTTGGGCTTGAAGTAGTCTGTTTTAGTTTTAAGCTCAATTTGGGAAAACTTGGTAGTCAGTTACTTTTAAAAATAGAAGAATTTTCGAAGCAAATTGAAATGAAACAAGATAAAGAAAACACAAAAAAAGTCTAAAATAACTTTAGTTTCGTTGGTGTTATTGATTTTTTGCCACCGATAAGCTTATTTTAGACTTTTTTAGTGTTTTTTTTTGCAAAAAAAGGTTTTTTATTTTACCCTTTTTAATTGTAGTATCCTTCCTATTCTAGGCTTCCTCTACCAAATGTAAAAGAAACAAATAAATCGGCCCAGTTATCACGGAGTCATCGGTCGATCAAAAAAACGATGCTGGTGGTGCTGGGTAGTACATAACCTCCTCCTTTTTTTAAAAGTCTGTTCAAAAAATTTTTGGCTACAGTAACAGGACACAATGGCTGAGGCGCAAAACGTCTCTTTCGCAAATATTTTTAATCTTTGGTAGATTTAATGGAAGCCCTAGGTCCCGTTGGGAAGGCGTTGATCAATACAACATTACATTGCAGCTTTACAAAAAATTTGGATGTGGATATTTTGTTCCAACTTTTTAACCTAAAATATCGTATAGAATAGCTCTATCTATAAGTATTACTACAAGTGAATAATTATGCATATCTTTATTTATAATTCGACATATTCAAACTCAAACTCAAAGCATTTATTTCAATTAGGCCATTACAGGCACTTTTCAATGACACAAAAAAACAAAGAAAGCGAAGCTACAGTCACAGACACAAGGCATAATGACTTGTGAAAGTACTGTAGTTGTGTTGTATTCAAAATAATTTAAAGGGTACTATAAAACATAGTAAGTTTATTCTAGACCTTTCTTCATAGAAATCCTGTTTGACGCTTTGTGCGAACACTAACGTACATTAAACTCAAGTCATGCATGTCTTCCTCCATCCTTCCTCGCTGTTCACACTGGAAACTGTGTCAAACGCTTGCATAAAATCACCATACAAAATATAACATAACCTCACGTACAGTCCTTTTACAGTTATTGTACCTTTGACAGCTGCAGCCCAAAAAGTTCTAACTTTTTCACAAGTTATTTTTTAAATAGTTTTTAAGGTTATAACATTAAACGACCCCCATACTTTTCAATGCACCCATCAGCACAATGTTTTGAGTGCGATACATTGAGTCCTACCGTAAAATGTGATTTTTCATCCCAAAAAATAAATCGTTTCCCAGAAACATATTTTGCCTAGTAGCCTGGGCAATGAATGATTGTGGTTGGAAAAGTCGAAAGCAGAAAATCTGACTTATGAACTTTGTTTGGACTAGTTAGAAGATAAACATATTAAAAGTCCTGACCCCTCCGAGGTGAGCCCGAGGGATGGGTGGGCAAAGAAGGTCCCGTTTTTTGGTTTTTTGCTTATATCTCGAAAACGATGCGTCGTATCAAATTTTGTTGTACTACATAATAAAACCTCATAAAATTCTCTACAACTTTGTTTGTCACACTTTTTATCAATCTCCAAAAAAAAAAAAAAAAAACGAAAAAAAAATATATATATATAGCAAAGTTGTAGAGAATTTTATCAGATTTCATTGTGTAGTACAATATGTATTCGTGCGACACACCGTTTTCGAGATGCAAAACAAAAACGAAGACGAACGGGACAGAGAATTGGACAAATTTTTAAAAATTGTTCGTTTTTCGGAGCTCATACCAATTCAACGATAAGAGATAGATAAAAAGTGTGACAAACAAAGTTGTAGAGAATTTTATGAGGTTTTATTATGTAGTACAACAAAATTTTATACGACGCATCGTTTTCGAGATATAAGCAAAAAATCAAAAAACGGGACCTTCTTTGCCCACCCATCCCTCGGGCTCACCTCGGAGGGGTCAGGACTTTTAATATGTTTATCTTCTAACTAGTCCAAACAAAGTTCATAAGTCAGATTTTCTGCTTTCGACTTTTCCAACCACATACCCCTTTTGAGCACTCATTTACCAGACTATAGAGTTAAAGTTTGATGTATAGAATGCTTGGTTGACGTCTTTGTGAAGGGTCCGTTTACACCTTGTATGGTAAAAATTGTCATCGATAGTGACTTTATTTTGTATCACTAACCGTTTGGCCGCGAGCTACACGTCCAAGTGACACGCGTGTTGCGACAGCAACGTCGGAGAAAACAATGTATCGTTTCAAGTGCTGCTACTCGTTGTCTTGCGGAGCGACAGGACTCACGCGAAAGAAACAAGTGAACCACGCACGCGTCTCATGCTGCAAGTCGTATCGCAAGTCGGGTCGCAAGCCGTTTCGCTAGTCATGTCACAAGTCGTGTCACAAGTCGTGTCACAAGTCGTGTCACAAGTCGGGTCGCAAGTCTTGTTGCAAGTCACGTCATAAATCGTGTCGCAAATCGTGTCTCAAGTCGTCTCGCAAATCACGTCGCAAGTCGCTTCGGGTCATAATAGGACGATATTCGTAGCAAATGTTGCTTCTGACCTGCGGTTGACCGTACGTCAGTTTCGTTTGAGAATTTATCGAGGCTGACCACAGTAGCCCGTTTTCGGAACAAACCCAAACGGAGGCTGGAAAAGGGTATCTACATGTAGGCCGAGTTTTCAATTATTCATGACCTTAAAGTTCTTGTTTAAATAGAAGACAACATAGGTAGACCTTTTGGGTATGAACTGCTCATATGGGTTCAATACAATAGTTCTAAACAAGTAGGTTTCATTCTGTTTAAATTGAGAGCCTTTTTCTGTAAGTTAGTTTCAAATATGCCAGACTTGTATTTCTTTAATAATCATCATCATCTGCCTAGTCTTTTCCCAACTATGTTGGGGTCGGCTTCAGTCTAACCTAATGCAGCTGAAACCAGTATTTTACATGGATGGCCTATCTGATCTCCACAACCCAGTAGCTGGGTAGTATGATACTCCTTGGGAAGACTGGTTGTCGACTTTCGGGAATGTGATCACTCGTAACGACTGTCAAATATTTACAAATGACAGCCGGGACCAACGACTTAACGTGCTTTCCAAGGCACGGAGGAAGCTCGGTAAATAATGGACGGTAGCCTATCCACGGACCAGCGGCAGCGTAAGAAAGGTGGCTGGACCTGAATATGGATCCAAGCGGCTGATATTATCGAACCACGAGCTCCTCTCTCCTCTTGTCTCCTCTTTAATAATGTGGTATAATAATAAAAAATAAATTTTAGAATTCGTCATTCTAGTTTGGTCCATGGCAAATTTTCGATTTGATTTCCTAAGTCAGGCTATGGTCTACCTGTTTAACTGTTAAGACATAAAAAGGTACCAGATCGTTACAATTACTTTCGCGTTTATAATATTTCTACGTCATCATCTGCCTAGCCTTTTCCCAACTATTTTGGGGTCGGCTTCCATCTAACCGGATGCAGCTGAATACCAGTATTTTACATGGAGCGACTAGATCGACCCGAGCGGCTGTTATTATTTAGCCACAAGCTCCTCATATTTCTACGTATTATGGATAAAATATGATCTACTTATGAACTGCAAACTACGTATCTATTCGAAACTATTCCGATAGAAGATTTTATCAAGTTCATTAACATAATACAACCGTTCAACGCTATTTACACATTTGCTCACCCATGTTACCGGCATAAGTACACAAGTATTATGTCTATACACAGTGTCTGTATGTATAATGCATATCCATTTCCGCGTACGGGAGACGGATATTGCACGTCGATGTTGAACGCCACTGAAACGCTGTAATATTAAAATTGTACTTATTTCAACTGTTTACATTTTATCTTATTATAAAGTGTGTTAATACACCCTTCATAAGTTTGGATCTAGGCAGTGTTTACAACATTTAACTAAATGCTTTAAAATTATTACCATTAGCAACATTATGGTAGAATTTTGTATTATAAGTTGGCAGCACTGCCACTTTCTCCCCTTTTAAAAACTTCATCTTTGGAAAGCATGTATTGTTCCTTGTAAAACTATTAAAAACGAATTAAAAAAACTGTAAGTGTATTCATAACTTTTGTTTTACTTAAACAGGAATTTTCAATCAAAGTGTATGTAGCTTCCCATTTTTGAAAGAATCTTTGATTCCGAAAATTCTTTCAAAAATGGGAAGCTACATACATTTTGATTTTAATTTTAATTTTGATTCTTATTTCAATTTTTAATTGTTTCTTTCTATTAATATTTGATTTAATTATAATTTAAATTTTAACTTTTATGTGTATTTAAAATTTTGGTATTGATTTTGAATTTGATTTTATTGTTAAATTGCTCACTTATGTATTGTAAATGTAAACCGGAAGAGCGGAAGAACCTAACAAGCAATTTTTTGCTTAAAAAGTACTTCCTATCATCTGATTATTATTTACATAAGTATTAGAAAGAAAAAAAGGTTTTTTTTCTAACATTATCCCCGAGTCATAGACTATATTTAAAACGATACCATCCATGGGAGAATTTCCTACCATAACGAAAACGAGCAAAAGCTGGTGTCTTTACATTATGTAGCTGCCTTCCCTGACAACTTCAAATTGATGGGACTTAAACCCATATTAATAAACAATTTCAGAACATGGCGCCTGAGAGCAGATACTCGAGGACCTGTCAAAATGTGAACGTCGTTGTTTGACGGTAACAAATTATTCATGCTTAAGAATACAGGAAATTCAGTAATATGAACAGCCAGAAATACAAGGGGGCAGAGGAAAGCAGCGGTGTGGGACGGTGCGACTGCTGAACATGAGGTCCTGGGTTCGATGTCCGGGTCGGGTAAAGTGCTATTGGGTTTTTCCATCAGAAATTTCTCATGCCATGCAGCCTGGATTTGTGCCTGGTTCACGGCAATAGACTCACCCCCTATTACATGGGACTCAAAAACATAACTGGCAAAATGTGGGTGTTCTATTAGGTACACCTCTGCCTAACCCTTCGGGGATTACAGGCGTGGTATTATATGGAAGGAGCGGTGTATGAAAAACGATACAGCCATATTTTGATTTGCCAGACATAAGTCTAGACTTCAGGCTGATACTGACAATTTCACCTTACAGAAACTTGTCCTAAAGCCGACTCACTCGAGTCGACTTGTCGTTAAGTCGTTGGTCCTGGGTGTCATTTGTAGATCTTTGACAGTCGTTAGGTAGTCAGTGGCCCTAAAAGTCTGACAACCATTCTTACCAAGGGGTATAATATTACCCAGTACTGACTGGGTTGTGGAGGTCAGATAGGCAGTCGCTCCATGTAAAATACTGGTATTCAGCTGCATACGGTTAGACTGGAAGCCGACCCCAATATAGTTGGTAAAAGGCTAGGCAGATAAACTTGTCCTAAACTGGAAATTGAACTTAGAATACATGCCTGCAATCAAACACCATCTTTGCTCATGAAATATTATAAGATGCATTAAAAAAAAGCACTTAAGGGAGCTTTAATACCAACTCCCAAGCAAGATAATATTTACTTCCATGGATGCTCTCTAAGTAAACCGTATTTATATAAGTATTAACTAAACTAAGAATATTAAGAAGTATTTTTAACTAAAATTTTATTTTAAATATTCGCATCCAAATGGAATATTTACTTTTGTCATCAGATTTTAGTAAAATTTCACGATTGCTAATGGACTATAAAATAGTTTTAATTATTCAGTGTACAAATATTATTGCAACCATTTGTAAAAATTTAAGTGGGTGTGTAAATTTAGTTTTTGATTCTAAATTCACTAAAGTATTTTGTATTTAGTGCTCACATGTTTGTTTACAAAGTTGGAATTATTCATCAGCATCTGCCTAGCCTTTTCCCAACTATTTTGGGGTCGGCTTCCTGTCTAAACGGAATCAGCTGAATACCAATTATTTTACATGGAGCGACTGCCTATCTGACTTCCACAACCCAGTTAGTACTGAGTAATTCGATACCCCTTGGTGAGACTGGTTGTCAGACTTTTTGGGCCACTGATTACCTAACGACTGTCAAAGATCTAAAAATGACAGCCGGGACCAACGGCTTTCTGAGGCACGAAGGAAACCCGGTCTGTAATGGGTGGTCACCATCCACAGGACAACCTAGACAAGCACGGCTTAACCTAAAGATCTACCCGAGCGGCTGTTATTATTTAGCCATTATTTAGCTCCACAAAGTTGGAATTATTCAAACAACAAAAATTATCGTTCTAAAATCAAACTTTTAGAAATAAACAATAGAATTAAAAGTCTTTCATCCCTAAATCGCTTGAAGCCAAATCCTTTATTCATTTGTTTTTGTTTCCAATTGTTCCCCAGCTTGTTTGTACCGGCCGAACCTCAACCGACAATTACACGCAAAATAAGAAAACAGAACATGAAACTTCATAAACAAATGAAGGGAAAGCGCTCACTACGGCCAAGTCTATTGTTTCCATTATGAGACCAAACCAAGATCATTGTGCCAATAGTTTTTTATGATTCTCCCACTGAAGCAAGCTCGTTGATTAACTCGTCTGCCTCGTTGGTCTTGAGGTCGCAAGCGCAACTGCTGAGCATGAGGTCCTGGATTCGATTCCCGGGTCGGGCAAAGTGTTATTGGGTTTTTCTATCAGTAATTTTGCCACGGAGTCTGGATTTGTGCCCGGTTTATGTCAATAGGCTTGCCCCCTATTACATGGGACTTAAACATAACTGGCGAAATGTGGGTGTTGAGATTATAATTAGCAAAGCTGTCAAAATAAATTATCACGGTGTCAATGATGAGCCATTCCGACTTCGTTAGCAGACTTGACTTCGAACCTTCTAGGGCTAAGCTGGTGACTACGACCACGGCCAGTGGTTAGCTAGTTGACAGTCTACAATTATCCTACTGCGGGGATACAGGAGCGCACCACGCGTTGGTTGGTAGATTGCACATATCTTCGAATTTTCGGTTCAAGGACATGATGGTGTCCACATAGAGTTTTCTTTATTTATGATAAATGGTGTTTATTTCCCAAACAGGTTTTTACAAACTCTTTTACACGTAATTTTTTATTTTAAAAACTAGTTACTCTGAGAAGAAACAGTCGAAACAAACCCAGAGGTCAGTCTTTTTTAAGGTCCAGACATAATCTTCGTCAACTCACACGAGAACTAAGCAGACAATAGTGTTTGAGATGGTCTTTAGAAGAAAGAACCACACATATTTGAGTGGACTTGTCCAGTCAGTGTAAGCTTTTGTCAGTTATCTTGTAGCTCGACTTATTCTCTATTTCGTTCACCTTTTTAAACTTGTAATATAAGAAGTGCGTCTAATTAAGACTTTATCCCGTAGGAACATAACCACTCATTTTCCACGTGCTTAGAAAGTATGAACAGTTAAAAGTTTTAATGAGTTCTTCTTAAACTGTTTATACTTGGTCGAGATAAAAGAAAAGTCGTTCGTTCGTTGCTCGCTTTTCTCATTTCGGTGAAAGCTCGGGATTAAGGGAGTTAGAGTAGTATCCTTCGGGTTTTCGGGAAAGCGCGCAACTGGTGCTTTTGGTGCAACTAGAAATAAATACGTGGAGAGTGAGTTTTAAAAGATGATTATATATTTTTCGAAAGATAAGTGTTGCTAATGTCATTTCTAGGCTTTTAGTTGTTAAAATAGTATGGTATTTAGATTCAAGTTATCTTTATTTTGTGTATAGATATAGCTCGTTTGCGACAAGGATGTAGTTTGTAGTTGAATATAAAATTAAGGAAAGTAAGTATTAAATTAAGTAACGAAATACGTAAAGTAGACCTTTTATCTTTTGACAAAAGGATTTTATGCAAAAAAATATTGGCAATATAATAAAAATATTTTTAGTCTAATTAAAAAAAAAACAGTGTATTTCTTATTTTTCGAGTTACGCCATTATTGTCGCAAACAAGCGATTTGTATACCTCTATGGTTATTCATGATTGACTGGAAAGGAAATAAAACACCAACCTTGTAATTAGAATAAGAAAAGGTTAAGAAGACAAGACTAGAGCTCGGTCGGTGGTGACTTATGAAAAGCTATTTCTACGACTATAAAAGTAACCAAATTACTTACCTAAAACGCCTTTTATTAATATCTCAACACACACACATCCGACCCGGGTACCACAGTACACACTAACAAAACTGAAATCGTAAACATGGCTAGTTTTTGAATAGCGGCATGAGACATGTCAACAACGCGTCAACATAAGCCCGTCCGGCTGCGGGGGTCGCGGGCCTGTGCCTCGCGAGGCCTGTTCGCGACTCCCTCTGTGCGTACCCAAACTGCTCTATATGCGACCACAACCCAGGCGATGAATCTACTTAACGCCCTGATTGCTCAGGAGCCGGACCTAGATATGTTTACAAGTAGCAGTAAAGCTATGCTTAATTATTGCATACAATTGCTTAGTAGTAGAAGTTTAGTTAGTTAGTATCTTTGCTGTTAGCTTGCTCTACGCTTTGGTGCAAGCTGTAAGTGCGGCAAGTATCAGTCTAAACAAATAAATAAATAACCTCAATTATTTCATAAATCAAAATTTGCCAAATAAGTTCTTGCGCAATCCATCAATTTTCAACGTATATTGTCTGGCCTAACCAACGTATTCCTCCAATTTTTGTCATAGATCGACCAAAATTTCCATAAAGGCCGACAAAATTGCCATGGGGTATGACCAACTCTTTTTATCAAAGTTTACCCTAGAGTCTAACCAACTTTTATCACCAATATATGCCCTAGGATATGACCATCCCTTCCCACCAATGTTTGACCTGTGGTGAAACAACTCATTTGCTCTGGGGTCTTACCAGTTGTTTTCAGTATTTTCATTAGTTAACCCACACGTGTATTTCAGACGTCTGAAGTATGAACAAAACTACCAAGACTAGAGCTTTCAGAAACTTTAAATGAAGTTCAAACTTTACTACTTAAGCTAGGATTAAAGTCAAAGTCATTTTCACACCAGTTCACAAACTCTTTGTCAAATTTTTCGGTGACATTATACAATTCTACCTCTGTTACTCGTGTTGTGTACTTTAATATGGAATAAAAAAAAGAGTTGAATGACCTTTGGCAAAATGTGGGAGTGAAAAAAATACTTTGTTTCGTCAGATTTTTACACCGTTCAAATAGTAATAACGAAGAGAGACCAAAGGTTTTAGCTGGGTTATTTTTATTTCATACTTTATTAATCGCACAACTGACGAAATGTGGGCGTACTAGTCTGATACACTCTTGCCCTAGCCTTTGGAAAACATCATCATCATCATCATCATCTGCCTAGCCTTTTCCCAATTATGCTGGGGTCGGCTTCCAGGCTAACCAGATGCAGCTGAATACCAGTATTTTACATGGAGCCGAGAGACTGCCTATCTGACCTCCACAATCCAATTAGTGCTGGGTGTCAGACTTTTTGGGCCACTGACTAACTGTAACGACTGTCAAAGATCTACAAATGACAGCCGGTACCAACTTTGGAAAAAGGCCATGGGCAGTTTTAATTGATATACGTCATTATGGTTTTTATAATTACGCATGTAAATTAAAATTGCTAGAATCATCAAAAACATCAGTGGTTTTCTTTTCTCGAATTTTATTTTATTAGCAGACTGAGGCCCCTAGTCATTAGTTTTAGATATTAAATAAATGCGCCACTTAAATCCCAAATTCCAAATTCAAGCATAAATCTCTATCAAAACCAGTGACATAGAAATCAGTCCCAAAGGTTTAAAAAAACAATAGCTTAGGTAAGTGAGTGAGGTCTCCTCGAGGACCTAATTACGTTAACCGCTCAAACCATTTTTCGGAGCGTCGAAAATCGTTCAAAGCAATGAAGGGCACCCAATTATTATAAGTGATAGCTATTGACCAAAATTGCTCCTAATAGCCAATCCAAAGTAAATAGCCGACCCCAATATAGTAGAATGGCGCTAATTCCGGGAAAGTATTCCAGATATAGCAGTTAGGTGTACCTTAGGGACCTTATAAATGAAGTGCTTTGCCATCTCTACCTAATAAAATCCTTAATTCACTGATTGACAACCAATCTTCTAGACCAAGCCTTTTTGTCCACGTTCTACATCTGACTGCGAATATAGAAAGAAAGAATAAGTATTATATGAACCATCGGCACATCATATTTTATAGGACTGCAGCCTTTGGCAGAATGAACGCAATATTATGTTGGATAGTGTATAGGGTACATCCGGAGTTATTTACTATACGGACATTGTAGAAACTAGAACAAATCTCCGTGCGTTCAAACGTTTTTGCCATACCTATTATTGGAATCAAATATAACAGCTCATAACTTAGGACCCATTGATGGTAATATTTATCTGTCTGTCAGCGGAATAGGTGGACAGTTGAAATTTTCACAAAATATGTATTGTTGTCGCTACTACAATAAATAATAAAAATAAATTTAAAATTAAAGGGAGCTGGGGTACTACGATATTACGGAACCCTTCCTGTTCAAGTTCGACTCGCACTTGGCTGGTTTTTTTATGCGTTATTCCGTCTGATAAAAGTATGTTCAAATGTTTTTGCAGATGTGCATGTGCATTATATTTTCCTGGACATTACATAAATAGAGCTCGTGGCTAAATAATAACAGCCGCTCGGGTCAATCTTTAGGTTAAGCCGTGCTTACCTAGGTTGGTCTGTGGATGGGTGACCACCCATTACATACCGAGTTTCCTCCGTGCCTCGGAAAGCACGATAAGCCGTTGGTCCCGGGTGTCATTCGAAGATCTTTGACAGTCGTTAGGTAGTCAGTGACCCAAAAGTCTGACAGCCAGTCTTACCAAGGGGTATCGTATTACCCAGTACTAACTGGGTTGTGGAGGTCTGATAGGCAGTCGCTCCATGTAAAATACTGGTACTCAGCTGCGTCCGGTTAAGACTGGAAGCCGACCCCAATATAGTTGGGAAAAGGCTAGGCAGATGATGATTACATAAACATAGAACGTAAACTTGTTATTACACACTTTGAATATTCACAAAAATACCACAGATATTTTAAATCCAAACTGTTGAAACGATAACATACACACCATATCGTTCGAATTCACCTACTACGAACAAACAAACAGTCTCTTTTTTCCTCTTCATTTGTCCAATAGTTCTATCCTAGTGAATTTCTTCGAACACTGGTACAATCCATTCGAACAACGAACTCTTCACAATGACCTCTTGACTTCCAACGACATATATTGGCACAAACCTTCGCGTATGAAATGAACAAGCCATCTATCACGCTTGCTTTCAAAAGATGTATGTTTTTCTGCACCAGTATTACTCTTGTGAAGCTTGTATTATCTATACTCAAAGTCAGTACAGACAATCGATAGTCGAATTCTCGTAACGACGTCGTAGAAAAATCTCGGCTGTTGTTGAAAGCTCTCAATTTGTAAGTCTACTTATGTTTTTTGTGCAAGACTGAAGTTGTACGTCAGCACTTTAAGACATACTCGTAATATACCAGTAGGCACTTACAGGCATTAATTACTTAGGCAAGTAAGTAATGCCTTTACAACTTTGTAAGTCTTATGTGAACTTGATTAATTTAGCAAAACTTCTTTGGCGTTTCATGTCTAAACGAGCAATTTGAGAATGTATAATGACACGGTAGAATGATTACACAGAACATTGGATTCAAAGTCGCTGTTTACAATGCGTTTTTTGTGAAGGTATCAATGCTCTTGTACGCAGAAGCCACAAACGAAAGAACACTAAGAATACAACCAACCGAATGTGGCAACTACTGGAGAATATAGCAGACGGAACGCAGCTGATTAAAAAAACCGTTAACGTTCAGTGAACACAAAGACCTACGGAATCATTGAAATGATATTTCCCTGCTATCTACTCCGATTTCAAATTACACTTTATTCTGACAACATAACCACAGAACACACAACATACCGCCCCATCCAATACTAAAGCCAAAACAAAAATTTAATATTCCTAACCCACGACAATTCCTTGAATCGCCACGCAAACATTCATAGACCGTCCAAACATTTGACCCAATATTGGACCCATAGAACACACATCTATTGTTTAATCCAGGAGGATTGGAATCCAATCTCGAGGTCCGTAACAAAGAACTACTCATCCACAATACTCTCTTAGCATACAATACCGGGACAGATCTCGACCAGGGTTCCATAAGGTTTGGTAACCCTTTTATTTGCATAGTGTCGTGTGTGACGAATATAGAAGTTCAAAGTCAGATGTCGATTTTTTTTTTTTTTTCCGGGGCTGCGGGACTGTTCGAAGGAGATACCGTGGCCCTGGAACACAAAGAGCAATGAAGGAACATGGATGGGTTTTAGTCAGTAAGAGTCTGACACTCCCTCCCACTCCACCCAGAGCTGGAGAAGTCATTTGATGATTTCCCATCCAAAAAAAAAAAAAAAAAAAAAGATGTCGATTTTTGGAAAGAATACCTATCTTCCAATACCTATATTCTTGAATTATTATGTTCAATTGAACAGTAGTCCACGGCCCGAAAGTCTGACAACCAGTCTTACCAAGGGGTATCGTCTTACCTAGTACTAACTGGGTTGTGGAGGTCAGATCGGCAGTCGCTCAATGTAAAATACTGGTATTCAGCTGCATCCGATTATACTGGAAGCCGACTCCAACATAGTTGGGAAAAGGCCTAGTAGATATTGAATTGAACTACTTTTTTCTGGGTTGTGGCGCAGCTTTGTAGAAGCCTAGGTCCTGAACTAGAAGTCGCATGTTTCTGTAAATTTTTAGGCTTCTGATTATAATTCTCAGGTAAGGCGGTATTTTTGGGTATTTCCAATTAAGAAATACTTAGTAAAATACCCATTTAAATATATCCTCTCTAACTTTCACATTACTGAGGAAAAAATAATGTACTAGCACGCCTTTATCTACCCGTTTGACACAAGCAGGCTGTGTGCTGATGTTATATGACGCCAATTTAGTCATTGTAGTACACAATAAAGGAGCTGATACTATTAAATAAGCATAACTTTAATCTATAGATACTTTATCACGTTCGTACATGGGGAACATCCTCTACCTACGAACAAGATACATCCATAGATTAAAGGTCTAAGAGTGAAGAATAAATAACATTGAATAATTAATTAGGAGCACTCAGAAAGATTCTACTAATCCTCTTGTCATTATAAGTTATATTTGTTTATCCATTTCAATGAACCCAGTGGTTTTTAATCTT
Organism: Noctua pronuba; assembly: GCA_905220335.1. Classification (NCBI taxonomy): domain Eukaryota; kingdom Metazoa; phylum Arthropoda; class Insecta; order Lepidoptera; family Noctuidae; genus Noctua; species Noctua pronuba. The sequence continues at coordinate 6,447,949 of LR999915.1, read as the reverse complement.
TATCCATCTCTGGCAAAAAGCATTAACTTTAAATACAAAAGCTTGAGCATAATAAAAACAATGAAAATACTTAAATACTTTCACAGTAACTGTACTCGCAAATGAAATCGGATAAACTGAAACGAAATTGAATTTCAAACTAACTAAATCTTTCTGAAACACAAAAGTAAATAAAATAAGCAACAGGTATTCTTTTCCCCCAAACAAAATAAAGAAAAAGAGACTATTATCGTTGAATTGTGCTCCCCACATTTTATTATTATTTCATCTTCACGAAGAACAACTTATACCTAATATTTTTCGAAGGATACTTGTTATTACAGTTCTAAGATATATTTGTCTAGTGGAATAAACGTTCACTCTTCACAAACACACTATCATAAAAACAATATTTTGGTAATCCATCCTCCTTTTTGTTACTTCTTGATGTTGCCATACAAAAAAAATCACTGAACAAGGAGTTTTTACAGCGGCCAGACCTTTTTACCTTCGTAAAAATATTGCATAAATTCATCATATCGCCGTTTTTGCAAACCTGTATACCATAAATTATTTAAATTAAAAAACAAAGCAACAGGCGACCCTTTTAAGCCTTTTAAAATATCGTAAACCAACGAAAATAAATGTGAAATGGTAGGATCTAGACCAACGGTTTTTATGTCTGGCTTTGACAATAAATTTCTGACAAGGGACTACGTTCAGTTTACGTTAATATATTTTTAGTATCTCGAATTTGAGTGGTCTCTGATTTAATATCAATAAGAGCGGGTTATCAAGGGAGAATGGCACGTGTGAACTCTAAAGGGCTTTTCAATATTGAGCAAAACATTTTCAATATTTTTATGAGCTCATTCGGTGACAGTTTTTTTTATTTAAACGCTCTTAAGTGAATTGTTAATCATATTAAAGAGGGTCTTAAAATTTTGGAGATAAACCCTACGGTTTATTCACTGGTGAATGCGTTTAAACACTAATAAAAATCACTAGCATATGCCTATTTACATTATCGAACACGCCATACTGAAGCATAGACAACAATAGACTATAAAACTCATGTTATTCCACCTACAGCATAAAACATCGCTTGAAGCGCTTCGCTATACATTTTCAGCGGCATTTCCCACGATTTATAGGCAGGGGCTGTAAAGTCGGTACACAAATAATAATATATTGCCGTGTAGCAAATAAGGGCGTTTGGTTTTATGATAGCAAGCAAATTACAACAGTCGATCGTGGTGCACGGAAAACGGTAATCAAACCAGCGCCGCTCGGTCCTAAAGGCCGTGGTGTATGGTGTAGGAGACAGCGGGATTAAAAGATATATCCTTCATTTGAAATCAGTGTATTTTTTATTATAAACCGTGACTTTTTAGTCGTCTTACAACTGCAGCCCACTTCATGTATCCAATGTCTACTAAACATTAATTCAAAAAAATGAGTATTTATGAGATTTTAATCATTTAAAAATAAACATAATTATTCAGTATTATGACGCATGACGTAGTTAAAACACCCTGTTGTTAGCAATGATCTACTGGACTTGAGCGCTGGGTAGGTATGTTCCCCCGTTTGACACGTAAACATCATTAACAGGATGTTTCATAATTTTTTCTAATGTTTTATTTATTTTTCTTTGTACCTATTATGGTAGGTAAATAAAAAAAAATCGCGTCTAGAGCTATTTTATGTCGGGCACATTGAGTGGACCACCTTTGTAAGACGACTAAAAAGTCACGGTGTAGATGTAAAGATATCCCCCCCCCCCCCGTTTGAAGGCCGAAGCCGTACTGTCAAATTGTGGGTCAATTGTCAATCGGGGTCCTAGCGATTAATTTAAAGATTTTTAATGAAATATTATCCCTTTGTCATTCATTTTAGATTTAACTTTGAGGTTTTTTCTATTGTGAAAATGTTATGGAATCATGTTTTCGAAACATAATTATTAACTTAAAATTAGTCCTCAACTTTGCCATATCATCATCATCATTTTAGCCGAAAGACGTTCACTGCTGGAGATAGGCCTCCCCTAACTGTCGCCACATTGACCGGTCCCGTGCGTCTCGCATCCACTGAAATATTAATAACAAATGAATGCTGCAGTAATATTAAAACGAGAGCCATTCAATTTCCAAAATCTCGGCCATGGCTGCCAATCTTGGTGGAGACTAACAATCGACGTGGGAGATATTATAGTGCACAGTATGCGCAGACAAAGGTGCTCTCTCTCTTCCTGCCCGAAGAGACAACAATCCGACAGGGTCGAAAAGAGATCAGGCGTAGGACCACCAGCTTTTTTTTTTTAAATGTTCCTTCTTTGCCCTTTGTGTTCCAGGGCCGCGGTATCTCTTTCAAACAGTCCCGCAAACCCAGGACCACCAGCTTTACCTGCTCTTCAGGCACGAATGTGTCACTTGAACCTTCCCAATCTGAGGTTGCTACTGAGATATTCCTAATGAAAAAACCCAATAACACTTAGGCCGAAGAAGTTCCGCCTTCTCAGAACTTGCGCCTGCGACCACGAAACAAACAGGGCAGTTACTAGTGAAAATCATAAAAGGGACACAGTAAAAAAGCTTATAACTTAAAATTCGTGCTCACTACATGGTTGTTGCAGCGCTGTCTGCAATGCGGGGAATTATGGCCCTCGGTCATAGTAAGTACGGACTTACTCGATCCGATCCCGATGTAATCTGCCTCCAAATTGCCCGTAGTCGTGAAAAACAACACTTGTGCTGTAAACAGTGATGTTAACTTGTAATTAAGGAAGTGTTTTTGTAGGATGGTTGTTTGAATCGTTGAAATGACTCCGTTGGGCGTCGGTTGATGTATCTATGGAAATCTGATTTTAAATTGTGTGCCCCTCCACTTCTTCTAAAGTACACGTTTCAACTGTATGTATTTGGTAAACATTTGGTTTGAAAGCGCATAATTTTATGTACTCTCATGTAATAACCATTTTACGACTTTAATTTTCTCAATCACAACTTAGTAATTAAATCACCGTCTATTTCTAAGACAAAAATGGAGCACGTTGTAGTTGATTGGGAGATAGCAAAGCTTTTTACTCGATTTATTAATCCTAAATCACATTGTACCGGTCAAAAACTAGAAGACATTTCCCAATTTAAACATAATTTCACCTCAACAAAATTAAGTAGCAATAAATTAAACCTCGCCCAAATTTGATTCTGGTGCCAAATAAAAAAGAAAATTCCTTTAAATCATAACGGAAGATGGCAACATTCTCAAAGTAAATTGAATATACGTAATTTACGAAGGAAAATGTAACCTTTATTTATTCACATTATACAGTTACAAAGAGGTAGATTTACTTTACCGTAAAGGGTAATCTTTGTTTCGTTTCGAGATCTTTCTTCTTTATTCGTGTGTTTAGTGAATGATGAGATTAAATATGCTTACGTTCTTACATTTCTTTTGTTACTTAGAGAATTTCTTAGTGTAAGTAAATATAAGATTGGTTCTCTCTGTTATTGCTTAGGGATTTGCGAAAGTAGTACGAATGTTTTTTAATAGGTTTGACGTCGTGTTTTTTTGACAAGTAAGGTGACAGATAATAAGGCTGAGGGATAATGTACTGAAGAGTGTCTGATGTCCGATGTCCGCAGCCAGTCCTTACCTGGTAACTCGAATGTCACTCTAGTAGATGACTCCGTGACGGCTGTCTTCAAATGACAAATCATGACAGGGGAGTCGCTGTCGTACTGCGTCCACGATGAGCTGCATATTCCGTCAAAAACGGTTGAGTAAAGAGGAGAGATGTCTTATATTTGTTTAGGCTAGCCTCCACACTCGGCAGCTGTGCACAGCGAAGACTTGAAGAGACGCGAGTGGTGTGCAGCTAACGCTGAGCGGTGTGCGGCGGTCGCTAAACTGGTATACGCGTGAGTAGCCTGTACACACATCTCTGCTCCGGTCTAGCCAGTACGCATCTTCGATGGACACACCCTAGCTCTTAAGCACCTCCTCTCCTCTCAACTCCACACATCTCCACAAGTCTTCACTTTGATGGAGTCCGGGCTTAAGAGCGATTTCCACCAATGAAACTATATGCGATCAACACCTTTAGACCTGTCAGTATCTTTAACTTGGTTTAGATTTACTGATCACGTTCAATTTCCTTAGTGAAATTCGCCCTAGAACTCCATCAGATACTATTCTAGTTACTGACTAACGTAGCAACTGTGCCGCCCCAATTAGCCGCCACTGTAATATGTATAATGTACCTGTATCAATGATAATAATGCCTGCGGCGAACCACGGGGCAAGTGACCTCGCACCGTGGGAGTAACGTGTAGGTGCCTTTATATAAGTAGCAACAGTTATATACGTACCTATTCATAGTCTAAGAAAATATCGTTTATGCTGAGTTATCTCTATGCATTATTGGTGCATTTACAAAAACAAGCTGTGATGCTAGTAGCCTAACCTCTACACGAGACACGAGCTTCATGCCGCTGCAAAAAACTGTTTTCATTTGTTTTTTCTGCAAAGGAGAAAACATACCTCTTCTACTTTTTAAAGTATTACCGAACTGTCAAAGTTTATGTCATCTTCAAACGTCAAAAGTCTGCACTTGCGGTCTGTCAGTGAGCAATGGAACGAAGTATGTTTGGAATCAAAATTACTGACCGTATAAGGAACAGTATACTTTGTTTCAAAACACAAATTGAAGACAGGCAATCCAGCCAAGCCACATATGAAACATGTCGCATCAGAATTGGGCGAAAATATCTACGGAATGGGTTCCGAACAACAGGAATCGGCGACGCGGCAGGTCCAGAAGGAGATGGATTCCAACAAGGACTGGGCTGAAATAGCTCTAGAGAGAAGAATGGAAAAAGGAAAGCAAGCCTTTGCCCTGCAGTGGGACCAACAGGCTTATAATAATAAATAAATAAAAGTGTCTCCAAAATCATACTTACAAAAACAAACAGACACAATCACAAACATTTATCACAAACAAAATCTACCACCTCCATTACTAAAGAATCGAGTTACAATCTTAGAAGAATAAAAAAGGAGTTTCTTTTAGAAAATCGTTGTTTTCTTTCCATCAAAGATAACGACGAAAGCCTTCGTCGTAATAAAAACGCTGATGGAGCCAAAGTATTGTCAAACAAAACACTTGTAACCATTCAAATGATGGAGAGCTCTTTCATTGTAATTTGGTGTAGAAAATCATTTTTAGGGTACCTTAGTGAGTACGGTGAACGGTGGTGGTGAGATCGGGCACCCTTGTCCGGGACCCGTTAACGCTATCAGTGCGTCAGTCTGTCAAAATTTTTCTCTAGAACTTGAATAGCCCGCCATTTGAAATGTTCACTGAGTATTTTTGTAAATATCCGATCATCATCTGCCTAGCTTTTTCCCAACAATATTGCGGTCGGCTTTCTGTCTAACCGGGTTAGTACACTCCACAACCCAATTAGTATTGGGAAATACGATACCCGGGTAAGACTGGTTGTCAGACTTTCGGGCCACTGACTACCTGTTACGACTGTCAAAAATCTACAAATGACAGCCGGGACCAACGGCTTAACGTGCTTTCCGAGGCACGGAGGAAACTCGGTATGTAAGGGGTGGTTACCCATCCACAGACCAACCTATGCAAGCGTGGCTTAACCTAAAGATCGATGCCGAGCAGCTGTTATTATTAAGCCACGAGCTCCTCCTTGGCGTGATGTTATATGTGGAACAATAAATTAGTACACGAGTACGACTCGCATTTACCCGATTTTGTACATGATTTTTAGAGACGAAAATATAACTGCTATTAATATTAAAATTGGTACAACAATGGTACAACTTTGAACGTTATCGGCCCTTGTCAAAACTTTTCATTTGTTATTGATAGGTTTTCGGTCCTGTATTTCGTTTTGTATTTATAAAGACCCTTCATTTTAAATATAAAACAAAGTGATGAATGAATGAGGGAGTCTATTTAGGTGTCTGTTCTATTGCTACCCGCATTTCAAATTAATAGGATAGCAATTTCAACGGCAGATTTTATCTATGTACCTACTAGTCTGTATTTCTGTTACGAGGAGTAAATTAATCGTTCCAGTAACAATGGAATGAAAAAATAAACGAATTGTTTCTTTCGTCTGTACATACGCCACCCTTTACATATATCTCCTAGATGCTGGAAGTGAAAATTTTGCTCATCCGCTATTATTTCTGATTAATTTCGTAGCGGAATCGAAGACAGTTAAATTTGTTTCTCTGGGACTTCTTCGAGCTTCATTTTCTCGGCGCTTTTCTGGGTCTCGCCACTGTTGATTCTGGCTTACAGGAGTTGCAGTGGTTTGGGAGTAGTGTGGCGGGTTTGTCCCAGAAAAAAAGCTCCTAAAAGCTGTGAGAACATTTTACGCTGATTATCAGCGTAAAATGTTCCCACTGCTGTTACAGAGGCCTCGTCTCTGTAAAGAAGAAAGTGGGCCGTTATCTATATCCACACATGGTGCATGTCTACTTTTTGATTTCTCTATTCTTACTTACTTGCACTTTTATAAGGGTGTAAGAACGACCCTTCACGAAACCGTCAATCAAATATTCTGTACATCAAACTCAGTAACACTGAGCAAAAATTATTGCTGAGACACGACTTTCTTTTTAATACACCATGTACTTACTTTTACCTATAGAAAAAAACCTCTCAAATAGTTGAAACTTTGGCCTTCAATTATCTCTGTAACTAGAAACTATTGTTTAGAACAAAAAAAAACAATCACAATGACAAGAAGAACGTGAAAATGAAGAAAATGTATCTCGGTTTTGTAAAGGTTAATACTATAAATATTTCATAGAGCAGTAGCGAACCTGTGGTTACCACCACAGGGCTAAAACATAAATCTGTTATCCAAATGAGAGCTTTCTCTGATATAATTATACAGAAACTGCTCACGTACATTGTACACCTTTAACGTATTATTATTAAATAATTTAAATGCCGTGTGAGCATCTTCAGGAATTTATTTCGCTCAAGGCAAATCTCTATTAATTGCGCTATCATAAATAGCACTTTGAAGACATGCCTCTAAATATACCTCTATGTATGTGGTTACATAAATACAAGCCGTGAATCTGATGAAATTCCTCTTGGGCAAAAATTACGAACTTGTATACAAACTTTCATCTCTTATACTCTTTTAGATGGTTTCTTACAAGTCTGCCCATGTGCTCACTTTTGTATAAGGCAAAATGTCATGTTTTTAAACCAGTCTTGCGGAAGATTTTGGTACCTAAATTATCATTTTCCTGCCCTTGTCCCATGTTACTTGGGGTCGGCGCAAAACGTTTTTTTTTTCGTTCTCCCCTGTCAACCGTCACGCAATCATTTACACGTTTTTCTTTCATATCATTCCTCACACGATCCATCTATTGTTTCCTTGGTCTTCCTCTCCCTCTCCATCCATCAACATCTATATTCATCACTCTTTTGGTCACATGTGATTCGCCCTCCTCTTCACCATGTTCATACCAAGGCAGTCGATTCCCTTTCAACTTTTATGTAACTGGCGCAACTTTCAAACTTCCTTTAATACAAACATGTCTTACTTTATCCATTCTTGTCACACCACACATCTACCTCAACTTTCTCAACACCGCTACATGCAATCTTTTTTCACCCATCTTCTTCACAGCTCAGCATTCATTGATAAGTACCAAAATGATAAACTCAAAATTAGAATTAATTTTACTGTGTGATTCCTATTCCAGCAGAATTTACAAAGTTTATTAAACTTTTGATTGTTTTTAACATTCTTCGTTTTTAGCAACTGAATCATTACATATTAGTAGCAAAGCATTGGGTATTCTATTATTTATTTTAGTGAACAACATGGAATAATACACATCACTAAACACACAGTAATATTGAAGGCAGATTTATAATATCAGTTAATAGTTACTGGAATACCTATTCAAAGTAATTCTAATGTATTAAAGCTTAAACTATAACAACTATACCGTGGATTAAATCAATTCATGTGCAACAATTTTGAGTTTGTTGATGTGGATTATCAATTAATGTCTGCGAAGTTCATGTTTGATTATTGTTATTTCGAAGGAAACATAACGTAACATCATGCCTGAAATTCACGAAGGGTAAGGCAGAGGTGTCCTTAATAGTACACCCACATTTCGCCAGTTATGTTTGTTAGTCCCACGAGGGCGAGCCTATTGCCATCGACCGGGCACAAATCCAGACTCCGCGGCTGCTACTGAGGAATTCCTGATGGAAAGACTCAGTTACACTTAGTCCGACCTGGCAATCGAACCCGGGACCTCCTGCTCAGCAATCACTTGCGACCACGAGGCCAACGAGGCAGTCCAAGGAAAGTGTTTGCAAAATCCAATTCACCAATCTCCAAACCTAACGCAACACTCATAACCTATCAAAACAAAGACTTCAATACTTTTTTTAACCCTTCACACAATTATCGACCATAATGACTAAACTTCCGCAAGTTAAGGTACGATAAAACATGAAAAATCGCTCCAACATCGCATTTTCAACGTAAAACGCGATTGATCGGAATCACAGCGAAACTTTGCGGGCAGACTTGGTAAATAAAAAAAAGTTGGATTCAAAATGGCGGCCGTTTAATGCCCACTCAAACAAAGCGCGAAGTCTAATGGAAGCCACTGAATTTTAATCCAGATCGAGCGACCTCCATCCCGTGGCCTCTAGGTGGGAGTGCAACAGATGAATTGTGGTTTTTTTTTTTGTCTGTAGTTGACATTTGGTTTTAGGTTCACGCGATTGACGCGGCACAATTTCATCATTCTCTTGCCCTTATCCCAATTCATTTAGGCGCTCCACCCACTGCACCGCGCTCCGTCGCGTTGCGCGTGATGGCAGATTTTACCATTGTATGCAAGTATCTCAATTTATATAGAAATCACGCTTAGCACAACACACTGCCGACGCGGAAATGCGCGGGAAGGCGCCCCGCGCGCTGTTTCTGCCAATCTGCGCGGGAGCGCGGGGCGTGCCGCGGGATATGACACACCGGCTCCGCAGTCCCGGGCGTGATTTGATACTATAAAGACGTTTGCACGATGGATCTCGACGTAGACAAATTTATATATGAAATTGAGCAACGCCCTGCAATTTGGGATATGAAAAGCAAAGAATATAGTGTATATACATAAAGTTAAGAAATGGGAGGAGATAATAAATGTAGTAATGGTCACTCGAATTTTGCTTAATAAATAATCAAAAGATGCAGTTGACATACGTGTGAAGCTAAAGAATTTATTTTCATATTTTCTTAAGTCTTTGTAATTCAGTGCAAATGATCCATTTATAGATCTCGATCGTAAATAGGGATGTATCCAAAATCTTCTATGGACGCAGTGTCTTTTAATTCTTGTATACAAAAACCAAAATGACAATATAACTGCAACATCTTGAAATCGAGTAAGTTCGTCCATTCTCCACGACGATCGACAACACAGTGAACATATGACTTTATTTAGCGCGAGGTCGTCGTAATCTGCATCACCGCGCGGGGGAGCAAATTACACCGCTAAGTAAGGCAGATCTGCGCCTCCGTCGCCGCGCGCATTATCTGTCGCTCCACGCACCGCGGCGGGACGCATCTTCAGTGGGTGGACCGCCTTAGGGTCAGTGCAGCACGCCTTCTTCCATACTCCTCTATTACTCGTCATCTCATCAGACACAATACTTCTATGTTAATTAGTTTGGAGTCAAAACCCACTAACAAGAATATTTAGATACTTTCACACCTCATTATTGATAACTTAGGGATGAATGAACTGACAAGTTCTTGTTTGTACCGTGGAGAGCTATCAAGCCATCTCAATATTTCACATTCTTCTTCTCCTTCTCTGTCATAACCTCAATGCTTAGGATAACGATCTCATGACACGCTTCTCCAAGTTATACGAACTTCTATATCTACATACGACAAACCGATAAATGTAAAGATGAATCAACATAGTATCAATAAAACAAAAATTATCTTACCTTAAAATTGAGGTATTCATCATCTGTCTAGTCTTCTCCCAATTATGTCGGGGTTGGCTTCCAGTCTTACCAGATTCAGCTGAATACCAGTATTTTACATGGAGCTACTGCCAATCTGACTTTTACAACCCAGTTAGTACTAGGTAATAGAATACCCCTTGGTAAAACGGCTTGTCAGACTTTACTAACCTTTAAAATTGAGCTAATATGGACTTTAATACTGGCTGAAATAGAAATATTTTTACTGTTTCTAAGCTGTCGCTCTTTTCATGGCCCTCTCTTATGGCGAAAAGTTGGTATCTCAGGACTTAGTACAAAGTCAGAACTCTGATTCCCTCCTAATAAATCCGGATCATAATCCAGGCACAGGGAACAGAAAAAACAGTTATTATTAGTTCTACTCCCGGTTTTGTCCGGGTGAACTGTTTGTTTACTAGACTAAATCAGATGATTTCAAAACAAACGGTTTACCTGGTCAAAATATGTCCTTTTCCAACTATGTTGGAAAAGGACATATTTCCAGTCTTACTGGATGCAGCTGAATATCAGTATTCATCATCTGCCTAGCCTTTTCCTTTTGGGCTTCCAAGCCGACCCCAATATAGTTGGGATGGTTGGGTCTAACCGGATTCAGCTTGAATACCAGTATTTTACATGGGGCGACTGCCTATCTGACCTCCACAACCCAGTTGGTACTAGATAATACGATACCCATTGATAAGACTGGTTGTCAGATTTTCGAGCCACTGTCTACCTGTAACGACTGCCAAAGATCTACAAATGACAGCCGGGACCAACGGCTTAACGTGCTTTCCGAGGCACGTAGGAAATTCGGTATGTAGCGGATGGTCAGCTATCCACGGACCAACCTAGGCAAGCGCGTGTTAATCTGAAGATCGACCCGCTAAAAATGTAAAATATCAAATATTTGTAAAACTTTCAAAAACCAAGCATGACCACAAAAAGCAAGCTAAACAATTCCGTAGAGGGCCACTTAAAAAAACAAGTTCGTATAGAATTAGGTATGCTAATGGTGGCTGCATATGAGTTGACCTGACCTGCTTATGTAAAGTACTGGTGTCTATATACTTACATACATACATACATATGTAAGTGTATGCTATGCAGCTTAGACTAGATTCGGGTCAGGGTCACCTTTTTGCTGCAAAAGATAAAGATTAGCCCGAGAACGGAAGTTTTAATATTGGGGCTAGTTTTGTATGGATAACATAACATTACACCTGTAATCCCCGAAGGGTTAGGCAGAGGTGTATCTAACAGTACACCCACATTTCGCCAGTTATGTTTAAGTACCATGTAATAGGGCGCGAGTCTATTGCCATCAACTGGTCGTAATTCCAGACTCCGTGGCTGTTACTAAGAAATTTCTGATGGAAAAACCCAATAACACTATGCCAAACCGGAGATTGAACCCAGGACCTCATGCTCAGCAGTCGTGCTTGTTACTACTCGACCAATGAGGCAACGAGGGAGTCAGGTTTGTATGGATTTTGAGTATAAATAGCAAAAAGATGAGGCGATAACTGAACTTGTGGCTTATAAGGCTTCATTTTTATTTGACTAGCTGTGCTGTACTGTTTCACCCACCGTTTAATTTTACTCGGCTCTTAAAGGTCACAGCGTGATGTTGAATAGCCTATAGCCTTCCTCAAGACTTGAATTTTAAAATTGACGATATTCCGACGTCCTTCTACCTCTACCGCTAGGCTCACTGAGGAAATATGACAAACGTTTCTGTATATTGACTGTGATTTTATGGGTGTTTTAGTTTACTAATCATTTTCAGTTTACATTGGCCCTTCAATAAAATCAAATAATAACACAAATCTATTGACAGAAATGGTATGTTTTTTGAGAGCAAAAACCGGGCTAAATTGACGATATTATTGCAATCATTCATAACGTTAAATGTTCCCTGAATCTGTAAGCCAAAACCTGTTTTTGGGGAACACAATAACATTTCACACCTACTGATTATTTATAATGAAACAAAATTAATAGTAATTTTGTGTTCTGGACATAATGAAAACTGGAAGATAGAAGAAAATTATCCCCAAGGCAATGTAAAAAAATGTTTTTTTTTTTTTTGTTCACCAATGTACATTTTTTTTTATCTATTAATGAATGTTGTATAAGAATATTATCCTTGACAATATCCAAAGAGCCCAATAAATACTTTAACAAGGTCATAATTCAAAGTAAACTTTGTTAATAAGCGGCCTTTTTCCACTTTATCTGTTAATTATCGCCGTAACTGAAAGTCTGAAGTTTGACGGATTTTCCTAACTTTTGTACAAAGTTGGAACATCTTCGTATATCTAACAAATATTTATGGATGGAAAATCCTTTACAGCTATAATTTGATTAATAAACAACATTTAAGCGACATCATACATAGTAGGTCCATATTTCATAGGATTGAATCATACATAACTGGTGAAACAAAGGTGAAATATGTGTGCAAATCAATCAAAGCAATCTCTGCCTAACCCTTCTGGGAATATAAGCCTGATGTTATATAATAGCAATAAAGCCCCTTTGAAAGAAGTTTGGCCGTGGAAATACTATTGTCATGTCTATTTCTTCCAATTCAATCTTGCTGTTTGCTTGTTTTGGTTTTCCAGGAAGGGGTGCATGCGTCATTACAGCTTTAGGATGACGACGCACCTGTTTCTATTGGGTAGGTAGCAATTTTCTAATTTGTCCAACAATAACATTAAAAATACAACTTACTTACCTAAAATCGCGTAGCAGCTACGCCGTAGCCGGCTACGTAATTACGCCGTAGCCAGCTACGAAACTACGGCGTAGCAAAACAATTGCAGAACTTAAGTTACAAAGTTACCAGCAAAACACATTTTAAAATTGATTTTCTCTGAATTCAGTTCCCAGTCAATTCCTTCAATCTACCCTCTACCTGTAGGCTTGAGTTACAGTATAGTAACAAGAATTCTCGAACAATTGAATTTCCGAGAAAGAAAATCTCAGTCGTTACAAAATAATAGTTTTCAATTTGTTTTCTCAACGTAGACTGCGATTGGTATTATGTAGTTGAACGAGATAAAATATTAATGCAATCCGCTTTAAGTATTTCTTTACTGAATTGCAGTTTAAATTGTTCAGACGAATGAAATTGTGGTATTTTCAGTTTTGATGCTGGAAAACGTTTCATTTATTAATTTTGCGAAAATACATGATTTATTACTGAAATCAGGTGGCGTGTAATGAATAAGCTTATATTGTAGGGCAATACCCCAATGAAGGTGTTGTATTGATAAACACATAATATATTTGGCATGTTGTAATAAGTATGGTGAAAAAGTAAACAAATATTAAGAATACTTGTCTGAAATTAAGCCAAGACATAAATAAATAAATTCTTTATTTCACCAAAAGCCATCATAGTACAAAATCCAAAGACTAAGAGAAAATAATGCTTATAACTAGGTCACAATAATTTTAATACCCTGACTCCTTAACTAGGTGTAATATGCCTGTGTTTTAGGAGTCGATTCTCCGTAACAAACAAAGACATAATATGTTTAATAAACGACGTATTTACTACTAGTCTTTCAAGACTATTTAAAAACAAGCATCACTCTGCTTCTATATAAGGTCCCATTAAAATAGATGAACAAATTTTAAAACAGCGTTTAGTACGTCTAACCAAAGATATCCAAGTAAAAAAACTCTGATTAAAGTGATTTTCTTTTGACCTAAAATAATAAATTGCCGGCACTCCAGAATAAACACATTCAAATTCAAATTAGAATAAACACATCCATTATGGGTACTTGCACTCGCGCCCCGCCGCGCGCGTTCTCGTAACCGACCCAGTCAGTTCTGTTAATTTCATTCTGTATTTTTGACTAACATTTTTAGTGTATTTTTGTTAGCTATTTTTTTTCTTGTAAGTATCTAATGCGTTTTTCCTAATTTTTTTTCATCATTGTCCTTATTTTGGTGGTCTGAATGATTTTCAAAAGTTTTTCCATCTATTTTAATGGGACCTTATTTATACATTGCTTGTGTATGGATTTATACGAGGGATTAGAAGCAACCGATTCACAATACAAAGTTCTATACAATGTCTAATAAAACAATTAACGCCGAAACAAAGAAACCAAACAAAAGGGAATCACGTATCTAAACAACTGAACAACAAACAAGTCAATCAGGATCTTCAGTAAAACAAGTTGTAGCAACACACACTAACTCTTAGCACAAACGTTACGGGTTTAACGCGATTCCACCAAATACTATAATTAAGCCGAGAACACACCGCGTGGTGGAAAACATGGAGTATACACGAATGGAGTGATAATGTACGGTGGCGTAGTTGTGATGCTTCTGTGGCCGTCCCCGAATCCCGTGCTCTTCTTCGTCGTGTTGATAATTCTTTATTATTTCTTCTTTGCTCTGTGGCGTCAGTCGACTTTGGTAAGGAGCGTATACACGTCGCTGACACTTGAAGCAGTACTTTTGATATGATCATTGCTTTACTAATTATTGCTGACTAGCTTTTGCCCGCAGGTTTGCTTGCGTTAATTTAGAATTTGACAATTAAACTCTTAATACACTACTAAAGTTTCTATAATAATATAACTCAATCCTGATTCGAAAGACAAGTGTCACCATTTATTAAGTTAAAAACGTTATTGTTGTTTTCCTAACAGTACTTTTCTTGGGATTAAAGGTACTCTTTGTCCGTTTCTGTACAACTGACAACTTATATCCAAAATTTCAGAAAAGGTAACAAACAAACTTATTTTCCCATTTATAATATTAAGTTAGGAAGTTAGGATTAGGATAACTAGAAAGGTATAGCAGTTACTAGGTACTTAGGTGAGGCAACTTTTACATGAAACTTTTTCTACTTGACAATAAGTTGTTATACCCAGATTACTTACAACATAATCAATCCTTATTTTAATAAAATAGTGGTGATTGGCAGCACAAAATATTTGATCAGCACTCCATTTCCATAACTCTGCAACGTACACTCGTTTTAGACGCCAGATTATCCCTATGAAGGGAGATTTGCTAAATTCCTCCCGAGCAGAGTTATCCGAGCGCTGAAATGTGCTCACCGGCTGACGGTGGGGCTTAATTCTTGAAGGCTCTTTTTATGTTAGCGCCAATATTGCCTGGTTGGGATTTCGGCAACATTACTGTGGCTTTTAGAAGATTTGGGTAACTGGTAATTAGCCTAAGCTATGTATGTGATACCTTAATCTCCCCTTCTTACATGGGACTAAAAATAACTGAGGAAATATAGGTGAACTGTAGATGTACCTTTTAGCGTGGTATTCATTATCTGCCGAGCCTTTTCTTAACTACGTTGGGAGCAATCTAAAGAGTTGCAGCTGAATACTTGTATGATAAATTCTTAGTGATACTATGTTTTGTTTATTCTTACTGAACAATAAAATATATCCACATTGTACAGACCTTCGTTTCTCTCCTTATTGTATTTTTATAAGTTTAAAAAAATGAAACTCACATACACAAGCAGCCAGACTTGGAACAACTACCTGTAGGTCATCACAAATGTTTGTTCCGCGCGGGGATCGAACCCGCGACACGAAGCGTAGCAACCAATCGCTCAAAAACTGCGCCAACCGTGTCGTCAAAATGACCAAGTCAAGTAATTTATTGCCTTATTAGACAATAAGGCAATAAATAAAATTACTTATTTACTACATTATTTATGGTAACCACATAATACAAAAAAAATACAAACATATTTAAAATTATTGTACAATGGGTTGTCCTATGATACACATGGTTATGGTCTGAGTGGTTAGAAGAAAGGATTCACATTTTAGGCTATCTGAAATCACTGTTCAACGTCGGTGTAAGTTCTAATTTTGAGTCTGTATTTTCTTCAATTAACTGTCACTTCCTTAAACAGTATCCGTCGTTCCTATACAGGTTTTATTATTATTTGAAAGCTCTTTAAAACTCGAACCCTTAATTTAATCTTTAATGTCCAGCCAATTATACAGACCTCTATAAGATCAAGGTTATCTTAAATCCAAAAGCCGCCATCTTGCTCTTTGTTTTACACGATAATTCCGCTAATTACATAGAATACTGAATTTCAAACAATTAAGTTATTATAGCTCCTTGAGACTGGTGACCTACTGTTTTACTGTTTTCACGAGTTAGCAGTAATTGAGCAGTTGGCTTTATTACTAACTGGGTTTTATTGGAGGGTTTCTTTTAATTAGGTTGAAGTTTGTTGCTTTTGACTTCTGCTCCATGTCAACTTTTTCGGTTTTTTCTAAAGGTTTGGTCAAACAGGTCCAGTCAACGGGTTGAGGACTGGCTGCGGACAGTGAACTCTAAGGCGCGAATTACATAGAAACGACGTAAGGCGTAAGGTGCGGCGCAGGCGTGGAATTTATAAGGAAACGAAAGAACGGCATGCCTGCGCCGCGCCGCTTGAGTTTAATTTACGACACGTCGAAAATGTTTTGAAACGGCATCATGCCTGCGCCGCGCCTTCACCTTACGCCGTTTCTGTGTAATTCGCGCCTAACAGATACTACAGTTAGGTCATCATCATCATTCTCTTGCCCTTTTCTCAATTTATTTGGGGTTGCCGCAGCATGTCTTCTTCTTCCATACTTCTCTATAACTTTTCTTCTCGGCAGTCACCTCTTTTCTAGCCGTACCTTCCTTCACACGGTTTACCCACCGTTTCTTTGGTCTTACTTACTTCTGTTATGGCATATTCCAGTGTCAAGACTTGCGTCAAATTCAAACTCAAAGCATTTATTACAATTAGACCAGTACAGGCACTTTTGAATGTCAGAAAAACAAATAAGGCGAAGCTACAGTCCCAGACACAAGGCATAATAACTTGTGAAAGTACTGTAGTTGCCCATTCTAAAGCGTAGATCTATATGGAGACGAATGGGCAAGAAACTCACACAATTGTTTTAATCTATGTAATTTCAAAATCCTTTTTACCAAATTCCAGTTGGTTTTTTTGCTCTATATTTGTGTCTAACTATATTCAAATCCATCTATCAATACTGATATTATTGATTAACAAACAAACAGCCACACAAAAAGATAACCATCTCCTTAGATTATAACAGAGTATATTTAACAAAAGAATACAGCACAGTCTGTATTAAAAATAAAAACGACACCATTAACCTAGTTTTTTTGCATTTACAGAAACCACAGATAGCAAATTAGTTCCCTGTAGGGTCCTCTAGGTTCTCAAGTGGCGCACGGTGCATAGTACACGCGGCACTACAAATTGTTTCTGCTCTATTCATTTGTTTTAAACTCTTTGCTTTAAAAACTATTGTATTTTATATACCACTTGTTTAACTTGTATTTTATAATTAAAAACATTATTATTGTGTGTCGAATGTCACCTACAGAATGTTGACAGTTGACAGGATTACTATTTTTATAATGTTTTCATGTCCTTTATTAATTAATTTTCTTATTTATTACATTTTTAAATATTTAAAAAAACAAAAGTAAACAAGACATTTAAAAATATAAAAAATAGATGGCCCATCGACATCAGGAACAAGGTCCAGGCTGCCGGTGGTCAGAGATTATTATTTTTTATTATGTTTTCTTTATTATTTTGACTTTTATTTAATTCAATAATACAATTTTAATGGGATTATCTGTTTAATGATAGCATGATTATGACCAATAATTAATTTAAACAAAATAATATGTAACTTAATTTTATATGTGCACGCCGAAATTAAAAGCAGAATAAGAGAACAATTCTGTACATTTTACCAACCTTCTGTACCTTATTTATGCAAATAAATAAATGTGTTTTTTTTTAACTGGCTACTTCACTCGTACTTTACCAGCTCTCGCTAGGAAACCTACATTCTCTAAAGATCTTTGTAATAATTATTTAACATCCTAATTATCTTTCTGTGCGAGTCCTAATAAATATCTTTTCTTTCTTAATCCATTTTGCCAAATTACAGGAGAAATATCACTCTCCATTTGTGCCTAATTCCATCAATAGTTTCTAAACTAATTGATTAAAAAACACACACACACACATTTACGTATTACATTGTTAGTAAAGAACCACATTTTCTTGGATAATAACAGAGTATTTTTAACAAAAGAATCCACCACGATCTTCGCACACATTAAAAATAAAAACTGCACCATTGCCCTACTTTTTTTATTCTATCTACAGTTACCACAGATAGCAAAATAGTTCCCTGTAGGGTCCTTCAGGTTTTCAAGTGGCGCACGGTGCATGGGTGCATGGCACTACAAATTGTTTCTGCCCTATTCATTCGTTTTAAACTCTTTGCTTTACGAGACTCTGCAGTCGACGGTTCAAGTGCGCGTGCACTGGCAGAACGATAGGTTCTAGTCTTTTTAATTATTTGTTCGTATTTTTTTTTGTATTGTGTTAGTTCTGTAGGTAATTAGTGTCTGTTCTAATTAGTACTGAACAATGATTGGGTATGGTTTTTATAGAAATAGGATTTATTTTAATTGTAACTCGATATCAAGTTAATTAAAGAACAATATTTATTTAAGTTTTCTTTGAGTACTCATTAGTATTGAATGAAAACTAAAATAAATGTTCTGTTATTTACTTCAAGGATATGTTTCTATTAGATATCTCGATGTTGGCTAAATTCATATTAATCCGTCTTCAGTTATTTAATAATTATTAATTTTAAGCTACTTCTAAATTCAGGTACCCAAGGGACGGGATTTCAGACCGACCAGCACTAAAATTATTTGTCGGTTTCAAAAACAAATCTAATTTCCATCCTCATTCAAAGTCATTAAACTTAAAATCCACGTTTATAACGCTATTATCCTTTAAAAAACTTTAAACAGGCACCTCACAGCAATATAAATAAGTTGAAGCCTTCAGGAAACTTTGGTAAAGCTATTCCAAATGTCTAATTAAGCTATAAATGTCGACTCCTCTCTTCGCCAGAAATTAATGTTCTGAAAGTTCCATGTAACGGAACAGAATATCAAAATTTTGCATACCAAAGACTTGTTTATTAATCCTTGACTAGAGTATTGCCCGCGACTTCGTCTGCGTGGATTTGGTATTATCCTTTACGATATTCAACACCCGAGGAGCTCGTGGCTAAATGATAACAGTCGCTCGGGTCGATCTTTAGGTTAAACCTTGCTTACCTAGGTTGGTATGTGGCTAGGTGACCCATTACATATCGAGTTTCCTGCGTGCCTCGGATGCACGTTAAGCCGTTGGTCCCGGCTGTCATTTCTCGATCTTTGACAATCGTTACAAATAGTCACTGACCCGAAAGTCTGACAGCCAGTCTTACCAAGGGGTATCGTATGACCCAGTACTAACTAGATTGTGAAAGTCAAATAGGCAGTCACTCCATGTAAAATACTGGAACTCAGCTGCATCCGGTTAGACTGGAAGCCGACCCCGACATAGTTGGGAAAAGGCTAGGCAGATGAATCTTCAACACCCTATTTCACCTTTTTGAGGTTCAGTAAGACTGGTAAGGTCAGATTGCAGACACCGAGTTTGTCAGATACTCCAGCACATTATCTTCCAAGTCCAATGTCCGGTGTCTAGTGCGTAATCTGTCCGTACCGGTTAGATCGCATGTTCAGAAGAATATTAATTCTTTTCAAAGCATGCATATGCCTATGTATTATCTCTAGGTTTAAGCTATACAGCGTGTATCACACGTCATGGTCATAGTCAAAGGTGTCATACAGACATCAAACAACAACTTTGTCTATGAGATAAACATACAACATAATTGCGAAAAACTAATCAGCCGTGCCACACATTTGGATCGAATAGGTAGTGGAATTTTATATGGGACAGCTGATCATTTGTTTGACATTACGATGTTGGTCCCATAAAGAAATATGCTCAGTTTCATGGTACCCATAAATATAACATGCTGAATATCAAAAAAATTGCATGCTGCTGTCATAAAAATTGAAACAGCGGTTTAGCCGTGATAATATTTGTAACAAACAGACAGACACATACAATTTCACAATAATAACAATTATTACAGATGAGTTCCTTATAGAAATATCCATCAGCTCAAATTTCATCCATTAAACAATTACAATTTCTAACTTTCCTAATAATCGTTCCTGTAGCTATGCGTAACGACCCGTTCACAAACTTGGGCGATACGACTTGGTTCAAGCGGCACACGCGTGTGTCACTTGTTTTTTTCGCAACATAAGATGCGTCGTGTTGACTTGTGGAATGCTCTGTCATTGGTTTTCTCAGCAAGACGCTTGACGCTCAAACGTGTAGCTTGTGGCCACATGGTAATACGATACACTTTATACGCTTCAGTGATGTATAACTTTTACAGCGATTGTGTTATCTGTCGGTACGCAAATACGTAGCTTCAGTAACGACACATGATGAAGTTGTAAAGTTGTTGTCGTCATATTCAGATGATTTTGATTTTGATTAATACATGGTGATTCTTTTGTGTGTGGCTTTGCACTGAACAGGAAATAGATAAACCACATATTTTAACACTTTTAATATAAATACTGATTTGAGCACGTCTTTTATCTTGATTATTAGCAATTTATTTGTTGAGTTAATGTCCTTTATTTATTTCTATACAAATACAATTACATTTTTAAATATTCCTTAGAAAAAACAATATAAACAACATTTAAAAATATAAAAAATTTTAGCCCACCGGTATCGGGAACAAGGTCCAAGCTACAGGTCTCCAGAGAGAGGAACCTACTAACAATGCGAGCCGTTTCTAGGAGTACCGCTTATTATTATTTTTATTATTTCCCTTAGATGATTCAGCTTATTTGAGTCAGAAGTCTCGACAGCTGTCACTAATGCTCTGTAAAGTAAAGCTGCTATGGTTGGGATCATTTCGAAAGGCGAAAGTTTTTGAAAAAAGATTCAGTTTTTACATCACAAAGCAAAATTTCTTGGATGACAACTTTTACCAGCGTTCTCTGAGGTAAAGTTGCACCGGTTGGGTTCTTTCTTGGAAATGCGATACCTTTTTAAATCTTTCTCTCAGCTGTGCATAACGTACGTTTACCAAAAGAATCTTCAAAGAAAAAAGGAACGATAAAAACTATCGCTCCTCTCTAGATATATCCTTTACAACTTCAGAAACAGATACGAACTCCGCATTCCTTACCCCGCGTTCACACAAAAGTATAAAAACATGTATTCTACATGTTTTGTCGTTTGTTCTGTTTATCATTTACACTAGAATGTAAGTCGAAATGGAAATCAAAAATTAGGAGATCAAAAATATAAGTGAGGAAACCAGCATGCCTGAGAGATATTTCTTGATGGCATGTAAAGCCAAGTCAGAGGCCCATGGGCGGCATAAAAACTCTGACACCAGGTAACGAACTAACCACACGATAAAAGAAAGAAAGAAAAAAAGAAGTTATAAATAGCTGTAGCCCATGACCTTCGCTCACGTGAAATTATTATAAAAATATTACTTCCCTATTTGAATCGGATTTTGTTAATAAAATGAAAACCCTTGAAATTGTCAAGGGTTTTAATTTTTTTTCACGGAACCCTATATATTTTTCGAAAACAAAAGTAGCCTAATATCATCAGTTATCTTCCAGTAAAAGTCCCGTCAAAATTGGTCTAGCCTCTCGGAGATTAGACGGACAGACAATGAAAAAAATGTGTTTTTGTTATAAGTGCCGTCTATATTTTCATATGCATTCAGTACAAAGTTATTTTGATATTACAAACAAACACTTCATTTTTATCCATTTATATAGATAATGTCTAAAGCAACGTCAATACATTCATGAGGTATGTTTGAAACAGGACATGGATTTGGCAACGCTCTTACTAAACTTGTTGCAAATAAGGAAAACTTGTTGTACAGGGTGTATACGCTGGTTTAGCAATAAAGGCGCAAATCCACTTCGGCGCATACTGTGCACGGGCATTTTAGCAGCGTGGATTCATTTCTTTGACAACGTGGGTCTACGTTTCCACTGCAGTACACACTACACACTCACAACTATGTACCGCGGCATGCACAGCGTGCATGGCGTTGACAGCGTTGAGCTTTGTGATCGCCTTATTCGAGCAAGCCACGCATGTACTAATGACGTCAATTGTTACATAGCGTGTCCGTGGTTTGCAGTGGACACAATCACATACATTTTATTGCAAAGTGAAGCTTAAAACAAGTGCATGGCTTATCCGTACGCCGCGGTGGGTACGCGCCTTAACATAGAAACATAGGTACATACATCCAGTGCGTCGGTACCATTAGCAAAGTTCCGTAAGCTTGGGTTACAAGTAGTTTGCTGTGTGTTAACCATTCCACACGGAGTTAAGATTTCTGTAGAGTAGTTTTGTACGAATGTGCGCCAGAATGCGGCACTTTGTTCAGCTTAACGAGATATTTGAAAACAATTGAATGTGGGTAGCTATGTAATATCACATGTCGCAGTGCCCTTTATTTTCATTGTGACTTAAAGTTTATGTTAGAGGTACAATAACTATTAACAGACTATGGTTTGTATTAGGGGAAAATATACGAAGGTTTTTGTTGCGTACGAGTTTCAACAGAAAACATTTTCATTATTTTAATAGTTTCGTATTTTTCTTCTTTCAAAGTCTGTTTCTGGGAAACCACTACAGGATGGTCTAGAAATACAACCTTATAATTACTGATAAAATTCAATGGAAAATCTGTTCCGAGAACCAGTCATGTTTACGTAATTACGCGTCCATTTATTTAACTTACGGTATTTTACCGATAAAATTATGTTATTAAATCTATGATCTTGTTTTTCGATATAGAATATTGTTATCCTATTTTATATTCGTCAATTTCCAGTGTAACAAAATTCTGCTTACATTTTTTCAAAAGAAAAAAAAACTTTGCTTTTAGCGATAAAATAGTCGTTTGTTTCTTACGTGTGCACCTATGTTACATTCTATTGTTCTTTTTTTGTAAAGAGTAAGTATATGTCGGATATCCGTCGGCCTAAGTGTCCTCTCATACGTAAGTATTATCAATGTCATACGGCAACATTGTAATTTTTTTTAAAGTGACTGGCGTTTTTTGCCGTTCGAAAGTCGAACTGTTAACCTAGCTTCTGACGTTTTAGACGTGCCCATGTGGTTTTATGTAGATAACTTTTTGAATTTGAATCTGTTCTGTAACAATACTTGCACCCTGTATGGGATGAGGCCTTTTCACATATTTCTCAAATATTACCGAATGAAACAGAATAATGAAATGAAAATAGGCGTAGCACACATGGTAGGGCCTCCGTACTTAGCCCTGAGCGCATATTCCGTGGCCGCCACGAGGCTCGTCTGCTCGTTAAAACACTCCTAACTAATTTGTTCAACAGATGTGAATATGTGTGGGCTTCGCGACTGTCCGTAATAAGCTTTATTTTTGTTCGCTGGCAGCCCATGTTGTGTCAAGTGACGTCATTATGTAGTAATGAGGATATAATTGTATGCTTAAGTATGGATTTTATGGTAATTAGCTTTGGTATGTGTTTTAAATTGTTCACTGTCATTATGGTAACTGATGGAAGTTTTAAAAAACCTGCGCCGAAAAGGTTTGGCGTCTTTTAGTTCTAACTAAAGTCTATGCTATAATTTCTGACCAAAATGGCACAAAAAGACAAATCATAGAGGATATGAGCATAAAATTATACACACTTTTGCATTTAAAGCTGAGTCTCTAATGGACCGAAAAAATATAAGTCATCGACAAAACGAAGAATTCAAAGCTAAAAATTAAATAAAGTACCTGGGCGACCTAGTTCTGCTCGGGTGAAAATAGAGAAAATTAATTTTCCCAGATATGAGCCCTAGATAGAAATTTTTTTTCGCCCCCGTAAAACCCCATATTTCAACTGTTATCGAAATCGTTAGAGCCGTTTCCGAGAACGTGATTACAAATATATACATACAATTATTGCTCATTTAATAGTTTTGCATAAAATAGCCTCGATTGCATCGTTGCTCTAGTGGTCGCAAGCGCGACTGCTGAGCATGAGGTCCTAGATTCGATTCCCAGATCGGGCGAAGTGTTATTGGGTTTTTCCATCAGGAATTTTTCAGTAACAGCCACGGAATCAGGATTTGCACCCGATTGATGGCAATAGGCTCGCCCCCTATTAAATGAGACCTAACAAACATAACTGTCGAAATGTGGGTGTACTGTTTAGGTACACCTCTGCCTAACCCTTCGGGGATTACAAGCGTGATATTTTTGTCATGATAATAATACTTTTCGAATCCGTAACATAATGCTTCAAGACCACCGAGATTCAAAACCAGTAACTTAAAAATGAGATTCGTTTGCTCTGAACAAACTTTAATTTTCATTTGCGTGAAGTGTTTCAAAAGTTCAAGTAGGATGCCTATCACAGGAAGTAAACAAAGTTATAATATGTTTTGCAACTTCAGCAAAGCCTCTTGCAAGTGCAGCCAGTGGTAACGACTTGTGCAAGTTTAAGGAGAACTTGTGCAAGTAGGGAACTAACACATCAGGCATGTAATTGAAAGTGTTACGGAGCGTTAGCTTGTCTTCATTTTTAAGCAATAAATAGTTTTAGGAGCTCGTGGCTAAATAATAACAGCCGCTCGGGTCGTTCTTTAGGTTAAGCCGTGCTTACCTAGGTTTGTCTGTGGATGGGTGACTACCCATTACGTACCGAGTTTCCTCCGTGCCGCGGAAAGCATGTGAAGCCCTTGGTCCCGGCTGTCATTTGTAGATCTTTGACAGTCGTTACAGGTAGTCAGTGGCCCAAAAAGTCTGGCAACCAGTCTTACCAAGGGGTATCGTTTTACTAAGAATGACGTACGAAAAGAAGTTAATAGTATTTTAACGAAAATTTTTGCCAATGTAAAAAAATACACGAGTGGGATAAAAAACAGTAGAAACGAAAATAATTCCACTAACATTAATTTTCGTAGAACTAAACTGAGGTTCTAATGATCGCAAAATCTCTATCAAACAATACCAACATTCACAACTTAATCCAAAAACCAATAATACTACAAATATAATTCTCGTGAAATGAAATAACATACAGGCCAACGAACCGATCTCAATGCATAGCATCGAGTATTCATTCGATTCGATGCAATTCACGGAATCGAGAGGATCCCAACTCGATCGGATCGTAATTCTATAGTGGCTATCATCGGTTCCCTCCCGGAGGTGCTGTAAATCGATAGTACTCTTGTATGAATAATAATACACCTGGATGTAGACCCAGGTCTGCGAATACTTGACCTTTGTGACCTTTGCTCCTCAATTTTGTATGCGAGTTATGAAGAAACGTCTTATGATACAAGAGCGCGCACCTGTTGTTCTGTAAAAGAATTCATATCCCACAGTAAAAAGAATCCATGACCTGTTAGTAAACAAATGCTTCTACTCTATAAATACTTCCTATCAGACAAATCACTGCTCCAATACTGTCTCCTTCAGTCATGATGCGTTCAGTAGCCCTCTAATGTGTACCTACCTGTGCTTATTTTTCTCTCTCTCTAATATATCTAGATTTTTTAAATAATTCTATAATTTGTAACCATAATGTAATAATGTATTCAATTGAACTTACATGCAAGTAACTATTGTATGCCCTACGGACGGGACATGGCTGATCACAATTTAATTATTTAAGGGCTGTATTATATACCTACCTATGATCCACAATAAAGATATTGATGGATTGATTGATTGACAGTCAAAACGAAAGTGACCGAACTCAAAATTGCGGCGAACTGAGTTAAATACCTAAAACTGCTCCTAATAACATGATGCTACCGTCTAGTGAATCAAAACTGACGATATCGTACTAGAAAAGGACAAACAAAAACATATCGTCTCTTTCATTTTCGTCTCAGCCTCCCCCAAATTTCTAAATGGTTTTTTTGTTAAACGAGTATTTGGCAAACGAATTTTTCTAATGCATAGTGGTTTATACCAATTGAAAATGGTCCAAAAATCTACCGGCAACTTACATAATGTAAATAGCTTTTCATTTGAAAAAGATATGACATATTTTATTGGAAACTCCCTAAAACACGAACACAATTTTGTTACTTTCCACAAAACGCAAATTTCGTGTTAGTTCACTTTTGTTCTCAGGGTGATTATACCTATACTATAATTATTATTCTATGCATAAACCTGTAATAATAAAAAGATAGAAATGCGCTTAGTATTTTACACAGCTGTGGACCAGCTACGCAGCTACGGCGTAGAAATACAGCTACGGCGTAGCTATGCAGCTACAGAGTAGAAATGCAGCTACGGCGTAGCTAAGGGCTACGCTAAGCTTTTTTATACTAGAATCCAATCGACCTTGTTTTAAGTCAAATTACTTTGTAGATGGTGATGTTTCTGTTTATATTGTTTTTTATTCTTTAATTAATAAACAATAAATAAAAAAAAAGATCAAGATCGTTTTATCGAGTTATTGCACTCAATCGATAGATAAAAATGGTACCGAAAATTATTTCTACATTTTTTTACTGTTAAAGCCGTCCATAAATTTGCAATTTAAAAGGATCTTTATAATGAAGGCTTTCACATTGAGTATCGAGATTAATTTTAAATCTTTGCTACGAAACGGGAATATTAAGCATGGTCGATGATTGTATGCTTCAATTC
Source organism: Noctua pronuba (assembly GCA_905220335.1). Taxonomy (NCBI): domain Eukaryota; kingdom Metazoa; phylum Arthropoda; class Insecta; order Lepidoptera; family Noctuidae; genus Noctua; species Noctua pronuba. Next base: position 6,421,243 of record LR999915.1, on the reverse strand, counting down.
CAAGTGGAAAATTTAAATTAATTATCCCGAGAGGCTCGTTAAATAAATTATTTTTGTATTTCGTCAAATGAATTGGGCAGATGAAACAGCTTGTCAATTAAAGGAAGTAATATGTATGTAAATTGAATGTAAATTGACGTCTGTCTCGTTGGACATGGATAAGAGGTTTGTTACTCTTTCACGTACTTTTTATCCTGGTAGTACGATCCTGTGGGTCGATTACCGTGTAGCGGCACTAGAAGATGTACTACAGCGCCATCTCATCATCTGCCTATCCTTTTCCCAACTATTTCCAACTATGTTGGGATCGGCTCCCAGTCTAACCGGATGCAGTTGAATACCAGTATTTTACATGGAGCGACTGCCTATCTGACTTCCACAACCCAGTTAGTGCTGGGTAATACGATGCCCTTGGTAAGACTGGTTGTCAGATTTTTGGGTCACTGACTCCCAGTAACGACTGTCAGAGATCTTCAAATGACAGCCGGGACCAACGGCTTAACATGCTACCTACCTGCAAAAGCCTACCGCAATGATAACCATTAAAAATAATATGCCCAGCCGTAACCGTATACCCTTATACCTTCGTAAAAGGTCTCACGTTAAGACACAGCATACTACCACCATGGCCGTCTCATGTTTACAACCAACATCAAAAGTATAGCCAACGTGCCGTGAAAATACAACAGCCTATAGATGGACGTGATAAGAATGATTAGGGCCTATCTTTGTCACAGTATCGAGGTAATCAGTAAACCAACTAGATTCTAATGTTTTTTTTACACATAATAGGCTTGGGTTTGGCCGCAACTCGACTGATGTGAAGCGATGACGCGGCTTAGTGAGGAGCACGCTTGCCTCGAAGAAACCGATTCACTTGATCTTTGAAGAGATCCAGATTATTATGATCGGGAAATAGAGAAGCCGGCAATGCATTCCACAGAATGGCGGTTAGCAAAATAAATGTGGAAGCAAAGCGCTTTATTCGTGCAATCGTACGCGAGTGTTAGGGCTGTCAACTATATCTTTTACCCGACTACGGTGAAGCCAAAAGGAAGGGGATTTTAGTAGTTTATGTATGTATGTTTATATTTACGTATAACCCTCCGTAGCACTTAAATTTTTCATCCGATTTTGATGAATAAAGTGTCAATCTATTTGTTATTATGGCCAACAATAACAGACGGAGTCGATTTTACCTAGTAACCCCCGATTTTCATTAGAGCGTGATTCTTCAGTAGTCGGGGTTTTAGTAGACTCCACACAAATTATTTTTGTTAACATAGAAAAAACAAAAGATTATTCACTCAAATTCTTTCTAGTGATTTGATTGTTGTGGTTGTCTTTCGAGTGATTGAGCTGGGAAGAACTGGTGGAACAAACTTCTCAGTAACACATCTGACTGCAAGGGTATATCGCACTACACAAAAAACGTTACTACTTGTGACTTTCTCGCTAGTAACCTGTTACTGGCCGCAATCTCAGGATCTTCGTGTAAACACTGCACGTGTGTGTGCGCCGATTTTGCCCATTTGTTCCGAGTTGATATACTGTATGTTAATACTAACATTTGTACTGTGTCTTTGTGTATTGTAATCCTTATCACGTTGACTGTGAATATACACCTTTACGAGTGAGAAGGAGTGATAGATGGAGCGTAGGTGATGACATCTATCAATGGAGATATGTAATGGAAATATCAACTTTTTTTAGAATTCAATTTGCTGCTCGTCATATTAGATGCTGTAATTGGTTGATGAAAATAATAGCAACATGTATATGTCGGATATGTCAGGATTTACTCCGTTAGGCTTGTACATCATGTGGGCAGACGATGGGTTTTGTGCTATGAAAACACCTTGGGTGCGATACACTGTTTCTAGCGAAACTAACGAATTATTTGAGGTTACAACTTAACACAATAACACGGGGCCCAATGAATCGGCTACAGTTCCAAGACGTCTCAACTCCACCGCGATCAGACATTGACTGTCGCCCTCGCCTCGAGCTGAACATCAAGGCTCTGTAGAAGCACGATGTGGTGTCTCCACTGCATGCGCGCTTTCCAATTCATTTTATGTCCGTCCTAACGACCGGATCCAAGATATACAAATAAATTGTCATAAAATCTAATAACAAAAATAGCAACTTCATATTTCTAGAGATTTACAGGACAGTAAGTTAAAAACTGAGACCTTTTTTCAAGATTTATTCAACTCCTTTTATTAACCAACACTATTATTTCTAAAACATAGTAACGATATCTTTGTTTTGAACTTTCAAGATACTGAATATGATTAAAGTTCTAGTAAAATAATAATTTTATAAAGGGTGTAAAAAGACCCATAACGAAGCCGAAAGGCACTTGTTCTCCGCGTCATTGCGATCATTTTTTGGACCATACCTGGGAACCTTCTAGTTACAGAGATATTGGAGGTCAAAGTTCCCATTTTTTCACAAGTTTCTTTTTAAATACCATTTTTTAAGGCTTTAACTTTACTTCAATTACCTCCATGATCCGTTTACTATTCAAAGCATCCATCAGCACCAAGTTTTGAGTGCGTTACATTGAATTTTACCGTAAAATGTTATTTTTCACCCCAAAAAAAAAGCCGTTTCCCAGCAATAATTTTTGCGTAGAGTGACTTAGTTTGATGTACACAATGCTTGATTGATGGCTTCGTGAAGGGTCCGTTTATACCCTGTATGATACTAAAACTTAAAGGTCACATTAAGATCGACAGCTGTTTCTTCGACCAAATGTTTACAGGATCGTCGTCAAAAATACTGACAACGTGTCATGAAAATACTATACCAACAAAACGTGCTAAGAATAGTAAGGGACACCCGATACGATCCATCTTTATCATTTCACGCACGCACTGCCGTGGCCCCAGTTTAACAATAGGCCTTTTCCCGTGAGTGGTTATAGGTGTCGTATCCTCACTAATGTATACGGTAGGGAGTATGTTCGTCTGTGAAATATTCATGACTAAAATGCTGGACTGACTGTTAAGATTCACTGGCAGAATTGGAACATACTACGCGGATTGGGTGCTTTCAAACATAATGAAGGTCATTTGATGATTTCCCATCAGATTTTTTTATTTTTTATTAAAAAATTAGTGCGTAAGTGTTTCGTTGGCGCCTTACTTTTTAGACTGCGTTATCATGTTCATCCCAGCAGGCAAACGTAACTACGGCATTCGATATTTTCTTTATTATCTTTTACATTACGAAAATGTAAATTTAAAAGAGTGTCCATGGAGTTCCTTGCCCATTCGTCTCCATAGAGGTCTACGCTTTGGAATGGACAACTACAGTATTTTCACAAATTATTATGCCTTGTGACTGGGACATAATAATTTTGAAAATACTGTAGCTTCATCCTTTTGTTTTTAACATTCAAAAGTGCCCGTATTTATTGAAATAGATGCTTCGAGTTTTTTTTTTTTGTTAAAATCTAATTTAGAAAACAGTTCGTATATAAAAGCGCACATACGTATTCTTTTCGTTCAGGTATCGCCTAATATAAGTTAAAATGGGTACTCATTTTCTTTTTCGACAGCCTCACCATGTGTAGATACTTCATCTTCCAAAGTTTCAAAATCAACCGAATGCAAGATGTTAACGTATTTTTTTTTCTTTTATTTTGTCCCGTTCTGTTGAAATTATAAATATTTGTTATGCGTTGTACCTACCTATGTTTATTGTATTTTTTTTTTGTCATTTTGTATGATGCACGTCATGTCCCTGCGACAAATTTTTTTTTTTTTTTCTTTCTTTTTCTTCCAAACCACATAATTCCCCCCCCCCCCATCTCTTAAAGAAAGCATCTCTTAAGCTTGTCTGAAGTAACAAAGGCAGTAGCGAGCGTGTTAAATCGGTTACTGGTGAAGTTTCACCCCCAGACACGCATCGCATTTAAGACTCACTTTGAAAACTCTCTGTTCTTTGCTATGCTTTATAATTAAAGAAAGCTTTTCGACCTTACGATGGTTGTTTTTTGATGTTTTTATGCGTTATTTTTAGCTGTACTTTTTCGCTGTGCGGCACGTTTTAATGTTCTTTTTAAATGTGTTATGCTTTCATTAGCTAGGCTCCACAAAAGTAGCATAGCCAGTATTACCAGACCCGTCTTTTTCTTTGTAAGAGGGATTAAGTAAAGTAGGGCACTGACTTCCACATATTAAAGTGACCATACGGAGCAAAGACATGGAGAAGAAGTATTAAACACGACGTTACCTCATATAGTTTGATGCCAAGAAAAAACTTGTTTTTTTAAACTTTGCCCCACACTAGGAATTTCTCCTGTATCGTGGGTGCGTTACAAACATTTAAATTTACAAACAGACCCGGAACACTTACGTGTAGGCCATACAAATATTTTTTTCGTGCGGGAATCCAAGCAGCGACACGCAGCGCAGCAGGCAATCCCTCAGCCACTACGCCAAACGCGCCGTAAAAAAAAACTTAAGAATTTAAGAAATAAAAGTAACAATAATTTTAGCCCACGAAAAGAAGTATGGAACCTGTTGTTATACAACCCACAAAAAGTGAATCTGTACATAACAACATAACCACAAGAAACCTCTGTAATTTGTACACAGCACATGAAATCCCAAATATACAAAGAAAATCACGAGATCATTTAGCCAGCCTGTAACAAAAAGGGAGTGACCGCAGAGATGAGGGTTCTCAGCAAACACACGCTGGAGCTAACTGCTGGGTAAATGTTACGCAATCCGCTGAGGTTTCCACTTACTAATTCACTCATAATTTGATATAGGCTTTGTTGACTGTCTTGTGGCGGAAATGCGTTCGTTTGATCTTAGTCTAATAAACGTTTAATAAACGTTACAAATGTAAATAGTAATTGTATTTTAGAAGTTACAAATCTACAAGTTTCTGTTTATTAACTTTACAAATATGTCACTTATTTACAAAATTTTCGGATTGTAAAGTTTATTTAACAGGGCCCTGGTTATATTAAATCTGAGAAATGTATATACAAGTCCTAAATGGACCCTTCACGAAGCCCTCAACCAACCAATTCGTACATTAAACTAACTAACTGTACGTAAAAATGATTGCTGGGAAACTTCTTTTTTTTTTGAAAAATGGGAGAAAATCACGTTTTACGGTAGGACTCAATGAAACGCACTCGGAATATTGTGCTGATGGACGCATTGACTAGTACGAGGGTCGTAGAGATATATAAAGTAAAGTTATAACAAAAAATTGTATTTTTTTTAACTAGTGAAAAAGTTGGTACTTTGGCCTCCAATATCTTTGTAACTAGTAGGTTCCCAGATGGTCTAGAACAAAAAAATGATCGCAATGATGGGGAAAAGAGTGCCTTTCGGCTTCGTTAAGGGTATTTTCACACCCGTTATAATTATGTAGATACGTCTTGCGTTGTTTTCTTCGCGTGAATACCGTCACTCCGCAAGTCGCGTCGCAATGAATCGTTGCATGATCTATTAAACTTGTCTCGTCGCAAGACGTGTGTCACTTGAATCTGTACCTCGTGGTGAAGAGTAAATGAAAACATTGAGCAGAATAAAATATTAAAGACAAAAAAAAACACGCTTTAAAGTGACGACATTTTATTTCTCGCATTCTCCCAGCAAACCCTTTCATTTGATACCCATATCATGGGAATGAATAAAAAATAACTAGTCCGCCATTTTTGGCAGTCTGCCATATTGGATTTAGAATGACGTCGCTTAGCATGACATGAGTTGTGCTCAAGATGCCATCAGTGAATGGATATTAACTTTGATTATATCTCATATCTCGGAAACGACACTTTAGAACATTTTGCCTCAAACTAAACTTTTTTTTATTGATCTCAGCTCTCGATTAATAAAGGTGTTATGCGTCGCAGCAACTTTGAAAAAAAAAAATGTCGGAAGTTAGGCCGGCCAGGCTTCATACAAAAAATTTCCAAGCCCTTTAACGTCTAAGATTTTTTACATAGTTAGTTACAGGTGAAGCTAATAAAAGCGTGTTAAAAAGTGACATCAATGAACTAAAATATTTATTTAATTTGGACTTTACAAATCTTGTCCCTTGCTTTAATAAAAAAAAAAAAAAAGTTAATAATCTCTTACCAAAAATCAAGCCAGTCTCATAAAGAACGTCACTAAAATAAATATTTCTCCATCATTAAAAGATTATAAAGAAAACTAGAAAATACCACATAATACAAAACAATGTTACGTACATTTCTATAAGATCTTTAACGGCCTTCTGAACGATTCTATTACTAAAGAGTGTAGAAGATAGCTTGCTCGTTCAGTGTAATGGTTATTTTTATTACCCCATTTGGGCTGAGCAGTGTATTGCTTATTTAAACTTACATATATTTTGTTAGGCAACGATCATATGTGCTGATAGAAAGTGGTGCTTTCTTTTGAGAACTTTGTTTTGTTTTATGACCTGAAACATTAGGGATGTCGCATAGGAATACTATCCGAAAGAATTTGTTCGGAAATGTCCGGCTGTCTGGCAGACAGCCGGACATTTCCGAACAAATTCTTTTTCTCTTCTGGACTTTTTCTGGCCTTGTCATTCGTCCGGACGTTTTGACTACGGGACGTCATGCATTATACGGCCACGACTACGACTTGTCGCATGACCGGCGACTATCTTGAACAAAACCTGGTTGTGCAACCAAACTTTCTTCCTGGTTTCCACCAAAAGTCGTGGTCTAAAGGGGATTTAAAAAAAAATAGAAAGAGTCAAATAAGAAGGTACCGAAAAACGATGCTTCAAAATGTCAAATGTACAGAGTTTTTTCAATTGCCGTCCGGATATTTGCCAAGATTTTTCAAATTTCGAAACGGATACCCTAGTGTCACCTATACAAATAAATAAAATGAAGTGTCTGTTTGTAATATCAAAATAACAACTTTTACTTTTACTTTAAAAACACTTTTTTTTTCAGTTTTTGTCTGTCTGTCTTTCTGTCTGTTTGTTCCAGCTAATCTCCAAAACGGGTGGACCGATTTTGACGGAATTTTTACTGGCAGATAGCTGTTATTAAAAGGTCTAACTTAGGCTACTTTTATTTTAGTTCCGTGCAATAAAAAAAAATCTTTGAAATTGTTAACAAAATCCGATTAAAAAGAGAAGTACTTAATATCTTTTTACAATAATTTCACGCGAACGAAAGACTCGGGCTACACACAAGCTAGTAATAATATATAATTGCACATAACCACCACAGCAAGTTTTATAAAAACTTCATTTTGTAAAGCGTCACCTCTCTCACTCTAACCTGCCACTTTTTCCGGGTACTTTAGACAATAAATCCCTGACATAAAGGTGACCGAGACTACGGTGCGGCGCGTGGGAAGTCCAATGGGGGCCGATGACATTATCACTCTTGTCGGAAAGTCGTGGACTAGAATGGCGCCAAATAGGGAACAATATCATGAAAAGGTAAGAGATAAATGCCTAAAGTGGGTGGACAAAAGCTGAGGGTGATTATGATAATAAAATAAAGATAGAAATTGGAAATGTTCTTAAAGTTCATTCAACAAAACATAACTCAATTTCACGCGTTGGGCAGAGGTGTGCCTAATAGTACACCCTCATTTCCGCAGGTATGTTTAAGTTCCACGTAATAGGGGCGAGCCTTTTACCAACAACCGGCCACAAATCCAGACCACTGAGTAATTTCTAAATGAAAAACCCAATATAACTTTGTCTGACGTGGGAGTTGGACCCAAGACCTTATGCTTAGCCGTCGCGCTTGCGTCCACTAGAATATTTCGTCAGATTACACGTTAGCGGTTCACAATCTTCTTCTTCTTCTTCTTCTCGAATTAATGACTCAGATTTTATCCTACCAGTACGTAGCGACCTCAGACAATAATTAAGGCTTATTTCTAAATACACATAAAAGCTCATTTAATTAATAAACATAATAACTTAAGCTGAAATGACGCGAGTGTGCAACCGAGTTTCGTGAATATCTCTCCCAGGAGCGATGTTAAGAGATTATTATTAATACGAGGTTCACAGCCACCGTTATATATTGCAGGCTATTCCACACTCTAAGACCTAAGTGCTTGTTAAATAAAGAATTACATACTAATTGACCATGTGCACCAAAGTATAGCAAAAATCGCTTTTATGCATAAAGTGGCCGTTGTTTGTAGTTTCACTTGTGTCATAAACCCGAATAAGAAGTATGCAAAATTTTAAAACAGAACTTAGTCTATCCTCGGAGGAGCTCGTGGCTTAATAATAACAGCCGCTCGGGTCGATCTTTGGGTTAAGCCGTGCTTGCCTAGGTCGGTATGTGAATGGGTGACCACCCATTACATACCGAATTTCCTCCGTGCTTCGAAAAGTACATTAAGCCTTTGGTCCCGGGTGTCATCTGTAGATCTTTGACAGTCGTTAGTTAGTCAGTGTCCCAAAAAGTCTGACAACCAGTCTTACCTAGGGGTATCGTATTACCCTGTACTAACTGGGTTGTGGATGTCAGATAGGCAGTCGCTCCATGTAAAGTACTAATATTCAGCTGCAACCGGTTAGGTTAATCAAGGTTAGCTCAACATAGTTGGGAAAAGACTAGGCAGATGATGAGTCTATCCTGCCTCATTGGTCAAGTGGTCGCAAGTGCGATTGCTAAGCCTGAGGTCCTGCGTTCGATTCCCGGGTTGGGCAAAGTGTTATTGAGTTTATCCATCAGAAATTTCTCAGTAGCAGCCACGGATTCTAGATTTGCGCTCGATTGAGGGCAATAGGCTCGCCGCCTATTACACGGGACTTACCTGGCGAAATGTATGTGTACTATTTATTAGGTACACCTCTGCTTACCCTTCGGGAATTACAGGTGTGATGTTATGTTATATATTTTGTGTGTCGTATATTTTTCTATCGGTGTGCTTTGTGGGCTCGTGACTAAATAATATCAGCCGCATGGGTCGCTCTTCAATATTAAGGAACGCTTGCCGAGGTCGGTCCGTGAACCTTCCGCGCCTCGGAAAGTGTGTTAAACCGTAGCTCTCCGTTGTCATTTGTTGATCTTGGTGGTCGTAACCGAGTCGTGGAGGTCAGATCGTTCCATGTATCCAGCTGCATCTGTTTAGACTGGATGCAGACCTCAATAGCAAAAGACAGCTAGTCACAGGTGTTAGTCTCTACACATGGGTGTGAACGTAAAACTTAAGATTTGCCGACTAAACTTAACGTAACCTGACCTAACCTAAGTTTAGACGGCTAATCTTAAGTTTATTTTCACACCCATCTTTAGCCGTAACATATATATACGTGCCAGTTTTTACTTAAATCCTTGCAACCGCTGATTGAGCAACATCCAAAGTTGCAAACAGCCTAACTCTCGCATTTATATCCTCAAGTAGAATTTTAATGCGTCTTCAGTGTCTCAACGACAAATGGGCTTTGTATAATTAAGTGCTAACTCATTAACGTAATTATAAAGAGCTCACAAATTAAAAAAGATAGCGCTTTGTATCATTTTAGCTACACAAGTTGAACAGGCAATGACCTTGGCCGAGGTTGTCGGCCTTCACCCCTCTGAAACTGATCCACCCCTATTGTTGGGTGAAAAATAAATACCTTTATACTAGAATATGAAAGACTAACAAAACTAATCTTATGAGCTTTTAAATCTGAAGAAAGAAATCTAAACGTACTTTATTACTAAAACTTGGAAAGAACTAGATTAATATATTTACTTTCAGTATCCCTTATCCCCTTTTATTAATAAAGGTCCCTAAAATTAAATAGATTATTTATGTTTCTTTCTCATCATCACAGTCCAAATTTTATCTAAGTAAAGCTAGCCGAACACATTAGGTTCATGTAAAACCAAGTACCATTCAAATTCAAAGGTTAAAGCCGGTCCCACACGATAGGTTGTGCATGTGCAGTTTTGCCTATATAGTCAAACTGTACGGGCATGCATGAACGTGAGTAAGAGAAAACTGTACAGTTATCCTTGGAATGCGACGGCACGCTTGGCGCAGTGGCTGAGCGATTAACTGCTGCGTGGCGTGTCGCTGGTTCGATCCCCGCACGGAACAAATATTTGTATGGCCTACAGGTAGTTGTTCCGGGTCTGGCTGTTTGTGTGAGTTTAAATGTTTGTAAACGCACCCACGATACTGGAGAAATCCCTAGTGTGGGGCAAGGTTTTTTTAAAAAACAAAAAAATATTTAAACTCTGTTTTCCATGAAGGTTTTGCATGTGCATTTAAAACTGTCATACGTAACCTAGCATGTATGGCTACCTTAATTGGACAGCTTTTTCTGTAAATTTTTTCTATGGAAATCATATTAAAAAAGATAATGCGGGAGTTCCAACTATGGATCCGCGCCAAAATAACCATACAAAACTACATCGTTGATTGACTATCACTTTGGGCCTTGAGGATTTGTGATGGTAAAGAATAAATCCTTGAAACCCTCCGACAGTCCCAGGGGCATGATTTAACTGTCTTGCAACCCGCAACCAAATTAATCAGACAAGGAAACGGAAAAAATAGAAAAAGTAATTCTACGACCTTTCTTATTAACCGACATTATCTTCAAAGAGAGGAGCTCATGTCTAACATCTAACAGCTGCTCGGGTGATCTTCAGGTTAAGCCGCGCTTGCCTAGGTTAGTCCGTGGATGGGTGACCACCCATTACATACCGAGTTTCCTCTGCACCTCGAAAAGCACGTTAAGCCGTTGGTCCCGGATGTCATTTGTAGATCTTTGATAGTCGTTACAAGTAGTCAGTGGCTCGAAATTCTGAGAAGATTACCAAGGGGTATCGTCTTACCCAGTACTAACTGGCTTGTGGAGGTCAGATAGGCAGTCGCTCCATGTAAAATACTAATATTCAGCTGCATCCAGTTAGACTGGAAGCCGACCCCAACATAGTTGGGAAAAGGCTAGGCAGATGATGACATTATTTTCAAAGTTTTTACGTAGAAACAAGTTCATTTTCTCGTTACTTTTCATCTTTCTGCAGAGTACATACTCATATTCTAGGCTTATGTACTTATGAGTTTTCTAGCCCCAAATAAGTGTGTACAGTAGCTTACAAATGTTATATATTCAACGTTTTTATATGAGGGGCTTATGTAAACAAAGACCTCTGGCTTTCAGACGTCTTAACATCATTTCTGTGTAAATACTTTTAGGCAAGTTTACAGAAATATTCACTTGAATTTAGTTATTCTTTGGCTGTATACAATGGCCTACTTTGGCATAATGTTTTTATGGCGTCAAGGTCTATTGAGTTGCTAAAAGTCTAAGAAAAAAAAAACGCAGAATTATCGAACTTAAGTGAATTCGTAATAAAAATAGGCTTTACAGTAACAGAGATAGGGTGCAATGTTGCATACTCAAACTAAAATCCCCATTGACTTTGCCCTTAGAACGTTGACCCATGACAATTATCTTCCATAACGCACAAATACAATCAAAACCATTACTCGTTGAAACAAACAATGCTTCTAATAAAAACGCACACGAAACAAGCTACAATAAATCTTAGTGGAAATGCAATAACATCCAACCAAAAAATAAGTGTGTACAGAAAGTCAGTTCCGCTCAACCAGTGAAAAATAGCACACATACAATACACAATACAATAGGTAGCTTAAAGAAGCTTGCCTATGTGGTAATGTCTTCTGGACAGTCTACTAGGGCAAGAACGGTACCATAATAGTATTGAGCGAAGTAGATTTACATGTGACTTATCAGCCCTCTAGTCTAGACTGATACTTTTCACTGAAGTTGGCAATTTCTTGCTGACCAGTGTTTATGTTCAGGTCCATGTGTATCTGTTGCAAAAAAAAAAGTATTTTTGTGTAGAGTTACTTAATTTAATGGTCAGGATGCTTGGTTGGCTTCGTGAAGGGTCCGTTTACACCTTGTAAGTTGTATGAAATGGTCACACCTTTCTGATAGATTTTGGAGATCCGACCTTCTGTGCCCATATATGAGTTGTGTCCTAACAACGGGCACTCGATCTCATTTGAGAAACATTTTTACGACTTCACGAGTTTTTCGGGCAAAATTATTATCTCGTATTTACGGTGTGAATTGTACGGTTAGTGGAGATTCTTTTTATGATGCCCATGATGTTTGAAATGCCCGGCGGATGGAAAAAACGGGGGTTTTATGGGCAAACACTTTCGTCCTCTGGATGGCTCGCGAGGTTTTATTGCGGGAATCGTAAATTCCAGTGGGCACTGGCAAGTTTATTTCTTGATTTGTTGTTGATTTAAACAGTGCTTTGTATTGTGTGGAGAATTTTATAGTCTGAAAAATAATTAGATTTCCGTAATTCAATGTAAAAACAAAATTCTTACTTATTGACTTTCCTTTTGGCGTCTGTCGTATGCTGAACGAGCTTGGGCCCGGAAGACTCTGGATTGGTGCCCTGAACAGTGACACGTGGTCGCGGCAGACCACGAAGACGGGACGAACTGAATGTCTTCCTTGAGAATTGGAAAGAAGTAGTACAGAATCGTGACCGTTGGAAGGAATGGTGGGAAGCTTTTGCCCAGCAGTGGGACAATATTGGTTAGCTATATATATATCAACATGGATATAGGTTTTTGCCATACTATAAAATAACTATTTTCTTTCTTGCTTGAAAATTTTATGATTTCACCTCGAAAAAGCGAGCCGTCAATAATGAGCTGGTAATTCTACTCTGCTCCAAATAAACACATCCATTTCCAAATAAACACGCGCCTACGAAATGAGATACAGTATTCTATGTATTCTACATAAGTTTTCAAACTATCATGGTCACTAACATTATCATTAATTCTAGTAACGGGATATTTACCATGTTTACTGTTTGTGTTGAGTTCCCGATATACATATTATATATCAGATACATATTATATCATCATATCCACAACCCACCAGAAACACACAGTCTATATCAAGTATGTAACACTTTATCAACAAAACGTGATCTTCACTACCGCGATCTACCCCTACAAACGCTTCGATTCGATTTCGATTCGACAAGTCGTATGTCTATCTTTTTTTGGCATTACCAAAGTGAGCGAGATAGACATGCGACTTGTCGAATCGAAGCGTTTGTGAATACGGGGGCTGACTGATCGTGATCGTTCCTTCGTACAGTCCTTACAAAATTAGGTTACGTCTGACAGCAGCAAATGACAAACAACCTTATCTTAACGACAGCAAAGATCACTGTTATTTGACAAATTCGCTGGCAGCCTCTGTACAGCACCCTTATCTTAACGAGTATATAAATCACTGTCACTCTGATAGGGATGCCCAATCGATACAAATAAATAAAATTGAATTGTCTGTTTGTAATTTTTTAAGTTTTTTACTTTGTAGGTACTTATAAAAAAAACTATTTTTAAATTTTTGTTTGTCTGTTTGTTTCGGCTAATCTCTGAAACGGCTGGACTGATTTTGAGGGAACTTTAACCGGCAGATAGCTAAAGGAGTAACTTAACGAAACAGAGCACTTTTTTTAGAAAAAGGTAAGGGTTCTGTAAAAAAAATATTTAATATTTTTATTTCCCGCACGCAAAATACGCGCTTTGACGTGGAGTTGCGGACACCAGCCCGTTATACAATACAATATAATAATATTAATTATAATAATACAATAATAATATTTTAATTTAAAAAATCACGCGGACGAACGCGGGCAACAGCTAGTCAGAACGAAACTATGAAAGAAGAGTACGTAGGTACAGACGCCAGCACATCAAACTACTACAATCTGTCAAATTTCTTTAATAGATTTTCAACTTTATCACTAAAGCATTAGGTTCAAGGTTGATTGGGAAAATTAGACAGTTTCGTGTAGCTTGATGTGTTGTTGTCTGTACTACGAAACATAACACCTTAATATACCTAACGTCATTGTCAAGCACTTACCTTTACGTCGAAACTTGATCGTACATCGGAAATAGAACAAATATTGACGTAACTTGATGTTATGTGGAAAATAAATGAGATGTGTTTTACCCTTTTCAAGATAGGTAAAGTTATAGTTGATATTGGATCATGTTTCTTCGTTTTGAGTGCGGCTATATACACGTGTATTATGTGTTTATAATATGCTCAACATACGAGCATATAGAAATAGAAAATTGAAATAGAAATAATTTATTTGCATTGAATGCCAGTCTTCTTACAATTTTTTTTTATATTATTTTTTTGTTGGGTAAAGAAATTAAGTCCGCCTTTGTACATTATGTGTACAAAGTTTTAATAAATAAATAAAGACCCCTCCTTACTCATTCGTAGGAGAAACACTGATTCCTGCTCTAAACTCTTGCGTTTCAGAAACTTTTTCAATAAACCAACAACCCATTACCAAACTAACTTTCTTTCTTTTATTACCCGACTACGGCTAAGCAAAAAGGAGGTCTATGATTTTGACCGGTATGTATGTTATTCTTCTACGAAATGAGGTATCGTTTGAAGCATCTTGATTGTCTGCTGGTTAAAAGCTATGTGACGTCACATTAAATTACATATAGTGCACTCTGCAAGTCATAAAGTCATGAACTAAAAAAAACCCTACTCGAACAAAACAATATATTCTAACAGTAGTACGCGATCATAAGCTTTAAGGCAAAGTGGCATATTATGACCACGGTTATTTCAGAGGGGAATATTTTCTTACTTCATACTTTTTAGAGCGTGATTTTTCAGTACATTAGTCGGGTTTTTGGTTTTGAACTTACGTTTTTTCTGCTTTTTCGTGAAAATGGAAAAACGTCTCTCATTGTCAGTTATATTAAATGTAGGGCCCACGATTTTCTTATGGCATTTAAATTCAAGTAAAGCAAACCTCAAATTTTTGTCAAAAAAAAATACTAAAATTAAAATCTGTCTGTAATAATTTTTAACGGCAAAAAAAATAATAAAGACATTAAAAGATATCAACATCAAACAAAATAATTTAAGAGTCTAAACCTGAACATTCCTCGAGGTATAAAACCAGGACCCGATATTTATAGGCGCCGGCGAAATCTCTTTGTAAGTGCCGCGAACCTTACAAAGGGAAACCGAAAAAATTGTTATCCTTTGCCGTTTGCCGATCAAGTACACAAAGGGTGTCAGAGCGTGCACAACTGGTAGTGTTAGCTATAAGGCCGGCTTTTTTGTAAAACTACTATTTTATAGTAAGGTTAAAAGCTGTAATTTATGTTTTTCTTATCTTCGCGACGGCAGAAAAATATTTTCGAGCATCATGATCAGTCAAACCTGCAACCAACTTTCTGGAATCTAGACAAGAAAAAGAAATTTAAGTGTCTGTTAGTAATTTCAAAATAACAGCTTTTTACTGAATGCATATGAAAGTATATACGGTACTTATAACAAAAAAATATTTATTTTATTTTTGGCTGTCTGTTTGTTCCGGCTAATCTCCGAAATGGCTGGACCGATTTTGAGGGGACTTTTACTGGCAGATAGCTGGTGTTATAAGGAGTAACTAAAGCTACTTTGATTTTTGAAAAAATAAGGAATAGAGTTCCGTGCTAATATTTTTATAACAATTTCAACTTATATCGGGTGACTGGTAATTAGTGACCGATACTTAAACACGTGATTATACTCATGATAACAAACAACTTTTCCAAAGAAACATTTTTTTTATACCTACTCGTTCACTTTTATCCCCATAACACAACAGCCGTATGAAATTCGCGCGCGCGCGCCTGTTACCTATCAGCTGTTAGCCGCGTGACGCCGTGCTGTCTACTTACTATCGTACCGTGCAACAGTGGCTAGGCAGAGCACAGTGGGAGACAATCACGTGTTTAAGTATCGGTCACTAATTATTACCTTGACTGGTAATAATTATGTTATGAGTATTATTTCGTTTTAGACCCTGTAGTACTTCTGGACTCTCGATGGAAGAAGGGAGATGGTGGAATTGATGGTGGATTCGTGGAGCTCTTAGGCACACTCACCGAAGTACAGATGATACTTAGTATAGTGGCCGTACGTAAACTATGCGCTTTGGACGTGGAGTTGCGAACACTAGCCGGTTATACAATACAATACCTAGAATAGTGCCAGACGGTTATTTAAGTATTCCCTCTATTGCGGGAGTAATTTTAACATCCTTGTATACGGCGACGTATCATGTGGTCAAGGCTTTACGTTTTATTTTAACTGGCAACACGTGTATGAGTTACGCAGAAATGTTTGTTGAAAACCATTATTTATTTCAAAGCTCTTTTTAAATGCCAAAATAAAACATGTTAAGTTTTGAAAACGTATACAGGATGGAAGGGATGCCAGCGTACAAACGGTTATCACGTATCCCGTACATCATAAAAAAGAATCGGCTGTTTCCTACAAAAAGCAATACCTACACGGTCAAAATGTACCGTATGTTTGTTGTGTATGTTTTTTTTACCAATTACCGATGAAATATTTAGCGGTCGCGCTTGCGACCACTTACGACCACTAAACCAACGAATCAGTCAACTTTTTAGAAGCTTAAAAGACATGTTCTATCTTGCCAGGTAAACATACAAATTGTAATAAACAAAAAAAAGCACAAAAGGAAAATCCAACTGTTTTTATGTTCGCAACAGAAAAAAATACCAAATAGCTACTGAAAAATAAATCTGTAAACTAAAAAGATTTCTCACGGGTGGCACGGCGCTAAAGTAACGAAAAAATAGCTGACGTGGTTCGGGGGTCTATTCTGTCATCTCATATATTATTTATGTAAAAAATACCAGGTGAAAATTTGTAGTCAATTTTTGTATAGCTTTTTATTTTGCCTGAATGTAATTTGGCGTGTTATTGCTTCCCACTTACTGGCCGAACCATCGACTTTTCAAATTGGCAGCATAATCAGCGAATAATGTATGTAGATATACCTAGATAACGCAAGTATGACAATGAAAACCAAGCGTGCCAGTTTTTTACTACCTAATATGTCGTCATAAGCACTATTTAGTTACTATATACAAACAAGGTACTATACAAATTAGACTACGTTTATGTTCTTTAAATGTATAGAACTAAATTCTGTGTTTAATTTTGTGTATTAGTTGCTGTTGTTTTAAATAATGCTTAAGTCGGGTAAGCGATGTAGGTGCTCTTTCGTTATCTAGGGACACATTTATTTATATTATATCTGTAGTAAAGATGATACAGGCCTCGCTTCTGTGAGAGGCAACTGACCATTTTGTACCACGCGGGCCTAGTGCAAGCTGGTGGGTGTCGCAATATGTCTTCGAATTTTGGGTTCTGGGATAGTATAAGCTGCTACTGAAGAATTTATGGCGAATTCAGGGTCACTAGATCAACAAGGCAGAAAAATAAAGTAGACAATCATCAGTATCTTTTATTTATTTAATTTACTATTTATGTACACACAGTAGACAACACAGGAAAATAACATTTTAATATATGAGTACATAGGTACTGCTAATTTCTTAAGAAATTTCTGCCAGCAGACCAAAAGGAGAAATGAAAAAGAAATGTAGACAATAGTGTGTGAGAAAAGGAAGAGAATAATGTGCTTATGGGCCTTACCTAACTTAACCTAAAATATTATATTTAAATACACATATAAGTAAATATTAATAATTATCTAGTTAATAGATGCTATTTATTATCGAGTGCACACCGTTAAAAACTAGCGTGATCTTATATGCGTCATGTTATCGAATCCTTTGAGAATACCATAGTTGAAAGCGGAGCTTTTACCGGATGTCATGGCGGGACCGCATGTGGCGACGTCGCCGGCTCCCCTCTCCCGGGTCTAAAGCTGTCCACACACATGTGACGTCACACACTCTATTATGTATAGCTAGTAGTAAATGATACTTTTGTTACGAGAATGTGCATGAAAATCTGTTGTTTTGTTTTACAGCAAGGTTTTGATAGCAAATTCACAAGCCATGAATAACATTGTTAATTTCTGAAGAGTTAGGCACCCAAACAAGTCCGATAAAACCATAGATCGGTTGCAAATTCTGTAACCGTAAACTTTTGTCGAATTTTAAGAGAGATGAAGTAAATTTAAAAAGGTATCTAGCATTTTTATTAAGAGCGTTCATCCGTTAGAACCACGCTGGAGTCAAAATTGATGATTTCCGACGGACAATTAAACGATAATCTGATTAATTCATAGATAAGTTATTGACGTCAAATTTTTGAAGATTTCATAATCTAGTGAATGGCTGAAAAGAATTTTCAAATATTCCTATAGTTTTTTCATTAGAACGGTTTTCATTCAAGCCCTTTTTAAAACCAGCGGTCGATGGTCTACGCAGATGTTAGATAATAGTAAAACCATATACGACAAACTTATAACAATATTACTATTAAAAAACCTGGATGGCCGCTCTTAAGGGCTATAAAGAATACGCTCTCAGTTTTGCAATATTGACAAAATCCAATATTTCATCTTCTCACTTCTCATCCATCTCAATACCTTTACTACTATTTTTTTTAAAGCTACTATTGACGATTAGTTTGGCTAATCTTCCACCACTTGACCTACTTAAATTGAACACTATATTTGTCGTAGCTACATAATAATTCTACATAATAGCTCGGATTGATCTTTAGGTTAAGCCGTGCTTGCCGAGGTTGGTCTGTGGATGGGTGACCACCCATTGCATACCGAGTTTCCTCCGTGACTCGGCAAGCACGTTAAGCCGTTGGTCCCGGCTGTCATTTGTAGATCTTTGACAGTCGTTACAGGTAGTCAGTGGCCCAAAAAGTCGGACAACCAGTCTTACCAAAGGCTATCGTATTACCTAGTACTAAAAAAAACAAAATAAAAAACAGCAAAATACGCGCTTTGACGTGGAGTTGCGGAAACCAGCCCGTTATACAATACAATACAATACCTAGTACTAACTGGGTTATCGAGGTCGTCGCTCCATGTAAAATTCTGGTATTCAACTGCATCCGGTTAGACTGGAAGCCGACCCTAACATAGTTGGGAAAAGGTTAGGCAAATGATGACCATATTTGTTGTGTATAAAATTATTTCTCAAAAATTAAAAATGAACGCATCCAACAAAATGTGATTTTAACTGTATCATGGCGGCTTGCAAAAAGTACAATGTAATTAACGAATTTTAATGAAGCTCCATTAACGAAAAGAGGGAAGGTATCGATGCCATGTTAATTAATTTGGCCTTTATTCATTGTGTTCGTAGTTTTCCCATTGTCCGTACTTGTTCTGTTGTTGTAAAATACGGATCGGAATTATGTAACATTCTGAAAGGAAAGGAAATAAGTGGTCAAAAGGAAAAGTATCGTCAATTTTCCCCAACATTTAACCCTCAGCCTATCGCTGTCCACTGCTGGCCATAGGCTTCTTTCAATTCTAACGTCAGTGTCTTAGGTGTGAAGCTATAAGGGTTCGCAGATTTTACAAACAGCAATATATTTCCTTAAATTATGGACTCGGAACAAGCAATGATAGCCTAGTGGCGTGACCGTCGGACTGTCAAGTCATAGGTCTCAAGTTCAAACCCAAGACTCGCGCAGCTCTGATCTTTCGGATTCATGTGCGTATTGTATAATTATCACTTGTTTCGGTGAAGAAAACATCGTGAGGAAACCAGCATGCCTGAGAAATATTTATCGACACGCATGTTAAGCCAAGTCAGAGGCCCATGGGCGTCATAAAACTCTGACTCGAGAAAAAAGAAGATGGACTTGGAAACTACAAGATAATTTCAAGAAATCTTTAGTTTAGGAAAGGGGTCACAAAAATTAATTCAGTCTCCCCCAAGGCGCACCACAACACCCTGTCCTCTACTTTGCACATCCAGTGTGTTCCAGCTACGCTTGAAGGTCGTTGGTTCGTACTTCAACCGTGCACAACTCAAAAATAAGGTACATATCAAACAAAACTTCTAAAACACAAAACATGTTTTTGAACTTAACAACAACATGTTTTGAATCCGTACGGTAAACTTATTCTACGAAACCTTCAACTTTGAAACGTAAGTAATCCTATAAATGTGATGTTCCGACTGCTCTGCAATTTTCCGCATCACTATTCCAAGATCCAAGACCTCCATCTTGCAAGTCCCAAGTTGGAATATCTTTTACGTTTTCGACGTGTTTATAAAATTAGACCATCTGTCCCCGTCCTGGGATTGTGGGGAGCTTTCGATAGTCGAAATGTTTCGCTATGAATAAGGAATACTTCAGAACTTGTTCTATTTTTGTCGTTTTGATAAAATTGCGCAAAATGGGTCAACTGTTTTAGTTCTAAAGAAAACTAGAAACACGGGCTGAAGCTAACCCAATACACTGTAATTTTTTTTAAGGTGGACTGCAGTGAATAAATCATCATCATCACCTACTTACCCTTTTCACAACTATGTCAGAGTCGGCTTCCAGTCTAACACCAGTACTACAGTGATTGAATGTGAAGTTAATTACCATTATACCTACTTTTTTCTGACGTCGCCACACATTGGCGCAGAATAATTTTGGAAGGCGGAAAAGGAATGCTTTCTTAGTGTAACAGAGAATAATGATAAAAATAATGGCAAGATATTCGTACAAAGACAAATCCACCCACTCAATTCACGAAACATCCAGAAAATAAAAACAAAACGTTACACAGGATCACTGCGAGCTTAAGCTTCAATTGCGATGAATATTCAAGAAATCAATACATATAACATCGAGGATTCCATTTTCTTTTTTTTGTAAAAAAAGGCTTATAGGATTCCACAATCGAGAAGCATTTAATTAAATTGATTTCTGCAATACTGTTCACTTAGCCGTACGGAATATTCGATATTCTATAATCGAGAATCGGAATCGTGTCGTAAAAACGATACACGATATAATTAATTGCGGGTAGGGTTGCCATATTGAAATAAATATAGGAGTTTGTTGTTGATTTTTCAAGCTTCTTGTTAACGATTGTGTTCATTTGTAATTACAATAAGAAGTATATAGTTTTAGATCAATATCATTATTATGTTGTGATGGCCCAGAGGCCTCGCTTCCCATGCATGAGGATGTGGGTTCAAATCCGGGCAAGTACCAATGTGACTTTTTCAATTCATATGTACTTTCTAAGTTTATCTTGGACATCACAGACATCGGTGAAGGAAAACATCGTGAGGAAACCTGGACTTATAATTAATATAAGTCTGAAATCGCCAACCCGTCTTGAGCAAGCGTGGTGATCAATGCTCGTGCCTTCTCTGTATGAGAAGAGGCCTTTGCCCAGCAGTGGGTCAATAACAGGCTGGTATTATTATTATTATATCATTATTATTGTTGTTGTGTAGTATTTTGAGTCTGCGTATCACTAGCCAGTTTACCTCACTCGTCAGTTTATTTATTTCGCCAGCTGCGTTTATTAGTCAGTTTCGCTGGTTAGACAGTTTTGTGAATCGGACTTGTTGCGTCAATTTGATAGTGTTTCTCAGTTTCTTCGATTGGACAGTTTTATTTAATTAGTCAGTCGAACTACAGTCGGTAGAAAACTACACACAACTCGATCACTACATTTTGTTCAGAGATTCTATTTGACAACTTTTACATTTTTCATTCTGGCGACCCTAAAAGCTTCACACCTCGGGCACTGACGATAAAATTCGCGCGATATTCTCGATATAATAAATACGGTTAATTGATGTAGGCAATTACCTTCGGTGGCTAGATACCGTGTTTTAGTGTATAATAAACCTAATTAGGGGAGGTCAACCACTAGGGTCAATGGTATCAAAATACTGTGTGAATTTTACTATATTATTTTAGACAATTCCGTTCGCATAAAATAATAGACATCGGTCCTGAACTGAAACCGTGTATGTCTATGGTCGCTTCGTTGGTCTAGTGGTCGCAATTGCTACTGCCTAGCGTAAAGTCCTGGGTTTGATCCCAGGTCAGGCAAACTATTTTTGGATTCTCAGTAGCACGGATTCTAGATTTGTGCCCAGTTGTTGGCGTAGACTCGACCTCCTGTTACATGAGACTTTTTTTTCATAACTGGTGAAATGTGAGTACTATTGTACTATGTTTAACTAATCCTTCGGGTAAAACAGACATGGTTATATGGAACTATAAAACCCACGATAGAATTTAGAAACAAAAAAAAAATGTGTAGGTAAACTCATAGTCGTGAACTTGCATTTGAGAAGCTCCTTAATAGTGACAAGTGCCAACTACAGCAGAAAGAAAACCTAGAAAGTTTCATCCAAGCCTTGGGCAGAACTTTCTTCTTTTCGTTTTGAAAAATATTCTACTATATTTCTTGTCTCTGTACACAGTCCGTGATCAGTTTCGTTTTTTTTAATATTTATTCTTGTAGCCACAGATATCGTGATCAGTGGGTAAACAGGTTAATTCATTTTTTGAAGGAAACGGATCACGGTATCAGTGGATACAACCCGCCGTGATCCGTGGCAAACTCAATCTGATAACGTGATCGGTGAAGACATACCCGGCTTTTGGGTATGTTTTCGTTTGCTTAAAGTCCATTTCTTTGGACTAGGAAATCAGCATGAGAGAGGTGATCAGAGTGGTGGAAACACAGCCTAAACCAGTGCTAACTAATTTCATAAAATCTAAATCTAAGCTAATAGTATCTAATAAAATTAATTAGTACGCCAACTGACTTCGTAAAAGGTTACACATTTCATTTTTGTAATCTCATTAATATGATGCCGAGCCTCCGAAGGAACGCAAAATTAAAATATTTCTGGAACAAGCTCTACTTCAAACGAATTGCTGAGAGATCACGAAGCTAAATAGGTATGGCGAAAATTGCTCGGGGTTACGTTGGTAAAATATTCGAATATGAGAATAATTACGCACATCTAGCTACTACAATCTGTAATATTTCTTTAATAGATTTTCATCTTTATCACCAAAGATTTAGGTTCAAGGTTGATTGGGAAAATTTGACAGTTTGTTCGTCTGTGCCTACTGTAGTTCCTTTATTTTACTTTATCTACATCATCGTCATCATTATCCCAATTTACTTGGGGTTGGCGCAGCATGTCTTCTTCCGTTCTTCTCTATTTTCTAGTCATCTCACGACTCAAATCCTTTTGAGCCATATCATCTTTTACACATTCCATCGTTTCTTAGGTCTTCCCCTACGGAAGCTTTAAGAAAGTTGTTACAATATTACAACCGGAAATAAAAAATTAAAAAAACAACAAACAAACAATAACACACAATAACAACAACCAACAACAATAACAACAACAACAAACACAACACAATAACAACAGAACAACAACAATAAAACAACAGCAACAATATAACTAATGGCAAGTTGATACTGTAGGAATCGGCTGCAAGTTGTGTAAATATATTGATTCAGTTTCTTAAATAAAACACGTTGAGAATCGCTTAAATTCAGATAATTATTGTAAAGAATCATATTTTTACATGTTACACTTTTGAGGCACTCCTAAGCTGTCTAATCTTTTCTTATTTCAATTTATTGATTTAGTACACCTATCAAATTGACCCCGATAATAATCCGAAAATAAGATAGCCTAAGTCCTTGCCAGGATATAATCTATCTGCACGCCAAATTTCATTTCGATCCTATCAGCTGTTTAGTCGTGAAAAGGTAGCAAAGAAACAAACTAACAGAGTTACTTTCGCCTTTATAATATTAGTATGGATTTCCTTTTTCTTTGAGTGTACCAAAGTTAATTCCTAAATGACCACAAAGGTCAAGGTCTCTCCAGTACTTTGTTTAAATGACAGGCTTATTACAGCTGCCTACAGACACTAACAAAGCCAAAAACTACTAATGAGTAGCTGAAGTTCATTTATTTTTCGTTCCGTGTGATCAACTTATTTTTTACCAACCGGTATGACCTGGACTGCTCTGTCGTCTGCCGTTTTATGTTTTCTTTTTATGCTTAAAATGAGTCAATCTGCAATTTTAGTTACATATACGAGTACTCAATTCTTTTTTTTGCATTCCATAATACGTCTTAGGTGGTAACTTGAAAAAATAATAAATTTCGGACCCTGTCGGGCACAGCAAAAAGAAAGTATATTAGGAGAGAGGAAGCTTTAAATAGCCAAACATATATCCAAACTAAATCCAATAATACCATATTACGGATTCTTTATACCTACATAGGATTCTCTATATTTTATCGTTTAAATATTCGCTTATACTATAACAACATTTCTTTCTTTGTAAATATGTTTGTTTTATCTTCTTTTTTTTACTAATTCAGGTAGTTTGTTATATATTTTTATGGTCATCACATAGGGGCTTGTTGAATGTATTTTTAGCCGAGAATGTGGAATGTTTAATCTTGATTTGTGTCGGAATGTGTAACGTGATTGTATGACTTCGCGCTTTGTATAAAATTCTTCATATTTACGAACTTTGCAGGTTTCTGATATGTATATGCTAAGGAGTGTTAAAATATTATGGTAACATTGAAGAATATTCCATGGCCTTTTATTTTATTTTATTTGAATTCAGGCAAAGTTAGGCGAATAGATGTATTTTCGGACCACAATTTTTATTTATCTAATTTAATTTCAAGTTTTCTATTGAGCTCATGTTAAATTCATTCGCGATCAACTTGGGGACACTTCACTTTTGTTCGACCATTATAATATTCTCTAACGTAATACTTTATTTTCGTTAATGGAGTTCTGAAGTACATGTATTATTAAATTATGCTTGAATTTGAACGAAAGTAATAATGTTTTTGTAATAATAAGAGATCAGAGCGAAATTACACTTGGGGTTTGTACCTCGATGTTTATTTAAGCAAAAATGGTCGTATCTTTTCATAAAATAACTCAGTTTGATCCTTTTATTTTGTCATATTTGTATTCCCCTATAGAATACAGTTATTGTTTATCTATAGGGGAGGGGTAAGGCATCAAGGTAAGGTTCGCGAAGGAGGTTTACTATTTTTGCTGTTTTGTCATGCCGTAATTGAACTGCTCAGAATTTTATTCTTACTTAGATAATAGAGTATTTGACTAAAAAATCAATTTAGTCCGACGGTGAGATTACCAAAAAATATTGACACGTATTTTTTCTTTTGTCATGTAAACGAAAAATGACCACGATACAGCGCGTTGAAATCTCGCGTGACGTCATTTTTGACTTTTTACTGTCTAGTGATGTCCTCTCTCCCTCTCTTGAACTTTGATGCGCTGTATCGTCGCAACTTTTTGATTATGTGACAAAAGAAAAAATACATGTCCAACATTTTTTGGTGATCTGACAGACTAAATATTTTTGTTTTTTTTCCATGTTGTCAAATAGCCTATTACAACTACTAATGACTGCCTCATTGGTCTAGTGGTCGCAATCGCGACTGCTGAGCATGAGGTCCTGGGTCCGACTCTCGGGTAGAGCAAATTGTTATTGGGTATTTCCATTAGGAATTTCTCAGTAGCAGCCACGGAGTCTGGATGTGTACCCGGTTGATGGCAATAGGCTCGCCCCATGTTACATGGAGCTTAAACATAACTGGGGAAATGTAGGTATACTATCAGGTACACCTCTGTCTAACCCTTCGGAAATTACAGACGAAATGTTATGTTGGACCACTGGACCAACGGAGCAGTAACTAAAAATAAAGTAATACAATACAATATTCATTTTTCTCTTCCAAATCTTGACATTTTATCATTCTGTGCCCAAATTATCCTAAGTGTCACACTTATTTATGAGAGCCACGTACTAATTGTTATTCAGACAACGTTCACTTGGATTAAGTTGACACACAGGTAGATAAAATGTAAATGTTTTAACAAAAATATATAATTCAATATTATATTTTAACTTTTCCGGGCGACCCTTCGCGAAAATGAGCTCAGACTCGCAAAGTTTATGGGCTACGATAGATGTACCTACTTTTAGATAGAGACAACCTTAGTATCTGAATCGACTCGGCTGGTTTCCGTATTATTGACATGGACAAGAATAGCTCATCATCATCATCAGCATATCAGCCCGGAATCACCCACTGCTAGGTATAAGCCTCCTCTTTCTTCTGTCACACTTCCTGGTTCTGTGCGTCCCTTATCCATGTGTTTCCCGCGACAACATCGTTGATCCATCGTTGTCCCTAGTTTCTTTGGCCTAACCTTAGCCACGACTTGGTCAAAGCCTTGCTCCATCGGCCATCTCCGCGTCTAGCCAGATGTCCTGCCCAGGTGTATTAATGCGCACCGCTCGGTCCCCGATGTCGTAGACTTTCGTCCGACGACGGATTTCGCTATTACGCACTCGATCTGAAATAGCTCATGCCTTTGTAGAAATATAAGCCACTCATCAAGTTGACTGACATTTTAGCCTAGAGGTACTATTCTTAAAGATCCTTCACTGCACTCAAAATAATGGGTAGCTAGCAAACTAAAGACGGCTTAACAAAATAAAACTTATTTCTTTTGAAATAAGCTGTGCCTTTGTGCCCATGTTATAATGTTTCCGTATGTTCTCTCTTGGGAGTACATACATAGACGATAAAATAAATTAAATAAAAACATTACCCTCCTTCTGACGCAATTGGATAAGAACAAAACAAGAATTCAATGTTTATTTCAATTACATAAGTGCGTTTACATACATGATTTGGAGATCACGTTTTAAGCAATGAGATGCTTGTGTTAGGATAGGAGACTCCGGTGTTCTACTTACTTATTAAACCATGAAATAAAACTCTTTTATCAGCAATTATTCAGCTCCCCAAGGGAAGGCAGACTTATAAGTCCCATATTATAAATAGATGAGGGAGTGAGCATACAGCCATTTTTAACTAGGTCCAAATCCAGACTTTGACACACTACAACTTTATTCCCTTCCCAATTCCCAACTCAAGTGTACAACTACTTAACATAAGCATAGCATAATAACCCTATAATGTTCCCACTGCTGGGACGCAGGCCTCCTCTCTATGAGAGGGAATGGGCTATAATCCACAACGCGGACCCAGTACGGTTTGGTAGATGTCAAATGTCTTCGAATTTTTGGTTCTAGGATATGCCGGTTTTCTCACGATGTTTTCCTTCACCGTTTTGAGAACAGTGGTGATGAAATAAATTACACAAAATAATACGCCTGCCTGGGATTGAAACCACGACTTACTGTTCACAAGTCCGGGCCTGCACCCCGCCACCGCTGCTCGCCACCACTGGGCCAGAACTACTTACTTAAATATTATTAAAATAGCATAACGCCCAATTTCTCCCAAGAACTTAGTGTGAAACAACCGAAGTTCGGGCGTGTGGCAGTACGATAACAACGTTACACGGAGCCTGTCTACCGCCTGTGATTAATTACAAGCAGGCGAGAGGATCTGACGTCACAATTAACCCGTTAACTACGAGTTTCGGGGCCTTTGAGAGATGGCTACATTGTTCCGTGATCGCATACCTGTTAAGAGTGGCTGTGCGATGTTCTAGCCACTAGGTAGTGAATGGTTTATTGTCATGGTCGTACTAAATACGTAACAAGTAACAGTGCCTATCCCCCAAAGTGACCCGGGAAATTGTCTTACCTTTGTTGCAATTAGCAGGTCAGTGTCAGGTTGTATGTTAATCAGCGAAACAGCCTATAATGTCCCTCAAGCCATCTTCCTGTGCGAAAGAGATACCGAGGCCCTGGAACACAAAGGGCAAAGACGGAACATGGATGGGTTTTAGTCAGGAAAAGTCTGACACTCCCTCCCACTCCGCCCAGAGCGGGGGCGGTCATTTGACGATTACCCATCCGAAACAAAAAAAACATCTTCCCGTGAGAGGTTAGACTGGAAACCGACCCCAACATAGCTGGGAAAAGGCTAGGCAGATGATTTTAGGGTCAGCTTTATAACCGTAATATTCGATCACCTCTCGTTCTATTTTTGAATGATGGCAGGCCTATGCTTACTGCGGAATATAAGTAATCTATCACCTATCTTATCCCCTCAACACGCCTAAAAATCAAAGCCTCTTAACACCCACTTTCTCGGCGCAAACAAATGTGAAGTCAAAAGCCTTTGTTAAGCTAAAATGACAATAATGTACGTACGCGTCAGCTCGCTTCCTCACGCACGTCACCTCGCATCCTCGTCCCAACGTGTGCCTTAATTACGTGGAAGTGACCTATTTCCTCTCGCATTCGATGTTTTCTTACAAGTAGGTTATGTTGGTACAGGGGTGGCGGGGGTGGCGGGGATGGCGGGGGCAGCGGGGTCGTGTTTAAGAAATTACTTTGTACTCTAATATTATGTTGCCTCGTGGGTATTGTAGTCGTAAGCGCGACTGCTAAGCATGAGGTCCTTGGTTCGATTCCCAGAGCTGTGTTATTGGGTTTTTCCATCAAGGATTTCTCAGTAGCAGCCATGTATTCTGGATTTTTGAACGTTGATGGTAATAGGCTCGCCCCCTATTATATGGGATTTAAACATAACTGGCGAAATTTGGGTATACTATTAGGTACACCTCTGCCTAAACCTTCGGCGAGTACAGGCGTGACGTTATGTTATATTATTATGTTGAATTTTGATTACATTAGCAACATCATCGGGGACCTTAGCGGGATGAACCATACTGACAATAACCAATAATACCATAACTCCTAAGGATTTATTATAATACAGATTCCTAGGCAATACTTGCGGAGAGCAATATCTCGCATGTGTCAATTTCTAACTTCATCGTGACCCATGGAGTTGCTAAATTAATCAAAGATAAGTACTGTCACTGAATTGAGGTATCGGTAAGCATAGTAAGGAAAAGTTGATCGTATTAATGATCTAAAATAGCTAATACTTAAGTAATAAGGAGCCCCTAGACGCTGTGGAAAAAACTCGTTCATTCTCTGACAAAAGTGGCCACTTCACACAAGTCCTGTACCTAACACAATACCTCGATGTTACAAGATGTAGATCACTTAATACAAGGTATATTAACATAATTAGATCCCAGACAAACTGTTTACCAACTTAGTATAATCTACAGCTAACCTAACTCCATTAAATTAAGTTGGTAAGCACTTCATCTGCACACAATGTTAGAGATTTCAGTATTTTCAGCATTTCATCAAGCTGAATATCACAAATCCGCAGGTTCAATTAACGTACAGATAAACTTAAAGTTTACCGAATATATAATGTTATTCAGGCTTTTACTGATTAAAATAGACGCGCATATTGTTTACTTACAAAAGATGAATTTAAACGGAGCTAATCTGATTAACTTGAAATTCACATAGCATATGTTTTTATAAACAAAAGTCAGGTTGGTGTTATTGTTCATTCAAAATGGCTTTCTAGTAATTTCTAGAAACCAAATCCGAATATTCAGATGGTTCATAATTTTAATCCAATAGTTCGCATGAAGTCCAACCAAAGTTCATAATGTCTGTACAAAAGCTTAGCCTAGCTTAGCTTATCCAGCTGTGGACTACGAGTTGAGTTTACTATAAAAAAACTACATGTAACATGGGCATCATCATCATCTGCCTAGCCTTTTCCTAACTATGTTAGGGTCGGCTTCCATTCTAACCGGATGCAGGTGAGTACCAGTATTTTACATGGAGCGACTGCCTATCTGACCTCCCCAACCCAGTAAGTCCTAGGTAATACGATACCCCTTGGTAAGACTGATAATCAGCCTCTCCATCGCTGATGCAATTCGTAGCAGGAGGTCAGGGCGGCGGAGGAGGCGTCATGGCGACTTGATGCCGTCCTAGGAAGTGCCAGTGGGCGATAGATCGCAGAGCCTATCGTCATCGCATTGCACGGCCCTCATGAGTGGTGGCAATGTCTCAGGTGAGCCCGAACTCCTCCAAAGGAGTTTGGTACCCAGAGGTGGGCTGCGCTGGATGGGTCGAAAACATCATGCGTAACAGTTCTCGCGGCTCACCCACCAAGGCGACAGTAGGCTCACGGCGTGTTTTTTAGTGGGTGCAAGCACCACATAACCAAGCCGTCTCCCCGGACGGTTCGATATCAGGCATTTTTCACCGTTTAATTTAAAAAAAATGTTTAATCAGCCTGTGATGTTACCACTGCTGGGACAGAGGCCTCCTCTCTATAGTAGACAATAGGCTATAATCCACGACCCAGTTCGGTTTGGTTGATGTCACATTCTATTCGAATTTTCCGTTCAAGGTCTTGCCGATTTCCTCAGGATATTTTCCCTTACCTTCTTTTGAACATAAAACAACACAAACGTACAAAAACTTATTTACTGAAAAAGTCTTACAAAGCCTTTTAAGTTTCAATTTACTTGAAAAAAGAAACGTAGCAAACAATTTCATATAAAAGAGAATAGAATTATTCTCGTATGTTGTCAGTTTGATAAATCCTAAGGATTTCCTAACTCAGGCTTCTCACTGACACGCCTTTATTTTATTCGCTATTAAAACATATTCTACACAAGGCTTCTTGTTTTCGTTATAGATTCGAATTTAGAGAAATAAGAAAATATTCCCGAAGTTGTTTTGCTGATACGAAATCTAGGTAGAAACGGGATTAGTCCCGATTATCGAAAGCCATTTCTACAGCGCCATATATTATCATAGAAGATCCATTTTAACACATCAATATCTTATTTTTGTAGTTTGCCAGACTATTTTTTTAAGTTTTTAAACTGTCATTGTCAAATATCGGGAACTCAGCAAAACAGTAAACATGGTAAATATCTCGTTTCTATTTTAATACTAAAGAGTATTTTTTTGATAATAGTCTATGAAAACGTGATGATCGATTTGTGGCGAAATATATAAACTTACGCTTTATGTTATATCACTAATCTGTTTATAAATAGATAATTTTATTGATCCAATTATTACTCGCCAAAATTAATCCCACCCCGAACCTAGTCCCAAACATAACTGATACGCGTTACGCGCTCATATTTTATCACTATCAGAGCTACACGCACCTGTCAAGGCCCAACAAGTACCGAAATAGGCACTTAAGTACCCACTACACAACAACCAACCTTAAATTTTGGGGTACAGGGTAGAATATAAGTTGGAGGGTCCGATAGAAGTAGCAAAGTTAATGGCTGACACGGAGAAATGTCTAAAAACAGATTGTAAGAAATTTATCAGTGCCCTCGTTCTCGTGTGTTGGTTGGCCGGCGATCGCTCAAGTGGTTACGTGGTTACAGCTGCGATTATGCTGATGGGTGTGCAGGGTTCATAATTTTAATAGGGTTGTTAATTTAGAGGAGGGTTAAATTAAGGGCAAGATCATTAGAAAGACAAAATAAAACGGGTTTAAAAAAAAAAGGTGGGAGAGTCATATACATAAAAGGTTCTCTTTTTATAGACAAATAATAAAATCTTATTAAAGATACGTACTCCGGCTTACCTCTTACAAAAATTGCCCTTCGCTAAGAGAGCTTTTTTTTGAAGAAACGCAACAGGAGTTAGTTCGCTATAAGTAAGAAAGAAGCAAGTAGTCATTTCAATTCTACTCTGACCAAAGCTCATTCAACTTAGGGCACGCTACAATACTGGCGATAAGTCCACTCATTGAGGAGTGGCTAGAGAGGCGCCACGGCGCCCTCACCTTCCGCCTGACGCAGGTCCTCACCGGACACGGTTGTTTCGGGAGGTTCCTGCACCGAATCGATCGGCGACCTCTCGCGCCCGGCCCTGGTTCAGGCCATGGTCCGGAGCGAGAGGGAATGGGAAGCCGTCACCTCCTTCTGCGAAGCAGTCATGCTAGCGAAGGAGGTGGCGGGACGTGAGAGGGAGAGAATCTCACGTCCCAGCCGCCGCGGGCGACGCACCGGGCGTCGGGGGCCACGTGGTGGCTCCCGGCCACCGTAGGCGCGGGCCTGTGGACGGTGAGTAATGGGTTAGCTCACCGTCCGTCCGTCTTATGACGACAGGCCGTGTCGACGGCGCGTTCGTGTTCCACGCGCGCCTCAAAGAGATGTCAGCAATCAGGAAGGGGCCCGCAAGGGCTGATGCCTGCCGGGGCTGCGGGACTGTTCGAAAGAGATACCGTGACCCTGGAACACAAAGGGCAATGAAGGAACATGGATGGGTTTTAGTCAGTAAGAGTCTTTGTACCTTTTTTTTAATGTGAAATCATCAAATAACCCCCCCCCCCCCCCGGTATCTCTTTCGAACAGTCAATTTGTACCTTTACTTTTCAATTAAGTTGATCTGTTACTTACTTTATAGTCTTCCCCTTTTCTCTAATATATCAAACACATAACGTCCTAAAACATTTCAAAATAAACCAATTTGTGCCTCTCGTGACCTCAAAAACCAAAACATTTATTCCACATCACTTCCATCTTCCGCAAGATATTTCAACCCCACTAAGCTCCAGTCAACCCCATTGAGATCATAATCCTGCAGCTGTTAGAACAATCTCGGGGGTTGAATGTACACCCCGGGGGTGGAATGCCTGCTAAATAATTACAAATCATCCCGATTCGCTCGCGGTCGTGTTTTTGATCGATTGGAGTTGTGATTGAAACGCAAATGTGGAAAATAATAACGATAGGGAAAATGTGTGACATGAAAATGTAATAGAGCTGGTGATAATGGCAATATTTCCTTCGGTTACGGAGAATCATTGCGGATTTTATTTCGGACAACAGTGAGCCATATCTTGTTAGTGTTACAAACAGCTTAATTTCTAGTGTTAGTAACATTGATATAAAATTATATTATTAAAACAAAGGACGATCAAGCAGGAACATATGTTTCCTATCTAATCAATCTCCGCACAAAATGCCTGATATTTGGCGTATAGCTCTCCGCCACAGCTCTCAGGATATACGGGGTGTAAACAGACCCTTCACCAAGCCGTCAACCAAGCATTCTGGACATCAAACTAAGTAACTTTACGCAAAAAATTTTGCTGGGAAACAATTTTTTTTTTTGGGTGAAAAATTACGTTTTACGGTAGAACTCAATGTAACGCACTCAGAACATTGTGCTGATGGATGGATAGAATAGTACGGGGGTCGTGGAAGTGTTTGAAGTAAAAATCTTACTTTAAAAACATGTATTTTAAAAAAAACTTGTGAAAAAGTTGGAACTTTGACCCCCAATATCTCCGTAACTAGAAGGTTCCCAGGTATGGTCTAGAACAAAAAAATGATCGCATTGGCGGGGAGAACAAGTGCCTTTCGGCTTCGTTAAGGGTCTTTTTACACCCTTTAGTTGCGACTACTCCGCACTCTGCACAGCAGCGATGCCGTTTTTTTGAAAAGTATTTATTGATTTTCCAAGATGAATTTGAAGGTACAGACACATCAAGCTACTACAATCTGTCAAATTTCTTTAATAGATTTTCAACTTTATCGCTAACGCATTAGGTTCAAGATTGATTGGGAAAAATTGACAGTTTCGGGTAGCTTGATGAGCTGGCGTCTGTACAAGCAACAGGTAACATGCTCGATAACGTAAATAGCGCATAGAATGTCGTTGAATTGTAGGCATT
Organism: Noctua pronuba; assembly: GCA_905220335.1. NCBI lineage: Eukaryota > Metazoa > Arthropoda > Insecta > Lepidoptera > Noctuidae > Noctua > Noctua pronuba. Next base: position 6,387,824 of record LR999915.1, on the reverse strand, counting down.
GCCGCTGTTAAGGGTGTTACACCACATCACGCCGTTAAAATCATAATAAATCCCATTCAAGCATTCAATACAAAATAAATGAATCAAACTGTTACCGTTTTCTAAAATAGAACAGTTACTGAATCTAAATTATTTCCGTTTGCAACGGAACAGTTCCGAATGATCCCAAAACAATAGCAGGATGAATATTTACGGGTTATTCATGACTGAACCATAGTGTAAAGATAACAGTAGATCAAATAGGGCCTTTTTGTGTGATGTGGCGCATATTTTTCTCCAAATTATTATTTTAATGGTTTCTTATGTTATGAGCCATGTTTTAGCGTAATAAATATTTTTTCTTTCTTTCTTATTTCACACACTTAAAACGTAACCACTTATCTCGATCCGACAGCTTCGATTTACTAGTAACCTGTTACAAGCATAAAGCATGCTCAGAATTCGTGTAAACGTTTTGCTTTCGTGTGTGAGGTGATTCCAAGTATTTGTTCCGCGGTGAAATCATTATCTGCCTAGCCTCTCCCGAACTATGTTGAGGTCGGCTTCCTATCTAACCGGATGCTGCTTAATAGGAATTTTCATGGAGCGACTGCCTACACACTGAATACTGACCTTCACAGGCTGATACGCCTAGGTAAGACGTGTTCCTAGTTGAATTACTGTAAGTTAATACTAAAATGTGTACTGTGACTCGACGAGCGAATTTAACTGTGGACTGGCGATACGGTTGAAACGGATATGGCAACAATACTGATCTTCACATTATGTTTTAGAGACAAAAGGTTTGTGTACGGTCTGTAGTCAATTCGGAGAAACAATGTTATTTGACGATTTTACTTAATGTTTAGGGTTGAACGTTTTGTCTTTAGATTCAAATGTTTTGTTTTTAATACGAAATGGTTTCTGTTTCATCCCATAGGTATTTATTTAGATCGTTCAGCCAGCAAGTCCAGTAAGTACTAATGCAACTCGCATTAAAGGATGGGTGCCCCTAGGTGTTCAGTTACGCTACGATCTTGCTGTCTAGGTAATCTTTTTAATATTACATGAGTTCCGCCGCCGCCGCCGCGTAAAGCCGTTGGTCCTGGCTGTCATTTATAGATCGTTGGCAGTCATTACAGCTAGTCAGTGACCCAAAAAGTCTGACAACCAGTCATACCAATCGGTTTCGTATTACCCAATACTAACTGGGTTGTGGAGGTCAGATAGGCAGTCGCTCCATGCGCTCCATAAACTAGCTGTATTCAGCTGCATCCGGTTAGACTGGAAGCCGACCCCAACATAGTTGGGATAAGGCTAGGCAGATGATGATGAGTTCCCACTGCTGTGACATAGACCTTCTCTCTATAAAAGGGTGTAGGCCACCACACCCGCCCAGCGAGAGTTGGTAGATATCACATGTCTTCTATTCTTTTGGCGATATATAGGACATACCGGTTTCCTCACGATATTTTCCTTCACCGTTCTTGAGAGCAGTGGTGATGAACTAAATACACAAATGGAGTTGGGCAAGATACCTAGCAAGGCGCGGTGAAGGCAGATGGAGTAAAGCTGTGAGCTGTGATTGTTGCCATCGCGGGAATATCCTGGATGAGGCTGGTACAAGAACGTGGAGCTTGGCACAAGTAAAGAGAGGCCTATAACCAGCAGTGGGTGAAGTAGAGCTGTGGATGATGATGATGAACGCACGTGCCTGCCTGGGTTCGAAATCATGACCTAGGTACAAGTCGTAATAGTGTATTTTTTTTATCTCTTCTTTAGTTTAAGTCAAAGTTGTCATGTTTTCTATTTTATGTTACATTTTATTTCTATAACTTTACGATTATACAGCTGTATTCTCTTGAGAGAATGCTGTGTACACCTACCTGTAATTGGTACCTATATAAGAACCCTAACCTGTATACTTTTATTGTTAAATGTAAAATGTATGTACTGTTGGCGTACCTATTTTAAATAAATAAATAAGTTATGGCGTTAATAGCGAATAAATAAAGAGAGTGATCTTTTCCTTTTTCAGAAAATTCGTTTTTCATAATGCCTTCATATTTTTTCGCCGTACATTTTACCAAACGTTTTCCGCATGTGTGCCTTCCTCACCCAGTTGTGGAATATGAAAATGATGATGGTGTTACTTCCGTCTCTTTCATGGCTTATATCGTAATTTAAACGTCTTATAAAAGTAACTCATAAGGGAGAAAAAACACGTGTATTCAGAGTTAAGAATTTTCTTTGCAAACATCACGAGATGTGAAAGTAATAAAGTAAATAAACTCTCAAGAGGAAAAACGTTGTTCATAGATCAACAAAAAAGAGTACTTTGTTATTTAACATTATTGTTAAAAGACCGAGTATTATATTACGAAAAAATATTAAAGACTCACCTAAAACTATGAAAAAACCTTTATTTGAAGAGCGTTAGCGGCTTCAAAATGGTGTGTTTACTTAAATTACTCGTTTACTTGTCGTTTTGTAATTTAAAAACACACGCTTCTGTCGAAATTGGACTACCTGCCAACTCTAGTTAAACACCGTTATATCAATATTTCCAATATACAAAAATATTATCCGTTTATAAAACTGACGGGGAATAAATCGGAGTACGGTGTTATTGGAAAATCCGGACACCAACCATAGCTTTTCGAATGTGACAATCGATCAAACCGATATATTTAGAGCACATCGAAAATGTATGGAGCCAGTGTTTTTTAAATGGGTTTTGGAATAAATAAGTTTGTTTTTTTTGTATCTTTAGGTACTTAGGGATCTATGTATAGGTTTTAATCATGTATTAGTTTGATGGTATGTTGAAATACCATCCCGTATCCCCATTCTATCATCGGAAGAGCAGAGATACGGCGAAGCATCACTGTTATATGGTTGAAGTTCCACCAACGCGAATTAAGCGCTATGCTTCCACATTTACTGTACGAACCGTCAGTCTGTGGAATTCACTGCCGGCTTCTCTGTTTCCCGATCATTATAATCTAGATCTTTCCAAAATTTGAATGAATCGGTTTCTTCTAGGCAAGCGTGTTCCACCCTAGGCCGCGTCATCGCTTCACATCAGGCGAGTGGCGTCCAGACGCAAGCCTACTTAGAATAAAATATAAAATATACTTTTAAATTTTAGAAAATATTCTAAAATAATGTTAACACAGGATTTCCTTAATTGAGCATTAACTTATTCTCTAAACGAATGCAATAGACTGAAAAATTCCATTTCCTTTGCCAAAACATCCAAATTCCATTTGCAATAAACATGGCGTCTACGAAAAACAAAACTTTTTGAAATTCGAACAGCGAATTTGACAGTAAATTAAACATGGCCGCGTTGCGTTCGCAAACAGCGAGCGTTACAAACTGGCAGCTTGGTCGGAGGTATTAAAAAACTAACAAAGTATAACGAAGCGGAATATCTGAGCGAAGCGATCTCTGGGGTTTTACTGCCCGACTGCTCGGCCAAGCACGTAAAGCTGCATTCATATCGGAATACGGAATATTGTATTGACTGCAGCAATTTTCATTCGTTCAATATTTTGTTGAAATTTTAGCTCGGGCCCAAAAATACGTCGGGACTTAAACGACCCTCTTTATAAAAGAGATAAAATAACACACATAAACACAACACCACGCCTGTAATCTTCGAAGGTTTAAGCAGAGACGTACCTAATAGTATACCCACATTTCGCCAATTGTGTTTTAAGTCCCATGTAATAGGGGCGAGCCTATTGCCATCAACCAGGCACAAATCCAGACTCCGTGGCTGCTAGTAGACTGCCTCGTCGGTCGAGAGGTCGCAAGCGCGACTGCTGAACATGATCGATGTTCGATTCCCGGGTCGAGCAAAGCGATATTGGGTTTTGGCATCAGGATTTCCGCAGATACAATATCTCTGAAGATAATTAACTTTGTAGTACTAGTTAAGTGGCTAGAAAAGGACTGACTACAGAGATGACGGCTAAAAGAGGAGTGTGGAAGAATAAGACATGCTGCGCCGCATCCTCAATAAATTAGGATAAGGGCAGTAGAATAAATGTGATAGGTAGTACCAGTTACATTTTCGCTAATAGGATCTCCATTAATCCAAATTTTTCACTGCTTAATTTTGTAGAGGACGACTAGACAGCTTACAAAAAATAATCATTAAGAAATATCTACCCTTTATGCTATCGTGCTATAGAACGGGCTATGCTTGGAGTCTCTCTGAGGGATCGCATCCGGAACGAGGTGATCCGACTGACAACCAGAGTTGTCAACACAGCTCACAGAATAAGTAAGCTGAAGTGGCAATGGGCTGGCCATATTAGCCGTAGAACCGATGACGTTGGGGTAGACCTGTTCTTGAGTGGAGACCGCGAATCGGCAAGGGTAAGGTAGGACGCCCTCAGGGTCGCTGGACCGACGATCTTCGCAGGGTGGCTGGTAGCAACTGGATGAGAGTTGTCGAGAATCGAGTTGGAGTGACGTGCGGTTGAAGAGGCCTATGTCCTGCTGTATGCTGATGATGATGGTGATGCTATCAGAAACTCTAAAGAAAGCTAAAACTTTTATAAAGAGATTCTTAATTATTGTCGGGGCTGCGGGACTGTCCGGGGCTGCGGGACTGTTCGAAAGAGATACCGCGGCCCTGGAACACAAAGGGCAAAGAAGTTTTAGTCAGCAAAAGTCTGACACTCCCTTCCACTCCGCCCAAAGCGGGGGGTCATTTGATGATTTCCCATCCGAAAAAAAAAAGTATTGTTTGAACAAGCCTTAGTATGTTCCCAGTGATCAATCACCTCCATTTGTGTGTTATCTTGATCTACCCACATTTAGGGGCACGCGTGTTTGTGCGTTTATAGAGTTGTCATTATTGTACTTGACTATTAAAATAATTATGGGGACTTGTTTGTGCGTACCATTTGGGTTTATGACTATCATTTTTCTAATAGGTAGGTTCCTAAAGATACAACTTTATTTTTAAAACTCCATAGCTGTTGCTCACAACCTTCGTCCGCTTGATATTATCATAAAAATATTACTTCCCTACTTATTTGAATAGAATTTTGTTAACAATTTCAAGAGTTTTAATTATTTTGCACTAATCCTTCATCTTTTTCTAAAATAAACTTATAACATCAGCTATCTACCAGTAAAAGTCCCGTCAAAATCAGTCCAGCTGTTTCCGAGATTTGCCGGAACAAACCGACAGACAGCCAAAAACATGTTATTTTGTTATAAGTACCGTATGTATATTCTTGCATATTATGCATTCAGTTAAAAGCTGTTATTTTGAAATTACTTAGAAACAGACACTTCAATTTTATTTATTTGTTTAGATGAAGTCATGGTTTCAATTTTAATGCCTAAGCAAATTCAAAATAAATTTACCAAAAATATAAGTAATAAAGTTTACTTACACAAAGTTCCACAACAAAATTTAATTTCCCTCAAAAAAAAACTTATTACTTAAAACAAATTCTTCTTCATCATATTTCTTCTGAAGCTCTTATGAGCCAACTCGGTAAACGCTCAAATGTGATCAAGTCCCTGTCGGCGACGAGTCATAAACTCGATTTACATCAGGCTTGCCTACAAAATATTTCAAGAAATTAGCTACTAGCTTTTGCCCGCGGCTTCGCTCGCGTTAATTTAGAATTTGACAAACAACTGTTGGGTTGTGTGTGTCAAGACACCTGGCGCCATCTATTATCAAAAGAATGTTATTGTTGTTTTAATCGGGAACAGTACTTTTTTTCGGGATGAAAGGTACCCTATGTCCGTTTCTGTGCACCTGACAACGTATATGCAAAATTTCAGGATGATCGGTTTAATGGTTTAGGCGTGAAAAGGTAACAAACAAACAAGAAAAAATTACTTTGGCATTTATAATATTAATTAGGATTAGGATTGACAATCAATTGTTGGCTTATGTGTGTCAAGACACCTGGCGCCATCTATTATCATAAGAATATGATTGTTGTTTTCCTCGGGAACAGTACTTTTTTTCGGGATGAAAGGTACCGTATGTCCGTTTTTGTGCACCTGGCAACGTATATGGAAAATTTCAGGATGATCGGTTCAGTGGTTTAGGTGTGAAAAGGTAACAAACAAACAAACTATCTTTCGCATTTATAATATTAGTTAGGCTTAGGATTACTCGTATAATTCCAAGCCGGAGTAAGGTTTTATTACTGTCAGACGCTTTCGGCAGACTCAAGTGATAATGTACCTACTCTGAATACATTGTAAGTTCAAATCGTCGACTAACTTCATTATTTTTCGTTCAAAGGCTTAAAGAGGGCAAAGAATTGGACGAGAATTTCTCGGAACGCAAATTATTTTATCCTCTCTTGGGAGCGAAGTCTTAACACGATTTCTTGAAAGCCTTTTTAGTTTTATATGAAAATCAATTTATGATGCAGATCAACAGATTTTATTAGCTCACAGGTACCTACTTAACATAATTTCATTAAGAGTTAAAAAATCTTTTTCACTTCCAAAGAAGGAAGCTAATAAAGAAAAGCAGTTCACGTTTAATAAAAAAAAACAATTTGGAGTCAAATAATTCTTTCCAAGACCAGGAGTTCCTCAAAAATAATATTTGTTCCGTTTCGAATTCATGAATAATTCTTTGTAGGTACCCATGTAATAAGCTTTTGAGAAAACGTTTTCTTTGTCTGGTCTACAGTAAAATATATTCAATCGAAATCCAATAAACTGATTTTCTTTTTGCCCTTTGTCCCATAACAAACTGTGCTTCGGAAAATACTGTACAAATCTACCAGAGAAAAAGTAATGCGATTCCCGGATCACCAAGAAACTTATTTTCAAAAGATGTGTCAAATTTGTCAATCCCGCTACCTGTGTGCGGCGGCTGACGTAATCCGATTACCCGACACGAGTTATGCTACAACATAAATCGGATTACCGAATGCCTGCGTTTTAACCAGATTTTCTTAGCTTGACGGCAAAAAATATATTTCCCGGCAATTTATTTAATAGCAACTTTATTACGGCCAGGCTTGACGTATTGCTTAATTAATCAATGGTACCGTCAGTGTTGCGCTGCAATCTTTCGTTATCGAAACCATCGATCCCTACGTTTAACTCGAATATTCGAGAGCCGTTGAATCGAGTCATTAGCTAATCGGATTATCTGTGATACGGGCAGAAGGCAAATTATTGGCTATTTAAAAGCTTTATTTCCATTTCGCTTGTGAAAGTACCTTTATTTTGTCCGGAATGAAAAGCCGAATTCCTGTCAACACTACCTACTGGTTTTAACACCCGTTTTAAATTACTTGGGGTCTTATTTGATATGTATCCTAGTCGATTTGTAATTCAAGATTTTACAACAGGAAGTCCAACACCTCTTATCAATCTGCCCTAAAATATCCTACGAACATAAATTTGAATAAATCCTGCACTTCAGTGTCGTCACACCCCTAAACAACGGTGAGGCGGCCATTGTTATACACAGGAAAGCATTTAAGGGCTCACACTGACCCACTAAAATCAAATTTTATATTGGGTCGCGTGGAAATAGTTGGATTTATTGTCGAATAAACTGCGATGAAGAATTGGGTGGCTTTGCTGCGGATATAATAAAGATTATCTAAGTAAACGTTTGTTTTAAAGACAATAACATGTTTGTATAAAAAAGTGGTCGACAAGAATCTATGTTCAACAATCTAGCCCACATTTCACTATCGCAATGAAGTTTGTTGTTTGAAAATCTAAGTTCAGGTACAGCTCGCCTTTGTAGTATGACCTGTAATAACAATATCAAGTAATTTTGGTATACAATAAAGAATATGAAGTAGCGTATATGATGCCTTTAAAACAGAAAATCTAGTTGTATAAACTGTCATCTAGCTGCTACGTATCTTTTATATAGGAAATATAAAATATCCGACTATTTACCGTGACTTTTTAGTCGTCATACAACGGCAGCCCACTTCATGTATCCAATGACTACCAAGCATTCATTTAAAAAAATAGGTATTTATGAGATTTTAATAATTAAAAAATAAAAATATTATTCAATATCATGACACATGACGTAGTTCAAACACCCTGTTGTGAGCGATGATCTACTGGACTCGAGCGCTGGGTAGGTATAATTCTCCCGTTTGACACGTAAACATCATTAACAGGATGTTTCATATTTTTTTCTAATGGTATTATGGTAAATAAAAAAAAAATCGCGTCTAGAGCTATTTTATGTCGGGCACATTGAGTGGGCCACCTTTGTAAGACGACTAAAAAGTCACGGTGTATAGGAAATATAAAATATCCAACTATATAAACAAACTTCTGAGTCCCAAAGGCACAAAAGTAATTGCAACAATAAATCTAGACAATACTGAACAACAAGACAGATGTAACAATAGAACTCGATAGAGCCTACAAAAGTAATAAAGTTATCAAGTGGCTGCTGCCATGAAAGTGAATTTATTGATATAACTTAGTAGTTATTGCCACCTGTGCCTTTGGGGATTTATTCGACAAAATGTTTCTTTTGCTGATAACCAATACTTTTTCAACATTTTCCCCTGTCTCGTATCGTAATAAATACGTAAGGGAAATAATCAAAGCCTTTCGTTCCCAGTTACTTTCGGAGTTCAATGTAATGATGTCTGGCATAAATTATGAAAAAAAAATCTCAACGATTATAAAGAAGCTTAAAGATTATTATTTGTCGCCGTCTCTTGAGCAGAGGTCATAAAGCATTTTAATTTAAAAAAAAACACTAAACGATGTTCGCGTTGGGCGCCATAATTTCGATTCAGTACAATTCTTAAAAGAATCTTATGCAACTAAACAGTAAGATAAAATAATCAAAGGTATGAGAAGTCAACAAGTTACTCAGAAATGTCTGATAAATGCAAGAAAAGAATAATCAAATTACTTAATATTAATTTTAACAAATTAACACGGGCCCAAGTTGGGCGCCAAAAAGAAAATATGTTTATTTCTCAATTGCAGGGAAATTCGCGAGAAAAAATAATAATAGGAATAACAAACGTAGCAAATGAGACTAAAAAACAAGTTTTAATGTCGTCGGTTTGTGCTTAACACAGCCCTGTGGCGGGAGCCAAAACTAAAAATGAATTCATATTATAAGGTCCCTTTAAAATAGACAGAAATAGAGTAGGAAAATAAATAAATTACTTATTTGTTTTAATATCTGTGCCACGATGGGCGCTAAAAAAAGAGCTGCATTAATTTATTTATTTAGATAACATGGGAGACTTATAGCTAAAACAAACAGATCAAGGACAGTACAATAGTTTGAAAGCCAATTACAGGTCTCTACTTATAAAATACAGAGAAGAAAAATTAGATTCTACGGACATCACGCCAAGTAACTAAATACTTAAAGATTAAAGACAGGACTCACAAGGAAAGCGCAAAAAGGTTTAAGAGGTATCCGAAATAAGCAAAAATGGCAAGCTTCTACGATTCACTTGGCACAGACCCGTATCGGGTGCCAAAACAAAAATGTAAATTAATAACAGATAATTGAAAAAATATTAAATGATATGAGAAGTCAACAAGTCTCTAAAAACGGTCGCTACGTAAATACAGTAAGATAAGGAATAAACTACGTATTCATTTCAACATTTAATCCCACGTTGGGCGCCAAAATAAAAAAAGATATTTTTACTACTCAACTGCAGGAAAACTCGCGAGGAAAGAGTATAAAAGGTTTAAGAGTCGTAGGAAATGAGGCAAAATAACAAGCATTAACGTTGTCGCTAGGTACTTAACGTAGTCCCATGTGGGCGGCAAAAGAAATGTTACATGTTTTACTGAAAATTAGAAGAAAAGAATGAAGAAAGTTGATAATATTATAAAATTATTGAGGTTAATCTTCACTAAGAATTCTCAAGGATTTCAAAGCAGCTTAATATTACTCTTTTTTAATTTTTATATACAACCTACAATTAATCTATAAAAGTAAGAAAAAATAAAAATTTACAAGTATCAAAACGGTTACAGGGCGTCAAAAAATTCGTCCACATCGCTATCAACAGGAAAAGTGCCCAGAACGCTGGTAGCATTGCCACGTTGGATGGCAATGCTGATTCTTTGGCCAAAAAATAGGCCTATATAAAATATTATAATACATTTAACTTTACGTACAGAAAAAACTTTTACTTTACATCTTTATTGGCCCCTCTAAGATTAGTATTCAATCTTGTTTCTTAATAACGTTCAACCTTTTGACAGCTCCCAGCTAGAAAACTAACACGCATCCAAATAAAGGACGATAATTTCGCCTCCAATTTATCTCAATAACCTTGGCGAGGGATCCCAAAACGTCGGCGCTCCGGTTTCATGAAACAGACGGCCTGCTGTGAACATCATACATAAGTGAGTAGCTAATAAAGCTCCGACGGGCCACATGTGCCATAGAGGCCCTATTCAAAGAGATTGTGTACTTTTATACTTTCTATAAGTAGGAACAGAAATAGAACTGGGTTCTACGGTTCTGCTAACTATGTAAGGGTCCTTTGAGGGTAGTTATCTACGCGCTTTGTTTATATTAGTTTAATTTTCACTCTGTTTTGGGTGCTTGAGTTAATTTAGAAGACAATTTAGTAGATTTCCCTTTTATTGTAGGTTTTTTCGGGCACGGGAACTGTATAAATATACCTAGTAAGAATGAACGTTTTCTATATTATCAAAGTTATGTTTGTTTACTTTTTTTTTCGGGAAAAAACAGTTACATAAAAATCTTAATGAAAAGGTTTAAAAATAGATGTTTATCTAGCTCCACATCTCAAATACTACAAAATTATTAAAGAACTATTTGTGTTATTAAGAGTTTCAGTACCAACGCGAAATATGCTGTGTTCGGTAAAATCTCTGCCGTTTGTTTAAGATCTAATATGAAGACTAGACTCCTACTAGACTCCTGCAAAAACCTACATTTTAATTATAGAAAAGAAAAGAAAGAAAAAAGAAAAAATATTTATAGGAAAACATCCTATAAGCTACAGAAAATCTCGTTTCGAAACGCGACGTAAACATGCAACGTTGTCGTTTGAACTCTGGTGCGATGGACCAAATCAACCGAGTAATTGATTTAATGGGTTACGCTAGAGGTACGCTTGCGAGCCTGCAGCGCACACTGGTTTTTTACTTTCGTTTTATAGCTAGAGTAGTGCCTTGTTTAAGGTGGTTTTACTCCGAAGTATTTTGTGGGGCGATACTACAACTATTTTGTATTTGTAATTTCATGTGTGGCTAGTTAGCTTAGTTCATTTCGTTTTCGTTGTTTTCGTTTTGGCATTTTTTCGTATTTTCTTTAAGTCACTATTATTGCTAGCAGCTAGGTAGCCTAACGTACTTATCTGCTACCATAACCGGTTGGCTACGACCTACACGCGTATTACATCGACTGAGTAAAAAATAAATGAAAGAAATTGCTTAGAGCATACCACGACGCACCGCGACGCGAAAAAACAAGTGACAAACGCGCATGTCGCTTGCCACGATCCGAGTCGTGTCTGAATTCGCATCGCCAGAGATCATAAACGGGGCGTTCCTCTTCAGATCATGCATTTTAATAGCTAACGCAATAAATAACTGGTTTCCAGAGTGAAGTCTGCTGATTTGATAAAACCACGGGGGGGCATCATAAACAAAAAAAGCTTCCTCACAGGGGGTAACCATTAACCGCCAATGCAACGCAAATAACTCATTACGCCGCCATACTTAATGGTTAAGCGTTGTTTTAACGTTGCATAATAACAAATACAGCCTTGTATTAGCGGGTATGACAATAAACTTGCGAATATTACGTCGTCAGTCGCACAACGAGCTATTAAACGCACGACATGTCGCTTTATGACTGTTTCTAGTACAATATTCTAGCTGCGGGGGGTATACATAATGGCCGACTACCTATGTACAAACACGTACAATTATAAAAGGACTAGTTTGACTTGCGGCTTCGCCCGAGTCTTACCATGAAAAGTAACCTATGTCCTTCTCCAGATCTCGGTTTAGACGTGAGAATGTTACATACAGACAGAGTTACTTGCATTAACATATAATATTAGTATGGATGGCATGGTCCGTCATTGACACGTACATATTAACAAAGTTTTGTGATAAAGTGCGATGTTACACACGCTGCGTCAAAGGGTTTATTGTTGGTACAATGCCTACGAAGCTACGGCGTAGGCGCGTAGCGAGATGTGTAGCAGGGAAGCCATAATTTAAGAACGAAGTATTCTACGTAACAAAACGACGCTAATAATACTATTCCAGACATGCATAAGTAGTATTGTTTCAGATACACGATGTTTTATTAAAAATCGTAGTATGTACTAAGGTTTCCCAAATAAATGAATATGAAAATTTGTATGTAAAACAAATACTTCAGGTAGATAGGTACCTCTTTCACAAGAAGGCTACAAGAAATAAAACGATTGTTATTCCGACAAAGACAACAGTTTGTTTGAAAAAGACGTTTCGCAGAATAGCTGTGAGACATCAATACAATACCAACATCGTATTTCAAAAATAAAAAATACAAAGAGATAAAAAACCTACCCATTAAAATGTTCCAGAAGTAAATGACACTATCTCACAAAATTAATGAAAGAGCATGGACAGCAAGCTATAATTTTACGAAATGGAGCGAAATTTCAAATTAATGGCAACATGGAGCGAGGATAAAAAACAGGCAAAGGTATTAAGACTTTTTATTCCAATGTGCTACGAGGAACAGAATGTAGCGAACGTCCAATGTGGCTTTTTTTATTTGAAATGCAACGGAATTATCGGATCGAAAGAGCATTTGAAAGATCTCGACGACCACATTGTGTTTATGGAAATTTTATTGAATTTAAAAATGGAATTCTGCCCGTAGATGTCGGATGAAGAGGATTCGAAATAAGACTCGGTAAAATGGACAAAGAGAATAATGAAACATTGAACAATATGAGAGGAAATAACGAGAAAAAAGTACTCACACTGACACATGGGCAAGTTCACATTTTTTTTTAATCAAGTTAAGCTTGGGCTGCCAGTAGTATCCTTCTTTCTTTGTATGCTTTTCAAACATTTTATTGGAAGAAGCCGTTTTATTACCCCCGACTACGGCGAAGCAAAAAAGGGGGTTATGATTTTGACAGGTATGTATGTATGTGGGTCTATATCTATGTATGTTTATCTGTTCCCTCATACCTTCTTAAGTACTTATCATAATTTGACAAATGAGGTATTGTTGGAAGAGTCTTGATCGTCTCCTGGTCATAGGCTGTAACGTCACCTTAAAATTGAACATGGCGCTCTAAAGGACATACAGTCATGAACTAAAAAAAAAACTACCCTTTAAAAACAATACATTCTAACAGTAGTCTTTGACCATAAGCTGTATGGCAAAGTGGCATATAATCACGACTATCCTTTGAACTACACTCTGAATATTTTGTTGTTGTTTATGTAGGGCCTTATATTTACAGTAGTCGGGTTTTAGTTTTTGAACTTACCTCCTTTTCTTCAGTTTTGCTACAGTGGAGGCAAGTGGAGGCATTTTGGAAGCACTAATCTAGGTACCTAAAGAGACTTTATTTAAATTTTATTTCTAAATTAGGTAGGGACATTGACCTGGGTACCCGGAACATAGCAAGTCTGATAGCTATCGAATAACCTTCAGAATTTACGCGTAAATTCCTTTTAAGAAAAATAATAAACACATCGAACAACGCGTAACAGGCATCTAGGCAGACGCTCGACTATAAAATATTATCCGCCAACAACCAACACATTCCAAGTAGGTATCCATTGTTCCTTGAACAAACAGTCTTGGCGCACAATGCGCGGCAGATATTATGGGTATAGATCGACCTGGGTATGGCGGAAACACTTCGTGTGTAGGCACAGTCGACCTTTATTGTGTGGAGCAATATCTGGTCCGGAGCTGCGTAAAGTATAGGTTTTAAGATAGCTTTCCTTTCATAGGATATTTCTGCAGAGTCAGGAGTTTCGCGCTTAGAATAACTGAGTTGATATGTAGGTGACTGCTCGCAGTCTTGACATTGTCGTTGTCGTTTGAGTCGTTGGTGGTAGCAGCTCAAGCGCGACTGCTGAGCAGGAAGACGATTGCCGGGTCGGGCAAGGTGCTTTTGGATTTTTACATCAGGTAGTTCTCAATAGCAGCCACGGAGTCTGAATTTGTACGTAGTTGACGGCAATAGGCTCGGATGTACTATTTTTTACACCTCTGCGTAACCCTTCGGGGATTACAGGCGTGATGTTATGATGCTCTGTCTTACTCGAAATGTGACACCTGACTTCTACGAATTTAATCTATTTGTCAGAATATGATTCCTGTTGGTTTAGCTCTAGTTACAAGCTGACCTGTCTTGGCTGAACTTCATGAAACGGAGACAGAACTTCTTTTTCCTCGGACAACGGGAAGCCAAATACAGAAACACCTTCAAAGAGAGAAACACTCTTTCATTCTGGTTAATAAACAATATTTAAATGGTTTACCAATATATTCCAAGGGCTAACCCGTATAATGGTTAATCAAGAGGTCTAACCGGTTAACTTCTGAACCCGATTAGTCAGTTCCTTTTTCGTCGATCCATACATCAGCTAAGTAGGTACCTAAGTAAGGTGGTACTAAGTATCAGCAACCTATATCTACCGTGGTTCTCTTTAATCGAAAACTGTTGACAAAGAATTCCAATAAACGACACATCCAATTTACCGTGCGCCCTAACAAAAACTCCTTATAAGAATGTAGAACACGAAAATAATGTTAGCGGGCGCTTGATGAATACAAATGATTAATGACTTCGGATAATGCCGCCTGGGTGCGCCTTCAAGCGCTTTCTTTGAGGCTGATAAACAATTTAACCAGGTTAAGCACTATCTTATAGGTATCTAGATAGCTATTGTGGATTAGGTGGCTCTTTAGAATAAATTGTTGTTTCGCTGTACATTTTTATTTTGTGAGATTGTTCATGACTTTTTACCTATTTACAATATAGCTGCTGTAAACTTTTGAGAACCTCTTGTAACTGCCTTCCCTCTCCATCGTTAGACCGTCAAAGATAGCCATATTAGTTAGTTAGTCTTACAGTTCTCATCAAAGTGCATGCAATGATCCGAGACACGATAAAGCTGCTGTCTACGTGGAGATGCACCTAATAGACCCACATTTCGGCTGTACCATAGAATTAATAGGCTTAGAACCGGATCACCAATGTCGTAGTAGTGATATCAACGACAATTCCAACCGTTTCTGACACAGCAAGTCGTACGACACTAGATCAAATGCTTTGGTAAGATCTAGGAAACACGCGTTAACAGGGGTTTTGCCTAGACGTATAATATATCCATATTAATTTATTCTGATTATTCTGACTCTACCTTAACCTGGATGACTTTTGTCTTGTCGTACATGATGTTTATACACATGACCAGAAGCTGGATTACCGTATACACTCCAGATTTGAAAAGCAAGCCGGGCATCCGTGTGAGCCTGTTTTACATGCCTATTCCACCCAACAATATGTTTACCCCTTGGTACGCCTCCTGCACTCATACCACTCTGGAACATTGGGCAGCTGAGGTAAGTATACACACAATGCGTTTGTACATAATTGTCTAATGTGACTCAATGAGTTTGTGATTCGCGTTCACACAAAACCCGTCAGCACATTCTTTAAAATCTAAAGGCAAATAAATTGTCCTTAACTTAGTATGACATATTTCTTTGTATTTTCTATTTGACTAGCGTTCCGTTCACCCCATATCGTTTAATTTTTGCTTAGGTGTCACAATTGTACGGCTTCTCTTCTCGCGTCTACTCGCATAATCAAATTAGTCTATGAGGCACACTGACAATATCGTTAGTAAATATTTGCACTAATTTTGTGCATAGACGGTCGATAGCTTGAACGGAGCAGCGACTGATACAGCCGTCTCGTTTCACTGCTAACGCACGAGTCCGCAGGACTGCCGCCCGCGCCCCCCGCCTCAGCACCTCTTAACGTGTAGGGTAACAAGTGGGATCTGAATATTGGACAATTTTTTTAAATGGTTATTGATTTACATAATGTTCTTTGTTGATCCTGTAAACACCAATGTTACTGTATTAAAACGTTTGCAAACATCAAAGCCGATTGGTAGGATAGGAATAAGCAAAATAAGCCTAAAATATCGTGTCGCAACATATTTTTTAGGGCAAAAGCACAATTTGCACAAAAAAATCATTGTTGAAAATGTACTCCAAGAATTTATTATTCAAATTATATGTTATTGTAATTGTATATTGTTCTGATTGATGACATATAAAGACCGATAACGGTAAAGGCCTCCTCCAGCCGTCTCCATGGCTATCTGTGGCGATCCTGCTCCATGCTTTCCGTTATCATGACTAGGTCGTCACACCTGGTCCTGGTACCCGTCTAGGTTTTTTTATTTATAGGATACGAATTTGTAGCGGTTTTTGCCCACCTATTTCTGGAAGACATTGAATGTGTGTTGTCTATATCCATTTTAAGCCAACTACTTGTATCGGCGGGTCTTTCATCGCGGTGGTTCTGGTCTAGCTCTTCTAGGTTGTAGCTGGTCAAATGCGTCATGTGGCTGAGCTCGTCGATCTGCTTTTGTTCTTGATCGATTTCTTTGCTACAGACTTATTGTGGTATTTCTAACATTGTCTTTTAGTTTGTGGTTCGTGTAACTTCTTTTTATTCCTCTTTGGCATACTTTAATCTTTTCGATATTTCTTTTTGTTAGGGACCATCTCTGGCAAGCATAAGGTAGATGGGGAAATAGACAGGTTTCCTTAGCTTTCGTTTACTAGCTTGATTCGTATCACGCTTTTGAAAACGTCTTTTAGTGACCAGATTTATTCCAGGTACCTACTTTTGATCCTCCGATCAATTGCATTTTCAGTACAGTCTCCAAACATAACGAGATATCCCAAGGAGACGTATTCGTATCGTACACATACATATTCTAAGTTGGTGGTTGAAATTACTATAACGGCGAAGCCCAAAAGGAGGGTTATGTGTTTGACTTATATATACTGGGTTGTTCAAATAGTGACGTCATAAATAAAATTAGATTCTTAACGCCCAGAGGTATCCGAAAATACACCATGTATGTTCCAGGGTTGTTGCGAACATCAGCATCAGCATCAGCATCCGCTGATCTTCAGCATCATTTTCAACATCAGCATCAGCATCAGCATCCACATTGATCGATGCTGATTATTAATGCTGAAGTTCGAGTCGTGACATGACCGCAGAGAGGATTATATCACGTGTAGTTTTTGCCTGCGACTTTGACCAATTAAAAGATCGTCTGCGGGGATTGTGATTGCAAACAAACACAAACTTGTCTCATTACGTTAATTCGTCGTTACGCGTGAAAGTTTTTGTTTTTTTTTTCCGTAAACTGTCGAGTGTTACCCGTTGAAAAGTGGAATATGGACGTATTTTAAATTAAGGAGTCAAGAAACTGGAAACTGCAACTTATGTAACAAGGATTATTCACGCAAAGAGCGTACTAATACGGACTGATTTTACTTTTTCCCTGTTTTTTTAAGAAAATAATTAAAATCAGCATCAGCATCAGCATCCGCTGATGTGAAAAAAATATGCATCAGCAACAACCCTGAGTATGTTCGGCGATTCTTTACTGTATTCGAGTTAAATTCTATCTTTATTTTTACACGTCTTTTTCACATGCTTGTATGTATGTTTTTTGCCATTTATTTTTTCATTGAAACACACTTCACTTTCATTTTTGTATTTGTAGTTTAAGCATCTAACTATATCGGTACACTATCAATATTGTTCGTATTTCCAATGAAATAAAAATTGAGAATCAGAAGTCTTACAAAAAAACACTGTTTACGACACCACGCCCTCTAGCGGAATCAGGAGAAGGCTTCCGAAAGTACCTGTTTTGCGGTAGTACCGCAAACACGCACGTGCGTGCGGGCGTGATGTCGTCGGTTTTGATTTAGTAAATCAAAAGGTACTAGGTAGGTAGGGCCTTAAAAAAGAACTATGAACAAAAAGTTTTAATCAGAATCTAGCGCTTCGATTTCGCCCATCTCTGCATCGCTGTCGGAGTAATCATCATCATCTTCATCATCATCATCACCACTGCTTTCTCCTACACAAATAGAATATACTTAGTTAAATTTATGTAGGTAGGTAATTAAAATATTACACCGACTCTTAGGAGAAAAATTATAAATTATTACCTGAGTTTACAATAGAACTAAAGATATCATCGTCTTCAAAAATCTCCCTTTGCCGATATTTATTTTCTATATTTTTGACATGACTGATTTCTCTCCTCCAATCGTCTGCGGTAATTGAAGCAATTGCTTCTAGAGTTAGGCTCTCAATTTCGCTTTCTAATTGTTCAACATTTTTGTCGGCCACCCTACGCTTAATCAAGTGCCAGATATATTCAATCGGATTCAAATCGCAATTGTAGGGTGGCAGCCTCAAAACTTCGAAGCCATAGGTTTTAAAAATGCTGTCTATAACATCGTTTTTTGGCGGTCTGTGCCTTTTTATTAACTCATAGAGTTCCGCTTTTGTGAAATTTTCTTGAAACCCAATATTTTTTTCTTTTAGCCATGACTGCATTTCTTCTTTTTTTGAGTTCATGTTTGGGGACTTAGACGCTTCCATGCTGTGGTAAGGAGCATTGTCCATGACAACTATTGCATTTTGTGGGAGATTGGGAATTAATTGTTCATTTAACCATTTAGTGAATTTTGCAACATTCATTTCGTCATGATAATCACCCGCTTTTAATTTTGACTTAAACATAAGAAGGGCCCCGTCTATGAACCCATTTTCACCTCCAGCGTGAGTAATTATCCACCGGCGCCCAATGCTATCATTCTTTTTTACGCCAGATACAGTGCTTGTCTGCCAACACTTCTTGACTGTATAGTGAGCATGTATCCATGTCTCATCTACATAGATGACGGGTTTTTTAAAGGCCCCCAGCGCATCATTTTCACTAATGCGTCGTAAATATTTGGCTCGCCATGCTCTAATATTAGGCCTTTGAACGAGAGCGAATCTATTGCTCTGACACTTTTTAAATTTATAACCCAATGAGTCCGCCACTATTCGTCTTAAAGTTGCTTTACTTCCTGGAAATTCCAAGTCCTCCTTTGCGATAGCTAATATTTTACCAAATGTAGGAATTTCTCTCTGTGTGTATATTGAATTTATGATATTATTGAGAACAGCAATTTCAAAACTATCGCAAACTACCGATTTACCGCGAGTTTTCTTTTTTGGTGTTGTGATTTTGCTGTTGCTAGCTTGCGCATCTCTCCACTCGCGTCGGATACGAGTCAAGGTATTTTTATTTATACCAGTGGCCAAATGAACTCGCTCGGCCACTTTACTTGAATTTTGCAGGGTTTGCAAAATACTCTTGTACATTTCGTGAGTCAAGGTTATTTTTTCTTCTGATCCTGACTGCATTGATGCTTTCTTTAGATCTTGTATTAATTTTAGACTGTGCTGTTTCTCGCTCTCAAAGTATTTATCTACATTGCAAACAATCTCTCTAGCCCTCCCAGGCAAAACAGCGCCTCGTTTACTCATTTTGGAGCAAAATCAGATATAAAAAAAAAACAACAAATTTAACAGGAAACAACCGCGTAACAAACAGAATTAACATAAGAAACAGTAGCACTCCACAAGCACTTGCACTGCACTCAGTTACACGACGAAGCACACTGAACAAAATGGCGTCCGTTTTGAATTGAAGGTTGTAGTGGGATATTCTATAACATTTGTATTCTATATTAGATGTCATAGACTAAATTATGTTAATCTATGGTGAATAAACTATAGTCTGTTTTTTAATCCCTGAGACTAAAAAGACAAGTAAAAATGGCAAACTGACATAGATTTCAATAGGATTTATGTCAGTTTTGACATTTTCACTTATCAATTTAGTCTCAGGGATTAAAAAACAGACATTAGTCGTGTCTTCAGCACTTCCACGATCATAAATAAACGCTAATAATATGAATATAATAACGTTATTGTTGTAAAATTAATTTATTACTAATTTTTTTTTGCAAGTTGACAGGTCGAGGTCATTGACGTTCCTATTCTTATTTGCAGTGTCTCATCTGATGGTGAGAGTTCACGCTCGAATTAGAAGATGTTAGACTTGAAACTCTCACATTACGCTATCGGGAAAGGAAACAAACTGGAATGTCGAGCACCCATTCTCGATTTCTCGGGCTGCACAGTGTTCCGTTTGATCAAAAAAAATTCCCTCTGCTGTTTATTGTATTTATCGATCAAGGGATGCATTTAAAATGCACGAGTAAAACACCCACGTGTCAATTTCAAATACTTTATTTTATTTTTAATGATGAACTTTACGTGACTTTTTCACGAAAAAAATTAAATGAAATTCTGAAAACGTAACTGTCCAAGATATTTATTTAATATAAATATAGTCTGATGAAGCATCTTTGGGCGCATATTTTCCAGTTTTTATTTTTGGAAAATTACCTCCGGATTCCGAGTATTTTATTTTTTTCAGATATTCGTTTTTATTTTTTTTCTCCCTAAAAACTCAAAAGTGCGACTTGTCACTAGCATAGAAACATTGCTCGTAATAAGGCCTATCACTCATAAAAAAACCACGTTGCACTATTGCGGTTCTTGGGAAGAATACGCCATTTTGTTCGAATGTCAAAGAACACAACATAGGGTTGCCACTCGTGTACCAACATGAGGGTTGGCGCCCTCATGCCCCCAACCCTCATGTTGGTACACGAGTGGCCGAGTTGGTAAACGATGCTGTGGACTGCGCCACAGCCGGTACTTCTCAAACTCCGGAAATATCCGCAAAAATGCAAGGAGGTTGCACGCGATTACAGATTTTTGAATGCTTTTACGCAGAAAGCAAAAAATATAAGAAGAACGGGTCACCTGACGACCTAACATCCTCGGAATTGACCATTGACCTTTTGCGACAACCCTATGTTGTGTTCTTTGACTTTCGAACAAAATGGCGTATTCTTCCCAAGAACCGCAATAGTGCAACGTGGTTTTTTTATGAGTGATAGGCCTTATTACGAGCAATGTTTCTATGCTAGTGACAAGTCGCACTTTTGAGTTTTTAGGGAGAAAAAAAATAAAAACGAAAATCTGAAAAAAATAAAATACTCGGAATCCGGAGGTAATTTTCCAAAAATAAAAACTGGAAAATATGCGCCCAAAGATGCTTCATCAGACTATATTTATATTAAATAAATATCTTGGACAGTTACGTTTTCAGAATTTATTTTAATTTTTTTCGTGAAAAAGTCACCTAAAGTTCATCATTAAAAATAAAAAAAAGTATTTGAAATTGTCACGTGGGTGTTTTACTCGTGCATTTTAAATGCATCCCTTGATCGATAAATACAATAAACAGCAGAGGGAAATTTTTTTGATCAAACGGAACACTGTGGGCTGTTACTGAGAAATTCCCTGGGTTTTGAAACCAAGACCCCAAGCTCAACAATGTCCTTTTCGAGGGCTAAAGGAATAAAATTTGTTTCCAGTTTAACGCGATCCCTTGTACAACTTACCGTGTAAGTCTTGTACAAATCAAGTCAAATGGAGCTATTTTAATTATTGCTCTGGGTATACTAACTACAAATAAAACAATATTTTGATAATAAGAACATTGTTATTATTGCCTTATAAAGAATATGGGAACTAAAATAGTAATATAGAAAATGAGTTATAGGTACTGTAACTCCAGTTACATATTGCCTCAAGAAACTAATATTTAAGTGGTTTAAATCCATATCAATTTGGCTCCACACTTTGGCTAGTCTAAAAAACCTGCCTTATAAATTATCAAGACTCAACACATGTAAAGCAGAACTAAGTAACATGTATTCTCAACAAGAAATAAATTCTATTGGCTTTAACGACATAATATATTTTGAAATATTATGCAACGGTATCTAAATTTTCACTAATATGGCCTAAATTGTATTAGAACTTAACAGTATTACTCTTCAATCTCATAGTCCTAACAATATTATGACTTATTCATTGAATTCGAACATTCTCCCAAAGTGTGGCAATACATTATTGTATCAAACATAATTAAAACTTCTCAGTCAATAAGAAGAACCCTATTCTTGTCAACTCTCACATTGGGTGCACTCCTCAATTTCTTTATGAACTTATCAGCTATGCGGTCATCTACTTCTCTACCTGTTGCTTCACTGTATTCTCCTAAGACCTTCTTCTGCAGACGTTTGAATGGAACTTCATTGCCTTTCTTCTCCAAAACAGATAAGATTACAGCGTGCCAGTTGAATTTGTCTCCACTGACTGCTAATTCTCCAATTTTGGCAACATTTTGGTCATGAAGGCAGATGCTCTCTTCCGCTTCTTCTTCATCCGTCTTGCTTTTCTTCTTTTGAGTCTTTCCCGTAGCTGCTACAACAGATTCAGTGGGCTCCACACCATTTTCAATAGTTTCTTGATTTCCATTAACACTGTTAACCGTATCCTGTCTTTTACGTTTCTTGTTTTTGCCATTTTTACCTTCAGTAACATTTTCATCACCATTCATAGATTCAGTCCTATTCTTCTTCTTTTTACCTTTCTTGCTTTCTGTTTCTTCTTGTACTTCTTCAGGAAGCGGTACCCCAGCACTTTGCAGCTCAGCTTCATATTTTTTGTGTTTCTTCTCTTCTTTTCTTTGTTTTTTGGATAGTTTATTTTTGCCAACTACCTCAGTTTCACCATTCTGTTCTGTGTCACCATTTTGTCCTGCATCACCATTCTGTTCTTCCGTGTCCTCTTCTGTGCCATTCTCTTCAGATTTCTCATCTGTCTCCTCAATAGTACCATTTTGTGGTTTTTCATCTTCAGCAACTGACTCATCTTTCTTTTGATTTTGGTTCCTATTGTTGGCATTGGATAAGGCAGTCAATTTTACAGAAATCAAGTCCCAAGCTTGGTCAATGTCTTTTGGGTTTGTCTTGGCTCCACAAACATTCTTTACAAAGTTAATAAACTTGGGTTTCTTGCGTGGAGTGTTGTTGTGTTTGGTGATGGTCTCAATAATCCTGAGCACATTTCTTGGTGCACTCTGTTGTTCATCTAGGACTGATGTTAACATCTCCACCCATGTATTCTGTTTCTTCTCACCTTTTTTCTCTTTGGAGACAAAACCTTTTCCAGAGTAGCGTTCTTCTTCCGTTATACACTTTGTGTGTGCTTCATAGTCCTTACCACTGGAAACAACATCAAAACATACCTTAGTTAATTTGATTTACTCAAAAACAGGGATTGATCAAATATGACCTCAGAAGCATTGAGACTATTTAAGTATCTACAGAACATAATATCAACTATAATACTATAGTAGATATTCTGTTCTGTACAATGGGCACATAGCCAAAGGAGGCAAACTTTACAAAAAAAATTGCATGTTTATGCCAATATCAACAGAATCAAAGTCAATAACATATTTAAATAAACAAACACTACAAACTCTTGGAATTGTACTGTACAAGAGGTTAATAAACATGATGTGTGAAATTTTGAACATGTTAGAAACTTCGTCAATAATCAATAATAAATAGGTGCGTAATTTATTTCCTGATTGGCAACAACATGGTTGGTATCATTGGCATAGTTCTATTTATAGTACAACCCATTATTATCTGAATACTATACAAACTTTTAGAATGAAACTTCTTTGTGTAAACAAAATGCGGTCACGTAAACAAAATATATTACGCGGTAAATATTTCATACTCACTGAAAGTCTTTAAAACAATCCATACAAGACAAATTGGGATTCCTATTTCTGCATGCTATCATATAATGTTTCTCGACTTTAGGTTTTGTCACAGACTCGCCGCAATAACCACACGTGAATACGACCATGGCAATAATTAAAAAAACACGTGTTTTTAGAACGAATTGTTTTGAATACAAATATTATAACCTGCAAAGGAAATGGGCGTGTTATTAACTGGAACAAGTGACTGTTTATAAATATCACTGAGGTCTCAAAAATAAGATTATTAAATTATACCAACGTACTTATTATATGAAGTATTTTAGAATAATTATAAATTTGCTACGATTTTGTGAAACTTTTCTCAAAATTGTCAAACTACCAAATGTCATAATTTTGTTCTTTTTTTACTTGACAGATCTAACCGGGTGTTCCACAGTAAACAGCATAGAGCAAAGTAATATAACGGGTATAGAGAGCCCGCTCGCACAATTTTTTGAAGACTGCTAATGTCAATTGATCGGATAAATAGCGCCATCTATTATTTGCATCCACAAACTTGCGACATATATAGCTATAACTAGCTATAGGTACTACTTATGCATTAGTGCACCTATACTTTAAGCTTCCTCACTATTTTACTTATTTTTGAAGTTGATAAAGTTTTACATCATTTTACTTTTTCTCTTTACTAAGTAACAAAATCATAGTAAAATTTTATCAAATTAAAAAAACAAGTAAAATAGTAAGGAAGCATCAATTTCAAAAGGTACACAGTGGATACATAAAAAAACAACTTTTATTTTATAAAAAACTTATTTATTTATCTTGTGTTTATTTTATAAGCTTGCGCCTCTGCTTTAATTTCATCCGCACCATGATATGTGATTTTGCCAGACAAAATCCGGTTTGTTGAACAAGTCCAACTATATGAGCACATTAATACTTGGGTTTTCAAAATAATTCGTACACTTCACTACGGAGTCCTGTCCGGACTCAACACAACACGGATCGGCGGATTAATTTCACGAAGAAAGGCACAAACACTGAATGAAAACTACAAACAAGCGCAAGCGCAGGGTACAGTCGCCATATTATTTGAATTTTGACCTGACTATTTGACATTTGACAATCATTACCAAATCAATAATTCAATGTGTTGCTATTGTAATTATTACGCAGATTGTAATCTACATAAATATTTGCAAATAATTATAATACGTGTTAAATAAAATGATTAGGTAATGAAATTATATTTCATTTATTAAGTTTTGAGTCACAAATTATATCAGGATCGATGGTGTCGCCGGTTTCGCCATCTGTGGTGACATAAGGTAACTAATTGTTTTGGATGCAAAAAACAGATGTCGCATTTTGAAAGAAATTACCCCAAATCTGTCGATATATGGAACTGTCCTACCCCTGGTAAACAGTCAGCTAAACAATTAATCGCTTGTTTATGTTTCAAATTATTAAAAAACTAGCACTTCTCCTGCGACTTCGTCCGCAAAAAGTGTGATAGCTCAGCTAATATGCATGATATAAAAATAATTTATAGCACCCACGAATAATGTAGCTTGTAGCTTTCTGGTTTTTTTTTTAAATTGGGTCTTTAGTTACGGAGATTATCGGCTACATACAAACTTACAAACAATACCTCTTTATAATATTAGTATGGATGTAAATAACATGAAATAACTGAGCAATGAAAAATAATGTATGTAGAATTACTTTGTCTCGATTCGATGCGTAGCTTTTGGGATTCGGGGATCAGTCGGACTAACATTGCAAGGCCTGAAAAATTGCGAGTCGGTTGGACTAAAATATCTATTCGTGACTTCGTGCGACAAAATTCCAAGGATCGTGTGTGTACAATAGACCTTGAGCTCATGAGAATACCAGGTGAATCACGAAGAAGATCAGTTAGCATACAATATATTTTTTTATTGATAACGGTGTTGTAAGTTGTAATATGTATGGTAACACTGTTAAGAATCAATCAAATTGGTTTTGTCTGTTTGCGGCTGGGGTGTGTCCAAGAATTAAGAATTTTAACGAAAATTCAATATGAAATAGTGCTTTGCTGACAGAAAAATCCTTAAATATTAACAAATATGGATATTTACTTTATTTTAGCACTTGTTCCCATTCTAGTTGGTAAGTAAATTCGCTTATAACATTGCAACAAAGTTTCGAAAACTATTTATTTACAAGTAGAACTGTTGTTACTCACTCGTAGTTTGTATCATCAGGATATCATTAAATTGAATGAATGTGGTGTAAATAGCGAGTTACCATTTTCTTTTTATGATAAATAATTAGGTAAAGTCACTTATACCAACGATGTTTATGTTTCTATGCGTCATCTATAGTGTAAAAGAAACTAAAGAAGAGCCAACTAAATTTTTTGTCTAACTTACTAACTTCAGTAGTACTCAAGAAATGTTACTTTTACTTACTAAAAACCCTATAAAACTGTTATTACCGGTCCCATATGTAATCTTACTCAAATAAAATACATGAATAGTACTATTAAACATTTAGTGACAGAAATATTCTCTATTTTGGAAATAACCGAAAAAAAAATTACAGGTTCAACAACAGCCAGTATCTACGGCAGTGAGAATGTCAATGGCATAGGTAAAATACCCATAGTGGAAGGACAGGACATCATCACCTGGTGTACCGTCTCACTATTAGAAACTCAGAAGTGTGAGAAACTATCAAATTCTGTTCTTCAGGACAAAGGACTGTTTGGAAAGGATTTTATTGAGCTGAAGTGTAAGAGGGTGAGTTTATTTTGTTTTTGGGAGATATTGAAGGAGACTAATTAGTATCTTGTATAAGGGAATACTAAGAGAAGCACTGTCATGTACTAAGTTTAGTATGGAGTCAGAACTGATGCTGCAAATTCTTGATTGTAAAACCAATAAGCTTTGCCTTTGGTAGTGTTTGGATTGGATGTGCATTTGAGCAATCCTGTTATACTGCTGGAACAAAGATCCACAACAAAACATTTTTTTTTTTAAGATGCCTATAGTTTGTTGATCAAATTCCGGCACACCAAAGGTTAATATTTTTGTAGTCTTCACATGAACGATGTTACCAAGATTTTGTTACAATATTTTGATTGAAAAGAGTGTCCATGGAGTTTCTTGTCCATTCTTCTTCATAAAGATGTACACCTTGGAATGGACAACTGCAGTACTTTTTCAAGTTATTATGCCCTGTGTCCGTGACAAAAAACAAAGAAAGCGAAGCTATAGCTTCGCTTTCTTTGTTTTTCTGACATTCAAAAGTGCCTGTAATGGTCTAATTGAAATAAATGCTTTGAGTTTGAGTTTTGCCTACTTAATTATAACATTTTCTACTTCATGGCTTATTCAGCAGTGTACTAAAAAGAGCTGTGTATGACAATGAGTTACAATCATTCTATTTAATTTATTATTTACTTCCTTTGCAGGCTTTTGACACAGAAGAATGTATGACATGGGTAGACCGGGGAGAAGCTTCTTTGCTTGGTCTTGATGCCGGTGAAGTTTATGTTGCGGGCAGATACCACTCTCTTGTTCCTATTTTACAGGAGGTATGAATATGAATAATTTTACTCTGACAGAACAGTCAACAATCTTCAAAAAAAAAGTTTTTTTGGTCCCCAGAAAATAATAAAAAGCAACATAAAAAATAAATAAGTGGAAAAATACTCATGACAGACCACAAAAACTCCTATCTCAGCATAATGCTGTAAAAACTTTAAAGTCTATTATGAGTACATTTAAAATAATTTAATTTGACTGTTCTGTACTTTGCTGATCACTCTTCTCATCTCAGTCACTATTTTAAATATTAATTTTTTCTGTCACTTACGGGACATCTTACGTGATTGTTCATTATTTTGAGCTCCCGATATTCCGACGCTGTTGCAAGCACCATGATCGCGGGTTGGCAGTATAAGTTTAGTTGTAATCCGTGAAAGCTTAAAACAGTGTTTATTTTTTCTGTTACACAGTTATATGGACGTGGGGAGCCCTACCAATACTCTATTGCAGTAGTCCGCAAAGGAGCCCTACCTAATGTACAGCCTGGCTACGGATTGGGTGCATTGCGAGGGGCGAAGGCCTGCTTTCCAGGCGTCGGCGCGCTAGCGGGATGGGTGATGCCGATACATGTGGTAAGCTGATTTTTTTTTATGTTATTTGTACGTATTTTAGTGTTATTATTTAATTAATGCACAAACTAACTACTACTAAGTAGTACTAGTATTCGTCCTGAGTTATATAGCACATCGTGCATGCGGAATCCGTGGCGTACGAACAATTTAGACGGCACGGTTGGCGCAGTGGCTGAGCGATTGGCTCCCACGCTGCGTGTCATGTGTTCGATCCCCGCACGGAATAAATATTTGTATAACCTATAGGTAGGGGTTCTGGGTCTGACTGTTTGTTTATGAGTTTAAATGTCTGTAAATGCAACCACAATACAGGAGAAATTCCTAGTGTAGGGCAACATTTAAAAAACAGCACATAATACTGCCACCCCATTCCCTTGACAAAATCCAGTTTAATACCTATGTTACTGCTGTATTTTTATAACTGAAGTCTTGACTTTCTAATCCTTGTTTACAGCTAATGCAAGAAGGTGGCCTCAGAATTACAGACTGCAACAACCATGTCAAATCTGCGATAGAGTTCTTCGGCGACTCGTGCGCGCCCAACTCGCTGAAAGACATGTACAATCCTATTGGTGATAATTCTGACAAGTAAGTAAAATTTTATTCTCTGTTTTTGCCAACCCGTTGCATGTCAATATTTTAGATTTAATACTAATTTTACGATAAAATATTAGGAGTGTCAGGAAATTGGTACTTCTAATAAAATTCTACTTTTGTGGTCATGACCCTTTTGCCTCCATAGCGAGGAGCTCGTGGCTAAATAATAACAGCCGCTCGGGTCGATCTTTAGGTTAAGCCGAGCTTGTCTAGGTTGGTCTGTGGATGGGTAACCACCGATTACAAACCGAGTTTCCTGCGTGCCTCGGAAAGGACGTTAAGCTGTTGGTCCCGGATCATCGGTCATTTGTAGATCTTTGACAGTCGTAAGGTATCCAGTGGCCGAAAAAGTCTGACAACCAGTCTTACCAATGGGTATCGTACTACCCAGTACTAACTGGGTTGTGGAGTTCAGATAGGCAGTCGCTCCATATAAAATACTGGTATTCAGCTGCATCTGGTTAGACTGGAAGCCGACCCCAATATAGTTCGGAAAAGGCTAGGCAGATGTTGACCCTTTTGCCTCCATCTAAAAAACTACAATTTCCTCACAAAATAATTTAGGCACTTTCTGACCCTAAAATTCTTCTTCTCCAGGCTATGTAAGCTATGTACCGGCGGCGCAGGCATCCGCTGCACTCTCGCAGACCCCTACGCGGGTTATGAAGGAGCCCTACGTTGTCTGATCGCGAACAACTCGGGCGACATTGCCTTCGTGCGCGACACTACCATACAACATGCTCTGCTGTCGCACCAGATACTTGGTAAGTTCGGACCACGATCAACTCTGTCTATCACAGTCCACAGCTAGACAGAGGCCTCTCCTGCACCTCAACACCCGCCCCCGCCATCCACATCCTTTCCTCTTCACAGTCATCCTTTTGAAAATCGTCGGTCCATCTAACAGTGCGGCGTCCCGCACAGCACTTGCCAATCAATTCCTCAGGAGTCTCCAAATATCTAAATAATTTTTGAAAGACGCAGTATTGTTGTTGTCTCCCAACATAAACAATAAATTCATGTTTCAATGCATAACTTCATCTTTTCATTGCATTCATGCAGCAACCTGTGATTCCAAAAAACCCCTTATTAATCCTAACATACGTCTCTAGGTGGTGTAACGGAAGACCAATTCGAGCTGATCTGCCGCGACGGCACCCGACGTCCGGTCACAGACTCTGAGAGCTGCAACTGGGGCCGCGTGCCCGCTGACGCTATTGTCACCAGCAGTGCAGTGTCTATGGAGCAGAGGAAGAAGTAAGTTAACCACTAGTACTCCTGCTAGACGCAGGAACAGCAGTTCGAGCTGATCTGCCGCGACGGCAGACGACGGCCTCTGCCTGCCTGGTGGATTACGGCCCACTGCCTCATAGTAGGCAGCTTTTGTCCCAGTATTAGAATCATAATAGGCTGAATTTAAAACATATCAAGGTTGGCCAATGTACAATGGGCACTATCAATTTTACTGTTTCCATCAATGATAATATAAAGAAAGATACGCTACGTTCATACTGAGCGGCGTTCAAATATCGTTGCGTTGTTACGACTGCGATAGATAATACGGAACTTATGATACAGAAATAGATAGCTATTGCGCTTGAAGTACTTAAATTACGACAATTGTCCGAATTTATCTGCAACAATTTGCGCGCGCTAGTGCGATATCTACCTCTTTTTATTTATAATATCATTGGTTTCCATCGTTTTTGTTGACAAACTAATATGTCTCTTACAGATACCAAAACCTCTTGCAAGTGATATTCCAGCTATACGGCGAGCCAAACCCTCTCAACCGCAAAAATAACAACATGACGAATGCTTACCCTTCCGGAGCCCCGTTCAATCCGTTCTCGACCACTGAACCGTCGCGCTATCCCTACGACTCGTTCAACAGGGACAAGTTCAATAATAACAACTTGAATAACCGGCAGAATGAGTATGAGGATGATATGAATACTAAGTGAGTAAGAAAATGTATTTTTTTTTAATTACACTCATAATATCACGCATGCCTATGTGCATAGTAATACCAACATTATATCAGATTTTAAATAGTCCTTCCTTCTTCGTTTACCATTATTCTACCCTTATCAAAATTTATTAGTTAAAGTGCGGCTTGTATAAATACAAATATCTCTGTTAGCCGTCGTTTAAGGCCGAGATTTATAAACGATCCTGTCACTGTCGCACGACTTTCCGATTAGAAATTCCCAGCCATATTCCTCTTGTATGCAATTTAAATTTATCCATCTTATCCTTTCTGGTTATTAATAAATTAAATTATAATGATCTTTACAGAGCTAGTACTATGCCGCCTTTCAGGGCACGAATAGATTCTTCGGGACAACCTATTGAAGCATTGTTCCGGCTGTTCCGATCCAATGAAACCACTGATTTGTTATTGCAGGTAAGTTGGAAGGCTGCTGATACGGACGGATGCAGTATAGGGACTCTATAGAATGCCTATACCTTGGGCTTAGTTAGAAGAAGTAAAACGGCACACTTTTTTTTCTAGACAAGTACGTCTTTTAAAAGAGAGATGATATATATGATAGATTAATAAAATAAAATATGTTACAGCTGCAATAATTAAGTCATGAGATTATTTTATCAAATTAATGGTACCGTTAGCTTAGAACCTCATCTCGCTTCCTATTAACAAAAAAATACAAACCGACTACAAAAAATAACAATAAATTACGTGTTCCATTTTTTTTTTTACAACAGTTAGTGATGGCAAGACAACATCAAGCCATTGAACAAAAATTCTTCAGCTACGAGTCAAACCACGAATAACTTCCAAATCTTCTCCACAGGACGCAACAGTAAACTTCCGCATACTAAAAGAAGAAGAACAAGCTGCCAAACACATCCTCAACAACGAGTTCGTAGGAGGACAGGCAGAGAACGCGGTGCTAGCTATAAGAGACTGCCCCATCAAGCGAGCCACGTTATGTGTCACCAGTGATCAGGAGATGGACAAGTGTCTCAAGATGAGGGTAAGAAGTTTCATTAAAGTAAAGCGTTTAGAAGCTCTTTGAGTCTTCATATCATAGCTAGGTAAGGTTAGGTCAAATCATATTAGCTAGCGAAACTCCACAGACAGGATGAGTATCATCTTAAAATGATAGAACAAAACAAAACATTGATAGTTTTATTTATTTAATTTATATTTAACACTAAGGTACACAAAGGTACTGCTATGCTATTTCTTAAGAAATGTATACCAGCAGACTTGCGAAAGAAAACAACCGCAACAGTGACTGCAGGTATTTAAAAAGTAATTAAAAGTATTTATAAAATCTTATAGTTTCGCTAGCTTGTTTGATTTGACCTGAATTTTCCTGATGAATAGCAAGATTATGTTCCTATAACTCTATCTTAGAGTAAACATAGAAATATAACCCAATTATTTTAAACACAATAATTGTTTTCTAATGTTTACTTTGCATTCCAGGTAGCATTAAAAGCAGCCTTCCTCTCGCCCACACTGATCTGCTGGCGCGGGCACAGTACGCGGCACTGCGAGCGCGCCATCGCGGAGGGCGCGGCCGACTTCGCGCTGTTCGACGCGGCCGACATGCTGCACGCCGCCAACATGCACCGGCTTGTGCCTTTCATGCAGGAGGTGAGATAAGACCCTTTACACTGAAAGTTGTATCTTAAAAAAAAAACAGTAGTTGCATTTCCATAACACATACATGCAGGAGGAATACTTCGGGGGCCATGTGGTGGCTCCCGGCCACCGTAGGCGCGGGCCTGTGGACGGTGAGTAGTAGGCTAGGTCGCCGTCCGTTATGTTTAGTTAAGTCCTATGTTAAATAGGTGGGAAGCTATCAACGACCCGCAACGCAAAATCCGGGCTATTACTAAGAAATACCAGATTGAAAAACCCAATAACACTTTTCCTTACTTAGATTTTCCCTTATTATAAAACTCACTTGTTTTATATAACGAAAAATTTCACGCCTGTGAAGTTTCGCTAGATTATTTAATTTGACCTTGTATACATTCCTTTCTATTATTCTGTCGTGAGCAAAGTTTTGAGTATGAATGTGGATGGTAAGAGTAGAGGAAGAGCAAAGAAAAGATGGATGGACTGTGTGAACGATGATATGGCACGAAAGGAGGTATCTGATGAGATGACGAGTTATAGAGAAGTATGGAAGAAGAAGACATGCTGCGCCGACCCCAAATGAATTGGGACAAGGGCAAGAGAATGATGATACTTTCCTTGCTATAATCTCAATGTCTATCTATAACGTTCATTCCACAGATATACTCAAGCGGAGACAACTGGTACTACGCAGTGGCCGTTGCAAAGGAACAAGACCCGGACACTGATCTAACGTACTTACGTGGCAAGAATACCTGTCACACTGGGCTGGGTACGGCTGTTGGATGGGTGTTCCCGCTTGCTTACCTTATTTCTAATGGATGGATCAGGTACAGTTATTTTAAAATTGTAATTAAATTGTGTTGTAATCATACTGAATAATAAACTTTAAACTATTTGTGTGGTACTGGACGTTTCTTAAACTTTTGATTACTAGCAGTTTTTTTTTTTATTATTTATGGTTACTTGATTCGCGATTAGTTTCGAACTTAATTAGAGCTCCAATTCGTTAACTTACCGGATTTCATTTATTTATAAGAACTAAGCGAGTTAAATATAGATCAACAGACGGAAGTACTTGTGAAATCCCGATACATGTTTGAGCGTTGATCATAAAATAACGAAATTACAAAGATCTGCTATCTTCTGTCTTATGAAAGTTCTTTAGAATATTTTCTTTTTGTCCGCCTTGTTAAAAATGTATTTTGATTTTTTACGACAACTTTTCTGTAACAGATCCTACGGTTGCGACGGCGCACACGCTGCAGCCGAGTACTTCACAAAATCATGCGCTCCTGGTGCGCTCAGCTCTGAATATGTGGACTCCGGCACAGTGCCGCACGATAACCTGTGCCATCTGTGTCATGGAGCTTCATTCAGGTAAGTTTGGAAGTCTAGATTCATTTCATACATAATGATCTTAGGCGCCATCTCCACGAGCGAGACAATCGTGACGTGATAACACACGCTGGAACTGAGTACTTCACGAAGCTGCTGGTACTCTGGTATTGTGCCGCACAATAACCTGTTTAACCCTTTAAGCGCCGACGCCGTAATATTACGGGCTCTGAAAACAGTGCCCGAATCGCCACACACGTATATTTACGTTATTTCATTGAAAAAGTTCTCATACTGCACAAACTCCATATAAAATGTGTCAATTTTAAGATGTAGGGTATAATCTTTATTGTTATGGACATTTTTCAATGTTTTGAATGATAAATACCGTGAATTTTGAGGTTCAAATACTTTGTCATAACTGTCTCCCTACCTGTATCGCCAATCACGTAATTTTACGAGTACTAGGGATGGGGCGAATTCGGAAATACTTAATAGGATGTCTAAGAATAAACAAGGCACTATATAAATTACTGTCACTATTTGCAATGAAAGTGGGTACTTTCATTACAAAATATCCATAGTATTACTCTGATACAAGTATCTGTACACAATAAAATGTATTTAAGTTTAAAAATTATTTAATTTTTACGACAAAAATATAGAAATCTCATAACGCAGAACCTCACTAGTGCAGACAGTCGCCGGTCGCCGTCACCGTAATATTCCGTGCTGCCAAGGAGGTTCAAGGTTAAATCGCGCGGTATTGTCAGTTGCCTCAGCGCCGTCACCGTAAAATCACGGGAAAGCTTTATCGCTAAGTGCAACTAGTGTTGTAGGCCTTTTTGATCAGAGACCAAGTGATCCACGAAATGAATACTTCGCGTCTTTAATAGCTTTTGAGCTGGAAACTGTGCGGTCGGAAATCCAATAAATCCAGAAGTTTACATGAAGATATTAAATTTAATACGACATGCTCGTGGAGAATCCTCACAAACAGAAGAACGAACAACGTGCCCATCTCCCGAGTACTGATTTTGTAACTACAGAAGCCCGTTTAATTTTATTTTTTTAATTGATTGAAAACTGAATAATGTTAGATTATTAAGTAAGTAAATAAAACATTGATTTAATTTCCAGCTTTTAGTTTTGTTAACAAATAAAGAATTTATGCATCGATATTAAGTATTCCCAACACTATTCCAACTTATACCTAAAGTGACGTGGCGCTGGAGGTAAGTCAAAGGTATTAAATCGTGGCGGTTAAAGGGTTAAATGGTGCTTCTGTCTGGTAAGTTCAAGAAGTAAAGATTTTTTTTCAACAGGGATTTTGATATGCGTGCGGTTATACTGTAGATATAATTTTAAAAATCATTTTAACTTCGACTTTGGCTTGCAAAATCAGGCAAGCTTCTACCCAAAAATATAAAATTCACATTACATTCATCTCGAAACCATATTGGAGACGTGTTTTCATGGGGAATCCTTAGGATATGTACACCCACTGTTTTGACGTAACGACTGCGTATGAGAAATAATTGAAATTAAATCTACTCTTAGTCACAAATCAATCATAGGACGTGTCGGATTCTTTTCAGATGACTGATCTTTCAGAAGACGCTAGATATGATCTCTGCCTTTTTTTTTCAAAAGGGAAATCATCAAATAACCCCCTTCCCCCCCTGGGTGGAGTGGGAGGGAGTGTCAGACTTTTACTGACTAAAACCCATCCATGTTCCTTCTTTGCCCTTTGTGTTCCACGGCCGCCGTATCTCTTTCGAACAGTCCCGCAGCCCATGATCTCTGCCTTACGTGTTTTAATCACCGTACAAATCTTTTGGTCATCAGACGCTGCCGCCGCGACGCAAGTGAAGACTACTTTGGTTCCGTAGGAGCAGTACGATGCATGGTTGAAGGGGGCGGGGACGTCGCATTCGTGCGGCACTCGGCTCCTGCCGAAGTGTCGGCGGGAAGACGTCGCGAGTGGTGGGCCAGGGATCTGTTGCCCGATGACTTGCAGCTACTCTGTCCTGACGGTAAGATGTAGGACATCATTCATGGGGAAGGGGGCGGGGACGGTGCCTTCGCACGGCACTCGGCTCCTGCCGAACTATTGGCGGGAACTGAATTGTGTTCACACGTTCAGTTTTGAGAATCGGACAGGACTAAAAATCTTGTATAAAAAAAAACTAATTATTGATTCTGAATCATCCCTGAAAATTTGGATGGTATGTGAAAAATAAACCTGTATAATCTCTATAAACTTGTTTTACAACAGCTATACTATTTCGATAAAAGTTGTTACTTTACTCCATCTATCAGTATGTAATAATAATCACTAGCATACCTAACCTAATAAAACCTTTGTTGCCAGGTACCCGCGCAAAGATGCATGAATACAAGCACTGCAACCTAGGCAAAGTTCCCGGATCTGTTCTGATGGGCAGACCGAACCATACTGAGTTGGATACCTACTCCAATCTCATGGTGTACGCTCAGCAATTCTATGGGGCTGTTACTTCTGATGAGTTCAGGTAAAATACATGAAATTACTTTAGATTCAGATGCAACTTCTGTAATGTTTTCGTACAATGAAAACATGTTATGTGGCAAATGCCTTACTTAGATAAGGTTCCGCTTAGACCAAACAAGAGCGCATGGAAAAATATACCCTATTATAACTTATCATTAAGTGTAAGAAATATCGTATTACGCAAATCTTCGCATTCACAGACGTACTCAAGCCAACTCGTGTGCGTATATTCGTTTATAACGCCGCCGTCGTTTTATGACGCCGAAGTTTATAAAGGATGTAAAAAGACCCTTAACGAAGCCGAAAGGCACTTGTTCTCCCCGTCATTGCGATCATTTTTTTGTTCTGAACCATACCTGGGAACCTTCTAGTTACGGAGATACTGAAGGTCAAAGTTCCAATTTTTTCACAAGTTTTTTTTTAAATACCTACCACTAAAAAATTTCAAGGTTTTAACTTTACTTAAATTAACTCCATGGCTCGTTTACTATTCAAAGCATCCATCAGCACTAAGTGTTGAGTGCGTTACATTGAGTTTTACCGTAAAACGTGATTGTTCACCCTAAAAAAAAAGTCATTTCCCAGCAATAATTTTTGCATAGAGATACTTAGTTTGCAGTGGCGGTTTTCTCATAGAAGCTTGGAAGCCGGGCTTGCCTTAGAATGAAACTCAACAAACAAAAAAAAACAAAACATTCTTACGAAAACAAAAATGTAATCAAACAACATAATAACATCAGCTGATTCTGCCACGCGCCAAACGCAAAAATTCAAAGTCAAACGCAGCGTAATGTGATGCGAAGTTGCCAGGTTTACACACAACTGGATCAATTCACAGAAATTATTTTAAATTTGCGCGACGTTGCCAAACGGTCGGTCGGGATCCAGTGCTACTAACGCTTTCCCTCTCACACCCACTGGCTTGCATTGGGCTTCTAACCTTTCACTTACACTGCTAGCAAATCGTCTCTTTTTTCGATAAAAATAATAGGTAAATATAGAAATTTATATTGAATTTAAAGCTAGGCTTTTTTTTGAATGTGTGCGTGTAAGTCAGTGTAAGTTTGAAAGTGAATGTGTGCGACTCATTGCATCGCTGCACGACCATTTTAAATCAGTTCAATATTTGTTTCGAGCGGATTACTGTTGCATCTTTTTTGTGATTTTATTTTTTCAATTTCTTGTGATTTAAAGTTTTGTGATTAGTTTTTGCTGTAATTAACGTTGTTTAGTAGTGATTATAGTTTTTTTAACACTAAAATGAATTCGGAAACGCATGCAATTGTTCCTTGTGATGGATTAAAATGTGTTAATTCTGTTTTGGGCAAGGTAAATACTTTGAGTTTTACAGAAAAATATAATCTCGTGACTTCACCAAAACCTACTCCTGATTTGAATATTTCTCAGAAAGCTAAAACCCATAATAGGC
Organism: Noctua pronuba; assembly: GCA_905220335.1. Taxonomy (NCBI): domain Eukaryota; kingdom Metazoa; phylum Arthropoda; class Insecta; order Lepidoptera; family Noctuidae; genus Noctua; species Noctua pronuba. The sequence goes on along the minus strand of LR999915.1, from coordinate 6,350,350 downwards.
ATTTTAGTCGATCAGCGTACAGTATTCAATGGCTGGTCGGTTGCTCTCATTTAAACAAATTTTTCTGTTGGCCTTGCATATTTTTCTCTAATGATAAGAATGCTTGGAGTTCATCAGGTTACGATGATTTAAATAACTTCTCTGGTGCCATGAAAAGACACCAGAAGTCCCAAAAGCACTTGAATGCTGTTATTTCATTCTGTAGTTTTGGTAAAACACGAATTGAAACATCTTTATCTCGTCAGTTAGGTGACGAAATTTCTAAACACAATATGCGTGTCGATCATAATCGCGCCGTTTTTCAAAGGTTGGTTGATGTTGTGTGTCTTTTAGCACAACAGGAACTACCTTTTCGAGGTCACGATGAGTCTAAAACCTCGTTAAACAGAGGCAATTTCTTAGAGCTTGTTTCTTTGCTTTCTAAGTACGACCTTGTCTTAGAAAAACATACAAATCAACAAGAAGGCAATAAGCCGGGGCCCAGTTACTTGTCAAATAAAATTCAAAATGATATTATTCATTCCATATCCGAAGTTATTAAATCTCGCATTAAACTCGAGATTAATACGACAAAATTTGTTTCTATTATTGTTGATGAAACTCCAGATATAAGCAACAGAGAGCAACTGTGCGTAATTCTTAGGTATCATTATGGCAACGACATTCATGATCGTTTTATGCGATACGTTAATGTATCTGAAAGCCGTAACTCAGAAACTTTATCTAAAATTATTTTAGATTTTCTTAATGAATACGATTGCATCGGAAAATTAATAGCACAAAGTTACGACGGTGCAAGCGTAATGTCAGGCATAAGAAATGGAGTTCAACAAAAGGTCAAGGACGTTTGTCCACAAGCTATTTACGTTTGGTGTAATGCTCATATTTTAAACTTGGTACTTTCCAAATCATGTGGTAGGATTAGTGAAGTCAGTTCGTTTTTTTCTGCCCTTCAGGCAATGATTAGTTTTTTCAGTAACAGTACGAAACGTGCTGCTTTTTACGACACCCATTGTAGTAAACGATTACCTCACCTTTCTGCTACTCGTTGGTCATATTCATCACGTATTATAAACACGGTTTCAGAACAAAAAGAAAACCTTATTAAACTGTTTACTGAAATGGCTGACAACACGCAGCAGGAATGGGATGGTGATAGTATATTGGCCGCGGAAAACTTTTGCAGTTCGCTAACATCATTCAATTTTTGTTTTTTTCTTTCCATTTTTCACAAGATATTTGAAAAGACCGATGGCTTGTACAACATAATTCAAAAATCACAAGTCGATGTTGGTTTTTGTGTCAACCAAATAAAAGTGTTTGACTCATGGTTGCACAATGAATTCCTTGCCCAATTCAGTAAAATTTATGACGATGCATTAATAAGTAATTCTGCTCCTCGTTTAAGACGTAATGTCACCTGCGTTCGTACAGAGTATAAACGACTCTTTGTCCAAATAATTGATAACATATCTTCCGAAATTAAAGATAGATATTCAGAAATATTTAAATTACAGTTTTTCCAATTGCTTAACAACAAACAGTTTGATAATTATAATCGAGCTTTTCCGACAGCGGCATTAGATTCTTTATTCAGCATTTATGCAAACTATTTTGATAGGGAAACTTTAAAGATTCAGTTGATAAGTTTGTATTCATCACCTGAACTAAAGGAACTCCACATTTTCAATTTAATTGATTTCCTACATGAAAATTCCCTTCAGGATGCGTTTCAGGAACTTTTAAAGTTAGCCCATTTAATTGTGACAATACCCGCGACAAGTTGTTCCGCAGAACGCGCTTTTTCATCTTTGAAACGTATTCACACATATTTAAGAAATACTCAAGGACAAGAGCGGCTTTCCGAATTATCGACAATTGCTATAGAAAAACAGCTGTTGGTAGAATTAAAACGTTCACCAACATTTTATGCTGATGTAATAAAATCATTTTTACAGAAAGATAGAGTTTTTGATTTAGAATACAGAAAGTAATTAAAGTAATTTTATTATACATTGAAGTGTTACAATAAAAGCATGCACCAGAATCATTTACTCAAACGAATTGACAACAAACGGCTTTTATCAAAGCCACTGGAGGTATGTCATTGCTGATATGTATCTGTAAATCTATCTAGTAATACCATACCTACTGTGTGCTTTGTTGTTTGTCATCTGTCCGTGGTAAAGAAGCGAAGAATGAAGAGTTATGGCTGTTTACATTGTGAGTAATTACAAACATTTTCAACAATTTGTAACCAATTTATTATTAGAGCGCCATCTGCAGCAAAGCGAGAGCATTGGCAGAGGAATTGACTCGAAGAGTTCAGTTGTTACATTTAAGTCAATAGATGGCTCTTACATCATTTACTTATTTTGTGAAGGGATATAAAATACGATAGTTAATGACCACTATTTGTATTTTTATATTTAGACATATTTAAATTAAACAATAGGAAAATAAAACCGGCGTTATTAAAAACCAATGTCAGAACTCAGAACAGAGAGCAAATCTTTTTTTCTCCCAAATATCGTCAGTTCTTTACTGGGGCTTTACCTTCATGACACGGCTGGCACGCCACTGTTAGTTTGATATACAGAACGCTTGGTTGACGGCTTCGTGAATGGTCTGTTTACACCTTGTTGTATTCAAACTTTATGGCGGCTCGGAACTTCTAAAGTAAAGCTGCGTAGAGCATAATTTTTGGTATCACCGAGGCCCAGAGGACGTACTGCGCAGACCGTCACTCGTAGCTTAGAACTTGTAGGACTGAATTTTTGCACCAACCTTAACAGTGTGGCTCAATTCAGACTGGCGAAAACCAAACTGCTACTGTTTCCACGAAATAAACGCTAAACCAAACTTTATTTTTACAGTTTCTCCATGTTCTACTCCCTACCGCCATACTCCGACCTAATCTTCAGCGACGTGGCAGTGCGGCTAAAGCCTTTGTCACACAGCAAGCGCTCAGCAGAAATAGTCGCCGGCCCCGCGCTTATTCGAGCCGCAAGAATCGTGTCCTGCGACGCCCCTCAAGCGTCCTACTATGTCGCGTCAGACCCCGACTTTTTGTCGCACGCTTATAGCAATGGTGTGGTCGGACATTTATTAGCGATAGCACTGTTTGTAGTTGCGATATTGAGATAAATTACTTTTGTAATTTTCATGGAGTAGTGAGAGAATGGAGTGTTAGGTTGTAGCTTACAGTGATACGATCTCAACTGCCGGCAGCTATAGTGCTACATGGCGCTTACTGGCGCTTCTTACTTTAAAATATTGTTTTGTGAACAAACGATATCGCGGCGTTAGCTCCGAAACTAGCCACGCGCCAAAAGATCCTTTTATATATATATAGAGCTATACTACCGCTAATTGCAGCAGTACTTAATACTGCATGATACTAATTAAAAACATAAGAGTGCGCGTATTTTCTCTCTCGAGGAGAATACCTACTAGGTAGAGGTGTTCGTACATAGTACATCAGTAAAATAGTAGGAGTATGTCTATTACATATTAAGATAGGCAGCACAATATTAGGTACCTCAACAAACGCGCGCTTCAAGATTTGGAAATCGTTCTTAGCAGAGAATTTTTATTTTGGGATTGGCACTCCATTCTTTTATTAGCCCATGTTAGTTTGTAAGCAATATAGTTTTAGAAGACACAATCCATTCCTGAGTGACTTAATCTAGATCTGAGCTATGATATTATATATCTAACGTGACATAGAATAAGTAATTGTTGTGTGATGTTGCAGCTTTTAGAAATTTACATCCGTCCAAATGTGTGCCTAGATTATTTAGATATTATTTTATTATCTACCGTCCAAGTGAATCTATAGCTTTATGTATATTTTTTATTAAATCAAAATATTTTTAACACATAACACTACTTTTATTTACTTTCTCCTTTTACAGTAATCGTTTATGATGGTAACATTCAAATCCTTGAGGTAAAATATCGAAATCTTTAAAAATCATTCTCAACTCAGTTCTTCGACACACTTCCCTGATAGCTTTACGTTCATAATCGCCATTTGTGTCGATCCTTCTTGCGTGTTCCCGCCATTTTCCAAATATACAATTAGATTTCGCCAATTCATCATTTATAAATGGTACCAGCCCAGTACATTTTGGTGTTAACTTTGCACATAAGTATAGGGCTTTCCATGACAAATATCTTAAATGATTAATACAATAGACAAACATAAAATCATTGGGTTTATTCTTCATTAACATTTCTATCATAGAGTTGCCCAATTTTACAGATACCCTCTTTTTGTAAAGTGACAGAAAATTCTTCATTTCCAGTTCATTGCACAGCACAGCCAAAATGGTGCACAATTTGTTGGCTGACAAGCAAAAAGTTGTAAATATATGCCTCCAAATTAATTCTTCATTATTATAGTTCAAGTTAAAGATATGGCTGTTAATTTGAATGCCAGACTGGCCAATTCGACTCTCAATAAATTTGTGTATTTCAGAAAATCCACTTGTGAATGCAATTTTGTAGCACATTTGTCCCGCGAATATGTTACTGGCTCTACTAACTTGCATTGTAGATGTGTTATAACAATATCCAAGGAAAAAGATATCTTCACTTTGCTTTATTGTTTCATACGGAAAATTCACCACAGTTTTGTCATAATTCACATTTCTATAATTCGATAATGAATCCAAAAATGATGATGCGTCCGTTAACGAATCTGTGATGTACAAATAATCATCAACAACTCGAATAAATAATTTAACTTGATTTTCAGTAGCTTTCAGATGTTCTGAAAAATATAATTCATCCAAATATGTGTAATATAGTTCAGACAGCGCAGGAGAGTATTTGTATCCTTGTACTAATCCTTCTTTCCATTCATATACGGTAGATCCTGCACGGATTAAGATTGGCTTACGCAGTTCTGTCACCAAATCTCGGTATTGTTGAGCAATTTTTTTCTTTATATTCATGCACTTTTCTGCCTTCTGGTAATTCATATGTTTCTCTGATAATATTTTTGATAATTTCTCTCTGTTTATAGAACCAAATGCATTGCTGAGATCAGTTTTGATAAAGTAAAGTTTTGGCTTATTTGCAGCTAGCCAGTTAGCATGCAATGTTTTATATTGATTTTCTAGTTTTACCAGAGGCTTACCAGTCAGTAATCTTAAAAATTTTAATCTGTCCTTGATTTTATATTTTTCAGAAATACTAAGACAGTCATTTTTATAGCAAACAATTGGCCTGCAATCATTATTTGGCTTCAATGTTAGATATAACTTTGGAATATCTTTTTTTAACATTTTCAATTTTCTTCTATCAACACGGCTGTGATTTCTCCTTGACATTTTACCAAGTGAATAAGGTTCACATTTCTGCATCACTTTGGTGAAAACCATTTTGGAAACTTGTTGGTCATAAAAACTCTGCCACTGGTTTTTCCAAAAATAATAAAGTTTATTTTCATTAGCATCCAGTTTGCATGTGGTAACATAAAAGTTTAAACAAATCATTGATGACAGTATGTATTTCAAAATCCACATAACCACCTTTAATAATATACTTCTTGCATTTGTAAGACTTTTCCAAGGTTGTATTTCCAGGTCCCACTTTGCCATCATTTTTTCAAGTTTAAAATGTTGGCGTTTCATGCTGTAAACAATAGTCCGAACTAAATTCTTGAATATTTTATTATTTTGATTACTTCCAAAGAAGTTTCTTGGGCATATTTCGCATAACGCTTTCCAACAATTATTTAAAATATAATCTTTGTCTACTGGGTGTAAATATGAAGTATCGTCGTTAGGGAAGAAGTTCTTGAAATCAAGCTTGGATTTATTCCTCAGGTTTGTTTTCAGAGTACATAAAATATTTATAAAATCAGCTGGTAAAGCACTCACCAAGGCAGCCTCATCAAATATAAGTTTGTAGAAAGGCTCTTCGTCTTCGTTTTTCAAAATGTTACATTTTATTACATTGCCAAACGACCTCACATTTTGTTTATTTGCGAAATATTGGGATAAGCAAACTGGGTAATCCATATCGTCACGTAAGTAACAGTTATACCTTAAAATTAATGCGTGTTGTAGAAATCTTGCATCTGCATTGTATTTTGAAATATCCGGCAACTTGTTTGGACACGTCTGCGCGAAAATTTACGTTCGGTTTTAGATGTTGTTTTTTGTCTGGTCGGGTTTGCGTTTGTTAGTATTAAAGTAAAAGCAGTATCATAAAGTAGAACGAACTCTTAGTTTTTGCATTTAGCCAGCTAAAGATTCACAAACTCAACAGAATCAATAGGTTAATTATTTAAAATAAATCATCACCATTGTTGCAGCAAACGGAACGTAGCTTTCTATTTTCGCGCCAAAATTTGGCTTCCTGTGATTGGCTAACATCTGATACTGATAAACAAAAAAATAAATTATTTTTCTAATCAGCTGTTAAGTAGTTTGTTGTAATCTCAACGTGATAAAAAACTATAACATTTGATATTCGTTTTCTTATCAAATTGATATCTTGTCGTAACGCTGACTACACACTGAACGTAAAGGAAGTTAATGCTATTTGCGACGTGTTTTTAGTTGTCAAAAACTAAATGAGAATTCCAATACTATTTATATTATTCCACTGGGAATAGGTACTCATAACTAATGTATATCAATCAGCAGTTGAAAATACACAAAAATATTACCCGCTTTTTAGCGAGGGAGTTGCGTAAAAAGTATTTAATTTGTTCGTAACATCATGGATGAAGGTCAAGGCACGGTAATATTATAATACAGTACTCCAACTTCATACAAACGGACGAAACGCGAGCTATACCTACGCGCCTCGATCGTGGGGTGCGCTCGCGGTTCAGACAGCAGGGCTGCCAGATTGTATAATTGGATACAAAAACTGTATAATTTGGTTAGTGATTGTATCCTCTTTGTATCCTGGACCCTCATGTATAATTGGATACGGAAACGGAAAGCCAAAATTCTATTATCTGAGTGTATATTTATTAAGAATGTCATCTAGGGTGACATTTTTTGGCTTTGATATGCATTAAGCCTGTGAGTACCATGATGAATTAAAAAAATAACGTAGGTAATTTCACATGATTAGTCATTACTACGTATTGAAAAAAAAATTAAGCACTGTTTGTATCCTGACATTCGATTTTGTATAATTTCAGAAACATAGCCGAATAATTTAAAAATATCTACTGGCAGCCCTGGCAGACAGTCACGGCTGTACCGCAGTGTCGAACGGACGGTGTGTTGTTTTTTTAACAATAACCGCGCGATTTATTCTCTAAAAATCAGTTAATATGACGAGTAGGAAATATTGTGCTGCTTTTGGTTGTATGGATTCGCCAATAACGCTTTTTGATTGTACCCAACGATGATTTTGTGGGATATATAGAAAAAATGGAGGAAATATTCCGAAATTCACTTAAAACCAAACATGTAAATTGTAAAGTAGCTGCAGGTAAAAATATAAATCTATAACCAAGTAAAAGATATTCCATTTTCTCCACCTTGTCCATGTTTCCCAAAACAATTTTTAATTAAGCTTTATATAAGAATGCGGATTTATTATACCTTAAAATTTAACAATAAGCATTTCGTACGACTCAGTCGAGGCGCAAATATTTTTCGGTCGCAAATTTATAAGCCCGATTTGTTTTTCAAACAAAAACATGTTTTTTTAATTAAATCTACCAATCAAAAAACAACGCATTTTTATTGAACACTTCCTATTCAATATACAAAGTATTTCATTTATTTATATAAAAAGGATATTTACAATCACAAAACTAAATAGAAACAGAAAGTAGGCAAATGTAATTAAAATGCTGGAGACGCGGCCCTAACGCATGTTTACGTACCGCGCGGCTGTAGGCATTTATTTCTATCATGCGGCCGAGTTACATTACTGTATTATAATATTACCGTGGTCAAGGCCTCGTGGCCTCGTGGGTTGTGTGGCTGACTCTGGCTTGCCCACCATCACGGATTTCAATTTTGATAACACAAAAAATTAGTCGCTAATTAGTCGAAATTTGTCGCCAAATATCAGAATTTGTCGCTCACTGGTTCAAAAGATATAAGGGTTTATAGGTGGCCGATCTGGAGAGAGTCTCCCCAGCTTGGCCACATTTATATCTCAAAAACTAGGGCACCTAGGGAAGATCTGTTTTCTCCCATATTTAGTCGCCAATTAGTCGGAATCAGTCGCCAAATATCAGAATCTGTCGGTCACTGGTTCAAAACTTATAAGGGTTTATATGTGGCCGATCTGGAGACACTCTCCCCAGCTTGGCCACATTTAGATCTCAAAAACTAGGGCACCTAGCGAAGATCTGTTTTCTCCCATATTTAGTCGCCAATTAGTCGGAATTAGTCGCCAAGTCACAGATTTAGTCGGTGTATAATTAAAAAGATATTAAAGAATCAATTTCCCCATACAGTGGTACAAGCAAGTACAAAATACTTTAAGTAGTTTCTAGACAGTATCTATGAAGTCTTATGAAGGAACGTTTGTTTCGAAATATATAAATTTAAACTTGTTCTATGATTTCAACCCACCAAATAAAAGCTGTTTTCATTACCTATAAACAGATCTACAATAAATAAGTAATTATTTATCGAACACAATGTGCACTTAGTCGCTGGCAGATAGATCGCTGCGCTCCTTTTCATTTACGGTAAGTTAGAAAGAGATAGATGCGCGTGTACCACAGACGAGCTACTTAGAACGAGTTGCCCGTGACGTAAATTATAGTCAGCCAGTTTAAAGTGGAACTTATTTTGAATAGTAGAAAAAACATAAACAGAGGAAGTCTTTGGATAACTTTGAAATGATACGCTTAGTGTGCATTGATATTTAAAAAGGAAATTTTAAATCAATGTTAGTGTGTTAAACTCTGAACGCAAAAAAATAAAGTAAGTAAAATAATCTAGGTTATTAGGTACCTAATTTGAAAAATGCCCTTTGATGAGATATTTTTATTCCAAAAATAGCTATTTACCTAGATAAATCTCACATTCGTACATAGCTTTGTTTAAGTAGTAGTGCTGACCTACGTAAACATGGCTACGTATTAATAAATTCTGTATCTATTACCGAAGCTTAAAATTCCACTCAAATTACATAGAATCCTACTAGGTAATTTGAGTGGAATTTTAAGTTTCGTATTTCGCTATTACTGTTTTTTTTTTATTATTATAAAATCGATCTCGCCTGATGGAAAGCGATAGGCAGATGAGAACTAGGATGGAACGAGCTTACCCAGAGGTGCTTGTTAAGGCAAGGTAAACCCGAGCGCACGTAGGCATTATCGCTTACCCCAGCCCGCGCAAAGAGACTCGATACGTAACAAATTACGCTGCGCGGAAAGCAGAGTAGAGCAATGCAGTAAATCAACTTGAATTGATAAGTATACGTTCATTTTGTTTTGTTTTTCTAGGAAGTATTGGTTATACATAGATTAGGAACCTACGTACTGTATGAACTTAAACCTAATTACTAATAATTAAAAATAAGTTCTTACGTAGACTTATTTATTTTTGTGAATAAGGTAAATTTAAAATCTGATTGACACTAAGATCATGAATACGGGTATGATTCAAACCTACACGCCGCGCGCCATTCGATTTTTCATAAGGGTGTGAAATCTTCGTGTCCTGGTATAAAACATGAAGCAGTAGGTAGGCACACTTTCTTTAGGGCGAATATTGTATTACAATTCTTGAATTATTAATTATTTAATTAATGAAATAATATCAATAGTATTATTCAAGAAGGGTTAGAGGTACCTATAAATGGTTATTTTGTGTAAAATATAATATGAAGCATCGCCCGCCTAGCCTTTTCCCAACTGTATTGGGGTCGGCTTCCAGTCTTAACCGGATGCAGCTGAATACCAGTATTTTACATGGAGCGATTGCCTATCAGACCTCCACAACCCAGTTAGTACTGGGTAATACGATACCCCTTGGTAAGACTGGTTGTTAGACTTTTTTGGGCCACTGACTACCTAACGACTGTCAAAGATCTACAAATGACACCCGGGACCACCGGCTTAACGTCCTTTCCGAGGCACGGAGGAAACTCGGTATGTGATGGGTAGTCATCCAACCCATCCACAGACCAACCTAGGCAAGCACGGCTTAACCTAAAGATCGACCCGAGCGGCTGTTACTATTTAGCCACGAGCTCCTCACGTGGGTTGTTAATAAATAAATAAAACGTTTTGTTTTATTTTTAGTCAAATAGTTACACTTACTAATAAAAGTAAACACTTTCCAAAATCAAAATCAGAACATTTATTGAAATAAGTGTTTTGATTTAAGTACGCCAGTTACAGGCACTTTTGAACTGTCGAAACAAAGATAACAATAAAATGAAGCTACAGTCCCAGTCAAAAGGCATAATAACTTTGAAAGAACTGTAGTTGCCCATTCCAAAGCTACCGAAAATTATAAATAATATTTGTACGAAATGGTCATACTGTCACATTTCTACACTACGGCCACAGAATACACAATCGCAACAAGCTCCGCCTAGCTCAAGCGCAGTCGATCATATTTATTGGTTATGCTTAATTCTAACTGCATTTAAATACCTACTGTTCAACATGTTATATTTCTAAGGAGCAATAAATAAACTTATTATTAAACTTATAAAATAATTACCATTAATGCTAATATTAGGTATCTAAATATTTACATCTTTGATTAAAGATTATTAGGTAGGTATTTTTTGTAACGTATTGTAGTGTATTTCAAGCAATGGGTTGATACTTACATACTTACAATACGTTTTCAACGTTGAAGTATTTTAAACGTTTTGCTAAAGGTACGATAATTTTAACTTATTTTATTATTCTAACGTAAATTAGAGCTTAACATTGTAAACTGGTAAAACAGTTGCATGCGACTGTACAACTTGACACCAAATAGACCAAGAGCAAGGTTTAATGTTTTCAAATAAGTTTAAGCCACTCTAACAAAGTAATTTAAAACATAAAAACATGTATTTAATTGAGAATTTGTCTCTCTCGGACATTTTTAAGGACTTTAGATCGATAAAACTAGAAGTATATTACACATATTATTAGAAATATTTTTTCTTGGCAATTTTTCGCGAATTCTTTGATCTAGCTCTTGGACTATACCTTAATAATTGGACTCATTATATCTTCTAAACTAAGACCCGACTAAATCTGTGACTTGGCGACTAATTCCGACTAATTGGCGACTAAATATGGGAGAAAACAGATCTTCGCTAGGTGCCCTAGTTTTTGAGATCTAAATGTGGCCAAGCTGGGGAGAGTGTCTCCAGATCGGCCACATATAAACCCTTATAAGTTTTGAACCAGTGACCGACAGATTCTGATATTTGGCGACTGATTCCGACTAATTGGCGACTAAATATGGGAGAAAACAGATCTTCCCTAGGTGCCCTAGTTTTTGAGATATAAATGTGGCCAAGCTGGGGAGACTCTCTCCAGATCGGCCACCTATAAACCCTTATATCTTTTGAACCAGTGAGCGACAAATTCTGATATTTGGCGACAAATTTCGACTAATTAGCGACTAATTTTTTGTGTTATCAAAATTGAAATCCGTGATGGTGGGCAAGCCAGAGTCAGCCACACTCGTGGGTTATCTTTTCTTGTCACAATGACAGTTAAATGTAAACAATAAACAATCTTTCTGCCAAAAGTTTAACTAGTAAGTTTCGTTATGTGGAAAAGTACCATTATAAATAATCACAACTTCACAAGATACATTATCGGAGAGTACACTTCATTGCGCCAATTTTGTAGTACAAATCGAAATATTAAGTTGAAGAAGCCTGACAAAACACAGTGTTCAAAAATGTCTAAACAGGTGGTCGGCAACATGATGAACACTTTCGTGAGTAGTGTGACCGCGGTGCTTCCGGAAAACCTAATTAAAAAATTTGTTAAATACAATCCCACGAGTCAGCTGTTAACTATAGACGGAGACAATATCAACTTACGTAATAAAAATGTACATTTGATTGGGAGCGGGAAAGCCGTGCAAAATATGGCTAAAGAAGTTGAAAATATCTTGAATTCGAAAATCAAACATGGAATTATTAGCATTCCTGCCGGGAGTTTAAGTCATAAACCAACAAATCCGAACATATTTTATTATGAAGGAGCACTGAACAACCTCCCTGATGCCAATGCTTTGAGCACAGCTGAAAAAATTAGAGAACATATTACCAAACTTGGGAGTGATGATTTACTCCTAGTTTTACTATCTGGTGGAGGTTCTGCTCTTTTGCCACTGCCAAAACCTCCTATTACACTGGATGAAAAAACTACACTAATAAAGAAATTAGCAAATGCAGGTGCAGACATCAAGGAACTTAATACTGTCAGGAAAAGGATTTCCGATTTGAAAGGAGGTCAGTTGGGAATAAAGGCACAACCAGCTCAAGTGATTTCTCTAGTGCTGTCTGATATTGTTGGAGACCCACTAGATTTAATAGCCAGTGGACCTACTACAGAGAATGAAGATGACCCATCTCAAGCAATCAATATAATCAAGAAATTCAAATTAATGGACCAACTACCAGAATCCATCAGAACAGTTCTTAATGAAACTAGCAAAACAGATGAATTCCCTAGAGAAAATGTAAAGAATTATGTTATAGGATCAAACAAAATAAGTATAGCTGCAGCTATAGAAGAAGCAAGGAAATTAAATTACTTACCCATCCCTCTGTCTGATGTAGTGACTGGAGATGTCAAAGAAATTGCTTCTGAATATGCTAAATTGACAAAACTTTTTTGCGACTTTTTAAAAGGAAAGCTGAGTTTAGATGGCCTACAACAGCAAATTCAGTCTTGCAATGTTCCAGGGATTAATTCTACAGTTTTAGAAAATGTTTTGAAAACTCCATCAAATGAAGACCTATGTCTAATACTTGGTGGAGAAATAACAGTAAATGTTAGAGGATCAGGAAAAGGAGGGAGAAATCAACAACTGGCCTTGGAATTTTCAGATTCCCTCCATAAAGCAAAAGATGATTTTGAAAATGTCAATATTTACTTCCTAAGCGCTGGCACTGATGGAATTGATGGCCCAACAGATGCTGCTGGCAGTATAGGGTATCTAGATTTAATCTCTGATGCAAAAAAGGAAAATTTGGACCCCCACAAGTACTTGGCTGAAAATGATAGCTACAATTTCTATAAGCAATTCAAAAATGGTAATTTCCATGTAATGACTGGGCATACAAATACCAATGTAATGGACATTCACATAATAATTATAATGAGAAATAAATAAACTTTTATTACATAATTATTGGTTTTATTGTATTAAGAAGAAGGTTTTAAAAATAGGCTGAGTTTATCTTTCTTGTCTTGTTTTCCTTTAAGTTTGGCTGAAGCTAGAACAGCCTTTTGGCATAGACCAGCAAACTTATCCTTTTTCTTTTTATTATTGTTTATTACTTTAGGCTTCTCCTTGGTAGCCAAAGCATTGTTTTTGTTTTTCAAAGAGAAAACATCCAATGCATTTGCATAAACATTAATTTCTTTCTTTTTACTAATGCTGGCTTTCTTTGTTTCTGGCTTTTGTAAAATATTGGTTTTTGGGACTTCACTTTCTATTGTTTTCGACTTTTCATTTGGTCCAGTGCTTTCAGGTTTTATATTTTGTTTCTGTGGCTTTATTGAAGGTGTAACAATGCTGTGTTTGCAGAATGTACAGATTTGCTCCTAAAAAGAGAATATTTGATTAATCAATGTAAATTACATATATTTCTACCAGTGTACACATGGCGACACATCAAGCTATACATTTCCAGTATAACATGGCCTCGCTTTGTATAGATTTCTGTACAATAAGAGATCTGGTTAAAATGGTTTTGTATAGCTTTCTTGGTAGCCTTGCATATCTATTAAAATAGATATTTAGATACTTACTACATTATTACTGTGTAACAAGTCTTGTTTGCGTCTTACATATTCTTTCCTGCTTTCTTTTATTTTACGTGATTTCAGTCTTTGCTTTTGCCTTTTAGTTAATTTGATTGACTTTACCTGCAACAACAAAATATATAATTTAATGTCAGACAGAAGAGTGTACATAAACCATGAATAAATAAAATAATGTAGATTATTTCTTACATTTATCTCAGTGTCCTTTGTCCATTCAATACAACATTTTGGACATCTTATCTTTGTAGAAAAGTATTTGTCAGGGAGGCCATACCCTCGTGTTATATCTTTACAGCGCATTCTGGAAACAGAACCATTTTTAATATAATACAAATGTGTACTTATAAAATCCTGACGTGGTCGTATCCTTATCTAGGTACTTACAAGTAATAACTTTTTAATAAAGTTTTAGTTTCGTCATTTTCTGAATGAGATACAGCTGCGGCAATGTTATACAAAAAACCCACTTGGGCTTCTGTCATTTTAAATGCTCGTGTCGCTTATTGTTTTTGCGAATTTCACGAAGCTTTCCTCTGTTTTCACCACAAACTTTTTAATAAGAGGTTAGAATAAGTAAGTTATTTATGTTGTTATATTTAGCAAATTACGTATTTTTTATAAGAAAAAATCACGCTTATATCGTTCAATAGCTCGCTATCGTTAATAAATAACTTATATATAATTAGCAGTGTAAACCACGTTTATTTACATTTATTTTAAGATAAAGTTTTCAATCAACAACGATCGACGTTACGACGACATATTAGTTTTCGTTCAGAAAATAATAATGTTGTTTCACAGTTTACCAATGGTTTTCGATTTATATAAATCCAGATTTCCTATACCTTCTTTTTGTTTTTTAAGCATGCTTAAGTTTTATCTGCTGAAGTTCGTATAAAGTCATGTCACCGCTAGTAAGTATGACACGGTTTTGCTTTTATTTGGATTGTTAATTATTTATTTCCGGACGACTAAATAAAACTCCCGCCAAAATGCCAAATGACGTTTGTCAAAATTGAATGCGGCTGCTCGCGTTGGTCACGAGATTCGCGCATTTTTGTTAAAAGTTGTCTTTTTGTTTATACGTTATCACGAAAATAGAAGATATTTGTTACCAATATACTCGTTCCTTCGTAATATATCCTAGAAACATTTCTTCGACTTGGCCTATGAATGGCGGACTAACCGACAGTCCTCCCGACGCGCTCCAGAACAAGTGAACTGTGTAATTAACGTGTCTCTTTGTTATGTATTGATTATGTGTTAAGAATAATTAGTGTTATTTTCGTGAAGTTAATTAATTTAAGATATTTGCAATCATTGAGTACCTTTTACAAAAATGGATGTCGCCGACACCTACGCCACACAAAGCCAAGTCAAAGACGAGGTTGGAGTTCGTTGCCAGAAACTTTTTCAGGATTTCTTAGAAGAGTACGTATAATCCGTATTTATTCATATTAATCTAATGGTTTCTGTTACCATTTCAACAACTTTCTTTGTTTTCAACATAAGAGGTTATAATGCAACTTTTTTTTTTTTTCAAACAGGTTTAAAGAGGATAATGAGCTAAAATACGAGAAAAATGCCAAGGAGCTCCTAAAACCCGAACTAAGTACCCTAGAAGTCAGTTTTGACGATGTTGAGAAGTACAATCAAAATCTTGCAACCACAATAATTGAAGAATATTACAGAATATACCCATTTTTGAACCATGCCATATTGAATTATGTGTTGAGTCTTGCTGATAGTGGTATGAAGAAGGATTTGCAGGACAAGGAATGCTATGTCTCCTTTGTAGATGTGCCGACAAGACATAAAGTCAGGGAGTTGACTACGGCAAAGATTGGCACGTTGATAAGAATCTCAGGACAGATTGTAAGAACCCACCCAGTGCATCCCGAGCTGGTCTTGGGCACTTTTGTCTGTTTGGATTGTCAGACAGTTATCAAAAATGTTGAGCAGCAATTTAAGGTGGGTTTATATTTAAACTTCTACAGCATATTTTAGATCTAAAAACTATTTTAGTAAAACTTTTATAAAAGGTCTATCACTTAGATGAATTGCTTGTAAAAGTTATTAATCATCTGTTAATTACTAAAAATATCAACCTAGTACATTTTTCCTCAAAAAACTTTTTAACAATATTCTTATCTTGTTTTGTTTTCCATGCTTCCAGTACACAATCCCAGCGATCTGCCGTAACCCAGTGTGTGCCAACAGGCGTCGCTTCATGTTGGATGCAGACAAGTCCGTGTTTGTAGATTTCCAAAAAGTTCGCATTCAGGAGACCCAGGCTGAGTTGCCAAGAGGATGTATACCTCGCTCCCTTGAAGTTATTTTAAGGGCTGAAGCTGTGGAGTCTGTGCAGGTAACCAAGAACATTAATATTCTCAATAAAATTTATAGACACTGTAAAGTTTTAAGTTTATAAGGAAAGAGAACAACATTTTTCATTGATGCTACTCTCATATTGGTTGTAGCATGATGTTATATAGCCTTCTTCAAGAATTTCCCAATACAAACCAATAGTAGTTCCTGACATTATCGCGTTCAACAAAACGAACTCTTCAGCTTTATAATATTAGTATACATAATAAATATTTTTCCATCTTCCTTCAGGCTGGTGACCGCTACGACTTCACCGGTACACTCATAGTTGTCCCAGACGTAGGCTCCCTGTCATTACCAGGAGCTAAGGCTGAGCTTACCACAAGGACAAGACAAGGCAATGAGGGACAGATGGAGGGCATCAAGGGACTTAAAGCTTTGGGAGTCAGAGAACTGCATTATAAGTAAGTACTAGTATACAACAGTCTGCAATTGTGGCTACTAAGAATTTAATGTGGACTTTAGTCTCCAGGTCACGAAAGTATTATAGGATCAATTCAATTAATACCAAGTAACTCCTATAGGGTCAAAACAATTCTAACCTGTCCCAATTCACCCCAGATTTTATTCAAAGCGCACATGGCACTTCATCATGATCATATCAGCCCGGAATCACCCACTGCTGGGTACAGGCCTCCCCTTTTTTCTGCCACACTTCCTGGTCCTGTGCGTACCTCATCCAGGTGTTTCCCGCGACTTTGACGATATCGTCAACCCAACGTGCTTTAGGACGGCCCTGGTTTCTTTGGCCAAACCTTGGGCACATGGGACTAAATAAAAACAACATTCTGATGAAATTTAAACTGAATTGGTTCTGGGTTTGGTTTACTTCAATGACTGTAAGTCAACGTAATTAGAACTGCAATCAACCATGTAACAGCTACTTTCTGAACAAGATTACACCATTGTTACAGTTGCAATTCATAAATCAGCACTATTTAATTAATACAGGCTCATTTGAGAATGTTTCATGATGCTAAATAAGCCAAGAAATTAATTTTATTAGCAAATGTACACAAAAGAGATGATTTATCACATTTCTTTCCAGCCGTAAAACCACAAAATGGTGGTATTTTGGGTGATATCTTTACGCCTTCAAAAATTACGAATGATTTGTTGAATAATATAACTAACTAGCAGTTGCCCGAGACCTTCGTCCGAGTGAAATTATTTTCTCCGCTCCTATTGGTCGAAGCGTGATGTTATATGCCTATAGCCTTCCTCGATAAATGGGCTATCCAACACTAAAATATTTTTTCAATTCGAACCAGTAGTTCCTGAGATTAGCGAGTTCAATCAAACAAACTCTTCAGCTTTATAATATTACTAGCGGCCCGTCCTGGCGTCGCACGGGTGGACATTTATTTTCCCCTAAACCCCCCTCCCTATTTTATTCTAGTAATAAATATAGCCTATGTTACTCAGGGATAATGTAGCATTCTAATGGTGAAAGAATTTTTGAAATCGGCACAGTAGTTTGTAGTCCAAAAAAAAATTCAAGATAAAAAATGGTTGTTGTGCCTCACTCGATATAGATAGGTATAGTGTGTCGCGGACTTTTTTGTAGATATTTATAAGATCTACAATTAATTAGAACATTTTATGGTTCTATCTTTTATAGTTTAGGCAGCGTACGCAAAATAAGGGTTGATTTTTTACACCTTGTGTCCGAAAAACCTAAATATCTTACGGAACCCTATTTTTTTCCAAAATAAAATTTAGCCTATATTACTCGTGGATAATGTAGCTTTCGAATGGTGAAAGAATTTTTAAAATCAGTCCAGTAGTTTTTGAGCCTATTCATTACAAACAATCAAACAAAGTTTTCCTCTTTATAATATTAGTGTAGATAGTATAGATTTAATCAATACTATTTTTCTCTTGTCAACAGAACAGCTTTCTTAGCATGCAGTGTGCAAGCGATATCGCGAAGGTTTGGCAATGCTGACATAGCTACTGATGACCTCACAACTGAGGATATGAGGAAGCAGATGACTGACAAAGAGTGGGACAAGGTAAGTCAGTTCAAGATGGCAAAATTTTATTTGGGATGCATGAAGAAGCCTCCTATAATGCAGATACTTCCACCAGTAGCTGAACAGAGTCAAGCCCTAGGTACATCCATTACCTTATACGGGGTGGAAGGGACACCAACGTGAAAACGGTTACCACATATTCAGTACATCATTCTGGGCCCCCCCATATAGAAGTTTTTCATTGGTTATTAAAAAAAACCAGTTGTAACCGTTTTCGTGTCGGTGTCCCTTCCACCCCGTATATGATTGAGAAATGGTTCTGTTGTGATAGCAGGAAACGCCTGCTTCGCAAACATGACAATTCGATCTCAAACAGCCTGCTGTGTTTTGTCTATGAGTGAGTGCCAGTATCTTGGGGAATTACAGAGTGGGCAGTTGGCATTGGCTTAAGCTAGTCTCAGCCTAGGTTAAGTTTGCTTCTTCATCATGGCAATCACTCTGCAGAGTAGCTAGTCTCTACAGTGAGCTGCTAAGACGAGGTTTCAAAGCGCGGTTTATCGTTGGCCGGCGCACGAACTTGGAGCCCAATTAGTGTGCTAGTCGGCTATTTTTCTTACAAAAATGTATTATTACCAGGTATACGAGATGTCCCGCGACCGTAATCTCTACAACAATCTGATCACGAGTCTGTTCCCGAGCATCCACGGCAATAATGAAGTGAAGAGAGGAATACTGCTCATGCTGTTCGGTGGAGTTGCTAAGACTACTATTGAAGGTAAGCACTGGATTATTTTGTAGTAATACATATTATCACAATTTAAACGTATGAGGAGTAGTAATAGTATACTCCATAGTTTTTACAACCTGTCTTGATAATTATCTTTTTAGCAAAAGAGGTATGCCGTACATCATGAAAACCCAATAAGCATAACAGAATAATGTTTAATTCATGATTAACTGTAACTTACTCGTTGGCGCCAAGACACCAGCGAAGTTTCGAAAGAAAGAACGGAAATGAAGCCATGTCCGACCCCACTTTCGAACCTTTCAACCGGAACCAGATGAAACCGGGACCTTTGCTGGTCCCTGGTTTGAGCTGCCTAGAAATAATGAAATAAATTCATCCCAATTTAGGGTATTTTTTTCATATTACTATTTAATAATTTTACTTATGTATTCAATTACTTCTTAACTACTAATTCATAATTCTTTCATTTCCGCCAGGTACAACTCTCAGGGGCGACATAAACGTTTGCATAGTTGGCGACCCGAGTACGGCCAAGTCCCAGCTACTGAAGCAAGTGAGCGAGATCAGTCCCCGCGCCGTGTACACTAGCGGCAAGGCTTCCTCTGCCGCCGGTCTCACCGCCGCCGTCGTGAAGGTACACTATATAACATAATCTGTAATCTCCGACCAGTGTTATAGAATTCAGAATTTATGATATAAACTCTCCCAATAACACTGTCCGACGAATCACTACCTGATCCATTTTGCCTCCTACTAACATGAGCCTGGGTTGCTGCATTCAGTTGCGAAAAACACAGTTCTCACCTAAATCTGCTGTTAAAAATAAAAGAAATCTTCTAAATTTCAATTTTAACATCATGTTCAGAGCAAAATTTTTAGAACTGCATGTTTCTATTGTTGTGTTTATATTAATATTAAGAGGAGCTCGTGGCTAAATAATAAAAGAGGTATCGTATTATCCAGTACTAACTGGGTTGTGGAGGTCAGATAGGCAGTCGCTCCATGTAAAATGCTGATATTCAGCTGCATCCAGTTAGACTGGAAGCTGACCCCAATATAGTTGGGAAAAGGCAGGCAGATGATGTTTGTATTGACATTAGCCACCTCCACTTTGGTTATTCACATTATTTAACTATCAATTCCGAATATTGTGTACAGGACGAAGAATCCTTCGACTTCGTGATAGAAGCGGGCGCTTTGATGCTGGCTGATAACGGCGTGTGCTGCATCGACGAGTTCGATAAGATGGACCTCGTCGATCAGGTGGCCATCCACGAGGCTATGGAACAGCAGACTATTTCTATTGCCAAGGTATGTAGTAGCACTGCATTTAATCCCTCTTATTGGTTAGATAGACTTATTAAAACGTGGGACATGGACAACCAACTGTCCAACCGAAATTCAATAACAAAGATTTTTCCAAAAAATCAAAACAAAATCTATTTTCTAATGAAAAGAGTAAAACGTTAAAAGTAAAAAATTACGATTTTTTGAACGCCTTAGCCTAGCCTCCAAAAATCAACACCAATGGCACAGAGTATTAAGTTGCTGAAAAACAGAAATAGCTGTGAAAACTTAGAGAGTTTTGCCTTGTCGTAAGATACCGGCCCGTCCAAAAGTAGCTAGAAACTTCGAAATTAACCCAAATCCCTATTATTTTCGATTCATGAATTTTGAAAACAATCGTAAGTAGGAACAACTGTCTGCTATTGTCATTTTTAGTTAGGGCCCTCAACTAATTTTAGGTCCGTAAGTGATGCGAAATAAGAAACCCCCGTAACTTCGGGTTTTGTGCTTAGATAGTAGACCTCGTAATTAGTGGTACTTTCGGAACATACATAGTAGGAGACAATTGATCTCAGGGGCTCTAAAATGGCCGCTTTAGCAGAATCAAAATAGGACAAAAATATGAATCACGTTAACATTCTTAAAATGTTCACAGACGCAGTTAACATTATGAATTGTCACTTTGTGACCATTTTAGTCGTGGCCCAAAAAGTCTGACCACCAGTCTCACCAAGGGGTATCGTATTACCCAGTACTAACTGGGTTGAGGAGGTCAGATAGGCAGTCGCTCCATGTAAAATACTGGTATTCAGCTGCATCCGGTTAGACTGGAAGCTGACCCCAATATAGTTAGGAAAAGGCTAGGCCGTGATGACTTTGTTACCATTTTACGAATTGTAACGTAATTCATATTATTATCATGCTATTATGATTTAGGTCTCCAGTTATTTGCTCCATTAACCCAGTTCTTATTTAGCTGCGAACTTTTTCTAATAACCGTCCTTGTTCTAGGCCGGAGTACGTGCAACTCTGAACGCGCGAACCTCAATCCTCGCCGCTGCCAACCCAATCGGCGGGCGCTACGACAGAGCGAAGTCTCTACAACAGAACGTGGCGCTTAGCGCACCCATCATGTCGAGATTCGACCTGTTCTTCATTCTAATAGGTGAGTTCTTGATCTGTTATAATTAAATCAGTATTAAAAAAATCATTTCATCCATTGGAGAGCTACAATGCTACAGGCAATCTTTCGCCGGGCATTAAGTCCGCCTTTGTTCAGTGTTTTTTTTATAGTTCTACATAAAGAGTCTTGTACTCCCCGTTTTTTGTTCTAGACCATACCTGGGAACCTTCTAGTTAAGGAGTTATTGGGGGTCAAAGTTCCAACTTTTTCACAAGTTTAAAAAAAAAAACTATTTATCACTTTACTTAAAATACCTCCATGACCCGTTTACTATTCAATGCATCCATAAGCACAATGTTTTGAATGCGTTACATTGAGTTTTACCATAAAAGGTTATTTTTCACCCCAAAAAAAAAAGTGGTTTCCCAGCATCATTTTTGTGTAGGGTTACTTAGTTTGATGTACAGAATGCTTGGTTAGCGGCTTCGTGAAGGGTCTGTTTACACCCTGTATAGTTTTAATAAATCATGTTGCTTAAATGGTATTCGTCTAATGGTAGTCGCAAGCGGGGATGCTAAATGTGAGATTCTAGGTACGATACTGAGGTCAGAAAAAGCGTTTATTAAGTTTTGCCACTAAGAATTGGTCAATAATTGGAATTGCCCAGTTTATGACAAAGAGCTCACCCTAATACAGAGCAGAACTGACGATATGTGTACTTTATACCACTGCCTGATGTTCTGTTATGTGTGTCGTTTACTCAGCTTAATAAGTTTTGTCCTACTTTCTAACAGACGAGAGCAGTGAGATGGTAGACTACGCTATAGCCAGGAAGATCGTCGATCTACATTGTAATAAGGAGGAGACGTACGACTGTGTCTACTCGAGGGAAGATCTGCTGAGGTACATCGCGTTCTCGAGGTCCTTCAAGCCGATTATTACTGAGGTATGTCTTTGTAAACCATATTTTTAAGACTACCATTTGAACATTTTTTTTTAATTTATCTCTGACTAAACTAAGTAGTAGCAAACATCTTGTAATTTCTTCTGATGTAGATCAAAAGTGGACAAAGTTAGATTAATGAAAGCCACAAATTAACTTTCGTTTTTTGACCGGCTAGAGGTCTTCCAAATATTAGTATGATAATAATATGCAACCCATAATCACATTCAATGGATTAAGACATTTTGGCGTTAGATGTACTTATACTAAATCTATAGAAAAGTGACTATAAATGTATTAAGACTAAGCCTGTAATAAGTACTTAATTATCTAATATTTTAATAGTGTTGTATTATACAGACACCGTGTAACATCTGCGCTAATACATAGTGTATCACGTGTGCTAGTGGTGAATGAAGCATATTATTTGATTCATCACTAGCGATGAAGCGTGACTACCGATCGAGCGTAATGTGGTGTAGCGCGGCGCGCGCCCATATGGTGCACGTTGCCAAGACATCAAATGATGCCCATGTTTAAAATGAAATGTATTACCCCCAGGACGCCGGCAAGCTCCTAGTAGAGTACTACACAGTTCTCCGCCAACGAGACGGCGGCGGCGCGGGCGGCGGCGGCGCGTGGCGCATCACGGTGCGGCAGCTGGAGTCCATGGTGCGCCTGGCCGAGGCCATGGCCAAGATGCACTGCAGCGGACATGTGACGCCGCAGCATGTGCACGAGGCGTACAGGTACCCTATATCACTATACGGGGTGTAAATAGACCCTTCACGAAGCCGTCAACCAAGCATTCTGTACATCAAACTAAGTAACTTTACGCAAAAATTATTGCTGGGAAACGATTTTTTTTTTTTTGGGTGAAAAATTACCTTTTACGGTAAAACTCAATTTAATGCACTTAAAACATTGTGCTGATGAATGGATTGAATAATACGGGGTTCGTGAAGGTGTTTAAAGTAAAAAAATTACATTAGAAACATGTATTTTAAAAAAAACTTGTAAAAAAGTTGGAACTTTGCCAAACTTCTTGGCAGTATATGATTAGGTATAAATGAGACAAAAGATGTAGTATAGTCTGGTTATAATTATCCAAAGGTGCATCTTATATACTAACGACTACGTGACGATAACAGACAGTAGAAACATTTAATAGATATTGAACGTGCGATAAAGAACATAAGATTGCGATGTAGATTGTAGATACAGCACAAAGATATTGTACTGTAACAGTACACCCCCCTTTAAAAGAAAAAAATAAATATTATGGTAATAGTGTTTACAATATAAATTTGATCTAGACCTTACTAGTTATTTGCTGATGTATATAAATAATAATGCTATTGTACGCGGTGGAATTTGATGACGCCTGTTGTGGTGTTATTTGCTGACGTCTGTAATTTTGACTTAGCTGTTGCACGAGTGTTTATTATTTTTTATAGACGTACTACTGGCTTTACTTTACGTCCCGATCGTGTAGTGTACGTGTGTGAATGTCTGTCGTAATCCTTTGAATCTGGCACGTAGTTTGATTCGTCATTGATCATGAATGCTGGTTTCAATCTATCAATTGATATCACTGTCTCTTTATCCCTAATTCTAATGCAAAATGTTTTATCTGTTTTACTAATTACTGGGTAGGGTCCCTCATACGGCGGTGTCAGGGCTTTCCTCATTCTATCACACCGAACAAATACGTGTGAGCATTCTTTGAGTTCGGGATGCACAAATATAGCTTGGTTATGGTTTTTTCTTTTCGGAATTGATGTCATTTGTGTGATGTCCTTTTGAATTTGTTTTACAAATTCTTCGTACGTTGATAACTGTGCTGCTGATGACTCAAAAAATCCTCCAGGGAGTCGTATTGGCGTTCCATATGTCATCTCTGCTGAACTATAACCTGTGTCTTCTCGCAAGCTACTCCGCAACCCGAGTAAAACTGTTGGGATTTCTTTTAACCAATTTTCGTTGGATTCTCTTGTCATTAACGCTACCTTTAAAGTTCTATGAAATCTCTCTATCATTCCATTGGATTGCGGATGATAAGGTGTTGTCCTAATTTTATTTATTCCCAAAAATTGTGAGAGTGACTCAAATATTCTTGATTCAAACTGTCGGCCTTGATCCGTAGTAATGCGCAATGGACATCCAAAACGAGTAATCCATCCTTCGAAAAGTGTCTTGGCTACTGTTTCTGAAGTTATATCTTCTACCGGAAATATTTCGGGCCATGACGTACAACGATCTATGATTGTGATTAAATATCTCTTCCCTTGTGAAATCGGAAGTGGTCCGACGATGTCAATATGTAAATGTTCAAAACGTTGCGCTGTCATAAACGTACCAGGAGGTGATATCGTATGTCGTTGTATTTTTGATTTTTGGCAGGCTATACATGATCTACACCAATTATTGATATCTTTGTTCATATACGGCCATAAATACCTTTGGGTTATCATTTTTCCCGTAGTTCTTTTTCCTGGATGGCTGGCCATGAATGGTATCGAAAATTTGTTTGCGAAAATGCTTTGGTAAGTAGGGGCGGCTTTTTCCAGTAGACGTGTCGCAGGTGATGTTTATTGTGGAACCCGGAAGCGTAATGTTTTTGAATTTTAATCTTTTATTGTCATGTAATTTACTTAGTTCATTATCTGTTGATTGACATTTTTCCAATTCAGCGTAATCGATAGGTGATGGCACGTATATTTCCTCTATTCGAGATAAGGCATCGGCGGTAATATTGTCACGTCCGTTTATGTGTTGGATGTTGGTACTGTATTGTGAAATGAAATCTAACTGCCGGACCCGTCGCGGTGTATCGTTTGATGATGGTTTTTGGGAGAATGCGTATGTCAAAGGTCGGTGATCCGTAAATATTGTAAATTCTCTTCCCTCGATTAATCTGCAAAAATGTTTGACGGCCATGTATATTCCTAACAGCTCTCTGTCAAACGTAGAATATTTTTGTTGAGTTTCGCTCAATTTTTGTGAAAAAAAACCTAATGGTTCCCAATTGCATCCGGATTTTTGTTGTAAAACTCCACCAACGCAAGTAGCACTAGCGTCGGTCATGAGCGCTAGTGATGCGCTGCGGGAAGGATGCGCTGTTAATACTGCGTTTTTCATGCTTTCCTTGCATTTTTCGTAAGCTTTGTCTGCTTCCGTTGTCCAAGGAACAGGTGAATTATCGTTCTTTTTTGAACCATGTAGATATTCGTTTAAAATTCTTTGATTTTCCGCTGCGCGTGGAATATTACTTCTGTAGAAATTGACCATGCCCAAAAATCTTCTTAATTCTTGAATTGTTTTCGGTTTGGGAAATTCCATGATTGCTTGAAATGTTTGTGCCGCATTGCGTAATCCGAAAGGCATTCTTAAGTACTCAAAAAGTCCGAAAGGTGTGATGATGGCTGTTTTCTCTATATCTTTAACAGGAATACAGTGGTATGCTTTGCGTATATCTATCTTGCTTAGTATCTTCTTATTTTCTAATATGTATGCAAAGTCAGTTAATCTTGGTAGTGGGTATTTGTCCGGTACTGTTGTGCCATTGAGCATTCGATAGTCTCCGCACGGTCTCCATTCGCCATTTTTCTTTTTTACCATATGTAATGGGCTTGCCCATGGGCTATCTGACGGTCGGCAAATTCCGAGTTCTATCATATTCTGAAATTCCTTTTTGGCTATGTCGTATTTTTCTGGAGGTAATGGTCTTTCCAAAATTCCGGAATGCGGGATAAAACCGAGGTGCCAGCAGCTACTTCAAGTGTTCCTTGCTGATTTATGTTCGCCTTGCACGGTGATTGTGCCATGTTTCTTGCTGCGTATCCGTTCGTCGGGGTCACCAATTTGCCAAACTTCTTGGCAGTATATGATTAGGTATAAATGAGACAAAAGATGTAGTATAGTCTGGTTATAATTATCCAAAGGTGCATCTTATATACTAACGACTACGTGACGATAACAGACAGTAGAAACATTTAATAGATATTGAACGTGCGATAAAGAACATAAGATTGCGATGTAGATTGTAGATACAGCACAAAGATATTGTACTGTAACAACCCCCAATATCTCCGTAACTAAAAGGTTCCCAGGTATGGTCTAGAACAAAAAAATGATCGCAATGACGGGGAGAACAAGTACCTTTCGGCTTCGTTAAGGGTCTTTTTACACCCTTTATGCTGTCCGTGTTGTTACATATTTGTACAAATATTCTCCTATTTAATTTACCAATGATCACATTTTGCGACACCTACAGGACAGCAAGTACACACGACAATATATCCACCTATAAAATGCCGTATATCAGCTGACCTCTTATTGATCGGAAAGTCAAAAAGGCGCCAGCTGCAGTGTATATTATAATGACTGAAGATAGAAAACAAAGTTAAACATAAAGGTGTTGTTGCTTTGCAGATTGCTGAACAAGTCCATCATCCGTGTGGAACAGCCTGACATCCATTTGGATGAAGATGATCCTCAGTACGAGCCCAGCATGGATGTTGATCAAGAACTACCTAATGGTGGAACTAATGGTGGTAAGTTTGGATATGGTCCATCACCTAATAAAGCGCGTAATCGCCATTCTTCGCGACACTTTAAAACTTTTTGATAGGTTGCCATCATTAATTTAATAGATCGCGACAAAAACTTTAATATAAATTAGAGACTTGATGCCTGGTTTCTGAAACCAAAATCAACATGAAATTAGCTTACGAATTGCTAATCGCATCACTGGGACTTGCGTTGAATTTTGTCGATTACAATTTTCTTCTAGAACACAAACAACTGGGTGTATGAGTAAATTGTATCATGAATTAGGTGTCTTTGTACCATTTTTAAAAATTGCTCTCTATGCTTAGTGATATTTCTATCCTTCCCTAAACCAATAATAATCTAAAGATAAACTATTTAAAAACCAATGTTTTCTTTTCAGATGCCCCAGTAAACGGCGACTCGGCTCCTAAAAAGAAACTGACGCTGTCTTTCGAAGAGTACAAATCTCTGAGCGATATGTTAGTCGTGTTCATGAGGAAAGAAGAAATTGAGGCGGAAACCAGAGGTATGATACATTGATCTCTCCTTCACCACTTCCCTGGTGTTTTAGCTGGGAGAAGAAGTAGCGAAAAGAACTCCTGAGCTATATAATACAGGGTGTAAGGGACAGCCCTCCACAAACTGATGGGGCGAATTCAGTATAATAGAAATTATTTCAGGAATGTTATGGGAGTCCAAAAAAATTGATTTGTTTTATTTCCTCATACGCAATGTATCGTTACCGTGTGAAAACGCACGTAGCGAACGGTAAGCACGACGATGAGTTCGATGAACTATTTCAACATCCATTGTTGGATTTATGATTTTAGCCGTATTATTTACATAAATTGAGTGCTGCGTACAGGGAATGTAATTTTACATTGAAATAAAGGAAAAGTAGTGAAAAAAAAAACGAAAAAAAATCGGAGAAAAATTCCGGTGGAATATGATATAATAAGGAGCTGAATGCTGTCAGTTTATGGAGGGCTGTCCTTTACACACTGTATATGTGTCTGTTAAGTTAAAACTTTATTTCATAATGATATCTTAAATTGCCTAGCCTTATTCCAATTTATTTTGGTCGGTGTAGCATGTCTTCTTCCATACTTCTCTATTAGCATAGACAAATGAGTCATCATCTCACGAGTCACTTCCTGTCTAGCCATATCACCTTTCACTTTCTCATATAATTAATATTGCTATCACTTTACAGGAGAAGAGAGTGCTGGCATGCGCAAGAGTGCGGTCGTGAGCTGGTACCTAGAACAGCTGGTTGGTCAAGGTCAGATCGAGAATGAAGACGAACTACTCGAGAGGAAGACCTTAGTTGAGAAGGTCATTGATAGGCTCATGTACCATGTAAGTTCGAGTTTCAACTGATTCATAACATAACATGTGACCCGTTTTACGAAGGTTACGAAGGGTTAAGCAGAAGTGACCCTCATTTCGCCAGCTATGTTTGAAGTACAATGTAATAGGGGGCTAACCTATTTTCATCAACCGATTGCATAATATGCTACTGGAAAATTCCTAGTGGAAAAACACAATAACATAGCCCACAACCTGAGAATTAAATCCAGCTTTTTAGTGGAAATATGATGGTAAATATACCATATAATGGATACGTTAACCAACCATTTCATATACACAAAAAAATTATGATATGGTTTAAAAAAGTGATTTTGAACGCATTCAGAGCTTCAGTTACTCTAGCAAACATGTAAGGCGCGAATTACACAGGACAGGGCACAGGCACGCCGTTCTTTCGTTTCCTTATAAATTCCACGCCTGCGCCGCACCTTACGCCGTTTCTGTGTAATTCGCGCCTAAGGTAGTTTTACCTACTAATGGGATAAAAAGTATCCTTTGTCCTAACACATGAATGGACCGTGTGCCAAATTGACTCCAATTTTTCATTTGTTTCCAGGACCAAGTTATAATCCCGCTTTCAACCACGGGCCTCAAGGCGTCGCAGAAGTCCTCAGATCAAGAAGTAGAAGACGACCCCCTACTAGTAGTACATCCAAACTATGTTGTTGATACATAGACATTCCGTGATTAAGCTCATCTTTTTTAATAAAGTTTTTTACAGAATAATCGTATTTTTTTTTAATAAGACGTTGATAGCGAAACTCGTCGAAAAACACTTACATGTTCCCAAGGCTTTTTTAGTAAAATCGTTGTGCTCCTACTTATTAATTCACAACCTGGAATCTATAGGCATAAATTATTTCCTAGCTAACATAATATTCTTCTTGACATAGTAACAGATTCTAGAAAACGTCACTATCCAATTTTTCTCACCAAGTGGAAAATCCTTGCACTTTTTTTGATATCACTGAAGAAAAGACTACTAGTATTGCCTCGTAAGTATAAAATTATTTATGTCGAATTTATACTTAAAGACAATACTGATACAGTTCCTAATTCAGTGACATAAAAAAAAGCGCGGTGATTTTGCCGTTTGGTGGAAACTGACCCTTTGACTACAATCAACAGAAACAAAATTTTAATGCTGTTTTTTGGAAATTGAATGATTGACTTGGGAGTGTTAAGTGTTTCATACATTGTAATTGAAATGCAAGCATCCTTATTATTATTTATTAGCATTACAGCTTCTTAATCTTACTTAAAGATGTACAACATTCTGAGAAACAGTCATACAGAGTTGATATGAATGTCACGTTGAAGAAAAAAACACAATTTAGTAATTAGTCATCAAAGAGATGTGGTTCTATCTTCTCATCATCAGCATCTAATTGCACCTCAACAACCTCATCATTTTTCTTAGCCACATCTTCATCCAGATCAATTATTTCTGTGACATATTTATTTTTATATTTCTTTATACATTTAACGTTAATTGTAACTTCAGGCGCAGTTGGCAATGTTGGTGGTCTGGCAAAAACAGAATTGGTTCTTGGTGCAGTTGATACAGTATATTCACTAGGCATTTCATTTGATAAGATCATAGGCCACGTGAACAAAACATAGAACCGATCAAGAGCCAGAGCTAAACACTCCTTCAATAATATGTTCCGCTTACTAAGTACTTGTAGGTTTATATTTTCAGTGTATAGACCATTTAACATCACAAACGACATTATTGATCTAACACCAGTTATAGATGCCAGTTGTGGAGGCAACACATAGTTACGTTGGCTTAACATATTTCCCATCCGTAGAAAGAGCGTAGGAGTTCCCCAAACATTAGGAGCCTCAGCAGACATTACAGGTTGCTTGGAAGTCTTCCGAGAATAGGATTTCACTCTAACTAAAGAAACATCATGGCTACTATCGCCTAAACCTGGATAGTCTTCTATGTAGATGCTGTCCATATACTTAGCCTCATCTAGACAAGCGTTTAAACATATAATAATTTTGCGCAGGTTTGTAATATTTAAGTCTGCAAATGAGACAACATGATCAGGACCTAAAACTATTTGATAATCTTCTGGATTACTTTGCTTGGCTTCTTCTTCTTTTTCCTTTACTACACAATTCACAATTATCACAACAATAGCATCATTTAAGTCTTTGTGTGTGGACTCTTCAGTTAACCTCTTTTTCTTAGCCCTATTTTGGACTGATGTAATCAATGAATTTTTTAAATTCTCCACTGCATCATTCAGGTTTTCACTGGCTTGCCCATGATTCAAACGCCGCGCACCTCGTCGTGGTGCATGTTCCAAATCTAAATGTGGATGTTTCTTCATCCATTTAACTAAGGTAACAAATCTGGATCTAATTTTTGTTCTGTTTCTGCCTGGAAAAAATTGTGTAGCTGTTGAAAAGTTTATGGTTGACTCTGGGTTGGACATCAATTGCACAAGTTTTTTATCATCTTCAACAGTCCACACAGTTGACACTCTCATTTTGCTCAAGACTTGATATCTGGCACGAATTTGGATCATAGATCGACCAGGTAAAAAAGAAGTCATCTTCCTGAAATTTGTTCCAAATCTCTCCACGCAATTAAGAATAACCGCATCTTCTTCAGAGAGGAACCTGCCTTTTCTTTGCTCAATGAGTCTTATATACTTATTATAGATTTGGATTTTGGTACGGTTTTCCATTGCTGCAGCTATCTTTCCCCATGGAATGTAATTATCCTCTTTGTAATATTCTATCAATCTTCTAAGGTATGTTATCTCTTCAGGAGTCCACTTTGTTCCAGTAAATGAGTTGCTCATATTTGTCCGAAAGTATACAAAACACTGATATCCAGTCCTGCCAGTGTTAAGTTCATGAGCAATTTTATCCCAATCTTGTTTACAATGTCGGAGAGCAATTTTCTGCAATGTGGCATGTTCAGCGGTGCCCCAACCATTTTTGCTAATGGAAGGATGAAAGAATAACTTCCAGAGGGCTTGATACTCATGTGCTGTGTGCCTCCTGTTTAACTTGTTTGTTAACATTTCCCAATCATATTCCTGATCTAATGGAAGAGCTACTTTACTCAAAGGCAATTTACTTACTCTGTCAATTTCCTTTCTAATGGCCATTACTTCTCTTTCCACATCTTTACTTGGTTTATTTGAGCGTTTTAAGTGAGTAATTTTATCATACAGCTCATTTTTTTTTATATCTATTGACATTTTGTGGATCATACTAACCAACTGAGACTTGTCTTTGACTGTCCACCCCGGTGCTGAAATGACTAAGGAGAAGTCATACATCTGAGATTTTGCCATTTTAGCATCTTCATTATCTGGAGCAGGGAAGTTCTGTCGGTCCTTGAAGTAGGGTCTACCACAACTGACATACCGGAAAATTTCATTTTTATCATTCTGCGTACCATCACTATCTTGTACCACTTTTAGTTTCTGCCGGCACTCATTTAGACGTGACAGGAGAACTCTCTCCAGTCTCTCCAGCTTTTCATCTAATAATTTGTTTGCCGACAAAGCTAGATTTATTTGAGCTACCGCTACTGATGATTTACTATTTTCTTTAAAGACACTGGGAGTTCGTTTGGCCCCTGTGCGGCGGCTACGCGACCTCCCCACACTGCGTAAGTCGTCATCGTCTACGACCTCAGTTAGCTGACTCATAGTTTCAGCTTCCCAAATCGAACCTTCATCGCCCTCGCTCTCGTCGACTTCTGAGTCGGTCTCATAGTTCTCCACGATTGTATCAACATCCATGGTGCTTCTATTATCTGTTTTCAAGACGTCAATGATTATATTACTTTAACATGAACTCGCCAACCTCTCTTTGCTTATCAAAAGTCTACAAAATCACATACAGATATATTGAAAATTCAAAACAAACCAAAGTTTTTAGAAATTACACCACTGTTTTGAAATGTTTTTCACTTGCAGTGCAAATAAAATACAAATAACCAGCTGTGCTTTTGACTTTGACTTTGAGACGGACCATAGATTATGTACCATAGATAGTACATAGTAGCATTTTTAAATAGTTTTGCGAAAAAATCTTTTTTGTAAGGACTTATTTTTAAATGCACATCAAAAAACTTATCACCCATCAATTTTTTACTTAAATTAACCAAGGTAACACAAATCAAATCAAAATCAAATCTTAATTTCATAATTTTCATCTTCATCAATGTTCTGCAAAGCTACCATCAGACGGATTGCATCCAGGGGTAGGACAGTTCCATATATCGACAGATTTGGGGTAATTTCTTTCAAAATGCGACATCTGTTTTTTGCATCCAAAACAATTAGTTACCTTATGTCACCACAGATGGCGAAACCGGCGACACCATCGATCCTGATATAATTTGTGACTCAAAACTTAATAAATGAAATATAATTTCATTACCTAATCATTTTATTTAACACGTATTATAATTATTTGCAAATATTTATGTAGATTACAATCTGCGTAATAATTACAATAGCAAAACATTGAATTATTGATTTGGTAATGATTGTCAAATGTCAAATTGTCAGGTCAAAATTCAAATAATATGGCGACTGTACCCTGCGCTTGCGCTTGTTTGTAGTTTTCATTCAGTGTTTGTGCCTTTCTTCGTGAAATTAATCCGCCGATCCGCGTTGTGTTGAGTCCGGACAGGACTCCGTAGTGAAGTGTACGAATTATTTTGAAAACCCAAGTATTAATGTGCTCATATAGTTGGACTTGTTCAACAAACCGGATTTTGTCTGGCAAAATCACATATCATGGTGCGGATGAAATTAAAGCAGAGGCGCAAGCTTATAAAATAAACACAAGATAAATAAATAAGTTTTTTATAAAATAAAAGTTGTTTTTTTATGTATCCACTGTGTACCTTTTGAAATTGATGCTTCCTTACTATTTTACTTGTTTTTTTAATTTGATAAAGTTTTACTATGATTTTGTTACTTAGTAAAGAGAAAAGGTAAAATGATGTAAAACTTTATCAACTTCAAAAACAAGTAAAATAGTGAGGAAGCTTAAAGTATAGGTGCACTAATGCATAAGTAGTACCTATAGCTAGTTATGGCTATATATGTCGCAAGTTTGTGGATGCAAATAATAGATGGCGCTATTTATCCGATCAATTGACATTAGCGATCTTCAAAAAATTGTGCGAGCGGGCTCTCTATACCCGTTATATTACTTTACCCGTTATATTACTTTACTCTATGCTATCTACACGACTGAAGCGTAAAGTTGAAGTCACGATTGACTTCACACGATCAGATCAACCAGATCTACCAGAAAACTTGGCGCAAAACATAGCGACGCGGTCACGCTGCTTTATTAAAAAGAAACAAAACTGTTTTTTACATGTGTGTGTTGATATTATAGATATTTGTATAATTATTCTTTCTGTAGTAAAATATGCCGTCTCCATAGGTAAATTCTCGCAATGGTTTCTTCAGTGGTTTCATCTTTTTTTTTTTTTTTTTGATGGGTAATCATCATAAAATCCAGTGGCGTAGCTAGTCCTAGTGGGGCCCCGTATCAAATTTTTTTGGGGGCCCTTTGGACCCCGAGTGCGGCGAAGCCCAAAAAAAAGAGAAAATCAACAATTTTTTTTTTCAAAACTAAGAAAATAGCATCCTGACTTGCATCGCTTTAGCTGTCATTAATTTTACTAAGAGAATGTGTGGGCGATGTTGTAATTGCGATCATCACTGACTGGATCATGAAGGTTAAGACTTCAATGAAGAGCTAGAAAATTATAGCATCCTGAAAGGGTATTAGTTTTCATCGAAAAGCGAGCGAAGCGAGCTCAAAAAATTGGAGCTTTTTGGACCGTGTTACGTTATATTCTCAATTTATATTTTATCAAGAAGAACATTTGAGGTTGAGAAAAGATTTTGTTTTTGTTTCCTCGTCGGGGGCCCTTGTTAATCGGGGGCCCCGTATAATTGATACGATTGATACGGCGGTAGCTACGCCCCTGATAAAATCCCGCAACGTTGAAGCAGTTACTGCCAATGTCAAACTGTCATTATTTTTGATCTCACTCTCTCTGTTTTGTAAATAAACAAAGACGCCAGGACCGGCCGCATTGCAATCACCCGGCTATTTGTTTGAATTAAAAACTATTTTTTTCCTACAATACAAAACAAATAGAACATGGGTGAACCGGGTATTATAAAAAAGTTAAGTGAAGAAGTAGTCAACCGGATAGCGGCCGGAGAAATTGTTCAGAGGCCCTCAAATGCTCTAAAAGAGTTGATTGAAAACAGGTAATCTTACTTCCTCCTATATAAATGCGACAGTTTGGATGGATGGATGTTTGTTACTTAATCACGCGAGGACGGCTGAACGGATCTGGATAAAATTTGGAACAGAGATAGATTATGTTCTGACATAGGCTTTTTATCCAGATAGTACGATTCCGTGTGACAATTGAGAGCGAAGCCGCGGGATTAAGCTAGTCGTAGTAGTTAATAATCTGGCTTTCTAAATAAAATGAAAATTGTAGTATTCTATTCTGTGTTTTCTATTCCAGTTTGGATGCTAAGGCTACCAATATTGTAATAACAGTGAAAGCCGGTGGACTAAAGTACTTGCAGGTATTTTTTTTATTTACTCCAAGTTTACGCAGCTTATTTTTAGTCATCTATATTAATAAAGAGGTTGTAATAAAGAGGTTGTAAGTTTAGATGTTGATGGTCTTCCCCGAAACTACACATCTGATTTCAAAAACTCTTTGAGAGATGGAAAGCTGCAGTATTACCGAGTAATAGGATATGTTTCTTAGCAAATGACAGCGAGGGCAGGAGGTAGTAAATTAATTATGACTAGTCTAGTCATATTCGTTTTATTTTCTTGTCATATTATCTTACTCTCCATCCATCAATACCCATCCTTGCAATTGGAACTCATCATCATCAGCCCTGAATCACCCACTGCTGGGTAGAGGCCTTCCCTTTCTTCTGCCACATGTCCCGGTTCTGTGCGATTTTGACGATATTGACGACCCAACAAGCTCTAGAATTTTAGGTTTTAGAGTACACTCTAACAATTAATTTATGTTCAGATTCAGGATAACGGTACAGGTATCAGAAGTGAGGACCTAGAGATAGTCTGCGAGAGGTTCACAACATCCAAACTGCGGGAGTATGAGGATTTGAAGGAGATATGCACATATGGGTTCCGTGGGGAAGCCCTGGCAAGCATCAGTCACATTGCACATCTTACTATACTCACTAAGACTGCTACTGCTAAATGTGCTTATAAGTATGTATCAAAAGGCCCTATTTATAGATCTTGATTTTTATTATACAGGGTGGAATGGACACATATTCAGTACAGTCAGGAACATCAATATGTATATTTCCTTTACTAAATTTAAAAGCAATTTTCGGGAGAAATAACAATGGTTAATTGGAGATAGGATCTTTTTCATAAAAGGTATTAAGTGTTAACATATTGGTGCTTGTGACTGTACATCATGCTGAACACCCCCACACAGAACTTTTTCATCGGTTATTTAAAAAATCAACTTCCAGCCTGTATACAAAAACATTGACCACATTAGGTGTTCTTATCATTTTCTAACAGTAAAGAGTCAGATCAATAGAAAAAGAATATCATTTCATTTACCACAGCAAAAAATCCCCTTAATTGTAATTAAAAAACAACCATCTTACTAAATTAACTAAGGAATGGGATACTATACAGAAGCAACCAAATTCTTAGTAGAAAAACTTCATACAGGGTTTAAACGGACCCTTCACGAAGCCGTCAACCAAGCATTATGTACATCAAACTAAGTAACTCTACGCAAAAATTATTGCTGGGAAACGACTTTTTTTTTGGGTTGAAAAATCACGTTTTACGGTAGGATTCAATGTACCGCACTCAAAGTCAAAACATTGTGCTGATGGATGGGTTGAACAGTACGGGGGTCGTGGAGGTCTTTAAAGTAAAAATCTTACATTAAAAACATGTATTTAAAATAAAACTTGTGAAAAAGTTTGGAACTTTGACCCCCAGCTCTATCTCCGTAACTAGAAGGTTCCCAGGGATGGTCTAGAATAAAAAATGATGGGGAGAACAAATGCATTTCAGCTCCGTTAAGGGTACTTTTACTAAAAAATACTATAACGTAATTTTCAGGGCAGCATATGAAAATGGAAAACTTAAAGCCCCAATGAAACCATGTGCGGGCAACAATGGTACCCAAATAACAGTTGAAGATCTGTTCTACAATGTGATAGCCCGTAAGAAGTCCCTCCGGAGCCCTACGGAGGAGTACACTCATATAATGGAGGTGGTTGGAGGGTATGCAATACATAACAGCCATGTTGGGTTCACTCTGAAGAAGTTTGGAGAAAATACAGACTTGAAGACACCTATGAATTCTTCGGTCATTGAAAATGTTCGGATTGTGAGTATGATTTAAATCATGGATTAGTTATTCTTTTTTTATTGTAGTCTTAGTTATTTAGTAAAGTGAGGAGCTCGTGGCTAAATAATAACAGCCGCTCTTGCCTAGGTTCGTCTGTGGATGGGTGACCCTGACCACCCATTAAATACCGAGTTTCCTCCGTGCCTCGGAAAGCACGTTAAGCCGTTGGTCCCGGGTGTCATTTATAGATTTTTGACAGTCGTTAGGTAGTCAGTGGCCCAAAAAGTCTGACAGCCAGTGTTACCAAGGGGTATCGTATTACCCAGTACTAACTGGGTTGTGGAGGTCAGATAGGCAGTCGCGCCAATCGCCATGTAAAATACTGGTATTCAGCTGCATCCGGTTAGACTGGACGCCGACCCTAACATGGGAAAAGGCTAGGCAGATGATGAGTCTTAGTTATTTAGTACTAGCGACGCGCCCAGGCTTCGCACGGGTGCAATATACACAAAAACCTTCCTCTTTAATCACTCTATCTATTGCTAAAAACTGCATTCAAATCCGTTGCGTAGTTTAAAAGATCTAAGCGTACAAACAGCGGGAGCGACTTTGTTTTGTAGGTACTATGTAAAGATAAAGATTCGCAAGCACGACTGCCGAGCAATGAGGTCCTAGATTCGATTCCGAGGTCGGGCAAAGTATTATTGGGTTTTTCCATCAGGAATTTCTCTGAAGTTTGGATTTATGCCTGGTTGATGGAAATATGCTCGCCCCCTATTACATGGGACTTAAATATAACTGGCGAAATCTGAGTGTACTATTAGCTGCACCGCTGCCTAACCCTTGGCGGAAGTCCAGGCGCGATGTTATGTTATTTCTCCAAATAAATAAAAGAATCCTTTCGTGATATTCCCAGATCCATGGCAACGCAATAGCTCGAGAACTAATGGAGATAGAGCTGCAGGAGCCGACTCTGAAGCTGTCTCTACGCGGATGTATTACTAACGTCAACTACTCAAATAAGAAGGGGACTATGTTGCTGTTCATCAATCATAGGCTGGTGGACTCACTATGTAAGAGTTTTTTCATTACTTACTTGTATTAATTTTTGAAAGGTCATAATTGGTGTGTGTTGCCGACTCTGACTGTTTGATTGAATGAAATGATAAGCACGTGGGACGCTCCCAAGCTATTTTTGACGATGGACCTCACTAACGTTGGCAGACTGGGTGCTGAAGGCTCTGAGTGTCAATCAGCAAACTAACATCATGACTGTAACCCTGGAAGGCACAATATTACACCCAATCCATACAATTGTAGATACATAAAGGGTGTAAAAAGACCCTTAACGAAGCCGAAAGGTACTTGTTCTCCCCGTCATACCTGGGAACCTTCTAGTTACGGAGATATTGGGGGTCAAAGTTCCAACTTTTTCACAAGTTTTTTTTTAAATACATGTTTTTAAAGTAAGATTTTTACTTTTAACACCTCGACGACCCCTGTGCTATTCAATCCATCCATCAGCACAATGTTCTGAATGCGTTAGATTGAGTTCCGTAAAACGTAATTTTTGACCCCAAAAAAAAAATT
This sequence comes from Noctua pronuba, assembly GCA_905220335.1. NCBI lineage: Eukaryota > Metazoa > Arthropoda > Insecta > Lepidoptera > Noctuidae > Noctua > Noctua pronuba. The sequence goes on along the minus strand of LR999915.1, from coordinate 6,312,009 downwards.
TGTTTCCCGGCAAAAATTTTTGCGTAAAGTTACTTAGTTTGATGTACAGAATGCTTGGTTAACGGCTTCGTGAAGGGTCCGTTTACACCCTGTATACATATAATCAATCGACTGCCACGTTGGTCTAGTGGTCGCAAACGCGACTGCTGAGCATAAGGTCCTGGGTTCGATTCCCGGGTCGGTTAAAATGTTATTGGGTTTTACCATCAGGAATTTATCAGTAGCAGCCACGGAGTCTGGATTTGTACCCTGTTACATGAGGCTTAAACATAACTGGCGAAATGTGGAAGTACTATGAGGTACACCTCTGCTTAACCCTTCGGGGATTACAGGCATGATGTTATGTGTAAATTGAGTAATTAGGTTATACGAGAACGCTGCGGTTTAAAAGAAGATGTAGTGACAGAAATAGGAAAGAGTATGCTTAGATGGTTTGGTCATGTGGAGAGGATGAGTGAGAGGCGACTAATAAAAGGTATTTACAAGGCAGATGTGAGTGACAACGCCGGGAGGGGACGCCCTAGAAGGACATACACTGACCTTATTAGTGAGGTTCTTCGAAAAGGTCAGGTGCGTAGTACTCGCAACCGGCGTGCGTGTATGACCAGATGTATGAACGTGGACGAGGCAAAAGGATAATGTTCGTAACAGATGGCGTTCTGTGATTTCTGCCTACCCCACATATTACATTATTCCCCTATTGGAAAATGGCGTGAGTTCATGTATGTATATATTTTCAGCAATCAAAAAAGCTGTGGATTCAATCTACTCGACATATCTACCGAAAAACTCACACGCATTCGTCTACCTCAGTCTTGAATTAGGTAAGCTTGCCTTCATCATCAACTTCCTGCCCTTGTCCCTCCTGCCGTGTCCTCACACGATTCAACCATTGTTTCCTTGGTCTTCCTCTCCCTCTCCATCCATCAACATTAATATTCATCACTCTTTTAGTCACATTCGATTATTGTTGTCTATGCAAACAGTGTATTTTATATTATGATTTTAAGCTTACAATATCTTGTTCCTTGACACATGCCATACACATGTATCTTCGTTTTACAGATCCAAGAAACGTTGATGTAAATGTACATCCAACCAAACATGAGGTGCAATTTCTATACGAGGAGCAAATCATAGAGAAGATCAAATCTTGTATAGAAAGCAAGCTGTTGAGCTGTAACTCTACCAGAGTTATGTATACGCAGGTATGTAATAATGTAATGTAGTATAGTATGGTAGGTATAGTAATAGCAGTGATAGCCTAGTCACACCGGTCTCGAGTTCGAACCCAAGGCGTACACCTCGGGCTGCGGGACTGTTCGAAAGAGATACAGCGGCCCTGGAACACAAAGGGCAAAGAAGGAACATGGATGGGTTTTAGTCGGTACGAGTCTAACACTCTCTTCCACTCCGCCCAGAGCGGTAGGAGTCCTTTGATGATTTCCCATCCAAAAAAAAAAAGGTATGCACCTCTAATTTTTCGGATTCATGTGCGTATTGTATAATTATCACTTGCTTCGGTGAAGGAAAACATCGCGAGGAAACCAGCATGCCTGAGAGATATTTCTTGACGGCATGTAAATCCAAGTCAGAGGCCCATAGGCGGCATAAAACTCTGACACCAGGTTAGGCACTAACCACACGATAAAGAAAATCAGGTATGTTTCAGGAATTTAATACACAAATAGGATTACTACGCTTTTTCACACACACACGCTTTTTTACAGTTAGCATGGCTAGATCGAAATTGTTATTAGGACATAAGGCTTATGACCTTTCGTCACAGATAATATTGAGTTTAGTTGTACTTACATAGGCCAGGGAAAGTACGAAAGTACCTTTTTCCCAGTAGATTTAATCGCGTCTGCACCTGTTCAAAATAGTTGTTTCTATAGCATTAAGGAATTTATGGAATTTAAAAATTAATGTTAATTATGAATAAAAATGAATAATTGATTTTATATAATTGTAATAATATTAATTGTATTATAATAATTGGATAAATAGACTTAAGTAAATAATTTGCACGCTTGCTTGCAGGCCGAATACAGTGACTTTTAGGACATAAGATCTTTCCTTGTAATTTGTATGTATTTTCTAGCAGATAAACATTTTTGATTTGATTTGATTTGTTCAATGTATAGGACATTGATCTTTCTTATATCATCATCATCATCTCAGATCATCATCTTACTAAGGTAATAGTAATAGTCCTGACCGGTTTCGGACATGGCGCCAGTCTCAGCGGAGATAAGCCATCGGCGCAGGAGAGATGGTATAGTGCACAAGTGAGTGCGCAGGCGCAGGTGCAAAACTAAAACTCAAACTGAAACTCAAAGCATTTATTTCAATTAGACCATTACAGGCACTTTTGAAAGTCACAAAAAAAAACAAAGAGCGAAGCTGCAGTCACAGACACAAGGCATAATAACTTGTGAAGTTGCCCATTCCAAGGCGTAGATCTCTATGGAGAACAATGGGCAAGAATGCACTCTCTCTTTCCTCACTTTCGTATTACGATAACATGACAGCTTACTAATTAAGATTTCTTTTTACATTCCAGGCCCGTTTACCAGGCGCTACAATGGTTGAAGAAATCGTCAAAAAGACAACTGATGCCGCCAAAGCAAACCCTAGCTACATGGTCAGAGTAAACTCTGATGTACAGAAGATAGACAAATTCTTTCCCACAGTCTCTAAACCAAACGAAACAGCAGTTAACGATACTGAAATGAATATAGATGAAGAGAAAAATGAAGAAAATACCACTACAGTACCTAAAATAGTTGTAGAAACTACCCAAGATGACGAAATTCTAGAAAATTCGATAGTAGAAGAACCTAAAAATGAAAATAAAGAAAAGTATAAAACCCATACCGCTTTAGACCAAGCAAACTTAAGTTATATAGATCCAAAAGAATCGTTTAAAACAAGGACATTTAAGTATGAACGCATAGAAACTAAGTTGACCAGTGTGAAACAGCTAAGATTGGATGTAGAGAATCAATGTAATACGAATTTGAGAGAAATATTAGCGAATTTGATCTTTATTGCTTGTATTGACTGTCATAAGTCGCTTATACAACATTCTACGAAGTTGTATTTGTGTGATACTACTAGATTTGCGTAAGTATTAAGCATTGTTCATTAAAATGGGAAAAATACTTGACTCCTTGTGCGTGTCCACATCTTGACAGTCACATGAGCATATTTAGACACTCCCGTGATTATCGGTAGGCACTCCTGTGACCACATTCACTAGACCACATAGCGACTTGCGACTTGGACTTCTGTATAAGTCGCCTTGGAATGGGCAACTACAGTACTTTCACAAGTTATTATGCCTTGTGTCTGTGACTGTAGATTCGCTCTTTGTTTTTTCTGTGACTTTCAAAAGTGCCTGTAATGGTCTAATTGAAATAAATGCTTTGAGTTTGAGTTTGAGTCTCGACAAAGATAGACACTTATGTGACCATAGCCAGACAGTTCCGTGACTACATTTAGACACCTACGCGATCAAAGCTAGACCCACCTCAATTAACTATGTATAACCTCATGTATCAACATTAAAACAATCGCATAACGACATGTTCACACTTGCGTGACCACATTTAGACGCTCACGAGACCATAGTCAGACAGTTATGTGACCATATTTAGACACTCACATGACCACATGTAGATAGTCACGTGCACACAAGTGCCTTAAGTGACCACATAGCCCCACAGGAGTTTATTACTTGCTAAATCCAAGCCCAGCTACTGATCATTCAACATCAACGGTTTTATAAAAAAGAGGGTTTATTCTATTTCAGAGAAGAGCTATTTTACGAGACAATGCTGTACGACTTCCAGAACTTTGGTCTAATAAAGTTGTCCAGTCCATTGCCTTTAGAGGAGCTGCTTGTGCTTGGGCTTAGCTCACAGGAAAGCGAATGGGATCCTGAATTGGGTGCGTATTAATACCAATAATTCGTGCTTTGATAAGTGAAAGAACGCGCGGTCAAAAATAAATTATAATAAACTTGCAGCTTCGCTCCGGTTGTACAGGGGAGGGAGACAGCCCTCCACAAACTGACGGTGCATTCAGCTCCTTATTTTGAATCATATTCCACGGAATTTTTCTCCGGTTTTTTCTTTTCAGTTACTATTTCTTTATTTCAATGTTTTTAATTACATATCCTGTATACAGCACTCCATTTATGTAAATTATACGGCTAAAATTAAAAATCCAACAATTGATGTTGAAGTACTCTAACGAACGACGCGTAAAATCCGCTGTTCACTTCCTGCCTAGTTACAGAGTTCATCGAACTCGTCGTTGCGCTTGCCGTTCGCTACGTGCGTTTTGCCGCGGTAACGATACATTGCATATGAGGAAATAAAACAAATCAAATTCATTGGATTCCCATAACATTCCTGAAATAATTTCTTGTACCGGTCATCTTAGTATGATATACTGAATTCACCCCATCAGTTTGTGGAGCGCTGTCCCTTACACCCTGTATACGGTAGACTCGGGAATAATGTAGCTTCCCGTTAGTGAAAAAAAATTCTGAATCGGATCAGTAGTTCTAAAGATTACCCCCTACATACAAACTTATAAACAAATACCTCTTTATAATATTAGTATAGATAAATAAGTTAGTTCTGCAGAATGATTTTTTTGCTAGCTAATTCAATTTGACCCTGTGTATCATTTGGAAACAAATATTCGCGTCTGATACTGAATTTTAACAGACTCCTATATCTCGGAAATACGATGGTTTGTTTATCAGTATCACACAGTAATAATAACATTCTTTTTTTTTTCTTTGAAAATAACTGTTTATGTAACCAAAAATGTAAAGACGTGATATCCACCACCAACTCGCACTGGGCCCGCTTGGTGGATTACAGCCGACTCCTTCACTGCAGTGAGAACATTATAAACCTGTTTATAAGGTTCTTTTTTCAATGTTTCAGGTGAAATGAGTGACATGGCACAGCAAATGGCCGAGCTACTAGTGAACAAGCGCAGTATGTTATACGAGTACTTCTCGCTTGAAATAAATGGTAGCGGGGAGCTGTTGTCACTACCGTTACTGTTAGGTATGTATCACATTATGTCTTCTAGACCAAATGCTGAAGAATCTTTTACTTGTATTTAATTTTGATCTACTACCAATATGATAGTAAGGATTAGGACGTGAATCAGTAGGTACTTTTAACATCAACATATATTCCAAAAAATGTAATACTTACCCCCCTTTATTTTTGTATGTGAAATCATCAAAGGCCCCTCCCGCTCTGGGCACAGCAGAAGGGAGTGTCAGACTAGTACTGACTAAAACCCATCCATGTTCCTTCTTTGCCCTTTGTGTTCCAGGGCATTCATATAGTTGTAGGTGGGAAGTAGTAAAGTCCCCAGCAACACATCTATGTGTGTATTAGGTTTGAAGAACTACATAACAGCTACGCAAATAATTCGTGTTCATTACACCACAACGCGCGGTGCGTAGCTGGGCTAGGCTGTATGCTGAACAAAATATGATTTGCGGCCGGAATACGCGTGATTTACAGAATTGTAAGCATTAAAATCATCAATACAAAGCTCTAAGTTCATTCACTCCCATTGAATTAATTTTTCCATTAAAATTGTCATATTTTTATGATTATTAATAATTCTTATTTGTTACAGCTGCGAATCATATTTAAATCAACATACAACCTGCAAAAAAAAACTAAAAAAAAAAGAATTTCGCGGACTACCCTGGATTACGCCAATCGAGTCTTATACTGCTGATACACCATAAAACTATTAGTTTTTCCTCCTTACAGACGGCCACACGCCCTTCATGGGCGCTCTCCCCACCTACCTGGTACGCCTAGTCACCGAAGTGAACTGGGACAGCGAAAAGGATTGTTTCGACACCTTCAGCCGACAAACCGCCATATTTTATTCACAGCCGAATCCAGACACAACCCCTGAGAGCGTGAAGGCAGAGCAATGGAGACAAGAACATGTCCTATTCCCAGCTATAAGACGAAATTTCCTCCCGCCAACCAGTTTTGTTCACAATGGCGCTGTGTTGCAGATTGCTAGTTTAAATGATCTTTATAAAGTGTTTGAACGATGTTAATCTCTTGTTGTGTAGTAAGTATAGAAATAAAATGGTTATGTTGTTAAAAATTGGTTTCCTTTCTCTCGTATTCGGTACGAACTAGCTATTCAATTATGCCTGGGGAAAGATATACATACATACATATTATACCCACCCCTTTTTCACACGGGGGTAGACGCAAACTACTGAACTCCACCTGCTAAGATCCTTACATAGTCCTTTCGCCACATACACGCAAGTCCGGTGCGAGTACTATGCACCTGACTTTTCTCACTCCTGAAGAACCTCACCAATAAGTAGGCGTAAAAAAAATACACCCATACCAAGATAAATATAAAAAGAAACCGGTTATACTTTTCACTGGCTGAAAACAAAGTAGTAGTGTAAAAGTTGTCTTGCATGCTCGATAGATGGCGTTGCCGCGTTTAAATTCGCGCTATCGTTGTCTTCACTCGATTTGGTTAGGCTGCGGGGGTTTCAGTGACACTGTACAACAAACTTACAAACAGACACTTGGGAAATACTAGCTGTTGCCCGCGGATTTCATCCGTATGTCATTTTTGAAATGTTGCAGTCTTCGTCAGACTAAGCAACTTTATGTTTACATTGAAGACTGAAGTATTTACTTTATTATCCATCGGAGTCTTGCTAGTTGTTACTATACATACAGGGTTACTGCTGGTTATTCGACGTAATATTCCTTGCAGCGTCATAGTAGTGTCGTAGTGTTAAAATGCGTAAAAGTTCTACCGAAATTCAGTTCGGCATTCAGAATCTTGTCAAGACAGCATAACCGAAAAACTAAGTTTTTCATCTATAGATTTTAGCTTGCTTGTTAGTGAAGCTTCAAGGTTATTATTTTTTTCTGCTATTTCATAACAAACCTAGCTTTTACGTTCGATTCTGTCGTCCGGGTACTGTGAATTATTACGACTATACGCCTGTAATCAACGAAGGGTTCGGCAGAGGTGTACCTAATAGTGCACCCACATTTAGCCCGTGAACCTAATAGGGAGCGAAAACGTTGCCATCACCCGGGTGCAAATCCAGACTCGGAGGCTGCTACCATGAAATGCCTGAAGGAAAACTTAATAACACTGCCGGACATGGGAATCGAACTCAGGACCTTATGCTCAGCAGCAACATTTACCAACGTGGCTGAACGTGTACAGGTTAAAAAGCCGGAATAATGTGCTCCTTGATCCTAGCAAACTTTTAGGAGATTACATCATGCCTATAATCCCCGAAGGGTTAGGCAGAGATGTACCTAATACTACTCCCACTTTTCGCCAGTTATGTTTTAAGTCACATGTAATAGAGGGCGAGCGAGCCTATTGCCATCAACCGGGCACAACGGTTAGGAGACTTGTGCCCCGTATATTTGGATACAGGACTCGAAAATAAAACAAATATTAAGAATTAATGTTATGTATTAAAAATATTCGTATTAGTTCAATTACAAGGCAAATCAAACATTGCGCATAAAACAGATTGATTACATTCTTAAATATATTTCACTATGGTAAACACACTACATACTTTCATACACCCAATATAACTATTTATAAAACAATATAAGTGAAATAATTCTTCCAATCTATTAAGGAAATTGATTGATTTTTAGATTTGCATTCAAGAACGACGTAAACGCCATTTATAAATAGAGATTTTTTTCTGGTATAAAGAGCCAGACCAATGCACTCGGATACGTATTAATTTGACTGTCAGATACGAAACATCGATTATCTTTTTTTTTAAATCATGACGTGTACACATCATACTGATATTCTATTTACATAATAAATAATTGAATACATTAGATATTACCCGAGTGCATATAATCAGCACTTACATTTTGTTATCAAGGGATAAAATATAAAAAGATTCACATGTTTTCTATTCAATTTTTAATTAATTTGAAATAAATTTCAAAAAGGCAAATCTTCGCAAAAACAAATGCGTTTAAATGCTTTATCGTAACGACTATTTACATTATTGTGAACACACAATTATATGACAAACTATGATTTACAATAATTTTTGTTTTTGGAAGTTCAATTTTCGTGCTACATTCTAGCTTATTCTGATATATAGCCTAGCGTTTACTAAGCTTCAAATCTAATGGGTTTATTTCATTGTCTGAAGATATACTAACTCCCCGATACATGGAACAGTATTCGTAAAAATATATTTAAAAAGAATATTCGGGCAATGTAACATAGGCGTAGTGCGACTCTTTAGTTATTAGCTGGAGCCGTGCAAATAATCGGTTTAGTTTAGTTATTAGTAAAGAGACTGTTTGCACGGTTTTATAACTAAAGACAATTAGAAGTTTTTAAATTAAGGCTATTCTTGTTAGCAACCGGAAGATTCAACATTAAAGCTATTGTTGACAATTATTATAAATATGAAAATACATACAAAAGACACACAAATTTAATACTGAACGAAACGATTTTATAATATCACTTATTACTACGCAATAATAAACGACTTATATATTGCTTAAATTATTGCTATCAACACTGAATTTGGAAGATAGATGAGTTATCAAATCTTGTTATAATCTCGCAAAAAGATACTGCTGGCTTCCTGTAGGCATAATCTCGAAGTAACGTTTGATGGGTTTGATGGGTCTTGTTATATTGGACTAAGAAATATAAGGTGATCGAGAGCAAACAAGGTTCGCTGTCCGATTTGTTGCTGGATTTTTCTGTCAAGCTGCGTCCATATTGTGAATGCGAAGATTCGTTTGTGAGCGTTCATTTGGATGTGGAAAAGTCAAAGACCAAATTTATGGAGCAGTACAACGGCAATTATGTTAATTGGCTTTTCGTACTAGTTCGGAAAAAGAGTGATATAAGCTGATGGTTGGAGAGGGAGAGGAAGGCCAAAGAAAAGATGGATGGATTGTGTGAGGAATGACATGAAAGAGAAAGAAGTAAATGATGCCGTGACGTCTGACAGGGAGGAATGGAAGAAGAAAACGTGTTGCGCCGACCCCAAGTAGAATGGGACAAGGGCAGAAAGATGATGATACTGGTTCGGTATGTGCTGGTTCGAACGTATAAGTGTTCGCTAACGAACGTACGCGTACGAACGTTCGCGCAGAATAGTTCGCAATGTGGATGAAACTTGAGAAAATATTCTATAGCACTCTGGGATTAATTCGTAACCGGTAATTGACAAATTGAAGTCTCGCAACTTAGAACTAACAACGATTCACCACAGCATTTCAAGAAAAACAGACAGAAGACAGGATAGATGGTGTGGCAGATAATATGGCTAAGATAATTTCTTTTTTTGGGACAAAAATTTCATAAAGCCTCATTTACATTGGTCAAGTACAGTGGCGAGTAGCAACTCCAAGTACAGCGGCATGTACCTAGCCAGTGGCTGTTTACTCGCTACTGTCCGATCTTAATTATCTCATCATTTGCCTAGCCTTTTCCCAATAATGTTGGGGTCTGCTTCCAGTCTAACCGGTTGCAGCTGAATACCATGCAGCTGCCTATCTGACCTCTATAACCCAGTTAGTACTGGGTAAAACGATACCCCTTGGTAAGACTTGTTATCAGACTTTCTCACCCACGGAACTTACTTACTTCACTAAACACTTGACCAATGAGGAACATTACGCAAAACTCAGCGTAGGGGGCGCCACTAGCACACAAACAGTAACAGTGTGTTTATATTATTTGTTATTTCTATAGAATACTGTGACATTTTTCAAAGGGAAGCCGGTAGGAATCGAGTTCTATGGTTCCTTCGCCGCTGCTAATTTGTCTTGATTCAGGCTTAACTATACGACGAAAACAATAACTTTTGTAGTATAAAAGTGGTTACACTGAAAGTAATAATAGTCCTTTTCGGATTTAAAATGTGTTGAACATATTTTCGAGTGTTTTTTTGCTATAAAGTCTTTCCAACGTGTAGCCGCTTCCCATAGTTTTCGTACTTTTGTTATACGCAGCACTGATGCATTATTGTATTAAAATATTCTCTTCCCTATTTGAATCTCAAATTATTAATTATTATAATAAAAAAATAATAATAATACCAGCCTGTTACTGTCCCACTGCTGGGCAAAGGCCTCTTCTCATATAGAGAAGGCACGAGCGTTGATCACCACGCTTGCTCAAGACGGGTTGGCGATTTCAGACTTATATTAATTATAAGTCCAGGTTTCCTCACGATGTTTTCCTTCACCGATGTCTGTGATGTCCAAGATAAACTCAGAAAGTACATATGAATTGAAAAAGTCACATTGGTACTTGCCCGGATTTGAACCCACAACCTCATGCATGAGAGGCGAGGCCTTAACCTCTGGGCCATCACGACGAACCAATAATTAAATTATTATAATACTCTTCGAATATTAATCCCGCTTTGAACGAACTTGTCAACGAACTGTTTACGGTTTGCGCTAGTGCTGCACTCTGGCGGCAGATCATTGCAGTAATACTCCCAATAGAACATTTTATAGTTAAAGCACTTCACAATATCCTGACTACAATAATAGCAGAATAAATAACTGTTAGTCGTCGTTATACGTGATGTAAGCGTTGAGGTAATCTCCGGGAGCTTGCGCTTCGTAAGCGAGCAACTTGTTTGGCGGCGGCAATATCAGCGGGGTCGACATACCCGCTGTCTCCAACTCCTGGAACAGATACATGTTGTTTAGTTACATGAAAATCATAACATGAGCATGTCCTAATAGACAGATGTGTTGCTAAGGACTTTACTACTCCCCAGCTATAACTATAAGAATGCCCTGGAACACAAAGGGCAAAGGAACATGGATGGGTTTTAGTCAGTACAAGTTTGGCACTCCCTTCCACTACGCCTAGAGCGGGGGGGGGGGACAGGTCATTTGAATATTTACCATCCGAAAAAAAAATCATATCCAAATTTAGCCAGTTACGTTTAAGTCCCATGTAAAAGGTGAAGAGAATATTGCCATCAACTGAGCACGAATCCAGACTTAATTTTTTTAAAAAAACAGTAACTTTATTAGTTTCAAGCAAAGATTCAAATCGTTCACTTAGAAGAGTGAGCTCGCGTATTTTTTTTTAATGGCATCTGGCAGGACTACCGCTGGCTACTGGTTAACCGGACTATCCTGTGGGTGTCTTGAGTGTTAGGCCTCCAGCCAGGGCCAAATAACTTACAAACTAAGCGACTACACACTCTCGGGCCCCCCTGTGGGGTACGAGCCTCGGTTTAGGGCGTCGTTGTGGAGGGCAGCAAAGGGACAAGCTGGATCTGAGTGCGATCATTATTTAGGGGCTGATTTAAAAGTACTGGCTCAGCATTGCGTGCTGGCTCGAGCTAGGGGGGGGGGGCTGGCACATCCTCAGGGAAGTATAAATACGATTTTCAGTATGAGTGAACGAAACCATGGCTCCTTTTCTTTATATTTATGGACTAATGTCTGGTCATAACTCATTCCAATGATTTTAAACTATGAGAACAATAATACCTTGCGTCGTTTCCGATTCTTTTTATTCCAGGGAGCGTAAGGTATCTTGAGGTGGACGGTTTGTATGTGCAGCTTGACGGCGCTGCTCTGAGTGAAGCGACGGTTGCAGTGCTGGCATTGAAACCGCTTCTCACCGGTGTGGACCTGTAACGTTGATAAGGCAGAGTCAAGTCAAGGAGCTTGGGAGAATCTTAAAAGAAACTGACAAATAGTAAAAAATCGTTGAAAAATTTGTAGAAAATCAGCCTTCTTCTAAGGTCGAGGAACGTGTCGACTGGGGAAGGAAATGTGTGAATAGGGCAGCATATGTGAATAGAGCACGAATATGTGAATAATGCTGGAACAAAAATAGGGCATGAATATGTGAATAGGAAAGGATACATGAATAGGGCATGAATATGTACATAGTGCAAGGAATATGTGAATAGTGCAGGATATGTGAATAGGGCAGGATATGTGAAACGGGCAGGATATGTGAATAGTGCAGCATATGTGAATAGTGCAGCATATATGAATAGGGCATGAATATGTGATTAGGGCAGGATATGTGAATAGGGCAGGTTATGTGAATAGGGCAGGATATATAAATAGGGCATGAACATGAGAATACGAATCAGGCAATAAATGTGTTAATGTGGCTAATTGCAAATGGGGCCGACAATATTATGGTAATGGGGCTGATAATATGTGACAAGAGCTTTAAAAAGAACTAGGAATGGGGTTAATTAGACCGAGAATGTGAGCGTATGCATGTATAACAATAGAATACTTACGACAAGATGTCTGTCTCTGTTGCTGGGCATGTTGAACCGACGGTCGCAGTGCGGACATCCGTACGGCTTCTCATTTGTGTGTGTTCGCATGTGGACTATCAGGTTCGCGTATTGCTGAGGAGAATACAACAATCAAAATCTTAAGTGAAAACAAAGGAAATAAATCGTAGATTCGATCATCGTAGGCTCAGCAGATATTCAAACCATAATTTAACATCTTCTACTGAAAGTAAATTTTACATGAAATTGGTTGAGTTTGGTAGACAAATAGATAGATGATCGTTAGACGTTTTCATATGGTATTTTGGCTGTAACTTTTTGTATCTTAAATAATAATGGTTTAAGACGTCACGTTAGACCACCTGGACAATTAACATACTTGTTGCGAGTGGAGAGGGTTGGCCTTTTTATTGAGTTTTTTGTGTAAATGGTATATTCACCCTGGTGGTATGCCCGCACACGTCACACATGTAGCGCTTGAGGTACTCGGTGTCGGGGTGTTCCGACTCGTAGTGCTTGCGCGCCTGCACGTCGTTTGATAGGAACTTGCCGCACTGGAACGTTATAATATACGTATTAAAAATCTGTTTGGCGAGGCGAACATAAGACCCTCCTCCCCCTGAACCTCCACCTTCCGTTTCCACCTGACCCAGCCATCTTGTTAAGCTCGTCGGTCCATTTCACAAGGGGACGTTACCCGCTACGACCGCGTGGCGGCAGACGCGGTCTCAATTGCTCAATTGGCCGTAGATCGGTTTGACAAACATGGCCATCCCATTTGAGTTGTAGTCGTACACAAAGCAGCGGTTATTTATTGGTCCATAAAAACCTTACGTAAAAATTGTGTATTATTCAGAATTAGAATCAGAATATTTATGTGTAAAACATAGGTATTTACATAAAGGTCTCAAGTTAATTAAATGGGCGCTATGTTTTGCCGTGAAGGCGTACAAATAGTATAGAAAATAAAAGCAAAAACACAAAAACAACAAAAAAACTAACAGAAAAAGCAAAATAAACAAAATTAAACACTTACAAGAAAAAAAAAAACAATTTTAAAATAAACCTAAAAAAAGAAACAGACTTCTTAAAAATATTTAAATAATTACATCAAACGTATGTATTGCACACGAAATGTTAAAAAATATTATTTATAAAGTCTTCTACAGTATAATAACATTTTTCAATTAACAGCGAGTATATAATTTTCTTAAACTTTAATAGGGGCAAATTTTTTAATGAGGATAATATTTTGCTAGCAAGGGGACAGAACGCATTAGCTTAACAAGAAAATGTAAAAAAAACATAGTTAGTTAGTTATAGTTGTTGTTTGTTTGTTAGTTATAGTTATAATCGCATAGTTACCACTTCACAAGTGCTAGAGGTGGTGAGTCCGTTGTTGACTATCTCGGAGCACGCGCCGCGTCGCGGTCGACCTCGCCCGCGAGGCTCCTCGGACTTAGTGCGACGCGACGGCTTGATTGAACTGGAATAATAGGAGTAGAGCCATAAATAAAATATGAAAAGTTTGTGTTCTCACGAATGTTACAATAAATGCACAATTATTCAATGTAATGTTACGATGAACTAGGTTATGCGTCTTCCTTTCATAATTAAATGTGGGACATCGAATCTTAGGGTGGTACCACATCAATCGATCGATTAGTGTGGTAACACTTCTTAGAATGATACACAAGTATTGGTCACAAAGACATGCTTTACACATCAGAACTTATTTCAGACTTCTTTGTTCGACAATTGTTTGTTTTTAGTTTTATACAGGAATAGATAATTTTCATTGTTTCTCTTCATATCAATCTTTAGCTTTTCATATTATACTTTCCTTATACTATGTCGGGGTCGGCTTCCAGTTTAACTGGATACAGTCGAATACCAGTATTTAACATGGACCAACTAGCTATCTGACCTCCACGACCCACCTAACAAGTTAAGTTAATGGGTAACACTTGGTGAATTAGTTGTCAGATTTTCTGACTTTGCTTCCTGTCTTTTGATCAGGTACTATAGTAATATAGGATGTAAACAGATCACGAAGCCGTCAACCAGTAATGCTTGGTTGACGGCTTCGTGATCTGTTGAGTCGAGTCCTCCGCCTTGTCCCATCAAAGGCACATTAAGCGTCCACATAGTCCTAACAATATCTCACAGGTCATTTGCTTTAAAATAACCATTATCGACGTAGGTATTACGCTACTAATTGAACCAATACGTGATCAATCTTCAGAATATTCCATTTAAATTGATACCTTCGCGAGGACTCATTAAAGTGGTCGGTCTATAAAGCGTGTAACAAGACTCTTAACGAAGCCGAAAGGCACTTGTTCTCCCCGTCATTGCGATATTTTTTTTGTTCTAGACCATACCTGGGAACCTTCTAGTTACGGATATACAGGGTGTAAACAGACCCTTCACGAAGCCGCTTCCGAAAGGAAATCGCTGTCAACAGGCTGAAAGACAGGTGCTTGACTCAAGATGGATTCCGTATATTGATACAAAACAAATAATAAGGGAATAATTTCATCCCAATTTAGGGTTATCTATACAGGGTGTAAACGGACCTTTCACATCGCATTCTGTACATCTTACATTAAAAACATGTACCTATTAAAAAAACTTGTGAAAAAGTTGGAACTTTGACCCCCAATATCTCCGTTACTAGAAGGTTCCCAGGTACGGTCTAGAACAAAAAAAAAATCGCAATGACGGGGAGAACAATCAGGTGTACTCACAGGTTAGTAGTAGCATGTTTGTATGAGCTGCCCAGATGCGTGGTGAAGGCAGCGAGCGACATGAACTGTATCTGGCAGTCGGCGCAGTAGTGAGGGTCGGCAGTGTTCAACACCATCTTGTTGCTTTGTTCTATTTCCTGCAGATTATGAGGATTAGCGAAGATTCCAGAAAAAAATAAGGCTTTTGTAAAAAAAATAAGGATCTTATGGCCAGTTACAGTAAATTGGCACTTTTCTGACCATAATTGTGAAGAACGGGTCTCCCTTGTTTGACCGAAAGGAATTTGACAAATTTTTACTTCCCAAAAAATTTTTCGAATAATTTCATTTGCCAAATTATTTACTTAGCAAAAAATCTATTCCCAAAAAATTGTAACGCAAACCTATCGTTTGGGAAGTGAACGTTTAAACTATAACTTGTTTACCAACTAGTACTTTTAACATTTTTTATTTAGTCAAATATTTCAGTTGGAATAACAGTTTTTACGCAAAATCAAATAAGACAAATTCTAAACAGGTTATAATAATATGAATATTAACTTTTCTTTTTTTTAGTTAGTTGCGTTTTTTGCCATATTTTTTTTCTATATAATGTAGTTGTTCCTGGCTGGAGGTCACAGTTTTAACCTAACCTAACCATTTTTTTAAAAGTAAGTCAGAGTTAAAACTGTACCTAACCTAACCTAACCTAATCCTAATCTAAATAGTTCAGTTCCGGGTAACTTACTAAAAACAATCTCTTTTTTCTATTAATGCAAGTCGTTTCTGGCGTAGGAGGTCACAGTTTTAACCTAACCTAACCTACCCATTTTGTATACCATATTTTGCATTAAACAAATGATTATATTAAAATGAAATTGCATTTTTAAATTATATAATTTCCAAAAAATCTTATTTTTGCTTTAATATTTTTCGTCTTAACAAATCATTTCACCAAACGTTTATTGTCTGAAGATTGTTTGCTGTAATAAATCATTTAAGTAAAGACTACATGCCATAATGACATTATACTTGGTAATATTTTGCCAAGTAAAAATTTGACCAAATAAAAATATGCGTACTAAAATCATTCGAAATATTGCAATGGTATAAAAAAAGGTTGCTAAAACTTGTTTGGGTAATGAAATTTTGTCAAAATCTTTTCGGCAAAACGGCAGGCGGATTGAACCGGTCAGAATTTTTTTCGCTTATATCTCTTAAACTAAGCACATTTTGTGGACCACATTAGATGACAAAGTTGAAGAACATTAAATTTCCTAAAACTTCTTGGAGAACCAGATTTCCAAGCCCAATATTAACGGAGATATAGCCGATCAAACTTAGACAAAGTTTCTTAAAATGTTAAAAATAGCAAACTTTTTATTCCCATCATTCCTATGTTAATTATGTTGATCACTCATCAATATCAACGTGTTGGAAAACCTATAACCCTCTCCCCCCCAAACGTGACGATGTCCCACTATAATGCACGAAATGTTGTTATAAGGAACCCTATCTAACAAACAAAATAATAACATATTTAACGCACCACAGGACAATATCATAAACAATAACATGACTTACCTCTTCACTATGAGTAAGTTGTTTGTGACAATACAAGCCTGAATCGCTCACAAAACTGTGTCCGCAAATAGTGCATAGACACATGGACGGATGTTTTATTCTTATATGAGTTAGACGCGTTGAAGCCTTCCTGTAAACATTGAACCATCTTACATGAAATGTACTGAATAATGAACTATATATACACGTTAAATAGAGTTGGAAATAATGTGCATGAGATGATTGCCAATAGTGTATGTTCGTGTATGCTACTTCCATCTTTATTACAGGTCTGTTTTAGTTCCTTTTTCTATTGTGTTGAATAAAATAATAACTTACATGAATTCCTTCTTGCAATGAGGACACTCGTATGTCACGTTTTTATGCCATCTGTAATGCATGTGAGCTTGACCTCTGGAAAAAAAATACACACGACATATTGTTTTTTTTTACATGCTATATTGAGTATTGCTAGCTAACAATTAATACAAAAATATCGAGTTTTCAAGTAGCACTCGAAAACTAGTAATAATATAGCTTAATCATGATACCTAATTAATGCTGTGGAAATGCGTTCCTTGCGAAGCATGTAATATGGTGTAACTTTGATTGATAAATTGAGGAATGAGGTTATACGAGAAAATTGAGTTTTAAAAGAATATGTAGTGGCAAAAATTGAAAAGAGTATGCTTAGATGGTTTGGTCATGTGGAGAGGATCAGTCAAAGGCGACTAACAAAAGGTATTAACAAGGCAGTAAGTGGCAACGCCAGGAGGGGACGGACGCCCTAGAAGGATTGACCTTATTAATATTGGTGAGATTTTCAGAAAGGTCAGGTGCGCAATAGCGTAGTACTCGCAACGGGCGTGCGTGCCTGACCAGGGGGCCTAAAATGCCACGTTAAAATTTTCAAATGGTCACAGATGCTGTTAATATAATGAATTGTTATTTTGTGACCATTATGCGAATTGTAACGTAATTCATATTATTATCCTATTATGATTCTGCTGAAGCGGTAATTTTAAACCCCCAGGTGTATGAACGTGGACGAGATGAAAGGAGTTCGTAAAGACAATCTCTTCAGATGGGGTTTCACGGACGGCTCACATCTCAAATGTGTATGCGGCGTGTCTCCACAGACAATGGCCCATCTTCCATCTTGCGCTGCAAGCCCTAACACCTGCGCACTTGATCTTATGACTGCATCAGCGAGCGGAGTTCGCATAGCTGAAGAAGACCGCTTTGGGGAAAAAAGCATGTATGTATGTCATCGGTCTATTAAAGTTTCCACTACAGGGCCACAAGACACAGGCCTCCGCTCTTAGTAGCAGTTCCGTAATGAAATAACAGGTTAGAAAATAATTACCTATTACAACACACGTAGCTGCATAGCTGGCAGGAGTACTTGAACAAGTGAGTGATGTTCATATGTTTGTAGAGCTTCCTCTGATCCTTGAAGTGTATCTTGCAGATATCACACTGCAAGGGACCTGATTGTGCCTGAAAATAAAGAGGGAAATATTTTCATGTTTTTCCATGTTTTCCAACATCAGCGATTCGAACAAATTGTAAAAAGCCACTGCTGAATTTACATTGCCACGGTTGCAGCTTTACGACTCTTTTTTTATTTTTTTGGATGGGAAATCATCAAATAACCCTCCCGCTCTGGGTGGAGTGGGAGGGAGTGTCAGACTTTTACTGACTTAAACCCATCCATGTTCCTTCTTTGCCCTTTGTGTTCCAGGGCCACGGTATCTCTTTCGAACAGTCCCGCAGCCCCGGAGCGTTAGGACTCTCAAACATAAAACATAATAAACTTTATATCAATTAACTGATGCCTCGTTGGTCTACTGTATACTCACAGGATCATGTTTCTTCATATGCTTATTATACGTCTGCATACCCCTGAACCCTCGATAACACATATCACACTGATACCTCGCTGACTGAAAATTCCGTGATTGCTGTCTCTCTTGGACCAATCGGTACTGTTCTTCATGGCCAATAGGGGAGTAGATGAGGAAGTCTTCAGGCAATTTCCTATTCTTTTTAACAGGTTTTAAGGTAACAACTCCTTTGACACGCTTGCCTCCTCGTGTTTGCAACCATTTCGGACGTGATTCGTACCAGTTCGCGTTCTTTTTGCTACCGTTTTGTAAATGAGTCCAGATGTAGTGCTGCTTTGCTGATGATCTGGAATATTATTAGTTTCAGTTCTTCTTTCTGGTGTGGTTAGTGCCTAACCTGGTGTCAGAGTTTTTATGCTGCCCATAGGCCTCTCGAGAGAAATATCTCTCAGGCATGCTGGTTTCCTGAAGATCCTTCACCGAAGCAAGTGATAATTATACAATACGCACATGAATCCGAAAAATCAGAGGTGAGTGTCTTGGGTTCGAACTTGAGACTTATGAATTGGCAGTCCGACGGTCACACCACTAGGCTATCACTGCTAGTTTCAGTTCATGGGAATCTATTCAAAAGATGGCGGGACAAGACAGTAGCCCTGAAGCAAAACAGCTGGAAGTCATGGGAAGGCTTTCACTCTAGAGTGGAATTACATTGGCTGCCAGTAATTAGTACTAAAATGCAAAATATATGTTACAGGAATAATGCCGTAGTAAACATCAGTCTAGCCGTTTCGGAGATTAGCCAGTACAAATAAATAGACAGACATTTTCTTTTGAATAAATTAATTAGAATGCATGGCCTTTTGGCATGACTATAATATCATAAATTATGGTTTCTTTGATGTTTACAGAAACAGCATGTGTAAAAAACCTTACAAATGCTGTTTCTGTAAATCTTGGTCATCTTGTTCCCATTTACTATTAAACTAATATTAGATTAGATTTAAACTACTTACCTATCAAAACTGACTTCAGGACATTTTCTACACAAATACTTAAACAGATGTTTATCGGTCATATGAGTTTTTAGTAAAAACTCGGTTTTGTAGTAGTACTGGCAGAGTCCACAGTGATAGTTGCCACTTACATGCTGAAAACAAAAACAAAATGATTGATTGGATTGTTACGGGTAAAATATAATAGTTATTGAAGAAAAATCTACAAATCCCACAAAAGTCTGTTTTTTTAACCTTCATTTTGGAGACAGTCCAAAATTATTATTTTTTAAACTTATTGTAGTGCAAATCTTGGCTTTTTTGGTGCTAAAACTGTTCTGTATACTTTTTAAAATAAATAAGAGCAACCACTACTTTTGCAACATCATTGGTAGTACTGCAGCTAGCCTAACTTTGAATGGAATAACATTGAAAATTAGGGCCTTCTTGCAAACTGTTATTGCAATGCACCAATGATGAGTATGTGATGCTAGCTGAGAAATGAATACAGGTCATTATTATTATCAGTATTTCAGCCTATAATCACACACTTTATGAAGATTATACTCATCAGCTGTCTAGCCTTTTCCCAACTGTGTTGGGGTTGGCTTCCAGTCTAACCAGATGCAACTGAATACCAGTATTTTACATGGAGTGACTGCCTATCCAACCTCCACAACCCTTGTTGGTACTGTGTAATATGATACTTCTTGGTAAGACTGATTTCAGACTTTTGGGCCACTGACTACCTAAAAGTATACTAGTACTCTTGAAATAGTTATAGCATGCAAGAGAACCTAATTCTGTACTCAATGCTTCAAAATCAAAATTTCAAAATAAACGCTCACCTTATCATGCATCCGTAAATGTACCTTCATCCTTTCTTCATTGTTATAAGCCTTATTGCAAATCTCACAATGGTATTTACCCTGTGTGAACATTTTGTATACCTCAATTGCAGCTTTAGCCTCTTTCACAGAAATCGGTATCAATGTGGCATATTCTTCATCCATATCCGTCCCATCAACAGCCATATTGTCAGGGTTAAGGGATAATGATAGCTCAGGGAATTTGTCAATATCCTGATCACTATCAAAGTTATCATTATCTAAGAACGAATCTGGTATTTCGGAGTCTTCTGTTGTACCGCAGGCAAAACCACTGGACTCGTCTTTGGCTACTTCATCTTCAACCGGTATCTCCTCATGTTCCATTTCTTCAATGTCTGTTTTGATTTTATCTTCAGTAAATTCCAACTCATTAGGATTTGTTATTCCATCAAAGGTGAAATCGGAAGAGAGCGTACTGCAGTGAAGTACAGCTATTTTGTGTTTGGAAGAATTACACCAATCAATACGGTTTTGTTTTTTCCACTGGAAGGTCACTTTTTCATAGTGAGTTTTATCTAAAGTCATGTACGATAGGGGCGGCATGATACCAAGGTGGTTGCGGTTTAAGTCTTCAAGATTTGTTTGACTAATCTATTAAGTAGAAAAATGGTCATGATTAATTCACAACAACATATTTTACGAGATGTATTTTTACTGTTTTTAATTAAATTACCTCTTTGTTTCTGCTTAAAATTTCTTTCAAAGCGTAATGAGCTCGGTGACATTTATCACGAAATCTTTTGAAATTTCGCACAACCGCTGCACACTGAAAACATAAATAATCCGGCATGCCATCTCCGTGAGAAGTCTGTAAATAACAAAACCAATTATATATTTGAACCTGCGAGTTATTAAACCAGAACATTTATATATTTTTATTATAGAAACGGATATAAACAATGCATACCTTTAAACCAGAAATCAAATGGAATTCATGTCGTAATTTACCACAGTTCATGCTAAATAATTTAACATCTGTGCTGAAACACACCATACATGCTTTCAGATTGTACATTATGCTAAGATCTATCTCATCGTCTCATAAAAATCCAATTTTCTAAATAATTACGGCCCCAAGCATTTTGTTTGATTGAGTTGACATTTGTTTGACAAAGAAACTAGTAAAGTGACGTCTGATCTGACAGAAACGACTGACGTTTGTGATTTCACCACGGACAATACAGTTTTTTTTTATGGAAGGAATGTTTACTATAATATGTATACGTCACCGAAAAATTGTAAATTCCGTTAGATTATAATCTATCTCGAGAGATTGTAATTGCAAAAAAATGCTGGCAATTTTAAGTCTTACAAGTTCATTGTCAGCTTCTGCGATGCTCCACAGTGCTTGTACAGTGCGATAACAACACTGTGGTAGCTTACTTGCGCAACGAGGGGGGGGACAATATCAAAACCCCTGATGAATATTACAAAGAAGGTTTTGTAGGATCTGAACCAACACAATTTCGTTCTAAAAGTTTTTCCCATTCGGACGATCAGCCAGATCGTCTTTCTCGGTCGGGCTGCCGTAGAGGCGCAATATCTCGATGCACAGAAATAATATTTCGGGGAATTCCGGTAATAGACCTTTTTACCTCAGAAACGGTTCATGTCGTTGCCAACTAGTATTTCGCTGGACTTGAACGACAAACAAGCCATTTATCACGATAAGTTTTCGATCGAATGGAACTACCAGCTAGCGTGGGTATTCCCACCACCTTCTCTGGTTCCAAGAGTAGGTTAGTTAGTACCTACTCTTCACCTCAATCGAGCGACCGGAATTTTCTTTTTGGTGGTTCCTCGGTGGCACCGAGTTTTCTGGAGAGGAGACATGAAGAAACGAGCAATAGGTTCTCCCTTCACTATTCGGAACCAGGACCTAGACTAGATCTGGACTAATATCTAGGCTTGGTATGTGCGAACAGGACACAAGCGTATGTCATGATGATGGACTTCCCGACTGAGGTGCGCGGTTTTTATGCAGCGAAAATGTATATAGATTAAAAAAAGATTTTTAGCGATACCTTTTATGTAAGCTCTGGCAGGTGAACAAAACAAACGTGATATAAAACATCTAATCTTTATTGTAAATTTCCTTCCACAACTCTGAATATAAATACCGTCTTCAAGTAATAAACAAATATATGAAATAGGCATAGGGAAGTGTTTTATTTTTGAAAGCAGAAGGAATAATTACTTAAAAAAAACAAATTAGGACAAGAAAACCGTTTATTATTATTTACACATTTATTTCTTATGAATAAGCAACTTAGAAATTGATCACAATCTACACTAAACTGAACCGAAAAAAAAATTAGGCAACGATTACACACTTAGCTTGATGCAAGTTGACACCATGTGACCTTAAATTGGCCGACCGTCGTTCTGAAGACAACCGTCGCTGCCAGCTCCAAGAAGCAAATGGACTTCCCGACTTAGGTGCACGGTTTTTATAGATAGCAGGGGGTAGCTATGAGTTGTAGAGAGGGTATTCCTTACACGGCCTCTCCTGACTGCGTGTCAACCATGATACAAGCTTCATGAGTGGTGCCGCTGGAATCCGCGACTTCTGGTCTGGAACATCAGCATTTAGCAGATGCATGGACGGCCCAACCGCATGGGCAGGGCCTGCCTGTGCAGACTCATCGTCATCTGGACTATCATCTGTAAACAAAGACATATTAGGACCACAAAGACTGACTTAGTTAGGTTCATTCGGCCTTTCATATCTTCTCTCAATCGGCACTAAACCAATTCAGGCATCAAAGTATTAAACAGTTCACGTACTAATCACACATCCATCATTCTAAAATAAGGCAGAGAAGTCACCTTTGAAATAATCGAACCTGCGTAAACTGTCTCGACAAGTTCAGACATCCACAGTCAATTCTTCTACAGTTTCTGTGGCAGGTACTTGTAGACCTGACAAGCTATCTTCCTCCCCGCCAACACCCTATTTTAATAAAAACAATAATTGAGTATTAGTGCTTACTTAACACCTTCGGCGCCAAGCATGATTTCCAAAATCACCCTTTTTTTGTATTTGTTTTTTTTTTCTTTATTTGGTTTTATTTATTGTATTAATGTGTTTTAAGCTTTCATCTTCCTTTTCCCTTCTTTTTTTCAGGTTTTTCAGAGTGTGTATCATAAATGATACACTGGCCTACCAAATTGTTTTGTGTGTTCTCATATCTCCAGGGCCATGTGTATCATTTATGATACACACTCTGAAAAACCTGAAAAAAAGAAGTTAAAGAAGAAAAAACGAAAAACCCACATGGTAGGCACACAAAGAGCCAATAGAAAGTACTTGCCGAAGGAAGTAATACAGGCTAAATTGAAGAAAGGAGAAATAGCAGCAAAGCAAAGCAGAGAAGGAATAGTAGGGCTAAACTGGCGTGATAAGAGAGATGTGAGGATGCTTACCACCAAAACATCAGCTCTTGAAATGGTCCCTAACAATAATAGAAGAGCTAATGCCCTGCCCACGAAACCAAAGTGTATTGCAGATTATAATAAAGGAAAATCTTCCATAGATATTAGTGACCAGATGGCAACCTACGGATCTGCCTTACGCCGTTGTACGAAATGGTACCGAAAACTGGCATTTGAAATCATATGGGGCACAAGCCTAGTAAACGCACATTTCTTGTATAACGAGTACTCTAGTAACCGAGTTTTGTGAACAAGTAATTCAAGATTTATTGGAGAGAAATTCTTCAACAGATAATGCCAACCTTCAAGCTTCCACATCAAGACAAATAGATAATAAACATCATTTGATTCAAAAAATTGTAGATGGAAAGAAGGTTCGTGGACGTTGCACCGAATGTTATAAAATTTACGGGAGAAAGGGTACAAAAATAGCAGGAAAAAATAAAACGGCACCTCAAATCTACACCATATGTTCAACCTGTACGACTTTCTTGTGTCGCAAGTGTTTCAACAATACACATTGACGTCTGTTCTTTTCTTTTTTGAATACTTACTATAGTAAAATGTCATAAGAAGTAGCTATTTGTTTTATTTTTAGTTGCATTTAGACTCAAAGGCTTATATTTTCTAAAGCATAAGTCGTACCCCAAACCCAAATACACCAAAAGATTCGTCCAGGCCAGCGTTTGATTTTTCCTTAAAGAAATGTATGAAAAACGTGTGCATTAGTGATACACAACGCCTTGAACGCGATGGGCCAGATGTATCATTTTTGATACACATTGTATCAACAAGTGTGTGCAAAAATGATACACTGGCGCCGAAGGTGTTAAAATTTGTAAGTAAAGGCCACCTTTACTGTTTAGTATAACTACTGTTTTTTTTTATTAAACAAATTACTACTTATAGAAACATCAAAAAAGTTTAGACATAGGAAATCATAATTGAAATGCATTATGTGACACTCAAACCCCAGCCAATCATCCACACAAGAATTTTAAGTTTCACAATACTAACAAAAAAACTCAAGTGGTGACCCTTTTTTA
Organism: Noctua pronuba; assembly: GCA_905220335.1. Classification (NCBI taxonomy): domain Eukaryota; kingdom Metazoa; phylum Arthropoda; class Insecta; order Lepidoptera; family Noctuidae; genus Noctua; species Noctua pronuba. The sequence goes on along the minus strand of LR999915.1, from coordinate 6,287,143 downwards.
CTACTTACAGGATTAGGTAGGTAAGTTGCAGACAAGTTAAACTTTTGACCATATTCTGTCCCAATACAGAATTAAATATTCAGATAATTCGAAAATCATTAATGATTATCACTTTATTATTTTTCCCCTGAGATTACACCGATTGGTATGAAAATATAAAATAGGTAGTGATATATTATACTACATTACAAAGCAAAAAATATCATGCCTCTACAAATCCAGCTTCTTGTATAGGCATCCTAGTAGCAGCCTGCACTCCAATTAAATTTAAAATCCTATTTTCAGGTCTGTTAACGTTATTTGAATAGCTGGCCCACTGCCTGTATCCTGAGCAGACCTATTTATTTTCGCCCACTTTTTCTTGATATTATTTTTGCAATCACTCCAAACCTTAAAACAAACATTAACATGAATAGGATACCCAGCACCAACATAAATGCATGCATGTATTTCTAATTGTAAGAAGTAAGTTTATTTCTTTAAATGTGGGTAATTAGGATTTAATAGGCGTACCTTCCGCCACTTTTCCTCTGTTCGAGAATCCCCAGTACCGTCACTATTGAGCATATCTATTAATTCCTTCCATTTTTGCTGCACATAATGTCTACCATGAGGATCCCCGCTGGGTTTGGATAAGTCTCCATACCTAAAATAAATGTAACGTGAGTTAAAGGACTGTGTGCTCCAATATGTAATATAATAATATGTTACCTTCCTATTTTATACTGACATAATTGACAAAAATGAAGCACTTAAGTACCTACCTCAATTTTAGTTTTTATTCGACTTTGTTTTTACAAATTTCACATGACTAAAAATACTTTATTGGACTTGAGTATACAAATAAACTTTAGCTCTTTTAAACTTTACAAAAATATATTCCAAATATACCTACCATTGAAACACTAATAAAATCAACATATATGCTTAAGACAATAAAATCTTAAATGCAATACACTTACTTTTCCATAAATTCTAACATAATGGTGTACTGCGGGTGGTGATTCTCATTGTAGAACAATAAAATAGTTCCAAACTTTTCACAAATTAAATCACAACACATGTTCACTTCAAAACAAAGTTGTCCTTGAATTGAATGAGCTTCGAGAGTCCGTGGTTCGTTTAGGAATACAGTCAAACCGAACACAATGTTTTAGTAATCAGTTAAATTATTATGCCATTTATCTAACTGAGTATTAACTTTTTCTGCAGTTTCTTCGTATTGCGTCATAAATTGAACAGTATTAAAGTTTTAAATACCCTAAAATCACTACATAAATTTTTAATTAACTAAATATTTATCCAGTTTCTGAACGAAACATTCATTCAATTGTAAGATCATTCGTTCTATTTTTCCCATCCTTACTTACTTTAGTAGTTTTGAACTAGTATCGAGAGCTCAAGACGTGAAAGTACTTCGTGCTTCCGATTTTCGTTGTATTCCGTTATCGACAACTCGATACTTTTGCGATACGAAACCTACAAATATTCGTGCTAGGCACAGACTACAATATAATACGTGCCAGGGTTACAGGTCATACCTCATGAGAGACTCTCTGTCGAGCTGGCGGCCTCCAAACACCGGTAGACCTGTAACATGACTTGACGCAGACCGTATTCATGCGTCAAGTCGCTTGACACACAGCCCGTATTCGTACGTGCAAGCCCGCCCAACACGCAGATCATATTTGTCTCCGTCGGGATGAACGGTCACTAGGCGTATTTAACTTTGAATTTATGCCTAACAATTGCTTCCCTATTGCTTCTATTTGCTTCCTATTCTCAAACAATTACTTCCATCGTATTCTAGAAGAAAAAAAACATTTTAAGAGTGACCGTCCATTCTGATGTCAGGACGGCCGGTCACCGAGTCGTAGTGTCCTTGTCAGGGCCTGATTAACCCTTAGGCTAATTAGGCTGCAGCCTAGGGCGCGAGGATCGGGGGGGCGCGCTGAAATCGTGTCTTCGCATGCACTAATCTAGTCCATCATTGCATCTACCCTATATATTTCAACTAGACCGAGACAACACACAAACTAAATGAGCTTGAGAGTCCCTGATTTTAACAATAAATTTTGAAATTTTAAAAAGCGCGCGTGAATCAAACACTGACTTGTTACTCGAATCGGTTTGTGGTCGAGCGAGTGGGTGAGCTGGCATTTAAAAACCCGGCAAATTATTTATAATACAGTAAACACAAAGTTTGGTTTCTTATGGAAACTGCATGAACTAGATGACAGTGAATTTATTAGAAGCAAAGCAAAGGAGTTAAAACAACTATATGCCACTGATTTAGAAGAAACCTTTGCAGAAGAATGCGTCCACTTGGCGCAGTTTTTAAAATCTGACACCATGGCCGAGCATTCTATTTCTACCAGAACCCCAAAGGGTTTGTTGCAGTTAATAAAAAGTTTTTATATTTCATGCATGTTCCCGAATGTGGAGATAATATTAAGATTTTTTTTGACAATGAGTGTTACCAACTGCAGCGGCGAAAGGTCTTTTTCAGCACTTAAAAGAGTAAAAAATTACTTGCGCTCCACACTCCGCCAACAAAAACTTGCAACGCTCTCGCTAATGTACATATAGAAAGTGATTTTTTACAAACTATTAAATTTGAAAAAATTGTGGAAAAATTTGCAAACGCTAAAGCACGAAAAAGGACTTTTGTATAATCTAATAATAATTACTTAACGGTGAGGCTAGAGCACTCATCGGCAAGTTAATCTGCTTCAGGGAGGGCAATACTCGACCTAGAGTGATGCGCTTTGTGAGGCGGGCGTTCTCGGGAATTGATATTACTTTTCGAGACTACTTGGCCCGCGTCACAGAGCGTATCGACTTCCTGAAGCAGAAGATCTGTGCATGGGCAAGCCGTATTCGTCGGTACAAGCGGCGAGTGGAGCGATATACTCAGAATCGCACATTCCAAAGCGATGAAAGGTGGGTATATAGGGCTTGGGAACGACCGGACCAAGGTGTCACTGACACGCGTCTACCGGGTGATGACGCCATGTGTTTGTTCTGGCGCAGCATCTGGTCGGTGCCTGTCAGTCACACTGAGGGCGATTGGACCCGGGAGGTTGAACAAGCGTGTGATCCTATACAGGAAATGGGGGCAATCATCATCAGCCCCCAAGACGTAGCGTGTGCAGTCCGTCCGTTGCCTAACTGGAAATCTCCAGGGCCGGACGGACTGCACAACTTCTGGATCAAGTGGTTCCAAAGATCGCACGTTTGCTTGGCGTCCCAGTTTCAATTAGCCTTAGAGTCAGGGTCGCTGCCCCAGTTCTTAACGACAGGAATTACCCACCTGCTCCATAAATCAGGCAGTACTGCGGAACCCAAAAATTATAGACCAATCACTTGTCTACCAACGGTCTATAAAGTTCTTACATCCATTTTGAGAGCTAAAATTAACCAACACATTGAAAGCAATTCTATCATGTCTGCCTCTCAGAATGGATGTAGGAACGGGTCCCGCGGTACTAAGGAGCTACTCCTCATTGATATGGCCATTAGCCAACAGGTTCGCCGCTCTCGAAAGGATCTGGCCACATGTTGGATAGATTATAAGAAGGCCTATGATTCGGTGCCTCATACCTGGCTCATGAGGGTGCTGGAGTTGTATAAAGTTGATGCAACTCTGCGTACCTTCCTGATGTCATGTATGAGGCACTGGAGAACAGTCCTTCGCTATCCAGGATGTCGACAGATCCAGAGGAACAGCGAACCGATAAGGATCGAGCGTGGCATATTCCAGGGTGATAGTCTGAGTCCGTTATGGTTTTGTCTAGCCTTGAACCCTCTCAGCACACTGCTGGAGGGTTCAGGTCTAGGCTATCGGTTGAGGAGAGGTGGTCAGGTCATATCTCACCTTCTTTACATGGATGATCTGAAACTCTTTGCCCCCAACAATTTGCAACTGATGAAGCTACTGAAGGTAACGGAAACTTTCAGTAGCGCCATCAGGATGGAATTTGGTGTGGACAAATGTGCAGTCATGCATGTGAAGCGAGGGGAGATTATGGAATCCGTGGGAACGCAACTCTCGGATTCCATACACCTTAGATCCCTCACCTCAACAGAAACCTACAAATATTTGGGTATGTCGGAAGCATTAGGTATCAATACTGCCGACATGAAACAATCGTTGAGGGAGCGCTTCTTTGGCCGCCTGAATAGGGTGCTAGGCAGTCTTTTATCAGGCGGAAACAAGGTGCGCGCCTTCAACGGTTGGGTCATGCCGGTTTTGATGTATTCTTTCGGCATACTCAAATGGACTCAGACAGAACTTGATGCCCTGGATAGGAGGGTCCGTGCACTACTGACCGCAAATCGGATGCATCACCCACGGTCGTCGGTGATGAGACTGTATATCCCACGGAAGTGCGGGGGTCGTGGCTTCTTAAATGCTAAGACCCTGCACAACCGTGAGGTATGCAGTCTCAGGGAATACTTCCTAGAAGCCGACGTGGGGATGCACCGAGATGTGGTCTCAGTGGATAAGGGCCTTACCCCGCTCTCCCTGGCTAACGAGAACTGGCGCAAACCTAAAGTATTAGTCACTAATGACCGCAAGGAGGTATGGCAGAGCAAGGAGCTTCACGGACGCTTTTACCGGGCACTACATGGGCCCGATGTAGACTTCTTAGCGTCCGTATCCTGGCTGCGTTTCGGTGACCTCTTCGGGGAAACCGAAGGTTTTGTCTGTGCAATAATGGACGAAGTTATGATGACGAATAACTACCGGAAATACATTGTGAAGGATGGCACGGTTGACATATGTCGGGCATGCCACCGTCCGGGAGAATCGATCCGACACATTATTTCTGGGTGTTCTCGTCTGGCTAACGGAGAGTACTTGCATAGACACAACCTCGTTGCCAGGATTATCCACCAGCAACTTGCTTTGAAGTACAACCTTGTGGAATCAGAAGTGCCATACTATAAGTATGCGCCCGACCCAGTTCTCGATAATGGTAATATCACGTTGTACTGGGATCGATCTATCATCACTGACAGGACTATTGTTGCCAATAAACCTGACATTGTGGTGATAGATCGATTGGAGCATCGCGCAATGATTGTTGATATAACGGTCCCGCATGACGAGAACCTCGTGAAAACAGAGAAAGATAAACAATTCAAATATCTAGATCTGGCTCGCGAGGTTGTCGACATGTGGGACGTGAGTACAGCAGTCATTGTGCCGATAGTCGTGTCCGCCAATGGCTTAATTGCCAAGAGCCTCGACCAACACCTGAGGAGGCTCGCGCTTGGCAGCTGGATCAAGGGCTTGATTCAGAAAGCGGTACTCCTGGACACGGCGCGTATTGTTAGGAGGTTCCTCTCTCAAGAGCCCTGACCACCGGCAGCTCGGACCCTGTTCCCAGTGCTGGTGGCCTACTATTTTTTATATTTTTAAATGTTTTTTATATAATTTTTGTTGATAAAAATATTTAAAAATGTAACTAGTAAGTAAGAAAAATGAATAAACGAATTACTTAATTACTATAATTTTCCAATTAATCATTAATTAGTTGCAAACATGTTTCACTTGTATGATGCCTGTCCTCTTTTTTTAACAATAACAGAAGTGTAAATACGTATTTAAAAAATACTCAAGTCGAAGCAACTGCACAGACTAGATGACCACGCTCATGGTCAATGGCAATGGCAACTAAGTTGTCTATAGAAACTAAGCCAATACAAGTCATCGTGCCAAACACGACATGGATTTGGTTTTCTACGTGGTAGCCTGCAGTCACTTGTCATGATTTTGATCTTATAATGCGTGAGGTACTTTGCCTTTATGTACGGTTTTTTTTTGGGATGGTAAAATCATCAAATGAGTCCTCCCGCCCTGGGTGGGGCGGAAGGGACTGTTAGACTTTTACTGACTAAAATCCACCCGTGTTTCTTCGGATGCCCTTTACGTTCTGGGGCCACGGTATCCTGTTTAGACAATCCCGCGACCCCAGTAGGCTGCCTTTATGTACGGTCAGCATAAAAAAAAAATGGTTTGCCACCCTAAGGTTGAATGTCATGCAGATTAAAGGACAACTTTATTTCGCTTGCAAATCGATCTGAAAACTTTTGTAGGTATTATGAACCATGTTAAAATTTTCACACTACTACTCTACTACTTTTTAGGGCGTCCGTAATACACCTGGCGAGGGCGCGTCCTCATAATTAGCCTAGGGCGGTCAGAACTCCTGATCAGTCGCTGGTCCTTGTAAGTAGAATTATTGAAATTCACGGTGGCCATTAATTACTTCCCGTTTGCTCACCCAGCTTATGCAGCCACTTGCCTCATCAAGTGCGACACACAGCGACAGGCGTTGAGGTGTAGCTACAAAAGCCCGGCGACAAAGCCTGTGTATCTAGTACACATACACCGTAGCCAACAAGTGATAAGCGCTATGAGACAACTTACTCTCGAAAAACGCTGAACATGTTTCTGGGCACCGCCCTGCCACGACACCATATGTTGGGCAGCAGCCTGCGTTGTCTATCCATAGCCACTAGACAGTAAAAGAAGTGTGTAGCGCCCACTAGACAGTACTTTTACTACCTTGTAGGGGCCACACATGCCAGAGTCGAGCTTGCCTGTTGACTGGGAAAACTTTATAACAAAGACACAATCGTTAATGTTAATTGTAAATTGGCCAGGTGGGCGTCGCCGTCGCCTCATCGGTTGACCTGCTCGTCTTGTTTCTCTTGATCGCTTTTCAGCAACTGTCGAGCTCTGCCCCTGGTGATTTCCAGTAAGGCCTCCAGGTTGAGTGTTGAACCTTCGATAGCAACATCACGCACCAACGCTTGAATATCAAGTGTGGTAGCCTCCGTGCCAATTAAAAGATTTAATAGGGAAACTTGAGTCGTTTTCTGGCCTCCGTCAGGATGAACGGTCACTCGGCGTATTTAACTTTGAATTTATGCCTAACAATTGCTTCCCTATTGCTTCTATTTGCTTCCTATTCTCAAACAATTGCTTCCATCGTATTCTAGAAGAAAAAAAACATTTTAAGAGTGACCGTTCATTCTGATGTCAGGACGGCCGGTCACCGAGTGTAGTGTCCTTGTTAAGTAGAATTATTGAAATTCACGGTGGCCATTAATTACTTCCCGTTTGCTCATCTCAATGTTTTACAACGATAATACTGTAACTATCACGGCAATAAAGATATCGACGAAAGTGTTGTATAACAATATTTTTAGTGCCTGACAAAAAATAAAGGCAAAACTCGAGAAAAAAAATCCAAAAAAAATAAATATAAATTTTTGTTATTTAAATTCACATTTATTATTATTGTAAGACTAGATCGAATTATGAAGTCTACCTACGTTCATACGTTGGTATATTTTTAATATCATCACGCCTGCATTCCCCAAAGAGATAGGCAGAGGTGTATTTTCGAATGTCCACTACCTACATTAATTCACTAGAGATATTGTTAGGCCCCATGTAATAGCAGGTCAGGGCAGGTGTTTGCTTCCAGATTCACACAGACTACTGTGGAGTTGAAGTGCGGTAACAGTCAGGACGCGAAATTATTACCATTCTTGTCCGGTCGCACGCTACCATGGTCCATGACGTGCGAACACAACCTCACACGCGCGCTGCCTGCCTAGCATAGAATAAAATAATAATAATATAATAATATCGTTTACCGAAGCATATGTGGGACCTCTATTGCGAGAGCAAGTGTGGAAAGCATTCAAAAGCCCGTGTTCATGGATTTTCAACCGTTATTCTGTTAAACATACAGATAGAATTACTTGCAAAGGTTTATGCAAACAATGCAAATCATCGATAACTGTTGTGATTTCCTGGCCTGTTGATAAAATAGCTGGATGTGCGTGTTCTGTAACAAATATTGATGCATCTTTTATTCATGTTCCTAATAAAAAAATTAAATTATCACCAGCCCAGCGCATTGAAATGTCCGCTGAACTGAAACACGACTCTGCAATCACATATCGTAATAAATTAGCAAATGAAATAATGGAACCTGATGACTCTGAACCACCCCATATGCCAACAGTTGGCTGCTTAAGGCAAATTAAATACGAGGAGAAACAGAGTTTACATTACGATACAAATCCAGTGCTATCTTTGTGGATAATGACTCGTGTCACGCCATATAAAGATGTTATTAAGCATATCTCTCTGTACCCTTTTTACATATATTATTGGACATATATATTATTCCAGGAAGCCTGTTGTAAAAAAATTAAAAAATCTGACAGACTAGTTCTCAGTGTTGATGCTACTGGTAGTATCTTCAAGGAATTAGGTCCAAACAACAAGATGTTAGGGACTAAACATTTATTTTTATATGTGTTAATGATGAAAACTCAGGAAAACTATAGCTCTGTCCCAGTCTCTCAGATGATATCCGAAAGCCAGACAATGGATACAATACATCAATGGCTACAGGCTTGGAGAAAATGTAATCCCGTTCCTGATGAAATTAACTTAGACGATTAAAAAAAAAAAATTAAATAAATTAGATAAATTAGTAAACTGTTGTCACTGTATTTTTTTTTCTACTCTTTATTGTTGCATTAGACACTCCACACACACTTGAATTGAAATATTTAAAGGTGTTTATTACATTTGTATGAATTTTTGTCACTAAATGCGATAGGCACTTCTTTTTAACCGACTTCAAAAAGGAGGAGGTTCTCAATTAGGATGTTTCTATTTTTTTTATGTATGTATATCTTACGTTATGTCTTATGCTATGTCGGTTTTATTTTTTGCAAAAAAGTTTTTTTATTAATAACATAATACTTAGCTGTAGGCCACCGGTACAATACCATAGATTTATCGTCTAATCAAGCGTAACTGCAATGTTAAATAACGTTTGTTCCCACTAGTTCTACGGTAGAACTAATGGGATTTTTTTTCTCGAGTTTTGCCTTTATTTTTTGTCAGGCACTAAAAATATTGTTATACAACACTTTCGTCGATATCTTTATTGCCGTGATAGTTACAGTATTATCGTTGTAAAACATTGAGATGAGCAAACGGGAAGTAATTAATGGCCACCGTGAATTTCAATAATTCTACTTAACAAGGACACTACACTCGGTGACCGGCCGTCCTGACATCAGAATGAACGGTCACTCTTAAAATGTTTTTTTTCTTCTAGAATACGATGGAAGCAATTGTTTGAGAATAGGAAGCAAATAGAAGCAATAGGGAAGCAATTGTTAGGCATAAATTCAAAGTTAAATACGCCGAGTGACCGTTCATCCTGACGGAGACCGTTTTCTGCTTTGTAATGTTTAGCACTAACTGGAGTTTCCACAGGGTGTCTGACCAAGTTCTTGTAGTTCGCTTGTGTAAGCAGCTTGTTGAGGACAGTGCATATATCGCTCCGCCTGGCCATTAGCGTGATGCATCTCGGGAAAAAAAAGCTCGTTCATCACAAAGTCGTTTGACTCAAACATACGCCGTTTGTCTGTTATGATAACTTTAGGGACCCTGAACAAAGAAATGGCTTGTGTAATCAGCGTGAGGCGTCATAACTCCTTTACCTACCCTAAACAGCTGTTGCAGTTGAGGAGCTCCGGCTACATAATAACAGCCGCTCGGGTCGATCTTTAGGTTAAGCTGTGCTTGCCTATTTTGGTCTGTGGATCGGTGACCACCCATTACATACCGAGTTTCCTCCGTGCCTCGGAAAGCACGTTAAGCCGTTGGTCCCGGCTGTCATCTGTAGATCTATGACAGTCGTTACAGGTAGTCCGTGGCCCAAAAAGTCTGACAACCAGTTTTACCAAGGGGTATCGTATTACCCAGTGGGTTGTGGAGGTCAGATAAGCAGTCCATGTAAAATACTGGTAATCAGCTGCATCCGGTTAGACTGGAAGCCAGCCCAACATAGTTGGGAAAAGGCTAGGCAGATGATGAGCTGTTGCAGCCCGGGTGAACTCTAATAGAATAGAATAAAACATCTTTTTTTCTTAAATATATTTTTTCTAATAAGTCGGTATAAATACTTAGATTAACGCCGTGGACCTTATTTAAAAATTTATAATGCCGTCCTGTGCTACTTGGGCGGCAGTGCTCAGGCGCAGCTTGTACTGCCTTAACACCTTTATTGGTAGAGTGCCATGCACTTGCTATAGTCCTTTGTTGTATGTAACTATCTTCGACTTGGGTGATAGCTCTAATGCCTTTGGCTGAAAGTAAAACAAGTTTTTAACATCTACTTACATAGTAAAAACCTTAAACTTTTTGACAGTCAATTTACCGCCTGTACCGCTGAGCCTAGGTACAATCACGAGCACCAATATGTAAAGTAAACACTTAACAACTTTTAAAAGGGTTTTTCTCCTACTCTTTTGTTTAAAATTTCATGTTGTTACGAACATAGTATTCTGGAACTCATATTTTATGGAAAAGATCCTATCTCCAAGTTACAATCGTTATCTCTCGCGAAAATTTGCTTTTAAATGTAGGAAACTGTATACATAGTGGTGCTCGTGACTGTACAGTGAGTATTGATTAAGATTTTAAAAAAATCATCCTCTAAATGGAGAAAATTTCGGAAGATCGTCATTTTTGCTGACAAATTGAAAATTCACCGGACGAATTACTACTACGGGAAGCTTTCCAGGCGATTTAGCTTAGAATTTGCCAATAATTATTAAAAAGCGCGGTAACGTAGATTCACGTTTTTTTCAAGTAACTATTAGTGTCCGACACCAAAAGTCGTTTTGTGGCTGAAGCCGAAGCTGATTAATTGGCACTCGCATAACCTCCGGCTGGGGTTGCCAGATAAAGGCATTTCATTTCAGAAACAATTCGAGGGATTTATCGACAAAAATTGACTTCTAGTTACGGATATTATATATTGAGGGTCAAAGTTTCGACATTTTCACAAGTTTAAAAAAAAAATTAGTGTAAGATTTTACTTTAAACGCTTCAACGACCCCCACTATTCAATCCATCCATTACCACAATGTTTTCAGTACGTTACATTGGGCTCTACCATGATTTTTCACCACAAAATAAGTAGTTCCAAAGCCATAATTTTTGCGTAAAACTTAGTTAGATGTACAGAATGCTTGGTAGACGGCTTCGTTAAGGGTCTTGTTAAACCCTGTAGGTATTCGATTTCCAGGACTATAAAGTGTAATTCCTGGATACGGGACAAGACACGTAATTCCGGGACAATTCCGGATTTCCTGGCAATCTGGCCTATCTAGCCATCTGGCCCATCTAGCCATCTCATAATATTACTTATTTAATTCTAGCTCGCCTCCACGGATAAATATTTTAGCATTACGCTTTAAAGCGAAACCAATCTATTCAAGGTTTGTTTCTCTTTGGTTGTCAGTAATTTCGGGAGGAGTTTGAAGCCCCCTCAGCCTAGGCCTACGGCCCTGGTGCATGAGAACGACTCGCATTTGACCTGTTATTTTTCTGCCTGAATATACAACAATTATAAGTAAAACAACATTTAATCATTACCTTTAGTTCCGGCTCAATAGAATCGATGCTCATAGAGGCTTTCTGCTCAAAGACGGCACAGCCCAAAGGCGTAGCGAAGAGCACACAAAAACAGACTAATGATACTTGGAAGGGAATCACAGCCATCGGGTAATGGCAGAACATGTTCCGTTGAACAGCCATATTTGTAACGATTGGCACAAGAGCTGAAAAATAAGTAAGTATGATCTTTTGACACGAACGCGTGAAGAAAAGTAACGCAAATTGGAACGATTTTAAAATAGAAAATACCTATTCATTTGCACATGAAACCGGGTACGGAATGCAACACACAATGCAACATTTTCTCTACTGCACGCACGTTACATGCAACCCGACTTAAGAAATATTTTGCATTGCGTGCCTACATGTTGTGTTGCAAATAATCTATATTTACATACATACTACATATTTACATAGATAGTTCCAAGACATTATTCACATATTTTTCCTAGAAATTCAGAGGGTTGAAACTCTTATCGAATAAAACAGCTTTCTCAGCATCTTAAAATTCGTAATCATTCAGCCACTGCTGCACGTAGGCCTCCCCCAAACATCCCAAGTAGCACAGAAGCGCTGAATAGTAGCTGAATCACTGTTCACAATGAAATCTTCAGCTGAATAAACCTGCTGAATAAGAGCGTTAGAGGCGCCTACTCAGCTGATATAACTCTGATTTGGGCACAAATTAATCAGCTGTTAGCTGAATAATGTAGCTGGTTGCACTATATCAGCGTTATTTGAGCATTATTAAAGGTAACAGTCGCCCCAAGAGCTGAATAATGACTGATTATCAGGATATGTGTTACCTTTTATAAACCACAAGGGCTGAATAATAGAGTACTTGTTACCTATTTTTCAGCACAAAATACACTCCAGGATATTAGTAACTCTTTTATGGATCTGACAATTCACAAGTGGCAAAATTGTGAATTTTTTTCACGCTACTACTTAATATTATTTTGATATGATTTGTGCGAACCATTTTGTAAAGTGTTTGTGGGAAATAGGCAAATGTTTATCGATAAGTAAAACTTTGTTTTTCCTCCATGTGCATGAAATTCGAATGGGAAAGAGAGTTTACTGTCGAATACTATATAATTATAGACGAATATTTTAACGCGCTCTCAAAATATCACTGTTTACTTGAAAATTATAGTATAAAATAGGTTGATGATATTATTATAAAAAATTAAGTCTTTTTATTTTTCCTTTGTAATTTGACAATAAGCTGTTTACGTATAAAATCATTACATTTTCTATTCAAATTCTGTTGTTATTTTCGTTTACTAAACAAAAACAAATTGTTATTATATTGTATACATAGGTTAGAATCTAAAAATGGCAGACAAGCAATGTGTACCGTATTAACCACAATCAAACGGCATGAGCTGTTTAAGTGTCCACTCGTGGTACATGAATCAGTAACGAGCTGTTACGAGTGGTTCTTGTGTTACACAAGTCAGCTACAGATTCATGTAAAGCTTGATAGTGGGTAACATGTACGCAAATAACTGTAGGTAATCATCAGTGAACCGATAAACTCTGCAGGAATTTTAGGGATCCGCGGATTAAGCCTCATCATCATCATCCTATATTTTTTGGATTAGTGTATGTTAATCATATACCAAATGTAAGTATCAAAGTTTTCTCGACCAAAGTAGACATAATTAGGTAAAACTTTTTAAAAGCTCAGGCTTTTAAACAGTGTGGTCATTGTGAAATGAAAAACTTAGATAAGGTACCTAAGTACCTACAGTATGCGCGCGATCTAAGTGCAGTCAGAGTATGAGTCTATGGCGAACATTACACGATAAGTTTTGCCACAGACAAAATTTTGATTGACGAAAAACCTACCGTCTAATGCGATGATTGACGAAAATTGTAGGCGATAAAATTCCGTCATTCAACCATCATTCATGATTGATGGAAATGATTGACGCTTGCATGACCGTGTAATGTTCGCCTGTGAGGTGAGGCGCGGGAGCACCCCCCCTCCTCGCCTTTGACACACCTCGCCTCGCTATTCTATCAGTTGACGTGCGACGGACCGCAGTCGGGTGTGTATCGCGGATTGGACTTTTCAATGGCCCATTTTCTTATATTTTCTCGAAATTTTTCTTTTTTATCATAATTACTACATACACTACTGTCACTGTCTGAACTTGCAGAAAAGTTAGATCTATCTGCCCATCTATATTCATTGTTATTACTGCACAATACGTTACCACTATCTTTTACCATTCGCTGTATACTTGAAGAGTTTTGTCCATCTAAATCTGCACATGCTTTTACACCAACGTTTTCGAATACGGAACCCTCCCATTCTAAAATTTCATTCACACTTGGACCATTATTTACAAAACGTGTAGCCTGTTCAATGTTCACTGTATCATCTGTATTTCTGTTCAGAATCCTCAAATATTCTGCATGAATTTTTCGGCGTATTCCGCCAGTCCTTTTTTCTATATTTCCACATATCACAATACCTTAAACGACGCGATTAGCTACTTACCTACGAAGCGCTGAATAAAGAAGTCTTCAAGGTCTTATTTAACGGCATTAGTAGATTAATTGTCAACGATAGTACAAGTATTCAGCTCTCACTGAGATTATGGATAACATGTGAGCTAATATAGAGCAGTTTGCTTTAACTTAGCATCATATAATGTTCACCCATAGTAATCATGTAGGCTTTATAAGAGCTATTATACGATTGCGTGTAACAAGCTGATTAACATTACACAATTTCCACTGTGTGCAGCAAAAGGCATTATATCTTTGTTATTTGAAGCCACAGAATAACTGATTACATTATAGTAGCTCACGTGATCTTTCTTAAAATGCAAGTGGTCTAAGGGTACAGTTGTGGTCTTCAATTCAGAATATAGCTTAGTTAAAGTCCACAAAAATCCTTTAAATTGCTTAAAGCTGTATAATACTGAACTTGTTACCTATATTAACGCTGCAAGCGTTACAGTGTGGTCTCCGTGACGCATAATAACGTTCTTATTCAGGTGAAAGCTCACTTTTCACTTATTGCAGGTCGAGTGTACTGTAATAACTCTTCATAAGTGCTAAAGTTACCGATGTTACCTCTTGTGACATCTTATAATGCAGTTTTGTGCTACTTGGGATGGACACAAGGATTGCTCCTGTCACATGTAGGATTCCCACGAAAATCACTAGTCGCTGGTCCTAGTAATGAGGGCTTAGCTAACTCTAGAACGTTTCGGCTGCATCCGTCATATCCATTGTTTCAAAAATAATTCACCCTATTTTGTCCCGTTGCAAGGCAAACACCTCCCTCTTTCTTTTCCCACTCTATTTGGTATACAACATAGAAAACATGCACCGTCCGCCATGTACCAAGTTGGACGTTTTCAGGTCGCAAATCGGCTGTGGTATAAATACACGATTGTAAGTACACAAGTGTTTGAATACACAATATAATGCTATACGTACTCATGGAGGGTACGGCCATAGCCACTCGAGATATGCACACTAGTAAGATTCCTTTGCGCGCTGCTCTCTTGGACTCGCCGACCCTCTTGCCTTCCGGGGTAAAAACTGGCGTTCCCGATATTAACTCACTGAAAAGATCAAGCTTTACGTAACTTAGACTATACAGCCGACCAGAGAGTTGTGGTCATATTTAAGGATGTAAGCCATAAGTGGGATCATAAAATTGAACAACTTTCTCCATGGAACCAACATGGTAATCGCAAAACTGTTCTATACGGGGCGAACGTTCCATACACGGTTCATGCATTTATTGAACGACTTCAAAAAACCGAAATTTCACTGTATAATATAGCTGTTGCCCGAGACCTTCAATTTTATTTATTTGTATAGACAAGGTTGAAGGTTATTTTCTGTCCATCAATTCGTCGGTCTGGCAATTGAGTAGTTTACCTGCTTCTCATCATAGGTATATTGATGAAGTTAGCGCTGGCTACGGCAACGAAGGGAACTAGCCGTGAGAACACAGGGTTCATGGTCTAGAAAAAAATATAAACAATTTTAAAATCAAACCATAAATCCTGATGGAAACAGTGATGTAGATGGAATCCGGCTACGGTGCAAGATTAAACAGGACAGGAGTAAGCGGGCAGGGTCTTCGAATTTCGCCAACTAACTATATAAACAATTAATTCAGCCTGTGTTGTCCCACTGCTGGGCAAAAGCGTTTCCTTTTTCTTCTCAATTCAATCATGAACTATTCCCGGCTATAAGCATCATCACGCCACGCGCATCCTTAGGGGTCCCCCCCTTATGGATGCGCGAGGCGCTGGAAAGAGATGTGTGGAAAGGTTCAGGAGAGGCCCACGCCGCAGAGGCGACTACTACTAATATAAAATAACTTAGTTATAGATAAGTACAAAATTATACTTGTAACCAAAAATACCTGCAAGCATAATTAGAAAGTAAATTAATTTTATCTTAAGTTTTGAATGGTAGTAGCAAATAAAGGCTTTTTTATTTTATTTTATTTATGACTACGGGAGGGTGTGTATTGTACTCCACTACTTCAGCAATCATATGTTTATATATATGATTGCTGGGTAGAATATTGACGAAACTAGCTAGTTCTTTACGGAAACGGCACTGGAATACATCGAGCGGAAACCAGCATGTCCCAGAACCAGTATCCCTTTTAGGGCGACACTGCCCTTACTGTTTCGTGAAAGAAATGACATAATTATGTAGGAACTTACTATAAAGGGTGTAAAAAGACCCTTAACGAAGCCGAAAGGCATTTGTTTTCCCCGTCATTGCGATCATTTTTTGTTCTGGACCATACCTGGGAACCTTCTAGTTACGGAGATATTTGGGGTCAAAGTTCCAACTTTTTCACAAGTTATTTTTAAAATACAAGGTTTTAATGTTGTAACTTTACTTTAAACACCTCCGTGACCCCCGTACTATTCAATCCATCCATCAGCACAACCTTTTGAGTGCGTTGAGTTTTACCGTAAACGTGATTTTAACCCCCAAAAAAAAATCGTTTCCCAGCAAACACTTTTGCGTAAGGTTAATTAGTTTGATGTACAGAATGCTTGGTTGACGGCTTCGTGAAGGGTCTGTTTACACCTTGTATGCTTTCGTTGTATGCTTACCTTGGCTTTGTGGTTTAGGAACACGGCGGTAGATAGGGCTCCTCCGCATGCCGCGACATAAGAAGCAATTATTTGCCTGAGAACACCAAAAATCTGTTAAATTTCAGTTTAGTATGTTACAAAAATAACTATTTATTCTATTATGGAAGGTAATCCCCGAAGGAATTTGCCGGTTATAGTTAAGTCGCATGTAATAGGGTGTGAGCCTATTGCCATCAACCGGGCACAAATTCAGATTTCGGGCTGCTATTGAGAAATTCCTTGTGGAGATCACCAATAACACTGCCCGACCTGGGAATCAAAAAACAGACCTCATGCTCAACAGGTGCGCTTGCGACAACAAGACCAATGGGTCAAGGTAGGGTTCTTTTTGTGAATAAAGAAAAACATGGTAAACACTTACTGATTTGTGATTACTGCATCGCCTGAACGGTTCGTGTAATTAACTATTGCGTTAAAAGTCTGATTGAACCACTGCCAGAACATAATAGCGGGCCGTGTCTTGTAGAACATTACCATACCTGAGAAAAGCATAGCATTGAGTATTTCAATAAATACACTTTTACTTTGCGTTTCAAAGTAAACGTACACTTCAAAAAGCAACCGTGATCGCATAAAGCCTCACGACTGTTCCTTATTGTACTTAGGGGCTTTTCACACGGCGTATTTTTTCGCGCTGATGACGCGCGTTTACGGCGCCGCCGCCGTAAATGCCAGAAAAACAGATTGTTTGGATATATATATACGTTCGCGAAAAGCGCGTTCAAAGCTCGGTTAAATAGCATATCTTTGCAACTTTGCATTGTCCCTGAAATTAAACCACCCGCAGTTGCCATAATAAATGTTACTGTTTGTTGCGCGTGTTTTTAGTAAAATAGAAGCTTTAGATGTCGACCGCTTTATAACGCAAAATAAAAAACCTTCCAGTTATATCGAGTTCACTGTTGCCCCAATATTGGAACATACTATATAAAATACTCGTACTATTGAAGAGTCTCTGTTATATAGATACGAGCGAATACAGTGAATGTGCGTTTACGGCACCACTGAATTTCTGTACGTTTGCTAAGAGCGTTAAATGCGCGTCATCTGTTTTGAAAAAATAGGTCCTTTTCTAGACGGCGACATGCCTATCAACGTTTTTGCTGCGGCCTAGCATTACGATTTGTGGGCGTTGCTGCTGCGGTCTGGAAGAGCCCCTTGAGTTGCGCCACATCAACACCTTGCTTGTTACTGAATTTATTGACATTTTTATTATTATGTTATTCATCTATTTTGTATTAATATACTCTTTAATTATTTTGCATGCTAGTTTTAGCGAATTGTGTGAACAACTTTAATAATACTCGACCATCTATAATGTACTACAATTCTAGCAAATAAAAAATTTCATTCATTCATTCATACTGGCGCTAGGTACATTTCGAAAGTTTTAGATGTAAGGGTTAAAGGTGACTAATGGAGGATTGTGGAAGAAGAAGTCTACATGCTGCGTCGACCTCTGTAACAGTAATGACGTGGCGCACCGTAGACAATGCGCGCCTTCATGGTGACTGTGCGGTCGCTGGATAGGCCACATTTGGTGATGGGGGCTGGGGCCTGCCGGGATCGGTGGACTGATCCCAGTCGGGGGTGCGCGTGAATGTACTTGTATCTTTCAGGCCCCCGACACATGGTAGTAATAGAAACAGTGGGTTTTTAGTTGGTTATAGTCTGACATAACCCTCCGCTTGCCCCAGACAGAGGGTACCCATGAGGATGTTCCCACTTAGAAAAAAAAAGAAAGGGCTATAGAGTATATTGCCGCAGTTAGATCGTAATTTGCAGGCAAACAGTTTAGTTATTACTCACATGATGTGATGAAAGTATTCATGGGCGCCTGCGCAGACATGCGTCCGATACTGATCATCTTTTCACCGGTGTCAGGATGGAATGCACTGTCAGCGAGATATTTCATCGACCAAAGTTTGTCCTCGTTAAAGCCCGGTGGCATTTTTTTTGTTTTTCTGTTATAATGATAAAAATCGTATTTAGATGGACAATCATCTATACGGGGTGTAAATAGACCCTTCACGAAGCCGTTAACCCAGCATTCTATACATCAAACTAAGTAACCCTACACAAAAATTATTGCTGGGAAACGACTTTTTTTTTGGGGTGAAAAATAACCTTTTACGGTAAAACTCAATGTAACGCGGTCAAAACATTGTGCTTATGGATGCATTGAATAGTAAATGGGTCATGGCGGTATTTAAAGTAAAGTTGTAACCTGCAAAAGTAGAATTAAAAAAAAAAACTTGTGAAAAAGTTGGAACTTTGACCCCCAATATCTCCGTAACTAGAAGGTTCCCAGGTATGGTCTAGAACAAAAAAATGATCGCAATAGCGGGAAGAACAAGTGCCCTTCGGCTTCGTTAAGGGTCCATTTACACCCTTTATAAAGTGCTTGTTCACCGTCGAGGCTAGACGTACGCACGGGACAAGGAAACCAAATCGTATCTCCTTCCGGCTAGAGATCGACTTTGTGTGCCGGCGCTGGCCCGGCTCCGTGACCGGCTAAAAAACGATCGTGAACTAGATCCTTAACTATTGGTGCACTTCTTTAACTATTTATGTAGAGAGCTAAGGTCCATAACACAAGATGTTTTGCTGTGCATTCGTTTCATAGCGGCACCGAAATGATATCGCCTCTGCGTCACGGCTTGCCTTCCCATAGTACTGTGGCAGTCAGGAGAGATCATGAACTTATTATTGTGCATGAACTTGTCTCGTCTAAGTTTAAAACCCCATTGAAAACAGGCGTCGAACCCGAAAATTGGTCAACCTTTTTTTAAATATTTTTTTTCAGGACCCTTCCCTGGCGTATGTCATGTCATGTATGTAGAACCGCTGTGCAAAATTTCATTAAAATCGGCTTAGCAGTCGGTAGTTTGGGAGTATGTAGGGGTACGAACAGATGCAATAGATAATAGCCGCGTACTGACTGAGCGAGCAGCATCGCGAGGCGGCCTCGGACGTTTGCCGCGCAACGTTTGCCTCGCGAGGCAGCCTCGGTGTGTAGAATAATTGCATGAGGCTGCCGCGCGCGGCAAGACCGAGCCAGGGTGAGGCTGAGCCAAAATCGAGCGCTCAGTTTAACGTGAATTCGAACAAAGACCGATCGCGAACGCGGCTTATAACCAGTTTTCGTCATGAGGCCACACGTTCGGAAAGCTATCGCCACCACTGCTCTTATACTAATTCTTTGACTTATGGGTGAATATCAACAACGTGCATTTTTATTCAATTTTGGTGGCGAAATTTTTTCTTCATTATTCGTGAAAAATAAGGGGCTGGTATAAGAATAGAAACTACAAGCTGGAAGGATCTTCAAGAGGGCTGAGAAAATCTCGATAACTTTTTGAGATATTTTAGTTCAAAGTCTAGTGTGGCCACCAAAATTGAAAATCGCCCACCAAAATCGACAGTGCCCACCAAAATTGAAAATCAGTGGCACCAAAATTTAATTTCTCCGTCACAAACCTCAATCTTACCAATAAAGCTTAATGTAACTAATCTCACAAATTCTCATTCTCATCAATAACTTCATCGGTTATTAAAAAAATATTTATTATTATTTATCTGATCTATCATTATGAGTTTATGACACAAAAAAAAACGAAAACAAAAAAACATTAATATTTTTATTGTAAACAAAATTAATAATAAAGACCAAGTGGTAATAAAGTTCAAATCTAGTGGAGATAAGGTCGTTTCGAAGCCGGAGATTCTGTCGGAAGTAGAAAACTGCTACGGCAAGTTGTACGCATCGCATGCATCTCGACCTGATCCCGAAAATAAGGATTCCAGAGCCACCTTAACCCGCCATTTCACAGAAGACCTACCAGAATTCAGCCAAAACAAAATCGGGGCGTCACTTAGACAGCTTAAAAATGGAAAAGCGCCTGGTGAGGATGGGGTAACAACTGAGCTACTGAAAGCGGGAGGAAGTCCTGTATTAAGAGAGCTACGGGAGCTTTTCAACTCGGTCCTATTCTCTGGGAGAACTCAAGAAGCGTGGTGAAGGAGCGTGGTCGTTCTTTACTTTAAAAAGGGGTACAAGACCCTATTCAAGAATTACTGACCCATTTCGCTCCTTAGCCACGTGTAGCTGTTTTCAAAAGTCATCACGAATCGTCTAGCGCGATGACTCGACGCTTTCCAGCCACGGGAGCAGGACGGGTTTCGAAGAGGATTCAGCACCATAGACCACATCCACACAGTGCGGCAGATCATACAGAAGTTCGAAGAGTATAATCGGCCGCTGTGTCTTACATTCGTGGACTACGAGAAGACTTTTGACTCTGTCGAGTCAGTTCTGGAGTCTCTGCAGCGATGACAAGTAGACTGGCAATACATCCAAGTGCTGAGAACTCTTTATGAAAACATCACAATCACCATCCAAACTCAGAACCAGCAAACAGAGCATATCCCATTGCGTCAGGGGGTGCGCCAAGGGGACGTAATTTAGCCGAAATGGTTCACCAACGCACCTTTTTTTTTTGGATGGTAAATCATCAAATGACCCCCCCCCCCCCGCTCTGGGCGGATTGAAAGGGAGTGTCAGACTTGTGTCCGTGTTCCTTCTAAGCCCTTTGTGTTTCAGGGACGCGGTATCTCTTTCGAACAGTCCCGCAGCCCCTCACCAACACACCTGGCATTAACATCAACGGCGAGTACATCTTACACTTGAGATTTCCATTGCAGATGAAATCGTCATGCAGCAGATGCTGGATGGCCTAGTTGATTCATCAATACGCATTGATCTCAGGGTGAACTTAGACAAAACTCACGTGATGTTCAAAGATCACGTCACCTGGAACCAGGACCTATTGTTGTCAATGGCGGTCCTCTCGAGGTTGTTCGAGAATATGTTTATCTAGGGCAAACTCTGCAGTTTGGTAAGAACCACTTTAAGAGGGAGACTGACAGAAAAATTCAGCTGGGCTGGGCAACTTTTGGGAAACTTCGTACGGTCTTCTCGTCGCGTATTGCACAGAGCCTAAAGACTACGGCCTTCAATCAGTACGTCCTGTCTGTTATGACTTACAGGGCTGAAACGTGGGCATTCTCGGTACGGCTGGTCCATAAATTCGAGGTTGATCAGCGAGCTACGGAAAGGGCTATTCTTGGACTCAATGCTTCATTATGTAATTTTTTGTTGTTCCAAACAAAATAAAAAATATATTAAAGCCAAGATGAGACACAGTGAAACAGCAAACAGATCATTACCATTTTACCAACGCTCTAGTGACTAAGCTCTGCAGATTTCAGTTAAACTAAAAAACCCTTAACTCAATATTTGGATGCTAATCACCAGACTAGATCAATGGTTTCTTTCTACAATCAGTCTTTAAATCTAAGAAAGGAATTAATAGTTTTCAAATATAAATCTTCTCTCATCTTTACTAAAAAAACTTAAAACAAGAAAACACTCGTTTAATTTTGCTTTTCTTCTTCTTTCTGCCATTTTCTTTTTAACCAGCCCCTCTTTGCTGGTCTGTTTTGGCATTCTTAAAAGCAAAAAAATAAAAATATATTACTAAGAAACTTGATCATTAGTACGCCACCCTTTAATTGGTCTTACTTACTGCCAAGTACATAACATTTATTTGTTTGCTAATTAAACTGTCCTGCAACGTAAAAACTGGCTATATATATACAAACCATACATATACAGTACATACTTAAAATTTGGTGGCTCGTTTTCAATTTTGGTGGTGGGAAAACGCCACCAAAGCCACCAAAATTGAGCCACCAAAATTGGGACCAATCATAACAAAAATCTTAAAAAATAGGGGTTTTAAGTTCCAATTAAATTGATGTTACTGATTTATACGAAACCCTAATCACTAGCTATAACGTGTAGCTTACTATTAAAACACTTTAAAATCGACAGCAAATCGATCCACCAAAAATTGAACAATTCTTGTCCCCCGTCCCACTCAAGGTGAGTACTTACGTTTTTGGGGGGTAATCAAAGCACTAATCACATATCTGTTACGCGCAAGTCCTGGCCAAAGACTTAGAGTTGCGAAATAATAAAACACTATTGATCACACACGCCCGAAGCTTCGTGTTATAGTAAATTGAAAAAGTACGAACAAAATTTTGATTTTTGCTTGGACAAACTTTGATCGAGTGTCCTGTGCTTTTAAATTAGATTTTCTAATATGGTTTAATTGTTTTTACATAGTGTGTCTTATGCATATACTAAGGAAATCGTTTATTTGCTATTTTACCTCAAATTGTTACTTTGGTGAATGCAATTATATCAAAAAATGGAACTGGGACAAGCCACCAAACTTGAATTTAAAGGTGATTTTTTTTTTCCTGTTTTTTTATATATACTTATAAAAACAAAAAATGTGGCCCTAATTGAACCAAGTTGCGTAGTTCACTATAAAAAAAAATAAGAAACATCCTATCATTTTACACCTCGATTCTCAACGTGGATACGTAAAATTTGCTGCCGTGATATTCACCCTTATACAAAAAACGAAACGAAAACCGTTTATGGATGAAAAATATATACGAAAACAGATCCAGCAAGTAACAATTTATTTGAAAAGTTGTGTTTTGATGATGCAGAAAGCAATTTTACTAGAATGAGTAAAAGTCGTCTTCGTCGACCAAGCGAGGCAAAACATAACCGTCTTGAGTGCGCGCGGCCAACCTACCGAGACGCTTTTGAGCATCGACAAAAACCGACAACGGTCGGCTCGGGCCGAGGCATGCTCGGGCGAGGCAGCGCGTGCGTTTGCCTCGGGCGAGGCACGTCCTGACCGACCGAGGATTTGCCTCGCGCGGCTGCCTCGCTAGGCTGCTCGCTCAGTCAGTACGCGGCTATTGATTTTTATACATTTATAGATTAATTTAAATGAACGAACTTGTACTCATCCACGATCCTCTTGGCCTCATCCAACTTTTTGTCGGAAGTAAAGAAGTTCATTGGGTTGGTGAGATATATAAAATGCTTGACGCGGCCCCAATATTGCGACTGGTCCCATCTTGGCTTGGTCAAATCTATAATCTTTTCCCCCATAGTTCTTTACGCTACAAAAAAATTCAGGTCGAAATTTAAGAACGCTGTAACATAAACTCACTTAAGGTATGTTGTTTGCTAGACAATCACGGGTACCAGCAATGGGTGAAAAATCATGTGGATATTTTTACTCACCAGATTTGGAGACGCGTAATCGGTAAAAATCTGTTTAAACTCAATCACTTTATACATTTACTTAACATCTACCAAATAAATAATAAATTATATTAAAACTGATTATTTTGCAATTGCCCAAATTTTATTTCGAATTTCAAAAGTGACATTGGTTTTTTGGCAAGTATCGATAAAAAGAGTTACACCATAGATTCTTCTATGATAGAGAACTGTTTGAACCGGAAGAGGTTTTATATGATCTTTGACTATGTCGGTTTGATTCATTTAGGAACTTATCACCAATCAAAATATTTTTTTGGTTACCATAATACCATTATTTAAATCATCCTAATCACATTCAACCAAAATAAGTATTGTCTGGGTTTTTGGGTCCAACTAACGCTCTTGCACTCTTGCTACGGCATGTTTTTCTTCTAAATCTGGTTTTTCTATGATTTTGGTGATAATGCCATGCTGCATGGTACTGGCATATGCTGTGCAACGCGAAACTCAAGTTTGTTGAAAATTTATCGTCATGATTCTCCTGCCTTTATGGTTAACCCTTAACTACTGACGTATTTTTTTTATTCCTTCAAAACAAAAATATGATCAAAAATGGTCAAGGCGACGTACCCCATTCGTATGTCAATGGTTAAGGGTTACCTAATAAAACTATCAGAGGCAACCTGGCCAGTTAAAATGATCTAATGATTTGATTTGTCTTCTTTGTCACATCCCAGTGCTTCTTCCGTTCGCGTTCGTCATTCCTCTATAGATGTTACACTACGGACAGTGGCGTAGCGTGGGGTTTTG